>CM048745.1:286869746-288069746 GCA_026315105.1 Locusta migratoria | reverse complement strand
CACAAAGATATAATTTTTAAATGGAACAATAGTTTTTTCTATCGTGCAGCTGCGTCCAAATTAAATAAAATTACATTCCTATCACTGTTAGTTTGGGAGATACAACCCTTCAAAGTTTCAGGGGCAGATACCACAAAATGTGGTGCGGCCGAGTTGTAACGTCGCCGGCGTCACGGAGCGAGAAGCTTCCTCGATTCGCTGTTGGACTGCCGACTGTCGCCGCACACGGCTGGATACCCGACAGTTGGAGCCACACAAACAACCGGGGCCAGAACAACGACTTCAGAAAAAAAAAAAAAAAAAAAAAAAAAAACATTATTTTCATTGGGAGCGGACTGTTTGAGATCCGGCCCATAAAGAGTCGCGGTTCTATTCAGCCAATTATCAGACAAGCTGATAGTGGGGCAAAGGGGAAATCCCGATTCGGAATAAGTGGGAGGGGCTTACCAGTTCCGGCATACGCCTTACAACCAAGGGAAACCTCCCGAAAACCTTGGTCGGAACCGGGGGATTGGGACCAATTTAATTTGTCTCCGGGACTTGCCCCGGACTAAAAACGGATTATCGAGAGAACGCGAATGCACTCACGACAATCAAGGATCGGACGCCCGAGTTACTCTCGTAATCGACTTCGGGAAACAGGCAGCTTGGTAATGTGCCGCAGTAACAGACGAAGATCTGCGAGAAGTGAGGAGACGGAGGTGTTTGTTTTAGCTGCACTACACCACGATCCTCATGTCAGCTTACGAGCCGTTGATACAGTCGCTGGTGTCAGTCTCACATCTGTGTGTCGTATAGTACACGGCCACATGTTTCACCCGTACCGCCTGTCACTGACCCAGGAGCTGCTGGGAACGATTTCCGTGTAAGAGTGACATTCTGTGAGTGGGCCATGCGTAATTTCACGCTGGAGTCTTTACAAAGTGTTATGTTCTCTGATGAGTCCGCGTTCACAAATTATGGTGCAGGGAATCGCCATAACATACACTACTGGGCCGCAGACAATCCTCGGTGGGTACGACCTGTTGACCGTCAACGTAGGTGGTCTATTAACGCGTGGTGTGGAATCCTTGGGGATGAAATCATCGGTCCACACTACTTCCCAGGTACTCTGACAGGTGAGTTATATCGCGCTTTTATAGCCGACAGTTTGGGTGGTCTCCTTGAACATGTGTGTCTACACACGAGAGTCCATATGTGGATGCAGCACGATGGTCACCCAGCCCATTCTGCACGTGCTGTTGTGTAAGAACTAAACAACAGGTTTGCAAGAAGATGGTGGGGCCGCCATGGTCCTCATTCATGGCCCGCAAGGTCGCCCGATTTAACACCAGTAGATTTCTTTTTGTGGGGATATGTAATGGATCGTGTTTCTGTCACTGAACCCACATCCCAAGATGATCTAAAACGGCGCATCGAGGACGCATGTCGCTCCGTCACACCGGCGATGTTACATCTCGTCCGCAGATCCTTTCGACGGCGCATTGCATTAGGCATTGAGGAACATGGACACACATTTGAACATCTCATGTAAATCAACTTCCCATCACCATAACATCCCCATCACACAGCCATGTATCATGTACAGCGTGTGGTATCTGCCCCTGAAACTTTGAAGGGTTGTAGCTCCTAAACTAACAGTGATAGGAATGTAGTTGAAATTGATTTGGACGCAGCTGGTTTCAACGATTCCAATGTACGATAGAAAAAAATATTGTTCCATTTAAAAAAGTATATCTTTGTGCTGTAACGCTTTGGAAAATGATACAATAAACTATGTTCATAGCTTCGCAGAAAGAGTAACATTTCATGTGTTGACCTACTTTTAAAATTTCCCGTCACCTATTATTTTATAAAGTTACAAAGGCAAACACACTTAGTGAAACACCCTGTATATTTCCGTCACCTATTATACCCCAACTTACAGAGGCAAAAACATTTGATAAAACACCCTATATCTGTGGCGTCTGTCCTTTCGGACATATCGGACAGAACAGACCCCACTTTTCATCCTGCAGCTATTACCTATACATATTCACGGAATGTATGACATTAACTGCGAATGGGTAAATTGAAAATGTATACCCAGCCGGGATTCGAACCCAGGTATCTTGCATTCTATGCAGCTGCGCTACCCCCTACACTACTGTGGACACAGCGATCACCACACCTGCACGGAATTACTCAAGTACGCCTCACGGCAAATACATCTTCTCAACTTTGGTTTGTCTAGTTGTACTCAGTAGTTTTGTAAACTGACTAGCTGAAAACCCGGCTTTCCCGGGTATTATTTATTTATTCCAGCCTTGAGTTAGTACTTCTTCTATCCCTTCTCTCTCTCTCTCTCTTTGTCAATGTCTTTTTCATCTAAAAGCGCGTTAATTAAATGGGAGACTAGTTTAAGAAATATGATTGTCTTGCATAATGTACAAAATTATAAATGCAGTATCCAAAGAAAATTTTTTTCAGTCTAAAATAAACGAAGAAAGAAAGATAGTAAACAAAATACAAATGACAAATAAAATTCGTACGATCTCATACTTATTGAGTTATATGTTGCACAAATGTATAATATTTCAGATATATTTTCATTTCTGTAAGTGCTATATGTCTGCAAAATCTGTTGCGAATGCAATTGGTAGTAAAAGAGTAAGAGATTAAAACTCTGACGGGGCTGTTTTCCAAGAACGCTACTGTTTATGTGCTCATATCTCATGAACTACGTGTCGTACTGTGATACAATTTAGAAGGTACATTCAGCTATACTGTCTGTAAAATTTCCTACGGCTACAATTTGCAGTGTAGAAATTACAAATTGTAACATCATACCGAATGGCGTAGTTTTATTCCTTGAATAGCAGAAAAGTAATAAGCGAGAAACTTTTTTTCCTTTCATCATTTTGCTGGGTTTGTCAGCGAGAAAAGGTTTCCTAAGGTTATAAAATTATGTTTGAAGTTCTTTGCAAATCCCTAAGTGCTCTCCTTCTCAAATAATGGACTGATAAAGTCACACTATCACATTAATTTTTTAGGACGTCATATCTCCTGAACTATTGGCCCTATCACAATATCCTTTCGTAGCTGACGTCTTCTACCTATAAACTACATTTCTGCCAAATGTCAGCTTCATAGGTGAAGTAGTTTGCGAGATTTCTTGTTTAGTCAGTGAGTGAATGAGTGAGTGAATATGCAGGGTGTACAAAAAGGTACGGCCAAACTTTCAGGAAACATTCCTCACACACAAAGAAAGAAAATATGTTATGTGGACATGTGGCCGTAAACGCTTAATTTCCATGTTGGAGCTCATTTTATTACTTCTCTTCAAATCACATTAATCATGGAATGGAAACACAGCAACAAAACGTACCAGCGTGACTTGTAAAGGCACATGTTCTAGCAGCCCAGGTAGGAAATCATGATAACGTGCTCCAGTGAGCGTAGGTAGGAGAACATGAGTCCCAATCAAGACATCACCAAACGTTCACAAATCTGCGCTGATGACGTGATTGCACAATTGCGTGCGGATTCTCGTCAGCCCACACGTGTTGATCGTGAAAATTTACAATTTGATCACGTTGGAATGAAGCCTCATCCGTAAATAGAACATTTGCTCTGAAATGAGGAGAGACACATTGTTGGATGAACCATTCGCAGAAGTGTAACTGTGGAGGCCTATCAGCTGCCGATAGTGCCTGCACACGCTGTACATGGTACGAAAACAACTGGTTTTCCCGTAGCACTCTCCATACATTGACGTGGTCAACGTTACCTTGTACAGCAGTAACTTCTCTGACGCTGACTTTAGGGTTATCGTCAACTGCAGGAAGAATTGCGCCGCGGTGGAGTAGCCGAGTGGTCTAAAGCGCCTCGCTGCGGAGCGCGCGGTTGCTCGCCGTGGAGGTTCGAGTCCTTGCTGGGGCATGGGTGTGTGTGTTGTACTTATGTTAGTGTGCCTAGGTTTAAGTAGTTTTTAAGCTACGGACTGATGACCACGCAGTTTGGTCCGATAGATTTACAGACATTTGACCATTTGCCGAAGAATTGCGTCGTCCATTGCAGGTGTCCTCGTCGTTCTAGGTCTTCCCCAGTCGTGAGTTAGAGGCTGGAATGTTCCGTGCTCCCTAAGACGCCGATCAATTGTTTCTAACGTCTTCCTGTTGGGACACCTTCGTTCTGGAAATCTGTCTCAATACAAACGTACCGCGCCACGGCTATTGCCCCGTGGTAATCCATACATCAAATGGGTATCTGCCAACTCCGCATTTGTAAACATTGCACTGACTGCAAAAGCACGTTCGTGTTGAACACTAACCAGTTGATGCTACGTACTGATGTGCTTGAAGCTAGTACTGTAGAGCAATGAGTCGCATGTCAACACAAGCACTGAAGTCAACATTACCTTCCTTCAATTGGGTCAACTAGCGGTGCATCGAGGAAGTACAGTACATACTAACATAACAATTGTGCATTTTGACAATTGTCTGCACGAATTATTTCAATTTACATTTAAAGAGAAACACTAAAATGAATTCTAACATGGAAATTAAGCGTTTCCGGACACATATCCACATAACATATTTTCTTTCTTTGTGTGTGAGGAATGTTTCCTAAAAGTTTGGCCGTACCTTTTTGTAACAGCCTGTGTAGATGGCGATTCCCATAAGGGCCTAGGAGTGCGGCCGCTCTGAAGAAAGGATTATTGCCCGTCATCGGCGTATTGTACAAGTTATATATGTGTGTGTTCAATGTTCAAATGTTTGTAAAGTTATCGGACCAAACTGCGTGGTCAGCTTACAAACTACTTAAACCTAGGTAAACTAACCTAAGGACAAACACACACACCCATGCCCCAGGGAGGACTCGAACCTCCACGGCGAGCAACCGTGCGCTCTGCAGCGAGGTGCTTTAGACCGCTCGACTACTCCACCGCGGCTATGTGTGTGTGGCGTCTCTTCTTTCGGACGGCGCAACTGCCTAGAAATCAGGACACCCGATTTCGAATCCCGGCTGGGTATACATTTTCAACTACACCCATTCGCAGTTAATGTCATACATTCCTGTGGTGGAGTGTCAGGGATGGAGGGGGGATAGAGGGGGAAACGTTACAGAGTAAAGTGTGTAAAGAAGGGAAAATCCTGCATGGCTTGTGCTGTTGCCAATCATCTTGGTTCAGGAGAAAGCGCGTGTCGGTCACAGGTGCAGCAGGCAGGCTGCGGGGTATCGGCGAGCACGTGACCCGTGTAATGGGCGGTCGGCGCGGCAGTAAAAGTCGCGACCGCGGGCAGTTTATACGCCGCCGTGATAAGCGTGTCCAACCCGGACGCCTTAGCGAGGGCTCGCTCAGACTCAGGGCGGCGCGATATTTTACTGCGCCGTAAACGCCACGCGGCTCGTAACCTGCCAGGGCGCAGAGCGCATAGCGCCACCTGTCAGCCGCGCCGGCTCTGGCCCTGGCTAATGTGTATTTACAGACAAGTCCGCCAGCTCACTAGCATTCACTTGGTTGAAGAATGAAACTTTAACTCGCAGCGGAGTGTGCGCTGATACGAAACTTCCTGGCAGATTAAAATTGTGTGCCGGAACCGGGACTCGAACCTGGGACCTTTGCCTTTCGCGGGCAAGCGCTTCTGTGAAGTTTGGAAAGTAGGAGGGGAGGTACTGGCGGAAGTACAGTTGTGAGGCGGCATCGTGAGTCGTGTCGGGATAGCACAGTCGTTAGTGTGCTTGCCTGCGAAAGGCAAAGGTCCCAGGTTCGAGTCCCGGTTCCGGCACACAATTTTAATCTGCCAAGAAGTTTCATAACAGCGCACACTCCGCTGCAGAGTGAAAGTTTCATTCTGGAAACATCCCTTAGGCTGTGGCTAAGCCATGTCTCCACCATATCCTTTCTTCCAGGAGTGCTAGTCTTGCATGGTTCGCAGGAGAGCTTCTGCGAAGTTTAGAAAGTAGGAGGCGAGGTACTGGCGGAAGTAAAGTTAAGAGGCGGCATCGTGAGTCGTGTCGGGATAGCACAGTCGGTAGTGCGCTTGCCCGTGAAAGGCAAAGGTCCCAGGTTCGACTCCCGGTTCCGGCACACAATTTTAATCTGCCAGGAAGTTTCATTCACTTTGTTGTTCTCCTCTCAGCGAATCTTACCTCTCGCTCTTTCTTTCAGTTCCATTTTGCAACCTGCCTTTGTAGCCGAGGTACAGTCTCATCTTTGAGACACGCCCAAAAATAATATAAAATTTCCAAAAAAATTTAATGAAATAAAAATAAATCATAAACTGATGCACCCAGAAGGACTGGATCAAAATTATCACATTTCGTACATTTCGTATACATACATATCACTAATTTGTAGGTTTTAGAACTCTATAATAACTATAGTCTGATTAAAATTACTTGCTAGTTGACGTTTGACACATTGTGGGAAGGAAGGAAGGTTAGTGTTTAACGCCCCGTCGACAGCGTGGTCCTCTAGAGACGGAGCTTACGCTCGGAGTTTTTGGGTAAGGACGGGGAAGGAAATCGGCCGTGCCCTTTCAAAGGAACCATCCCGGCACTTGCCTGGAGTGATTTTAGGGAAATCACGGAAAGCCTAAATCTGGATAGACGGAGGTGGATTTGAACCACCATCCTTTCGAATATGAGTCCATTATGTTACCACTGCGCCACCTCGCTCGGTTTGACACATTGTGGTACAGTGTTGCCATATATAGAGTGTCTATATAGGGAAAGAGTGGTCAATCAGCCCGTCATCCGCCATGTTTTTACCAGACTGCATGTGGGATGTGCCTTTAGATAGTAACTCAAGCAGAAATGAAGCCACTAAACCCTAAAAGTAGGCCACTGTATGAAATGGAAGCTTAATTCTGGTAGGAGGTACCCAGGTAAGAGTTTCCTGTTATAAGAAAGCTTAATTTTAGCAGTAAAATTTGCAAAAGGTCCGTCTGAACTACCGGTTACTCCCTGCTGCAAAACCTTGATCCCTGGCCCAAATTGAGAACTGGCTTGGTTCAAATTACTCTAATAACACGAAGTTAATGATACACTGGCCAATATACATAGCGGCTCATACTAAATTACACACAGGCATTAATAAACAAGCCATCACAATTAAAGTTATTTCATAAAGGTGGTTAAGAAAAACATTTACAGCGCAACAGAACTTAAACATAAAATATTTGCATCTGAGCTTGTTCTCAGCACTGGTGAAAAACAATCTCATATATAAAGCAGACTGTCGTATGTATGTACGTGTTGCCAGTGGCGTAGCTACTACATCAAGGGCCCCGGGGCAAAGATGACGTTGGGGCCCTCTCTAAACTGAAACTATACCACAGGCGCCGACTTAAGAAAATCTTGGGGTATGCTCTGTGGCGTTTCCAATAGAGGGGAGTTGGTTGCCGGCCTCCGCCCCCCTCCCCCCCCGGTAGGTAATTCTTAAAAAAAATCTTTATTATATTTTTTTCCAATTCCAGGTACAAAGGTAAAGTAATAATTTTGTTTTTAGTAGTATTTCTTCTTTTTTGCTTCATCTAGTGTTAATTTAGGATCATTTTAATCTCTGAAAGGCGGAAACCAATTTTTTTAACATACAGTAAAGAAATTAACAGCCATTAATTTCAGTTTCACGTTTCCAAACTAATGGGCAGCTTTTGCGACCATTTGAACCTGTTTTCCCGTTGTAGTAACTAGTAAAATAATTTTCAGAGTTTTGGGGTATGCTTGAGCAACCGAGCATACCCGTAATCGGCGCCTATGAACTATACAGATGCAATACTACTTCATAAGGTCCTTATCGCTTACTGGAAAACATAATAAGGCAAACCTAAATACTCCTAAGTAAATTACTGTGTGTCACGCAGCAGATAATAATATTTAATCGTACTCTCTAATATAATTATAACTGTGAAAGTTAAGTATGCTTTCAAGCAGAAACTAGTGGGTGGATTTGGATGAAATTTTGGTGAGGGATAGAGTTGGACCTGGAATAGTTTTCGAAGTTGCTCCATACTAGGTTAATGAAGTCGCAGGCAGAAGCTAGTAAAAATGAACAATGAGGGTTTTACTCAACCACGAAAATATGTTCCCTGCCGCGAATCAAACCATGAACAGTATTGTCACACACTGCTAGCAATTCAGCACGTAGCAGGGTGCACGTCTTAGCGGGCAAGCAATACCTTTTTATGTTTATATTCTGAGATGGGAATAATTTTTGGATTTCACTTCGTGCGTTTGAAGCTTGTTGGCGGTGTTCAAAAAGTTAAAAGTCGAAAATCGTTCATTCAGCTAAAATATTATTTACAGTAGAATGTCGTTGTGCGAAGTAATTGGGGGACATGGTCGGAAAACCGATTATTCGTGTAATCGAAATGTACACTTATATTCGCCAATAAGAAGTACTGTACAGTAAATGTATTTATACAGTATTTGGAGTCGCGCGATACTTCACATTGCGTCGAGCGGTACGCCGCGCCGCAACACTTTGAAGACGCGGCTGTTGCTGTGAGCAGCTTTGATGCTGCCGCTACTTCTGCTGACTGGAGTGTGCCGACTGTTGTACTCAGCGACTGTCGGCAGGCCCCACTTGAAGCAATGTTCCGTCACTCTGTGGCCCAGTGCAGCTATTGTGGACAGCTTAGTTTGATGGGAGGGGGAATTGATGGACGGTAAGGTGGGAAGATAAAAATAAATAAAATAATAATTTTAAAAAAACGGCGCTCTACTGTAACTTTTTTCCGAACTTTGCTCACGGAGGCCGAGGGGCCCCTTGACTCGGGGGCCCCGGGGCACTGCCCCGCCTAGCCCTATGATAGCTACGCCACTGCGTGTTGCATAAAAATCTACAGTTTTGAGCCAATCTTTTTCAAATTTTACACGTATCTTCAGTCCATGAGGACGGTCGCCGTAAGTGTAAGAATCACGCACGATACATAGTTCACAAGATATGACGCCATAAACAATGAGATGAGCGGAAAACTGCTGCATTTAGCGACAATGCTGATCATTTTCTCCTAAACCACTGGACCGATTTCAACCAAATTTGGTACACACATTCCTTACCGTGAGGTAACAATTGTTGAAGGGTTAAGAATCACGACACATAGTTCAGAAGATAAGACGTCATAAACAATAGGAATCGCAAAAAAACTGCATTTAGAAACAACACTCACTCGCTCAAACACACGCAATGCAACAGCGAAACTCACCAAAATCAATGTGCTGAAACGAGGCAGAAGCAGGCGCTGCTATCGTAGGCGAAAATCAGCAAACCCGAGGTACCACACAACACAATATACAATAAAACTGCGAATATGGCTCTGGTCTGTCGTGCCCGATTTGCGATGGTGCGTGAGTGTAGCATGTAGTAGAAGCTGAAGACTTTGTTCTAAGAATCAAACACGTGGAACACATATCACTCACAGAAGGAAATGATAAGAAAGATGTTACATGTACTGCAGAAAAAGAACATATCGTCAGTGAGAAATCGGGCCCCACAAAGCTAGAAAGAATTTACACAGAGTTCGCACACTGCCACATAATCACAAAGGGTTTGAATATACCAGGCCTTAAGTAATAGATACACCGCGTTTATCTGTTGGCAATCACTGCATTGAAAAACTAGAACACATTTTCGCACACGATCGGAATCAAAACTACCGGAAACTGACAAAACCCAGCGATGGTGGGAAGAGAGGTCGCGAGACTCGCCCTGGAGAGGGCTCGTCGACTGGCTTGTAACCAAAGTGTGTGGAAACCTCTTTGGTAGCATCAGCAGCAGGGGTTGGTAACGACTGACTATCGACTCTGAGCCAGAGAGAACCATGCAAAGCGAGCTATTTTCACTCACATTCAGACAGCCATTAGATCCTCACACTTCCACTTAAAAGTAAAACAAGTACACATTCTCACAGGGACAGTGGCGTAGCGGAGAAGCCGTACTTACTGCCACATTCATAACCACAACAATAAATTATTAAAATAACAAAATTCTAGCAATATTAACTAACATTTCAGAAACTAATATTTTAAAACATGAAATAAAAATGCTATTCCTCATGTCGTGAAAAGAGTGGGGTTCTAGTTTTAACAAAATGCTAATATAGCGACATCAAATAAATTACAATTTTATAAAAAAATATATGGAACACGACAGACGGTCGTCTTTCAACCCTTGCGGGCGTAGTGCCCTTGCGGGCGTAGTGGCTTCATCTGCGTCCATCTTAGTTTATATTATTTTCCAGCCGACTGACACAGTGGTTTCAACGTCCAGAATTTGTTTTTTGTCATAAGAAAATTTGCTAATACTTGTGTTTGCATCAGTTATAGTGACTGGTGTTCAATTTACTCCGGTAAATATTTCTTGAGCATATACAGGGTGGTCCACTGATAGTGGCTGGGCCAAATATCTCACGAAATAAGCATTAAACGAAAAAACCAGAAAGAAGAAAACGTTTCTAGCTTGAAGGGGGAAACAGATGGTACTATGGTTGGCCCGATAGATGGCACTGCCTTGGGTTAAACGGATATCAACTGCATTTTTTTAAAATAGGTACCCCATTTTTATTACATATTCGTCTAGTACGCAAATAAATATGAATGTTTTATTTGGAACACTTTTGTCGCTTTGTGGTAGATGGCGCTGTAATAATCACAAACATATTGCTCACAAATTTAAACGAACAGTAAGTAACAGGTGGTTTTTTTTAAATTGAAACACAGAACGTACGTTTGAACTTTATTTCGGTTGTTCCAATGTGATACATGTACCTTTCTGAAATTATCATACATTATGAGAACGCTTGCTGTTACTGCGTGATTACCTGTAATTACCTGATGACTTCAATAAATACTCAAAATGATGTCCTCCAATTTCAATGCATTTGGCAATACGCGTAACGAAATTCCTCTCAACAGCGAGTATTCGCCTTCAGTAACGTTCTCACATGCATTGACAATGCGCTGACACACGTATTCAGGCGTTGCCGTTGAATCACGATAACAAACATGCTTCAATTTTCCCCACAGAAAGAAACCCGGGGATGTAAGATCCGGTGAAAGTGCGGGCCATGGTATGGTGCTTCTACGACCAGTCCACCTGTCATCAAATATTCCATTTAAGACCACTTCAGCTGCACGCGAGCCATGTGCCGGACATCCATCATGTTGAAAGTACATCGCCATTATGTCATGAAGTGAAATATCTTGCAGTAAGATCGGCAGAACATTACGTAAGAAATCAGCAAACATTGCACCATTTGGATATCCATCGATAAAACAGGGGCCAATTATCGTTCCTCCCATCATGCCGCACCATACATTAACCCGCCAAGGTCGCTGATGTTCCACTTGTCGCAGCCATCGTAGATTTTCCATTTCCCAATAGTGCATATTATGCCGGTTTACATTACCTCTGTGAATGACGCTTCGTTACTAAACAGAACGCGTGAAAAAAATCTTTTATCGTCCCGTAATTTATTTTGTGCCCAGTGGCAAAAATGCGCACGACATTCAAAGTCTTCGCCATGCAAATCCTGGTGCAAAGAAATATGGTACGGGTGAAATTTTTGTTGCTGTTGAAGTCTCAACACCGACGTTTTTGAGATTTCCGATTCTCGCTCAATGTGTCTACTACTGATGTGAGGATTAGCCACAACTGCAGCTAAAACACTTACTTGGGCATCATCATTTGTTGCAGGTCGTGACTGACGTATCACTTGTGGCTGAACACATCCTGTCTCTTTAAATAACGTAACTATCCGACGAAAGGTCTGGGCACTTGGATGATGTCTTTCAGAATAACGATCAACATACATAGCACAGGCCCGTTGGGATTTTTGACCACAATAGCCGTACATAAATACTATATCGACCGTTTCTGCAATTGGTAAACGGTCCATTTTCACACTAGTAATGTACAACGAAGAAAATACCGTCTGCACTGGCGAAATGTTACGCGATACTACGTACTTATACGTTTATGACTATTACAGCGCCATCTATCACAAAACGAGAAAAATATTCCAAATAAAACATTCATATTTATTTACGTACTAGACGAATATGTAATAAAAATGGGGGTACCTATTTTAAAAAATGCAGTTGATATCCGTTTGACCTATGGCAGCGACATCTACCGGAGCAACCGGAGCGCCATCTGTTTTCCCTGTTCAAGCTAGAAAAGTTTTGTTCTTTGTAGTTTTTTCGTTTGATGCTTATTTCGTGAGATATTTGGACCAGTCACTATCAATGGATTACCCTGTATGAGGTACAGCCAGCACTGTAAAAATGTGGTGTATGCTTATATTTGTCATTTGACAGGAATTGTTTCATTTCTGTCGATAAGTAATTATTTGGAGGCTACTCAAATCAAATGTTTGTTAAGCTTATGGGACTTAACTACGGGGTCATCAGTCCCTAAACTTGCAAACTACTTATGAACTAACTAATTCTAAGGACGGCACAAATATCCATGCCCGAGGGGGGATTCGAACCCCCGACCGTAGTGGTGGAGGCTACTTATGGTGTAGTGTGTGTTTTCATGTGTATTGTGAGCGTTGTCATTATTTGCAACAGTGGCTTCAATGAAAGCCACTCCCTAATTTTAAGCAAAAGTAGAAAAATTTTTATTTTCATTTCCTTATAGTGTATTTGAACTATTTCTATCAGTTTCCACATGAAATTCAGTGGTTTTATATTCTGTGTCTCAAAGCGTTAACGTTTAAAATAAGCATCAGTGGGACATATGACAGAGCAGATCTTCTAGCTTAGTACTCAGTATGTGCTTAGAACAAATGCCATTCCTCTATGTTTATATAGGCCTAAGGCAGGGGTATAAACGCGATGATGTAAAACAAGGAGGAAGAGATATTTTAAAAGCAGTTACACTACAAAATGTACGAAATGGGATAATACTGGACCGTTCCTTCTGGGTCCATCAATTTTTTTTTTTTTTTTTTTTTTTTTTTTTTTTTTTTTTTTTTTTTTTTTTAGGTAATATTTCATATTTTTGGACATGTCTCAAAATCATGACTGTGCCTCGGGCTATAAAGGCAGGTTGCAAAATGAAACTGAAAGAAAAAGAAAAGCGAGAGCTAAGATTCGCTGAGAGGAGAACAATAAAGTAAATGTTACTCAGTGAACTTGAACTTAGCCAGTACACTTCGTGTGACCCTTGAGACGTGTGGACGCGCGTTATCGTGGAGCAGCGTTGCCAATTTGGTGGATTTTTCACTAAAACTGGTGGTTTCTATCCTCCCTTCAGTGGTGAAATATAGCGTCTAGTGGCTGTTGGATTTTATAGTGGTTTAGAAGAATTCAGTTTCTGTTACTGAAAATGCGATGTCAAACCACTACGCTATTTATATGTTTCGAAATATTTTACTTTTCCTCGAAAGACGACCCACATTTAAAAGATTGGCTTCAAGTTATTGAAAGTACGACGGGTCAGGTTGCGAAGTGCAAATTTTGTGGTACAGCTTTAACGAGTCAGAGATCTGAAGTCTCATGGGATGTCAAATACGCATCTACAAAATAAAAAGGTAAGCAATCTTTCTTTTGTTAAATTTTAGTTCCTATTCTGGCGGCCTTGCGTGATAAGTTGGCAACGGATGCTGAATCCTGGCAATGTTAATGGCGTGACAATGCGAATATTTTGTCACGAAATCTTTATTTTACGAGGGAAATTAACAGTTCTACGCCGGCCGCGGTGGCCGAGGGGACTAAGGCGCTCCAGTCACGGTCTGCACGGCCACTACGGTCGGGGGTTCGAATCCCCCCCTCGGGCATGGATATTTGTGCCGTCCTAGTTCGTAGGTAGTTCATAAGTAGTTTGTAAGTTAGGGACTGATGACCCCGTAGTTAAGTCCCATAGACTATACACCCATTTGAACATTTGAACAGTTCTACAAGGACTTTTTGTATGTTCTCAACCTTGAATTGCTGGTTTATTGCACATTTAATGATAGTGAATATTTTATTACTTAAGAATAAAGGAAACTAATTATTAATATAATGTTTTCTTTCATAATAATTTTAAAAAATTAGTGGAAAATTTAGTGATTATGAGAGTATGGGCAGTTTTGTTAGTGGTTTTCTAGTGGTTTTGAATCCGGTGGGGAGCTCACTTTAACTGTTGGCAACACTGTCGTGGAGCAGAATCACTCCCTCCGTGAGCAGCCCACGCTGTTTGCTCTTGATGGACTTGCGTAGACTACCGAGGGTCCACAGTACACGTCACTGTTAATGGTTTTCCTTCCTCGGGAAATTCGATGAGTATCGGACCTCTGACGACGAAAAAGATGGTGAGCGTCACCCCGCCTGCCTGACGTCACAGCCTTGAATTTTTTAGGGGGAGGTGACGACACATGCTTCGTGTCCTTAGATGTCGCACTACATTATTCCAAACTGGCGTACTCAAATTTTTACCGTCTTCGTTGTTAACAAGTTTTGTACCTTTTCATTTTAACACCCTTCGAATTTAATAAAGGTCTCGCCTCTTTCATCCTCGATTGTAATGTTCAATAGTCACAGTGTCTTCCATTATATTTAGTTTCATAGTTTCATTAACTTACATGCACTCCATCCGGCAGTGTGTACATCTCTTTCAAGTGACGACATCGTATGAATCATTTCTTCACCGCAGATGTATTAATATCGTTTGACCTTGCGCAGGTATAAGAATGGTGAGCATATGGCGATTATGAATGTTGATAGGAGCTCCACTCCCATAGCGTGCGACTTGAAATTTGTGGCGGACGGGAGGCATGTCCCGGTAGCCAAGTGGTTAAGGCGACTGCTGAAGCAAAGCAGAGAAACCGGGTTCAAATTCTGGTCTGACAGGATTTTCACTTCAGCTGAACTATTTTAATTCATCTCAGGTTTTTGGTTAATTCATTTCTGCAATCAGCAGTACTGACTCAACCTGATCTTAGACAAGAATGTGGATCTCCTTAGCTGACATAGCAATTACTAGCGGCTCATGGGAACACGACTATTTTCCAACTAGAATTTTATTTTATTTAATTTAAATTTTAAGCCACTTTTTAATAAGGTACTTTGCTATTGAACAGAACAGAAATTTGTGCCACATTCGGGTTTACTAGGCAATAATTTTTCCTTCGGCTCTCTGACCGAATGCGTTTATCGCCTACTAGCTGTAAACCCCGCGTTGCCTGGGTGTTTATTTACCTCACAGTCTCGTAGTCCACCCCCCCCCCTTCCTCCCTTTCTGTGCATCCATCTCTTTCTCTCCCATCTCTCTGTTCATTTCCATCTTTCCCTCTCTCGGCAAAGATTTCTAAAATGTACCCTATGTCATGTACCATACAAACATTTATCTTTTTCTTGGTTTATAGGTCATGGGTGCAAAAATTCATAAATATTGGAGCAAAACTACGCATTTTGTAAAATTCCGTAAGTTAAGTACCCTCCACCACGCTCCGAACGAAATTTTATACAGAGAGTGACATTCCTCTTGTTTTTAACGTAAAGTGTGCAAAATTTCATCAACATCGGAACAAAACTATAGATTTCTATGCAATAGAAACGCAGGGTCACATTAAAATCGCACTTTGTTGTTCTCAAATATTCCAGTTTCATTTCATACAACCCTTGTTCTGAGAATAACGAAAAAAAGAAAGAAAGAAAAAAAAAAATAAGGATCTGTGAAATCGGTCGAGCCGGTATCAAGTTATGGTGCGACCAAGGTATTTAGGGATCCATTTTTACGTTGCATAGTACCATTCCCCATGCAACATATGAGATTTATGGTAGACGGTGACGTTCATCTTGTTTCGAAGGTCAAGCGTGCGAAATTTTGTGAAAATCAGAATGAAACTGTAGATTTCGTGACTTTGTAGATGAAGTATGCTCCGCCATGCACCTATCACAAAATACTTTCTTAACTGACGTTTTCTACCTATAAACTATATTCCTGCCAAATTTCAGCGTCATAGGTGAAGTAATTTTCGAGATTTCGTGTTTAGTCAGTGAATGAGTGTCCTTTCGCTTTTATATAGATAGAGATTAAGAAAACAAATTGCTTAACTTTGGATGTAAGAGAATTAAGGGAGACTTGCAGACAAAAATAAATAGCAACATGCAAATCCGTAAATGCTAACTTAATTTGATACAAGTTCATGCCTGATGTGACAGTTTTACGGCATCTCGATGCTCCAATGGCACAGATTCTAATTCAAAGCCTCGCCTTCTATTAAATATCTTTGATGTATTGAGACTACATATGTCTATGGAAATTCATTATTGTATGATATAAACTACTTTGCGTTCGTTAATTTATCCCCTTTGTAACTCTACGAGAGCAATACAGTGGTTGATGTTTTGAAGTCATGGAAATAAAGTGAATTGACAAAAGTCCTACTCATATCTAGTCAGACCTCCTTTTGCAATGTAAAATGCAGCATTTGTACGCTGGAAACCCCTGCAGGACTACGGAGCCATCATATGTCTCTAGCAGGCTATAAGTCCTAAATACTGGCGGTGCAGGATTTTCTGCAGGAGCTGATCGCTCGATTATGACCTATATATCTTCGGTGGTATTTATGTCAGAAGATCTAGGTGCAAATGGTCTCCAAGTAACCGAACATTGCCATAACTTAAGGAAAACCAATTAAAATCCGATTCAGATGTTTTGATGACTTACTGGCTGCCACGACCGCCAGTCAATAAATCAAAACGTCTGAAACGGATTTTCAGTCTATTTATAATGGAAATCAGATACAGATCTCTTTCTTCTTCTATTTTTATTCGGTAAGTGGCTTAAAATTTTGGCATTAGTGCTTGGACCAGCTTACAAGGTAACAAACGTAAAAAAGGGAAGTGGCTTCATTACCGTTTCTCTTATTTGAAAAATGAATAAGTGCGAAATGTGTCTTTGATCTAATAAGCACCATACAGTTAAGTGGCATATTATGCCTATGGAGAGCGATCAAAATTTATATAAAACACACTTACTTCAGCCAAGATCGCTAGTTTATTTGTTGGTTTTTTCTTACCGGTTTCGATGAACTATGTCAGCATCATCTTCAGAAACAATTATATATATATATATATATATATATATATATATATATATATATATATATATATATATATATATATAATTTCCTTCTATTTTCAATAACATAAAAACTTACTTGTGAAAATTAAATATAAGAACATTGCCAAACGTTTAAAATTTACTTCACCACAATGGTTCGTCATCTGTATTGCATATTTAAAAATTTGTGTGTGTTCTTGTCACAAGTAACCCCCGACGGCGGACTGCCGCACGCACCGCAACACGGCGCCTCAGTACGCGCGGCTTGGGTGTAGGAACACGCGAGGCAATACTCACATTACGATTTATCTCAGAAGATAGGTTAATTAAAGGGAAACCAAGTTTTTAGCATTTGTAGTTCTGGAGAAAGCTTTTGACGATGTTGACTGAAAAACACTATTTCAAATTCTGAAGGTAGCAGGGATAAAATACGGAAAGCGACATGCGACCTTCGGGCAAGGATGTTTGTGTCGTATTTAGAATAAGGTAGTTTATAACTAGTTTGTTAGTTTAGGGACTGATGACCCAGCAGTTAAGTCCCTTAAGCTTAACAAACATCCTACATCCAAACTGATCTTAATCAAGGTGAGATTCCACCCCGGCCGCGGTGGCCGAGGGGACTGAGGCGGTCCAGTAACGGTCTGCACGGCCACTACGGTCGGGGGTTCAAATCCCCCCTCGGGTATGGATATTTGTGCCGTCCTTAGGATAAGTTAGTTGAAAAGTACTTTGTAAGTTTAGGGACTGATGACCCCGTAGTTAAGTCCCATAAGCTTAACAAACATTTGAACATTTTTCAGATACCACAAGTTTTTCCTTTCGAGTGTACATAAGTTGTCAGTTTTTTGCAACCAATACTTATTAAACTAATAGTTTCGTAATTTTCACATTTGTCTGAACTTGTTTTTATTTATTTATTAGAAATTGGAATCACTACAATCTTCTTGAAGTCTGAGGGTATTTCCCCTGTCTCATATATCTTCCATACCACGTGGAGCAGTTTAGCAGTTTTTTTTTCCGATGCTGGGCTTTCTAACGAAATTAGCAGTTCGGACGGAATATTATCTACTCCAAGGGCCTTTTTTGTACTAAAATCTTTTAGTGCTCTGTTAAATTCTTCTCGCAGTATCGTATGTCCTATCTCATCTTCCTCTATTTCGTCTTCCATTGCTAGAATACTGCCTTTAAGTTTATTTCCTTTGTGTAGGCCCTCTACATATTCGTTACACCTTTCAGCTTTCCCTTCTTTGCTTAGTACCGGTTTTACAACTGAGCTCTTGATACTCATGCAGGTGCATTTCTTGTCTCTAAATGTCTTTTATTTTCTTGCAGGCGGTATCTGTCTGTCCCCTAGTTATACGGTCTTGCATTTCTCTTCTATCCACTCCTGCTTAGTCAGTCTGCATTTTTCAGATTCCCTTTTACCTGCTTTACTTGCTGCATTTTTACATTTGCTTCTTTCATCAGTTTAGTTTAGTATCTCCTGTATTATCCAGGGATTTCTATTAGGCCTTGTACTTCTGCCTATACATCTACATCTACATCTACATACATACTCCGCAATTGACCGTAAGGCGCGTGGCGGAGGTACACTGTACCACTACTAGGCATTTCCTTTCCTATTCCACTCCCAAATAGAACGAGGAAAAAAAGAATGCCTGTATGCCTCCGTACGAGCCCAAATTTCTCTTATCTTGTCTTTGTGATCTTTACGCGAAATGTAAGTAGGCGGCAGCAAGATCGTACTACAATCAGCTTCAAATTCCGATCCTCTAAATGTACTCAACAGAAATTCACGAAAAGAACGTCGTCTTTCGTCCAGCGATCCCCAATTGAGTTGCCGGAGCATTTCCGTGACACTCGCGCATTGGTCGAACCTACCAGTAACAAATCTAACTGCTCGACTCTGAACTGCTTCTATGTCTTCCTTTAAACTGATCTGCTGCGGGTCCCAAACACTTGAGCAATACTCAAGACGTGGTCGTACAAGCGTTTTATACGCGGTCTCCTTTATAGGTGAAGTATATCTTCCCAAAATTCTCCCAATAAACCGAAGTCGGCTGTCCGCCTTACACACAACTGTCCTTACATGTTTGTTCCATTTCATATCGCTCTACAATGTTACGCCTAGATATTTGAACGACGCTACAGAATCAAGAAGCTCACTACTAATGTTGTATTCGAACACTATAGGATTGTTTTTCCTACTCATGCGCATCACCTTACATTTTTCTACATTGAGAGCTAGTTGCCATTCTTCGCACCAACTAGAAATGTTGTCTAAGTCATCCTGTATGCTATTACAGTCAGTTAAAGACGACTCCCTCCCGTACACCATAGGATCATCAGTAAACAGCCGCAAATTACAAGTTAGTCTGTCCATCAGATCATGTATATAGATAGAAAATAATAGCGATCCTATCACACTCCCCTGGGGCACGCCTGACGATACACTCGTCTCTGATGAACACTCGCCGTCGAGAACAACGTACTGCGTTCTATTACTTAGGAAGTCTTCCAGCCAGTCACAAATCCGTGAAGCTATTCCAAAAGCTCCTATCTGTTAGCAGTCTGCAGTGTGGCACCGCATGAAACGCCTTTTTGAAGTCGAGAAAAACACAATCCGCCTGTTTCCCATCATTTATGGTTTGCTAGCTATCATGTGAGAAAAGGGCAAGCTGAGTTTCACATGAACGATGTTTCCTGAACCTGTGCTGGTTCGTAGAAAGAAGCTTTTCCGTCTCAAGGAAATTTACTGCATTATAACTGAGAATGTGTTCCAAAATTCTACAGGAAACTGATGTCTACGATACTGCCCTTCAATTATATGGGTCAGTTCTATTTCCTTTCTTATAAATGGGAGTTACCAGCGCTTTTTTCGAATAACTAGGAACTTTGCGCTGAATTAAAGATTCGCGATAAATGCAAGCTAAGGAGCCAATGCCGCAGAATATTCTTTGTAAAACCGAACTGGTATTCCAGCCGGACCAGCAGACTTTTTCGTATTTAGCTCTCTCAGCTGCTTCTCTACACCGGAAATACCTATTACTATGTCCCCCATTTTGGAATTAGTACGTTGATCAAATGATGGTACGTTTGTGCGGTCCTCCTGAGTGAAGATTCCTTAAAGGTTAAATTTAGAACTTCAGCTTTCCGTTTGCTTTCTTCTATTACTTCCCCGGAATGATCAACGAGTGACTGGACAGTGGGCTTTGACCCGCTTATCGATTTTACATAGGACCAGAATTTTTTCGGGTTCTCGGAAAGAAGGTATGGCTGTGATAATTATTGTATTCTTCGCGCATCGATCTTTTTATAGACGCACGAATCTCTACTAACTTCTGCCTGTCATCATTTGCGTGTTCTTTTTTGAATCGAGAGTGCAACAGTCTTTGCTTTCTCATCAGCTTTCTAACATTATTATTATACCACGGTGGATCTTTTCCATGCTTAATCATCTTTACTGGCACATTTTTCGCTAACCCTTTATTTACAGTGCACTTAAATTTAGTGCATAATTCCTCTACATCCACAGTCTCGGAATTAAACAATGCCCATTCGTTTTCTAAGTGCGATTCTAACATTTGCTTATCGGCTTTTCCCGACAAAAACACGCTCCTAGCCGTCTTGATTGGTTTATGAAATTTGGTCACCATCGACGCTATGACAATATCATGATCACTAATTCCTCAAGACACAGACATCGTTAATAAGGTCAGGTCTGTTCGTGGCTATAACGCAATATGATCATCTGCGGCCTTCACTATTCTATTTTTCAATTCTATCCATTCTTTTTCTACTGTATTGTTTTACCCCGTTTCAGTCAATCCTTGGCTAATGCTCCCTCTGAAACTCTCAACCGTCTCTGGTTCATTCAGTTCGTCCAGATTCCCTCACCTTAATTGTCTACCTTTTTTTAATGTCTTTGGTTTTAATCTACAGTTCATAACCAATAAGTTATGGCCAGAGTCTATTTTGCCCCTGGATATGCCTTACAGTTTAAAACCCGGTTTCTAAACTTTTGCCTTACCATTATAAAGTCAATATGGCACCTCCAAGTGTCTTTTGGTCTTTTCCACGTATATAACCTACTTTCATGATGATTAAACCAAGTTTTTGTATTTGTTAAATAGTGCACAGCACAAAATTTTACCAGGCGATCTTCTCTTTCATTCCTTTTCCCGAATCCATATTTACCCACTACATTTCCTTTCCTACTACCGAGTTCCAGTGCCAAAACACAATCAAGTTTTCCTCTGTTTGAATAATTCGTTTTATCACATACATTTCTCCGATCTCATCATCAGCAGTGCTAGTTGGCATATAAACTTATAAT
This sequence comes from Locusta migratoria, assembly GCA_026315105.1. Taxonomy (NCBI): domain Eukaryota; kingdom Metazoa; phylum Arthropoda; class Insecta; order Orthoptera; family Acrididae; genus Locusta; species Locusta migratoria. Next base: position 288,048,366 of record CM048745.1, on the reverse strand, counting down.
ACTATGGTCGATGCGGGCTTCGAGTCTGTCTAATGTGTTCCATATGTTGTTCATAGTAACTTAAATCGCATTCCTATTTTCTTATTCATCATCAGACCTACTCCTGCGTTACCAATAAATGATTTTGTATATATAACCGTGTACTCACCTGACCAGAAATGATGCCACCGAACTTCACTAATTCCCACAATACTTAATTTTAAACTATCCATTTCTGTTTTCAAATTTTCTAATTTACCTACGTGATTAAGGGATAGAACATTCGACTTTCCGATCCGTAGAATGCCTGTTTTTGTTTTTCTTAGTGACGACATCCTCATGAGTAGCCCACAACCGGAAATCCGAATGGGAGACTATTTTACCTCCGGAATATTTTTACTTAAGAAGAAGCGATCATCATACATTCATACAATAGAGCTGTATGTCCTCAGGAATATTGTACTTTCCCTTGCTTTCGGCCGTTCGCAGTAGTGGACATGGTAAAACCAGTTTGCTATATTACAAGTTTAGCTCATCAATCATCGGTACTGTTGCCCCTTTAGCTACTTAAAATGTTGCTGCCCCTCTTCAGTAACCATACGTTTGTCTGGCCTCCCCGCAGATACCCCTCTGCAGTGGTTGCATCTATAGTACGGCTATCTTTATCGTTGAGACAAAGTCTGTGATTCATGAGTTTTTACTGTACCAAACGAATTACACAAGCAACTGGGTTCAGATAGTGTAGTGAGCAGGTAGAACAATGCAACAAAAACTTTTCTTGCCCGAAGCTATGGCATGGAGAGCCAAAGGAAATTTGGATGCGGACAGAAACAGAGGGAGGTGACTGCAGGTATTGGAGTGTCCCAAGGTGTAATTTCCAGGACCTGGACTCGATTTCAGACAAGAGGAACCGATAAAAGAAGACAACATCAGCAAGAGATGATCGTTGTCTCCGGTCAACAGCCTGTCGCAATTATTTATGTTGAATTTAGTGTAATTTCTTTAATAAAAGTACTTCAACTAACCATCATTCTGTTCATAACAATATTTATGTAACGTTCATGTGAAAAGCTAAAGTGCCGCCGTAATAATATTAGTTCACCGAGTTATATAACTTCCATGTAAATCAAAACAGAGACGCGATATATTATTTTCCATGTCAAAAAGTGAGAAAGGCGACATGTTATTTTTTTGTTCAGCTATGGAATGTGTAGGATTTGAAGAGATTGGTCATTGTTTATAACGACATTCGATGTGTTATATACTAAAATACAACAATAATCAGTGCCCCCTAGCGAGCACGGGGGCCCGAGCTAATTCAGTCTTCCTTCCTTCTTTACTTCCCGGACTGCATTTCCTTTCTCCCTCACGTCCTTTCCTATCCTCACTCCTTCTCCTCCCCACCGGGGGACTGATAACCTCAGTAGTTTAGTCCCGCTATCCCAAACAAAGAAACAACCCAACTACAACAACAATAATGATCAGCAATTCAGAAGCAATTCTACTTTATTTAATTACTGTCCTTGGTTTAACATAAGTGCATTTGAAGTAACAGATAGGAATTGCCCCTTCTGTAAATCGAACCTGAAACTCGTGGTCATTGCTTATTCAAAATTGAATAGTTATTTTATTCAGGAACTGCTTACACAGTTCCGTAGGCATTTCCAGTATTGATAGTAGGCATCACTTATTCTCTGAATGGAGAAATGACCTCTACGATCACTCCGAGCAAGAAACGAGAGTAATGAATTCAGTGTACCAGCTGTCCAGTGCATATTGCAGCCAAAGTGCCTTTGCAGCATAACCACCACTTTCAGGATCAGTATCTCCGTGAGATAAGAACTAATCTGTTTCCTTACAGCTTTCGACGACTAGATACAATATAAATTGAAAGAGCCATTAACGACTTTAAACATAATATTGAACGCTTAAGAGAGAGAGAGGGATATTCAGTATAAAGACAGAAGCTTAACCTTTTTTCAATTTTTCAATAGACAACATCAACTTTTAGTGTTAAATTTCAAACTAAAGTCAAGCAGTGCATTTTGTTTTTTACTATTAATGAAATAAAGGCTGAACGTAATATCAACACAAACAGTTCTAAGGCGCTTTGACTGCTCAGAGGTATAGAGACCAGATACTTTGACCTTTTGCTGTGCCTTGTGTTGGTGCCATAATAAAATAAAGAGAACAACAGATGTATGATTTTTAACTGAACTGTATTGCCACAGTGGGTGTAGAATCATGACAGTATTGTTGGTAGGGTTGATTTGCAAATTTAGCAGCGGCAGAACAGACTTGCGCACTAAGACTTCCTGCTGTGGTGCGCGCGGCCGTCCGCTGTCGGGGGTTCGAGTCCTCCCTCGGGCATGGGTGTTTGTGTTCTTCTAAGCTTAAGTTACTTTAAGTTAATGTAAGTAGTTTGTAAGCCTAGGGGCTGATAACCGACGTAGTTAAGTCAATTATATTTATAAACATACTAGCTATAAACCGGCGTTGCTCGGGTGTTTATTTATCCTACACTCTCGATGTCCACAACCCCTTCACCCCCCTCCCCTCTCTCTCTATCTCTGCTTCCACCTCACCTCTTTCTCTCCCATCTCTCTGTTCGTATCCACTTTTCCCTTCGTTGGCAAAGTTTTTTGCAAGGTAACTTCTATCATGTACCGTACAAACATTTATGTACCTACTGATCTTCCTCTTGATTTCAAGGTCATGTGTGCAAAAATTCATAAGGACTGGAGCAAAACTATGCATTTTGTAAAATTCCGTAAGTACCCTCCACCATGTACCGAACGAAATTTTATACAGACAGTGACATTCCTCTTGTTTTTAAGGTAGAGTGTGAAAAATTTAATCTATATCGGAACAAAACTATAGATTTCTATGCAATAGAAACGCAGGTTCACATTGAAAAACGCAAACGTTCTCAAATATTCCAGTTTTATTTTATACAACCCTTGTATTGAGAATAAAGAAAACAACCAAAAAATGATCTGTCAAATCGGTGAAGCCATTCTCAAGTTATAGCGAGACCAAGGTATTTAGGGATCCATTTATATGTTGCAAAGTACCCTCCCACAAGCACCGTATGGAACTTTAGTTAGACGGTGACCTTCCTCTTCTTTTGAAGGTCAAGCGTGCGAAATTTCGTGAACATCGGAGTGAAACTGTAGGTTACGTGAGTCTGTAGGAAAAGTATGCTCTGCCATGCACCTATCACAAAATACTTTCTTGTCTGACGTTTTCTACCTATAAACTATATTCCAGCCAAATTTCAGATTCATAGGTGAAGTAGTTTGGAGAGTTCGTGTTTTGTCAGTGAGTGAGTGTCCTTTCGCTTTTATATAGGTAGCCTAGAGATTAAGAAAACAGATTGCTTAATTTTGGATGCAAGAGAATTAAAGGACACTTGCAGACAAAAATAAATAGTAAAATGCAAATCTGTAATTCTAACATTATTTGATACATGTTCATACATGATGCGACAGTTTTACAGCATCTATAGCGAAACTTTTGTGAGCTGTAGACTTCGTTTCATCATTTTGTGTGTGTGTGTGTGTGTGGGGGGGGGGGGGGGGTCAGTTAGAAAACACTTCATAAACGTCCCCAATTACATGCAAACTTTGTTGCAGGTCTCTAACTACTCTCATTTTCCAATAATTGACACATGCTATTCCCACTCGGTGGCCTCTCATTATTTATGACGTCATATCTCCTGAGCTATGTGTCGTGCTCTTTTGTTTTTGGGTCAGAAATCTTCGTGGGCGTACGGTGAACAGTTAATCAAAGTTTCATTGCAATCGAATGAATGGTTTATGAAGACATAGAGGACATACAGACATACATTCATTTTTATATATATAGAAGATGAACAATTTTTTTATTTGCAAATATTACAGGAAATACCACAACCAATAAAAAGGGCATTACAATATAATAACTTCCGGCTGCTAACATATAGCTGGCCGCAGTGGCCCAGCTGTCTGCGTTGCGCCCGTCACGGTCTGCACGGCCACTAAGGTCGGGGTTCGAATCCCCCACGTGCATGAATATTTGTGACGTCTTAGTATTAGCCAGTTCAAGTTTAGGGACAGATGACCCCGTAGTTAAGTCTCATAAGCTCTACAAACATTTGAACATTTATTTGCACTAACATACAGAAAAAAAATTTGCAGGCATGCCGATAGTAAGAGAATTATACTCTTCCCTCTCCCCTACTACTATGGCTTACTGGTGTCGCAACGCCAGATATATAAAACACGCAGCTAAGCTGCTTAAAGATATTATACGTCACATACTAGGAAGGTCATCGCTTACGGTGAACATTGAAGAGAAGATGCATTTCATTGATGGACGATAATGCTCGTCCCCACAGAGCTGCACTGGTGGATAAAATGTCTGAATCTGAGGGAACTGAACGAATTTAGTGGGACTGAGCATGTCTGGGATGCACTTACAGACGCATTGCAGCCAGACCAGCACCTCCCATAATGCTTGCAGAGCTGGATAATAAACCCATTGAATGATGGCCAAATATCCCTCAAGAAGTGATTAATAAGCTCATACTGTCCCTGCCACGCAAGTGTGCAAATGTACTGGCTGTCCGAGGTGATCACACACCGTATTGGAGGACAACGAGAACGACTTTTGCTCTACTATGGTAACCCGCTCTAAGTAAACGACATGTAAAACTTTCAGTTAAGGTTTGGTTCCATTATATGGAATGATGTGCTCAACAACTACAAAATAATTATTGAAAACATTAAATGAAGCAGCATTAGCCGTAAAAAATATTTTGCATTTACTGTTGCAAATCGATTTCGGTTATCTTAGTAATCATCCTTAGTGCAGATGCAGAACATCCCTTGTGAATTTCTGCAGCTGCACTGAAGATGGTTACTAAGATAACCGAAATCTATCTGCGACATTAAGTGCAAAAGAGTTTTTACGGCCAGTGAAGCTTCATTTAATGTTTTCAATTTAAGTAAAGAGTTGAGCCAGCAAAACATCGTACGTTATCACACACAAATTACAAACGTAACCAATATCTGAATAAAATACGTTACCATATATATATTGGGTGTGATATCTCAACTGGTCACCTAATTGTTTAGAGCAGTGTAGTATCATTCCAGAATACTTCTTATAGTTAAAGATCCGGGTAATGACTTCTGTGAGTCCGGGTAGCTATAAAGGATGGAACGACACCACTACCAGTATACTTGATGTACTCGTTACTATCCCCGAACTGTATCCGTTCATTTTATTATACCGCCATTGTGGTCACGTCGGCGTAGACACGGCTGCGTCAAGGGGACACAATCGAGACGACGACATTTGGGTATTGCACAGTAGAGATGGGAAAATGAAACATTTGACGGTTTCGGAACAAATGAAATCGTAGTGTAAGGTTTCTAAACACTGTTTCGAAACCATGAATCAGTGTGTATTTTGTAATAATATGGGCCTGTTTATTGTTACTTCGTTAGTGTGTTGTGTATAAGTATTGCTATAGAGCCACATAGTTCGAGGTCAGCAACTGTAGAAGAAAAAAAACTTATATTCAGGTGCATTGGCAGTTATATATTTCACTAGCTGCAAGTACCCGCCTTTGCCCGGGCTTAAAATAAGGTTTTCCAACAAATGCGTCTTATATGTATAGATATTGCATTAAAGTACTCTCCCCCATGCACCGAACGAAATTTTATGTTGACAGTGCCCTTCCACTTGTTTTGAAGGTCAATAGTGCAAAAATTCATCAAGATCAGTGCGAAGATATAGATTTACACGGACACATTGTAAACGCACTTCCGCTTTTTCTCAAATTTTTGGTTCGTTATCCAAAAAATGGAACGAAACCTGTTTAAGAACCTTCCCCATGTAATTTTGTGTACGTGTACCAAATGTCACGTTATTAGGTTGTCTGTATCTTCAGTTATAAGAGAACAAACAGACAGATAACAACTGCGTCTTATAAGTATAGAGATAAAACGACAAAATTTTACCTACCACCCCGGCGGTTTCACGTGGTTATGGTGGCAACATCAAGAACACGGTAGAAAATCTTTGCTAAAATGTTTATATTCTTCTTGCTCTGTGGCTGACAGGTTCTTGTATATACCCTTCTCCGCTCGGTGAAATAATTAGCCTCGTACAACGAAGATTTTGCGACAAAACATTTTCATTGTAACGCGATTCGCTAATGCCATCGTCACATGTTTGCTAACATCAACACGCGAGATCGCTAGGACGATAAATAAAATTTAAAGCCTGTATCAAACAATAAGTGACGTTCCTGCTTTCCCATTTGCTGATGATTGACTTTTTATGTCTAATATATTGGTTTTGATCAAAGTAAATATAATTAATACATTTGGCTTTCCTCTCTTCTAGTGCCTAGGTGTTGTGTAGGCCTATGCTAACCTATATGTTACAATGAAAAGTCATATTATCACATAACATTTATTAAAATTTCGGGAAGGGTTAAATTTTTATACATCGTTATCACACTGCTAGGTACTTTAGTAAAATAAACCTTATCTTAAAATTTGAGATTTGGAGATATTTTTATTACGCGGTTTCATTTACCGTCCAAACTTTCGTAATATGGAAGTATAAATGAAATTCGTCAAATACGGCACATCAGGGCCGGCGCAAGCCCAAGTGCCGCCCCGTGCAAGCTGCTAAATTGCCGCCCCCCCCCCCCAACGTTTTTTTTTTTTTACACAAGTTTGTGGTATTTTATTTAAACAAATCTGTAGGAAATATCAGGAATCAATCGCAATCGTAATTTTTGTTTTTACTTTTCAGATCTACATCTAGGTTTCGGCCACTGAATGGCCAGCGTCAAAGCTTATAATATGTGCTTCCATCTAAACCGTCATCTTGACAGTTACATGACGGTATAGATGTAAACATAAAGCATTGAGAATAGCCACACTGTGCCCGAAATCAATCTATGTAGATTCGGAAAATAAAAACAAAAATTGATTGGTGACATTCTCTACAGATTTGTACAAAACAGTCGCTGGGCACCAGCTCAAAAATGGAGTCAAACCTGATTGAACAAATCTAGCTAATTTTAATAATCCTTGTGAATTTACAAAAATGTTCAAATGTTTGTGAAATATTATTGTAGGATACGCTGTTCAGGAGATGAAGACTAAGAATTGAGCCGTGTGAAATTGAATTTCACTACACATGCAGGTCAAACGGTTAAAGAGTGGGGCGGAAGACAATGGAGAGACGAAGAATAAGAAGATGGAGTAACATAATAATACAATAAATACACACCCGGGCATCGACGTGTACTAATGTTAGTCGAAATATATTAACTCACTGCACTGCGATTGTTCATTTCAAAGAATTGACACTCGACATCTGTCGTAATTTCCATGTGTCAGTTCTTTCGTGACTGATTATGGAATAAGGGGCAACAAATTAGTCATTGCCGCATCACATCACATTTCCTCGCTTTATTTTCATTCTAGCTATTTGGAGGATGCGTGCTTATTTGCCGACTTGCCAATTTTTGAAGTAACAGATCATAAGAAAAATAAATTTTCCTATTCTGCAATCTTGAAGGAGGAAAATTCTAACTTATGCGTAACATGCATGGGCAATACTAATTGTACGTTATATGAAAAGCATTAACCTATTACATCCCAAGTTGCAAGAAATTCGGACGCACCAATTCATCTTTTCTTACGAAACGCAGTGAAAGTGCTTCTGACCAATATTGACTCCCTCGGCCAACTACCGAAACGAATTCTGCAGTTTTCGTTGTAGAGAACGCAACAACACATATTGCCTGGAAAGGCGAAGTGTTGACGCGGCAGTACCAGGAACTAGGTCACGTGACGAGGTACACCGAGGCTACGGTTAAACCAGCGTCCAAGAAGAAGAAGCAAGAGGCTCACAGTAAGTCTGTGACCGATGATATGGATAAATGTGTTATCAGGCAGCAATTTCTATGGCATTACGAATAGAAAGAAATACGAAATTTGCGAAAACTGCACAACTTTTTTCAAACAGAAATGAGCTTCAAAGCAAGCAAGGAAACCCTCAGAAGCAATGTTCTATCTATAGATATTTGTTTTAGAAGGTGGCAAAATTAACGTTTTGTTTTGTGCGGACGAGAGAGCATTGTTGCTAAAAGACCATACTTTCTCAGGTTTTCATCAGAATCAAATGTTCAAAAAATGTTCAAATGTTTGTAAAGTCTATGGGACTTAACTACGGGATCATCAGTTCCTAAACTTACAAACTACTTAATACTAAGGACGGCACAAATATCCATGCCCGAGGGGGGATTCGAACGCCCGACCGTAGTGGCCGTGCAGACCGTGACTGGAGCGCCTCAGTCCCCTCGGCCACCGCGGCCGGCTTTCATCAGAATCAAAGCAGCCAGTTGTATACTTACATGAAACGTGGATTCACACGCATTATACCAGTAAATAAATGTTGGCAAAGTGATAGTGTGCGAGTAGTAGTATTGTCAAACAAAAGTGCCGGTCAGAGTTTGTTATTCATGCAGGCGAAGAAAGGTGTTTCGTGGCTCAAAAACCAAAACGTCCGACTACCACTCAGAAACGGATAGCAATAATTTTCAAAAATACGTCGAAACCCAACTTTTGCCAGGCTTACTACCAATTTCTTTATCCCTTGTAACTACTCATAGCGCGAAACTTCCTGGCAGATTAAAACTGTGTGCCGGGACCGGGACTCGAACCTGGGACCTTTGCCTTTCGCGGGCATGGTTCGCTTCTGTGAAGTTTGGAAAGTAGGAGGCGAGGTACTGGCGGAAATAAAGTTGTGGGTCGGCATCGTGAATCGTGTCGGGATAGCACAGTCGGTAGTGCGCTTTCCCGCGAAAGGCAAAGTTCCCAGGTTCGAGTCCCGGTTCCGGCACACAATTTTAATCTGCCAGGAAGTTTCATATCAGCGCACACTCCGCAGGAGAGTAAAAGTTTCATTCTACTCACAGCGTATTTACCCATTCTGAATACTTCTAGCAAATCAAATGTTTGTAAAGCGTAAGGGACTTAACTACGGATTCATCAGTCCCTAAACTTACAAAGTACTTATGAACTACCTTATACTAAAGACGACACAAACATCTATGCCCGAGGGGAGATTCGAACCCCCGACGGCAGACGGCCGCGCTTACCACAACACGCCGCTCGAGTACGCGCGGCTAATCCGCCGCGTCATACTTCTAGCCGTTTTAGGTGTCGGACATGTTTGTCTGTAGTAATGTTCAATCAGTTTTGTCCATAATGCGGTAAGAATGAAACACTCGGAAACTGCCATTGAAGGACTTAGCAAAATTGCATCATGCTTAACACATAACCGCAGTACCGAATATTGCATTCGAATTTCCAAATTAGATTTCGTCTTCTGGAAAAGTGGTTGTGAGTGATCGCACGGTGCATAGCAGGCTGGCAGCGCTCCACTCATAAGAATACTGGCGTGTATGCGAGACTTGCGTAAAGACGGCGGTGCTGCCACAGTGGCCAGCAAGAAGTTAGTCCTCCTGCCTCCCCTTGTTTAACAGGGGCGGTCGGCAGGTAGTCGAGGCACCATGCCACAGTTCCCGAAGCCTCTCCCTCCGAGGTTTGGTTTGGAATCCCCTCTTCGGCATGAATGTTGAGTTTGTCCTAGAAAAAAAAAGGGGGGGGGGATTTGCCGCCCCTCGGAAAGTGCCGCCCCGTGCGGCCGCACGTTTCGCACGTGCCTTGCGCCGGCCCTGCGGCACATTATGTTAGATTTTCATGTACGTATTTATATCTTTAGAAACACATTTTGTGCTACATGAGTGTTCGGCCACCATTGCGCGCAGAAAACGAACGGTATGAGGAAAAGTTCTAACTCTTTAAAACGAGATTTAACTTGCGATCTCTCCTTGTTTGAGAGGGGAAAAAAAGTTGTAGATGTAGCCATGTGTTCTAATATTATTACCGTACATGGGTAGATAAACCTGGAATTTCACAGCATATATCAATGCAAGCAGTGAGCAATGTTTTATTGTTCATTTACGTTTATGAAGTAGACATTATGACTTTCGAAATACTGCATCACTTTAGAAACGAATCTTGATTCAGTAACCTTAAGCTACACACTCACGTTTGTCCATTAGTTTTTTACACTCTTTAATCTGTTCATATACTAGTAAGTGAAATTTGTATCTGTGCAGAGCTAAATCAAAATGAAACACCACAGTTCCGATATACTTCGTCGGTGCCACCTTCCTGCATTATTAGTCTGAAAACATCGCTGTTTTGAAACCGACAGGACGCGGTGCCACCTTCCTGCATTATTGGTCTTGAAACATCGCTGTTTTGAAACAGTGAAACCGACAGAACGCGGTGCCACCTTCCTGCATTATTGGTCTCGAAACATCGCTGTTTTGAAACAGTGAAACCGAAAGGACGAATCAGTTTCGATATCGACCGCGAATGCGATCCGCAGAATGAAACCCGGCGGTATCGAAACCGTGAAACATGACGGTTACGAAACAGTGAAACAGTTCCGCATATTGAAACACAGATTCGAAACCATGTAACAGAGGGAGGTCAGCTCTACCGCGCAGCTGCGGACAGGCCTTCGCGTCACGTCACGTCACGTCACGTCACGTCGCATTGAGTGGGCGGCGCCCGTGGCCCGGCTGGGTGCGATTCAAATGAAGAGGGGGGGGGGAGGGGGCGTGGCTCCATTGTGGCTGGCCTGGGGCAGCGGCAGCGGCGCAGATCACAGGCCGCGCGCCGACAGCGTGACCCAGCCAGCCCCGTGCGTGGCGGCGCTTCAAAGGCGGCGCGTGCGGCATCGCTCCATAAACGACACTCTCTGCTCTCTGTTCCTGACCCAGAGGGGCTACAGCCAGGTTTTGATTTATGGCGTGAGGAACTGATCAGTCATCTCTATCCAGGTGGGACAGAGATCTCGGAATTTTATTACTGTAGTCTTCTTACTTGAAAACTTTATTAGACATGGTGGCAAAAAAAAAAAAGTACTAACAGTCCCAACGTGGGGACTACACCCCTCCACAGTCTCTGATCCGCATGTACATCCGCACCAGCCAGATACTAAAAATCTGTACAGATCCTGGAACGTGTAATGTTACGTGGACCGCCCAGGAAATATTTATTATCTGATGTACTCGGTTTCATAATTTAACACTTGTCTTTTAATGAACATTCCTGTAATATTCACAGAATATATGACATCAACTGCGATTGGGCAAAGCTGAAAATGTGTACCCAGCCGGGATTCGAACCGGGTCTCCTGCTTTCTAGGCAGTTGCGTTGACCCCTACACCACTGGGGACACAGAGATCACCCCACCTGCAAGGACTAACTAAGCACGCCTCCCGTCAGATACAAATTCCCAGCTTCGCCCTGCCCTGCCCAACTGCAGAATCAGAAGTGACGTCTGTTCTTTCGGAACAGACGCCACATGTATATATATAATATGCCGGTGACGGGCAATGATCCTATCGTTAGTGGGGAGGGGTGGGCAAGTTTGAAGCCCTTACTCTTACGAGAACTAGTTTCATAACTACGAGTTTGAGTAATGTGGGCAGGGCGAAGCTGGGAATTTGTATCTGACGGGAGGCGTGCTTAGGTAGTCCTTGCAGGTCCGGTGATCATTGTGTCCCCAGTGGTGTAGGGGTCAGCGCAACTGCCTAGAAAGCAGGCGACCCGGGTTCGAATCCCGGCTGGGTACACATTTTCACCTTTGCCCCATCGCAGTTTATGTCATATATTCTGTGAATATTAAATAATAACAACTGCAGGATCAGAAGTGACGTCTGTTCTTTCGGAACAGACGCCAAATGTATATGAACATTCCTGTGTTTGGATTAATTTATGAGAAGTATATGAATATGAATGTATATGAACATTCCTGTGTTTGGATTAATTTATGAGAAGTCTCTTCAAAGAAATATTTTAAGAATCCACAGATAAGCAAAAAATCTCTAAAAAAAATAACATCATTACGCTCTTCATTTTTTTAATTAAGCAAGAAGGAGCGCCAGGCTTTGATTTTATCTTCTACTGTTAGCTTTTGAACTGAACGGTCGTAGTTAAGTGTCACTCTGTAAATTGTGCGATTTCAATTGTACATTTGATTTCACTTGGATCTTTGTTAAGTCAGTGTAAGTGAATACTCCACCATTTCAGAATATACATAATTATCTCGTAATCATGCATTTAATCATTAATAGCCAGCTCATTCCTACCTTATAATATAAAAGTATTATATATGGGCAAATCCCTTTTTTCAGATATCAACAGCCGCCATTACACGGCCTACGTAAAACTAATTGTTGGACAAGGCACGATTCTACGATATTTCAACTAATAATTTTCAGAATTGTATGTTCCGCAAAAGCGTCCCTGAGATTTCTGCCGGTTTATTAATTTTCAATTTCTTTCATTTGGCTAGCCGTGGTGGTGCGATAAATCGGCATTGTCAGTGTGCAGTCCAACAGTTCAAAAAATGTTCAAATGTTAGTTAAGCTTAAGGGACTTAACTACGGGGTCATCAGTCCCTAAACTTACAAACTACTTATGAACTACCTACAACTAAGGACGGCACAAATATCCATGCCCGAGGGGGGATTCGAACACCCGACCGTAGTGGCCGTGCAGACTGTGACTGAAGCGCCTCAGTCCCCTCGGCCAGCGCGGCCGGCAGTCCAACAGTTAATTTTTATGTAGAGGTTCGTGGTGCGCTGAATACCAACCTGAAACAGTAGGGGGTGCGCCGCTATAAATTAATTATCTCTGACGAGGTTTTTTTAAAAAAAAAAAGGAAATTCATTTTCAGATTATTCAGTTCTTTAGGCACTACTTTCATGTTGCAAATGTTCGGCGTAACCCACGTTGAAATATTTCTCCCTGTTATGATTTCAGCGCCATAATTTCATTTGCATTTTTTACTTATTTTCATTATTTCGTGGAACATAATTCTTAATTATATTTCTCCACCATCTGTGTTTGTGACTTAAATTCAAATCTCGCAGGGCGGAGTATTTCAAACGCCATGTTCTCCGCCTTGCCTTCCGTATCTGTTTACTTTCTCCCCATAAGGATCCTGTACCAGCACACCAAATCCCTCCTTTCCTCACACTCACTGTACACACAGACAGCATCCGCGAACTTCAGCAAGCCACGCGGGAGTAGCCGAGCGCAATCCTCGAAGAATTTGTCGTAGACGAAGTCTTAGAACTAATTACCTGCTCACCATCAAATAAGTCCCCTGGCCCTGATGGGCTGCCCAAGGAATTTTACGTGCGGTATTGGTCTAAAATTGGCCAGACATTTACAGCAGTACTTAACGAGGTTACGAAGGGTGTTGACATTCCTGCGGAGATAAAGGAAGGCAGGATAGTACTGATACCTAAGGGCAAAAACCGGGCAAAGCTTGATAACTACCGTCCAATAACCCTGTTAAATTTTGATTACAAAACATTTGCAAGGGCATTGAATATGTTTGTTTGTTAAGCTTATAGGACGTAACTACGGGGTCATCAGTCCCTAAACTTACAAACTACTTATGAACTACCTACAACTAAGGACGGCACAAATATCCATGCCCGAGGGGGGATTCGAACCCCCGACCGTAGTGGCCGTGCAGACCGTGACTGAAGCGCCTCAGTCCCCTCGGCCACCGCGGCCGGCGGCATTGAATAGCAGGTTGAAACGTGTCCATAATATATATATAGAAAATGTCTAATATTGTGCCTCCTGTTTTGTGTCGAGTAACTTGCTTGCAAGAAAATGTATAATATCGCTTCTACTGTGTGTATCGATATGTTTACTTAACTCTGTGAAGTTTCATCTTTGGCAAAGATCATGTAATGCATAGCATTGTAGCTTGCTCAGAGAGAGAGTGGGACTTGTGGTTTAGCTCGCTTAGAGAGCGGTTGAGTTGTGTGTATGGCTCCGATGTAGAACAGAGGCTGCTGTGCCAGCAAGTTGATTTAATTGTATTTGGAATATATATTGTATTTTTTATTACTATCACCGCTGGAATGAAGGTAATTGCATTTGATGTCATTAGGAAAAAGTTGTATTATGTAGGTAATGTAATGGTGATTATTAATAATAAGTAACAAAGTTGACGTTTCTTTCCTGTTTCATTTACGTAGTTAGAAGATTAACCTACTTCCTTCATTTGATAATTAGTTATTAGTGGATTTAAAGTGCAGCATTGATTTTGGTTATCTAGTTGTACAGGTTTCGTTATTTGTACTTTAGTAAATGAGTGTTATGCAACACTGCAGTCAATTGATTAGGATACTGAATTTTGATAATCAGGTACTGATCTGCATAAAATTCTCGCAGTCAAACATTAAGAAAGTGGTTTGCGGTTTTTTATTATCTTTCTCCCAGCAAATATTTTGAGTATAGTCAGTGTCTGTTTCATATGGTGACTTGCCACAGTTGTTTTGTTAAAAGATCCGTTGCGCACAAATTCAGTTTAATGTACTGTTTCTTATTTAATAGTATATACATCAATATCAGGGCCATAATTAAACCAAATTGCTGTATTAATGAACAATCTGCTGTCTGATTAAACGATAGGTTCTACATCATACAACACACACACAGCTTTTAAGGTTAACTCCTGTAATGAAAAAAAGTGATCGACGATCACCAGTCTTGTATACCTGGTCGTTCCATTATGGCCGGCCGCGGTGGCTGAGAGGACTAAGGCGCTGGAGCAGACAGCCTTAAGACCTTTGGAATGATAATAGACAAATGCCCACTGAAAATGGGAGCCCAGAGTTGGAAACAGGTTTCCGATAAAATGCGGTGCGCAGTGTACGAAAACAATTGGCGCTCTTTAAATCTACTTCAACGTATTCGCCTGCTCGTTACCTACATCTTCAGCAAAGCCTATTACATGGCTCAGAGCTTTCCAATCCCAAAACTGCAGGCCAAACATATAATGCAAATATAGAACCGCTTCATCTGGAAAGGACACATGTTAAAATTGAAATACAGTACATTGTCCGCTCCACGACAGTCTGGTGGACTCAACTACCAGATATCGACAGGAAAAGCATTGAACTGTACATCAAACGAACCGCAACAACGGTCAAAAATGAACCGCAAAGTGTAACACATTGACTTTTCTCAACAGTGAGACCTGTCAACGTTCATCCCCCAGTTGATATCGGGACAATCCACTTCAAGATGAAACACGTCAGGCTGTATTATCTTGAAGCCAGCTACATCGACAAAAACGTTTTGAATCAGACGGTACTCACCTCAAAAATCTTACAAGCGAGGTGGAACCAGTCCACAACTAAAAACCCTATAGAACTCCAGTATCCGGGAGTAGATTGGAAATGTGTGTGGCATAATTTAAGTTTACCGATCCATAACTCCGACTCGGCCTCAACGTGGTATCTACATCTACATGGGATACTCTACAAATCACGTTTAAGTGCCTGGCAGAGGGTTCATCGAACCACAACTATACTATTTATCTCCCATTCCATTCTCGAATAGCGCGCGGGAAGAAAGAACACCTGAATCTCTCTCTTCGAGCTCTGATTTCTCGTATTTTATTCTGATGATCATTTCTATCTATGTAAGTGGGAGTCAACAATATATTTTCGCATTCGGAGGAGAATGTTGGCGATTGCAGTTTCGCAAGTAGCCCACGCCACAGCGATAAGCGCCGTTGTTGTAATGATTCCCATCCCAGATCCTGTATCATTTCCGTAACGCTGTTTCCCCTGCATCGTGACAATACGAAACGAGCTGCCCTTCTTTGGACTCTTTCGATGTCCTCCGTCAAACCAACCTGATAAGGATCCCACACTGGGCTGCAATACTCCAAAAATGGACGGACAAGCGTAGTGTATGCAGTTTCTTTTGTAGTTCTGTTGCATGTTTTAAGGTTTCTGCCAATAAAACGCAGTCTCTGGTTCACCTTTCCCACGATATCTACGTGTTCTTTCCAGTTTAAGTCTGAAGTAATAGTAATTACTAGGTATTTTGTGGAGTTTACGGCCTTCACATTTGGTTGATTTATCTTGTAAACGAAGTTTAACGGATTTCTTTTCGTACTCATGTGGACGACTTCACACTTTTCATTATTTAGAGTCAATTGCCAATTTTTACACCATACTGATATCTTATTCAGATCGTTCTGCAGTTGGTTTTGATCTTCAGATGATTTTACTAAACGATAAATGACAGTGTCATTTGCAAACAACCTAAGAGAGCTACTTAGATTTTCCCCTAAATCGTTTATGTAAATAAGGAACAGCAGAGGACCAATAACACTACCCTATCGGATTTTAGAATTTTTTGATATTTGTGATACGTGAAGGTCAGCTCTCAAATAACAATCAGCCAAAGCCATTCCACGGAACTCTAAAAAAATTCTCGAGAAAATCAAATTTGAAGTTTTTCAAGTGGGTCGAACGGCTTTGGGTGATTGTAATATTAGTTCTGAACTGCTATGGTGTACAGCTGGAGACTTTGCACTACAACAACACAGAGAGATAGTTCGTCCCCATTGTGCAGTTTTTGCTAAAGAGCAAAACACTGGCTTCTACACGTAGAATTTTATATAAGTCAATAATAGGCAACTCCCATATCTTCTACCCCCTTATCGTTATCAACCCCTAACACCATACTGTACAATGGGAGACCGATATCTACTACCACATACAAACACTATTCGTTTGCGATGTGTACTTTTGGCTGCAGAGTGAAATATAGGCACAAACACCTTAATTTTTATATACAGTGTGAATCACCTAACACTTGCAGCGAAAATGCTGCGGAAACACAAAGTGCGATTGATGTGCGGTTTTCACACAATGGATTGATAGTCAAGGACTCGTATTGTTAGCCAATAAACAGGTTGTAAAAATACCTAGAAAGTGTATTTTTTATGCAAACATACAATGTTTCAAATGGAATAATGGTTCTTTCTATAAAGCACTGGAATTTTTGACACCAGCTGTGTAAACAGAATTTTGAATGACTTTTTATCACGTTTAGTTTGGCAGCTACAACAATTCAAAGTTTTGGGGGCGGAGGCTACAACAGCGTAGCTGACTGGCTGTTGGTCATGAGACAGTGGGCCGTGCCCCAGGGCTAGCCACTCGGCCAGTGAGCTACGCTATCGCAGCGTCCGCCCCCAAAAATTTTGAACGGTTGTAGCTGCCAAACTAAACGTGATAAAAATGTCATTCAATTTTTTTTGTTCACAGCTGGTGTCAAAAATTCCAGTGTATGATAGAAACAACCATTGTTCCATTTAAAAAAAACTGTACGTTTGCATAAAAACACACTTTCTAAGTAATATTACAATCTGTTTGTTGGCGAAAAATACGAGCCCCTGACTACCAATCCATTCTGTGAAAACCGCACATCATTCGCACTTTCAGTTTCCGCAATATTTACGGTGCAGGTGTTAGGTGATTCACCCTGTATATTAAGATACATGAGTAACCTAATATCAAACCTGGACATTGACCTAATGGTCGAAATTTAGTTAGCAGTCGATCACAAAGGAAGTTTTCCCGTTCTTTTCACTGGTGAAATCCGATTTTTCCAAAAATTACCGTTCAGACTGTTCACATCAAAAGCAGACACCTACATAAGAGCTTTATATTAAAATCGGACACTTGTCCAATAAAGCAGTGTGCACCAATGAGAACACAGTATATGATGACATGACCTCGTGAATCATGGCGACAGTATATGTCAGGTACTAAGACGTAGTAGCCCGTACGTATGTTTGTCAGTAATTTTTATAGTATTATTACTAATAATCTTAAAGCGAGTGAAATGGAACATAATATATCAGCAGCATCCGAAGGAAAACCTAGAAAGCGGTTGAGACAACCTGAAAAGTGGAAAATAAACGTTGAAAAGAAACAAAGGTAAGACTAGTTTGTAAACTACACTGTTATATTGTAAGGTGTGTTGTAAGAAATTATCACTTGTTGGAAAGAAGTTCGATGTCAGAAATAACGTAAGGATGTTTACGAAAAAATCTGGCGAAAGTTTCAACAGATCTTATGTTAATAATTTTAGAGATTCAGTGCCGTAACATTTCATTTTGTATAAAAAATTAAAAATATTATGATTATTGTAGGTCATTTTTACAATATGTAATAGAGTTCAGAATTTAATATTTTCCACTTTATGTTGATATTCCTATAATTTCCCAGATTATACACCTGTAAAAGAGTCTCGTCCAGTAAGCGAATCTCTGTGTATCAAAAACGTACATCTAAAAGCGTGTTCACATCAAAAGCAGACACCTACACGTTTTGGTTTCAAAGACGGACATCTGTATTTTCAAACGCCGGCCGCGGTGGCCAAACGGTCTGCGGCGCGCCAGTCACGGTCTGCACGGCCACTATGGTCGGGGGTTCGAATCCCCCCTCGGGCATGGATATTTGTGCCGTCCTTAGTATTAGCTATTTGATAAGTAATTCGTAAGTTTAGGAACTGATGACCCCGTAGTTAAGTCCCATATGCTCTACAAACATTTGAACATTTTTTTTTTATTTTCAAACACAATTTGAAGGTGATTGAGTAATCAAATTGACATTTGCCACTTACAGGTATAAATCCTGGAGTATTAAAGTTGATAATACTCAAATCAGCTTATAAATATATTAGCTCTACTTTTTGCAATCGAAAATGACGTTTATCTCAGTTTCTGGCAAACGACAGATGTCCGTCTTTGATAATAGGCTACTCACATGTATTTCAAACTACACAGAAGCCTCACTCTGTTTTGCCGACACCCCGGGCTTCCGACAGGCTTAGTCCGCCACTCGCTTTAGATGGTGTTGAAATCTGGATAAAGTGTCATTATTTCAAAGTAACTTGCGTGTTTCCTTTTGTAGTAAAAAAAGTTCATGATACTGTTGCAGTTTTCGAAACGATCAATATAGCACGGATAAATTTATGTAGAACCAGTGGCGTAGCTACGTCACCAACGGCCCCGGAGCAAAAATGACATTGGAGCACTCTTTAAACTAAAACTATGCAAAACTACATCATCAGTTCCTTACCGCCCACTGGAAGACATAATAAGGCAAACCTAAATACTATTCAGTATTATTATGTGTCACGCAGCAGATAATATTTAATTGTACTCTCAAATATAATTATAACTGTGAAAGTTGGTTTGTTTGTTATGCTTTCACGCAAATGTTACTGGGCGGATTTGAATGAAATTTTGCAGAGGGATAGATTTGGACCTCTGTAGGACATAAAGATAAACGACCTCTTGGGATAGTTTCCGAAGTTGCTCTATACTAGGTGAATGAAGTCGCACGCATAAGCTAGTAAAAAGTAAAAACAATGAAGTAGTATTACTTAACCATGAAAACATGGCACCCTGCCGCGAAGCAAACCGGGAACAGTCAAGTCCGCGGTACCAGCAGGCTGACTGTTGTCAGTGCCGACATCTCACTGTCGCTAAACTCCTCGCTGTTAGCTCACTGCTCCGTACCGATCAGCCTAATTTCGTTGATAGCACAATCAAAGAAGGAAAATAGGGGAAATACTCGTGTAGGATGGTTTCAGAAAAGAAAGTTGCCGGATTTTGTTTGATGGAATACTTTGGTTTGAGCCGTGCCCCTACCAGGCTTCATGAAGTACATATTAATGTAAAATAACTAAGTTGACATCTTCGCTTATTATAGTGGCAGTGAGCTACAGGGTAGTGTCTTGAATGCACAATTTACTATTGTCACAAAATAAACATATTTTCTCTTCTTCTAGTACGAATTTCAGAGAGAAATTGGTTACAGCACTTCATTGGGATCTATGATTATGGAGCACACCCTTGGGGAATTGACTACACAAACAGTTGAGTTACCATAATAACACCGTTCTGTAATAATATATTGTAGAGACTTCATATTCAAATGTGGTCACACTGTCTACTGTCAAACAGTGTGCTAGTAATACGGGCACCATTCACTGTTATTTCGCAAAGATTGGCAGGCACGGCAACTCCGACGTCAACCGACAATACGCTGACGATGGCAGGCTCCACGTCTTAGCAGACAAGCAAAGGACTTTGTTATGTTTATATTCTGGGGTGCGAATAATTTTTGGATTTCACATCGTGCGTTTGAGGTTTGTTGGTCAGGGTTCAAAAAGTTCAAAGTCGGAAAACCTTCATTCAACTAAATTATTATATACAGTTGAACTTCGATTATCCGAAGTAATGAAAGTGTTCAAGGATCTACTGTAACTTTTTTCGAACGTCGCTCACGTAGGCCGAGGGGCCCCTGGAGCTCGGGGGCCCCGGAGCACTGCCCCGCCTAGCCCTATGATAGCTACGCCACTGTGTAGAACATTTCTTGGCTTCCAACGCAAAAGGAAGCTCCTGTGTAACGCAGCGCATGAGGAAGATACGGAGCGACCGCCGACCTCCCCCCCCCCCCTTCCCCCTAGCGCAATGACGCACCGCATCGCTTCCGGCGCTGGTCAGCTCAGCCAATGGCAGCGCAGCGTACCTCAGTCAGTCCCGTCCTATACTCGCCGCCGCAGGCGACAGCGTGACGCCGTAGTCTGACGTCACGGTACGCTACGGATTTGCAAGCCACCGCCACCGCCACCGCTAGCACTGTCCATGTCAGTACTTGGCAGCAAGCCCAACTGCCGCAATGTGCCAGATGCAAAATTCCGCCCCCCCATAAAAAGCCTTGAAAATGTTAAAATCAGATTTCTTTCTATGTTATTTCTGCTGTCGCAAGTTTTGATACAAAAGAAAATTGGGGGTTATATACAAAACGCAGAAGAATAAATGTAGGCCTAATATACAAAACCGTAAAAGCTTTTACCGAAAACCTCGTAAATTCTTGATCGATTTATTACACTACTGGCCATTAAAATTGCTACACCAAGAAGAAATGAAGATGATAAACGGGTATTTATTCAAAATGTTCAAATGTTTGTATAGACTATGGGACTTAACTACGGGGTCATCAGTCCCTAAACTTACAAACTACTTATGAACTAGCTAACACTAAGGACGGCACAAATATCCATGCCCGAGGGGGGGGATTCGAACCCCCGACCGTAGTGGCCGTGCAGACCTTGACTGGAGCGCCTTAGTCCCCTCGGCCACCGCGGCCGGCGGGTATTTATTGGACAAATATATTATACTAGAACTGACATCTGATTACTTTTTCACGCAATTTAGGTGCATAGATACTCAAAAAACGGTACCCAGAACAACCACCTCTGGCCGTAATAACGGCCTTGATACACCTGGGCATTGAGTCAAACAGAGCTTGGATGGCGTGTACAGGTACAGATGCCCATGCAGCTTCAACACGATAGCACAGTTCATCAAAAGTAGTGACTGGCGTATTGTGACGAGCCTATTGCTCGGCCGACATTGACTACGCAGTTTCAATTGGTGAGAGATCTGGAGAATGTGCTGGCCAGAGCAGCAGTCGAACATTTTCCGTATCCAGAAAGGCCCATACAGGACCTGCAACATGCGGTCGTGCATTATCCTGCTGAAATGTAGGGTTTCGCAGGGATCGAATGAAGGGTAGAGCCACGGGTCGTAACACATCTGAAATGTAACGGCCACTGTTAAAGAGTGACGTCGATGCGAACAAGAGGTGACCGAGACGTGTAACCAATGGCGCCTCATACCATCACGCCGGGTGATACGCCAGTATGGCGATGTCGTACACACGCTTCCAAAGTGCGTACACCGCGGTGTTGCCAAACACGGATGCGACCATCATGATTCATCCGATTCAATGACGTTTTGCCATTCATGCTAACAGGTTCATCGTTGCGTACACCATCGCAGGCGCTCCTGTCTGTGACGTCGTCGAACTGTTCGTGCAGATGGTTGTTGTCTTGCAAACGTCCCCATCTGTTGACTCAGGGATCGACACGTGGCTGCACGATCCGTTTCAGCTATGGGGGGTAAGGCGCTTGTCATCTCGACCGCGAGTGTTACGAGGCCGTTGGGATCCAGCACGGCGTTTCGTATTGCCTTCCTGAACCCACCGATTCTATATTCTGCTAACAGCCATTGGATCGCGACCAACACGAGCAGCAATGTCGCGATACGATAAACCGCAATCGCGATAAGCTACAATCTGACCTTTATCAAAGTCGGAAACGTGATGGTACGCATTTCTCCTCCTTACACGAGGCTTCACAACAATGTTTCATCAGGCAACGTCGGTCAACTGCTGTTTCTGTATGAGAAATCGGTTGGAAACTTTCCTTGTGTCAGCACGTTGTAAGTGTCGGCATCGGCGCCAACCTTGTGTGAATGCTCTGAAAAGCTAATCATTTAAATATCAGAGCATCTTCTTCCTGTCGGTTAAAATTCGCGTCTGTAGCACGTCATCTTCGTGGTGTAGCAATTTTATTGGCGAGGAGTGTACAAAGATTTAAGCCACACACTGATGAACATTCTTAAGGACAATGATTGTATATTTTTGAAATATAAACGGTTTTAGGAAATTCCAATCATAAATTTCGAGGACTCGCACAGTGAATATATATTTTGATAAGGACTTTGCGTCCGGATATGTCATCAAGTGACACTAGGAGCATTTATTTATCTTTGTCACTATGAAACAAATGTTTTCCAATGCAAGTTCTTCGCTTTCCATATTTTGCGAGGAGGTAACATTGATCAAAACAAGAATAAAAGTCTGTTATACATGTGGTCTACAACGAATACCTCAACAGTTATGAGCACTTGACCAGTAGAGTAGACGTGTAAACACTAGCCAACCGAATATGAAGACTTTCTCGAAGATCGAATGTATGCATTTTACAGCCCATGCTTACTAGACATTTTGTTCTTGATTCGGTTCATATTTCTTCCTTCGAAAATTCGTAAAACAAAGAGCTTGCAGTAGTACTGGTCTGATTCACAGTATCACAAATTAAAGAATTGCTCTTAATGTTAATGTATAACAATCTTGGACAGGGATGCCTTTTCAAATTCTTATGCATTCATTTCCCTGTCTACAAGGACTCAAAGTTTGTAACGAGGAATTACGAAACCCTGTATATGGAAGATTAGTTACCACAAATGTGGAAAAGCTCTCGATAGTTTTATTTCAAATTTTTACATGATACTCTACTGAATATGCAGTCAGAAATAGAGAGGGGAAAGGAAATTATGAACATTCAGGTGTTGGGTGGAGGACATGAACGGAGAGATGGAGGAGGGGCTGAGGAGATGGGCTGAAACATTTCTGTCGCTTGAGCTCGTCACTTCAATAGTCTGTAGTCTACATTGATTGTGCATGAAATAAAATTTGGTCACTAATCCAAAGTGTCTACTATCGTATGTGGAAGTTAGCTTAAATCCCTTTTTCTAGTTGCATTTTTTCACCTTACACACTCATGTGACTTTAATCTCCCTATAAAACGTCGAAGAAAGCATTACAGAAAAGTGCACCTCGATGAGGGGGCCAATTCGGCTTAACTCCGTAAATTATCATCACTTTCTTCTGAACTTGCTGTTTAAAATGTAGCGCGTAGCAGAAGCTATGCGATTAGTAGTAATAGCTACAGCTATATAGAGAGGATTTCTCATGCTTTACAGTGCCGAAATTAAGAACGTAACGGAAGGTAAACTCTGAAATATTAACGAACTGTACCACGCTCCCTCATTAGAAATAACAGACACTTATCATGACAATTCTTTCGTTCCTGATGATTCAGTAGGTGCTAACAGACCAGTCTCCATCGCCGTAACACATCAAATTTATTCCCTTTACTTTCTAGCTGTTCGGAAGACGCGTACTTTTTTCCCACCCTACCAGTTTTTCAAATAATAGAAGAAAATTTTTCCTGTCTTCAACCCTGAAGAAGAAAAAGTCTAACTTATGAGCATCGTGTATGAACTATTATAGTTGTTCTTAGGCTTGCCAGTTGGTCGCGATTCGTCTTGGTTCTCCAGACATTTCGTATAATGTCCAGACTGCAGACAAAATACAGACTGTCGTGACGAAATTCTTCTGATAAAGTTCTGCATATTATTTTTTCGTATTGCTTGTCAAAAGTGCGCGGATAAGTTTGGAATTGGGTATGGGAGGAGATGTGTTATGGTAGTCGGTGTGGGTCTCACCACTGTGTGCAGATGACGTACTGGTCAGCGCGACCGCCTAGTAACAGGAAACTTGGGTTCGAAAAGAGGCCTAGCTGAAATGTTCAAGTTTTCCCATTTATTTAAATCAAATCCCAGTGTCAACTGAAGCCAAAAATTCATTTGGGTCTTGCTTCAATAACGACCGATTTCATAATTAGATTGCAAATGATGAATTGATTGCATTTTAAAACTTTTATGAATACTATTATAGGATCCAAATTGGCTGCCGCTGTAAAATCCACAAGCAAGTACCAACGGGAAAGTAGAAATTAAACGAAAATTAATTATCAGCCAGTAATGTTAATGTTTTCTGTAGGCAGTTGATTTGAAAAGTAAAAAGTAACATTTTAATGTCTAAAATCACGACAGTCAGAATTTTTATCCAGATATTTTACTCTCCAATCTGGAAAGTCTAACTGCACTGAACACTTCAGTACTGCATCAGTCGCGAGTTACGACAAATTGAAACGCGCCTCCTTTTCCAAGAACAGAAAAAGCAATGAAATTAATTTAAATAAATAATCCCTGAGACGGATCTCAAATATGTCAAAGATATTATTGATAGATCTGAAGCATTGAATTAAAATTTGTGGTGTGGCCGGGAATCGAACCCGGACCTCCATGCTTACCAGGCAGACGTCTTAACCGTTAGACTAACACAACACTAACGATTAAGGCGCCTTGGAATAGTCTATGTACGATTTCCCTCCACAACACAAACTTTAATTCAGCTTCTTTGTTCCAAAGATAATTGCCACTTCTGCCAAGGCTCTCCATGCAGTTAATCGTTAGTGGTGTGTTAGTCCAACGGTTAAGACGTCTGCCTGGTAAGCATGGAGGTCCGGGTTCGATTCCCGGCCGCACCACTAATTTTAATTCAATGCTTCAGATCTATCAATAATAGCAATGAAATTACATCTGATCGGTCTTGACTCCATTGACCAACTGCTAATACCAGTATTGTATTGTACATATGAAGCCAACACCAGATCTAAAGAATATAGAAGATGATGAGATGATGCAGAAAGTTTTAAATCCATGGCTTCCATTATGTTGGGAGCCTGTCGTCGAAAATCGGACGGATTATGAACAAACACAAAGTAATTTTTCGCTCCCCTCCCCCCTCCCGCCCACCAAAGACAGCAGCACATTTGGGCTCTATCAAATATGATTTGGAGCTCCGGAAGGCCGGGGTTTACAAGATCCCCTGTGAATGTGGCCTTTCGTACATAGGAAAGACGACACGTACAGTCCAGGAAAGATGCACGGAACACCAGAGATATACCCGTTTCTTACAACCTAATAAATCGGCAGTGGCAGAGCACTGTATTGATACTGGAAACTCAGTGACGTACGAAAACGTCAAAATTTTAGACCTCATTTCATCTTTCTAGGACTCAGTGGTGAAAGAAGCAATAGAATTTCGTTTGGGGACGAATTTAATTAACAGAGACAGCGGCTTCAGTTTAAATAAATCTTCGAATCCGGCACTTTATTTAATAAACTTACAAAGACGACCCCACAGCACAGATCATAACACATCGATTTCTCCGCAGTAATCGACCATGCATCCACAGACATAATTTACACACACGTGTACTTCCTTGCCACCGAGTAACGTCTTTGGCGCCTTGTTGTATCTGTGGCCGCATGCGCAGTAGCGCGGCTCGTGCGTTTATAAGCACGAAGCGCGTGCTGGAGCGTCAGTCTTCGACTGTCTCTGAAGATGCCTGAACGGTTCTCAGCCGAAATATTAGAAGAAGTAAACTTTATGCGGCTGCACGCCCGAAACTTCTTTGAACAGTCATTGCGCCGCGAAAACATAAGGATGCACTTCACAGAAGTTCTCCTGCGAATCTTGCAAGGCTGGCACTCCTAGAAGAAAGGATATGGTGGAGACATGGCTTAGCCCCAGCGTAAGGGACGTTTCCAGAATGAAACTTTGCAGAGTGAAAGTTTCATTCGCTCCATAAAGAAAGTGAAATTCCGCTCGGCTCATGCTGCGCAGAGAGCGGCGCCAGCCTTTCCCCACAGTGTATCCGAATCAGCTGTCACCACCGCAACGGTCCAGCCCGTGCCTGCATTTACCGTTGCCTGTCGTATCATGCTTTGGGGTGCCAAAGGCCGTAATAAATGTAAGGAAAATGTGCGGTAACGCCACAACGGTGTATGTTGAAAATGGTTTCCATGTACCTCAACGCGTGCTGCCGTTGTCACATAAGCGCTAAAATTCCAATGGCGACAACGCTGCACAAATACGCTGCTCCAGTGTCTCAACATCTGGAAGGGGTCTGCAAACATCATATTATGGCCGCCATAATCAGAAATGGCACGGCTCGAGATCCTGCGAACGAGCATGCATGCAACTGGACCTCCTTGTCCGATCCACCGACCAGGGACGACACTGTTGAGATGCGTCCGCAAGTTAACGGCGAAGTGGGTTGGAGCACCATGATGTAGCAGACACACAACTCTTCGAATCATCAGTGGCACAGTACGAGGAACAGTACCACCCTCCAGGAGGAAACTATGCACACTGTTACTGCTGCTGAATGGTACAGCGAATATTACACCGCAAACTCCGTAAGAAAGTATATGTCAATAATTGTTCTCTAGCACTGAAATTAATTTCCGGACATACATTCGTTAGAGCTTTTTTTCGGTATCCTCTCCTCGATCAATCCCCAGTGTTTATGTTGAGTTGGAAAAAAAAAAAAAAAAAAAAAAAAAAAAAAAAGCACCATGTTTAACGACTTCGAACATCTCGCGATAAATTCATCTCATCGCAGTGTTTCCGAAAGCAGAGGATTCCAGCGGAAATTGTCGCCTGTTGCAATTTATTATGAAAAAGTATGTTATAAAATTACACACTACGCGTTTCGGTAACCCCAAATTGTATCCCACTGTGAAAAATCTTCGAAATATTGTACAAGTGTTGCCCAGATCGCGTTTTTAATATCCACTTCATTTCATGACCGGTTTCAACAAACTAGCTGTCATCTTCAGATCTACGTACAACTTAAAAATATTTTTACACTTATCTGCACATCACAACTGTCATTTAATAACGGTCGTTTATAACCATTACAAAATATTTTCATACCTTGTTCACTTTATTTTGATCTTGCGGATTAAATATTTTGTAATGGCTGTTCAAATGTTCAAATGTTTGTAGAGCTTATGGAACTTAACTACGGGGTCATCAGTCCCTAAACTTACAAACTACTTATGAACTAGCTAATCCTAAGGACGGCACAAATATCCATGCCCGAGTGGGGATTCGAACCCCCGACCGTAGTGGCCGTGCAGACCGTGACTGGAGCGCCTCAGTTCCCTCGGCCACCGCGGCCGGCTGTAATGGCTGTAAATGACCGTTTTTAAATAACATTTGTGATGTGGAGAGAGGTGTAAACATGTTGTAGATACATCTGATAATGACAGCTAGACTGTTGAAACCATTCGTCAAATAAAGTGGATATTTAAAACTTGTTCATTATTACCACAATTAACGGTCGCGCCCTTCAGCATGTGCAACTTATTTGAAAAGTTCGAAAATTGGCAGAAATGTGCCTACAGTATTTGTCTGTAAACGTGCGAAGGCGCGGAATCTCGCAACGTCACACGTCGGCTCGGCGACGCTTAAAACAGCAAAGTACCACTTGTCGTCCATGAAAGTCCAGAACTCTTAATTACATGTGAGTTTTATGGTAGGTTGATGATGCCACATTAGCATCAATTCGCATTACAGCTCTTCTCAACAACACGGTGGATGCGTCACTCAACGGTGACGTAATCATACTCCCACATTTAACTGCTTCCTTTCACGCCCCTGCAATAAGGTCTCAACCGCGACGCCTAGCTTTGAAATCGCGCGGTTTTAATTTTCCATCTACATCCATACTCCACATGCCTACTCACGGTGGCTACCATTGCCACTTCCTGTCAAATATGTTTCGCGGAAGAAACGATTGGATGCTTGGTTGCCGGCCGCGGTGGCCGAGGGAACTGAGGCGCTCCAGTCACGGTCTGCACGGCCACTACGGTCGGGGGTTCGAATCCCCACTCGGGCATGGATATTTGTGCCGTCCTTAGGACTAGCTAGTTCATAAGTAGTTTGTAAGTTTAGGGACTGATGACCCCGTAGTTAAGTCCCATAAGCTATACAAACATTTGAACATTTGATGCTTGGTTGGTTGGTGGATGGAAAGGAACAAGCAGCTAGGTCATCAGTCCCTTAAGCTGTGAATGGTATAGCAAAGATGCGGTGCAGCTAAGAACATTCCACCAGTAAAACGGGGGAAATTAAAATGGAATTAAAAGTAAAACTAACGTAAAATGCGGAATTCTGCTCTGCATACCTCTACAGCTCTCGAATTCTGTAATCCCCATTCATTAACGACGTGCATATACTGGTAAACTGCTTATGTCCGTAAAGCAAAGCCTAAAAATGGAAACAGTTTTAAAAACAAGACACGCTGCTCTCAGGAAGAGTAACAAACCCACCCATCCTGTCCAAGCATCATGGATAAAATGTCATAGCTGAGAATCAAAACCGATTTCACGTAGAAACCCAAGGACCCGGTCAGACAACCGTCAATCATCCGCCAAAACTAAAGACAATTAGTGCGGAATTTCGCATTTGGCACGGAGTGCCAAGAGGAGCGAGCATTCCACTAAGATATGAGCCACAGATTGTAGGGCCCCACAACCACAATGTGGGGGAGGCTCATTGCGCAAAATAAAACTACGGGTCAGCCTGGAGTGTCCGATTCGGTGACGGCAAAGGACAGTGGTTTCCCTCCGAGAAGGGCGTAAGGACAAAAATCCAAGTTGTAGTGGTCGTCGTGATGTGCGGAGTTTTTTTAGATGGGGCAGTATCCTACCAGTTGCTGGTCCATTTTTGGGTGAGCAGAGATCTCATCTGCACTCTCAAATCCGCTGCCGGGAATGGGTAATGAGTAAATGCTGCTCTAGCCAACTAGTCAGTCCGTTCATTCCCTAGGATACCCACGTGGACCCAGAAAATGGCAATTGAGGAGGCGGAATGACGAAGATCAGCGAGGAGATTTTGGATACAAGTGACCAAAGGATGGGTCCGGTTAAATCACTGGTCAGGGTTGCCTGTTTCATAAAATGAAGGGCTCTACTAATAGCCATCAGTTCTGCTGTAAACACACTACATGATTCTGGCAGAGAATGCCTTACCAATGGGAGATGTAAAAGCATAGCCTATATGACCGGCAGCTTTCGAGCCATCTGTGTAGAAGATATTGGCACCCTGAAACTCTTCAAGCACTGGGTGCAATAAACGCTGGAAAATTAGGGAGGAGATCGAAGATTTTGGACCTTCGAATAGATCCAAGAGGATTCGCGCGGGGCAATATCCAAGTGGGAGTACGCGGCCTGTAGTGTCCCTACAAAAGGAAACGATCCGTAACCCTATGGGCAATCCCACTGAAGAGCGAGTATCAGGAGGTCGAAACCCATTGCCTGCAAAACGAAGACGATATTTGGGGTGAGCAGGAAATTGTCGGATGGTAATTGCATAGGACGCCAAAAGACGATGCTGCCTAATCTGAAAAGGGAAGATTCCCGCTTTATCAAGTAGACTGTCAACAGGGCTGGTCCGAAAGGCACCCTTACACAACCGGACAACGCAATGGTGAACGGATCTGACAGTTTCAAGGTAGAAGGAGCTGACGAGCCATAAACCTGGCACCCATAATCTAATCGGAACGAAATCAGTGCCCGATAGATATGAAGGAGTGTTGCATGGTCTGTAGAAACTATTCCCGGAATGCCTCCGTCTGTGCTCTAAGCGCATTAATTGTACCCATCTTATCATTTCGCGAGCTGTCCATAGGATGAAGCAAACATTGGAAGACTCTTCAAGGAACATATGCTCTCGGCACTTTGACAGAAGGCCGCACAGAGATAAAGAACGTCTCTCTAGCAGCTTCTGCCACTGGACTTTCCTGATCATTACTATGATGATTTCGCACTAACTAAATGATCATGTAACGAAGTATGCTGCTCTTCGTTGGATCTTCTATATGTTTTTTATCAATCATCTCTGGGCACAGATCCCACAGTGGTGGGCAATACTCAAGCACTGGCCGAAAGAATGTTTTGTAACCTACACTCCTGGCCATTAAAATTGCTGCACCACGAATATGACGTGCTACAGATGCCAAATTTATCCGACAGGAAGATGATGCTGTGATATGCAAATGATGAGCTTTTTAGAGCATTCACACAAGGTTGGCATCGGTGACGACACTTACAATGTGTTGACATGAGGAATGTTTCAAACCGATTTCTCATACACAAACAGCAGTTGACCGGCGTTGCCTGATGAAACGTTGATGCCTCGTATAAGGAGGATAAATGCGTACCATCACGTTTACGACTTTGATAAAGGTAGGATTGTATTGCGGTTTATCGTATCGCGACATTGCTGCTCGCTTTGGTCGCGATCCAATGACTGGAATCGGTGGATTCAAGAGGGCAATACGGAACGCCGTGCTGGAGATCCCAACGGCCTCGTATCATTGGCAGTCAAGATGACAGGCACCTTATCAGCATGGCTGTAATGGATCGTGCTGCCACGACTCGATCCCCGAGTCTATAGATTAGGACGTTTGCAAGACAACAACCATTTGGACGGACATTTCGACGAAGTTTGCAGCAGCATGGACTATCAGCTCGGAGATCATGGCTGGGGTTACCCTTGAAGCTGCATCATAGACAGGAGCGCCTGTGATGGTGTACGCAACGTCGAACCTGGGTGTACGAATGGCGAAACGCCATATTTTCGGAAGAATCCAAGTTCTGTTTATAGCATCATGATGGTCGCATCCGTGTTTGGCGACATCGCAGTGAACGCACATTGGAAGCGTGTATTCGTCATCGCCATGCTGGCGTATCACCCGGCGTGGTGGTATGGGGTAACAATGGTTACACGTCTCAGTCACCTCTTGTTCGCATCGATGGCACTTTAAACAGTGACCATTACATTTTAGATGTGTTACGACTCGTGGTTCTACCCTTAATTCGATCGGAACCCTACATTTCATTAGGATAATGCACGACTGCATGTTGTAGATCCTGTACGGTCCTTTCTGGATATCGAAAATGTTCGACTGCTGCCCTGGCCATCACATTCTTCAGATCTCTCACCAATTGAAAACGTCTAGTCAATGGTGGCCGAGCAATTGATGAACTGTGGTATCGTGTTGATGCTGGATGGATATTTGTACCTGTATATGCCATCCTAGTTCTGTTTGACTCAATGCCCAGGCGCATCAAGGCCCTTATTACGACCAGAGGTGGTCGTTCTGGATACTGATTTTTGAGGATCTAGGCACCCAAATTGCGTGACAATGTAATTACTTGTCAGTTCTAGTATAATGTATTTGTCCAATGAATACCCGTTTATAATCTCCATTTCTTCTTGGTGTACCAATTTTTATGTCGAGTAGTGTATGTGCCCCCGGCGGCTGAACGTAAACATCTACCTAACCTTTTTACGAGACATTCTTCAGGAGTTAATGGAACATGTTCCACTCGATGTGCGCCAGAAAATGTGGTACCAACACACCATGGCCACTTTGAACGTGCAGTGAGAATAACTTTGGATGAAAATATGGTAAGGACTGGATAGGGCAAAGGGTGCCGGTGGCATGACCTGCACGTTTCCCCGTCTTGACGCCCACTGATTTCTTCTTCTGGAACCACTTGAAATGTGCTGTGTACGAAACACCCACTGAGACTGATGAAGAACTGTTAGTGCGAATTGTGCCAGCCTCTGATGCAATATCGACTTTGTCAACAGTGTTTGAAAGATTGCGACAATCATTGTAGCGTCGTTGCACGGCGTGCATTCAAGCTGGAAACTAAAATAAAGATTATAACACTTCAACCAGACTTCTCATTTACCCTGTTGCTACAAATATATTTAAGACGTTGCCGTGCAGTTCCGCTACTGTGATGACACTGGTGGCATGTTGTGTGCCTACCCTCTGGGCGACACAAGACGCTGTTCAACAACGCCAAGCGCCTTGCGGTAAAGGGATGCGGACATTGGTTGCTATGTCAAATATGCTTGTTATGGCCCACTCTACCAGTCTTACCATTTCCTACATTCATTTCCGAAGCTCCCTGACGGTCAGTGATACTTTTTTTATGTAGATGCTGAGATCCGGGGAGCTCGAGAAACGGCGCAAGCCACGAGTGAAATTGGCGGGGCACTACCCTAGTAGTTTGAGGATAAGTTGGAAATATGTGTCTGGCGCGAGACAAGCTAGGGTACTCTGTGTAGTCTTGGTTTCCTCTGTGACCTAGTGGTGTAATGGTCTGCATATCTGCCTAGTAAGCAGGATCCAGGTTTGAGGCAACTGTTCAAATGTTTGTATAGCTTAAGGGACTTAACTACGGGGTCATCAGTCCCTAAACTTACAAACTACTTATGAACTACTTACAACTAAGGACGGCACAAATATCCATGCCCGAGGGGGATTCGAACCCCCGACCGTAGTGGCCGTGCAATCCGTGACTGGAGCGCCTCAGTCCCCTCGACCACCGCGGCCGGCAGGTTTGAGGCCAAGCTGCTCACAAAGATTCAAGTTTCCCCGCTGATTTGATTCAATGGCCACTAGCAGCTAACATCGAAGTTCCTATATGTCTTCTCCAAGTTTTTACGTTTCTGATTGCTGGCGCTAGTAACGGTGAAGGCACCATCACCTATTTCCTACGCGAGATCCTCTCTTCCGAAGAAAGCTTTTCATCCGCAATTTAGCTGAGGTTTTTCAAGCTAGATGTTTATTTGAACAATCCGTTGCAGTGACATAAGCTGTTTAAAAGAGCTCTCTGTATGGAGCCTTGTTAATTGTGAAAGATAAGAGAAAATTATTAATAATTCACAAGTTAAACGAAAATCTGATGTTTTTAAAGCTATAGTACCAAACTGCAGTGATCATCAGTGCCTAGACTGACAAACTGCTTACATAAACTTATACTGAGGACAATACACACACACACACGCATGTCTGAGGGAGAACTCGAACCTCCACCGGTAACGGCCTCCCAGTCCGTAGCATGACGCCTTTGACCATTCCGCGCAGCCGGAGCTTGGGACTGACAGTTATAAGAGGACCTACAGTTGAACGTGGATTTCGAACCATAGCGCAACTCGGTATTTTTCACATCAACCAATATAACCAGACGAAAATAAGTGGTAAGTTGCATATAAGATTCCTTTTTTTCTGTGTTTTTGGTTATTCAGATAGATCGATTCATTGGAGTACAGATTTGAGATCGATTTTTGAGTTGTTCGTTCTGAGTCCACCCAATACAATTACAATCATAGCCACTGGATTTCTCGTCGTACCTCGATTGCTTCCTGTTTCAATGGCTAGCAATGTGTCTGTCACGTTCGTAGCTTTTCGCCTCTCTGCGCCAGGTTTGGATATAGTACTTGGCCGCGGCGGATTTGCTCGCGACCGTCCGCCGTCGGAAGTTCGAGTCTCCCCTCGGGCAAGGGTGTTTGTGTTTGTCCTCAGGTAAGTTTACCTTAGTTTAATTAGTTTGTAAGCTAGGCACTATTAACCAAGCAGTTGGGTCCCATAGATTTACAAACATTTGAACATAGTATTTCCTACAACTCGTAACCTAATTGGAATGTATGGTTTATCCGAGCGTTTGCGGCTTGGAAGTAACGAGTTACAGCTGGTCTTTTATAGGTGGCGTTATCAGTACGGGCAGTCGGGGTCGTTGACTGTTCTTCGACGCTTAGTCATGAAGTAGAAGAAGGAAGAAGGATGAAGAAGGGAAAATGAGCTAGGGCATGTCGATAAGTGGAAAATGTGATACATGTCGTGATTCGAACCAGGGTCTTCCACTTGGCTACCCACGCCCGCCGCCTCCTCAAATTCTCACAAGTCGCACACCACGGCCGTAGCACTCCTATCTTCCATTCTGTTTCGGATTCCCTTAAGAGGTCGAACCTTATTACCGCAACTACGGTGAAGTCTTTGCGTAATTAACGAAGAAGTGGTCGCAGACACAGTTTTTGGTGCCGTAGAGATGCAGTGCCCGCAGCCCGTGTATTGGAGATACGACTATTATATTGGAGATATACTCCATGTCATGACGTCCGGTGCCGAGGTTTGCTGAGTATTGTGTCATGTGTCTCTCAGATACCGTATTCGTAAATGTAGGCCCCTGGCTGTTCACTTCAGACTTAAAAACTGCTGAACTAATCTTCAAGCGTTTTTCACAGGAAAGAAGAAAAGAGTTTTGGTCAACATATAGGCATAATTTATCAAAATCGGATCATGAAAACAAAAGATGTCGATGTGTTTTCAGTAAGCGTCGTGTCTGTTTGTTCAACTATTAAAGACCACTTACCTCCAAAACTATTTCATGATTTTGCATGGGGTTTTCACGGGTAACTTGAGCGTAACTCTGGACAACATATAGACTCTGTTTCATAAAAATCGGATCACGGAAAAAAAGAATATCGTAATTTGAAATATTTTATCAACTACCGTCATGTCTGTCTGTCTCTTTGAACACGTCTATCTCCTAAACTATTTGACGAATTTTCATAGAGTTTTCACACGTAACTTGAGCATATCGTGCGGTTACATAAAGGCTTCAATAATTAAAATCTATCAGAGGAAATAAAGATATCATAACGTAATCATTTGTTTAAAAGCCATCGTGTATGATTGTTTGTTGAGGGTAATCTCCAAAAGTACTACACGAACTTTCATGGCTTTCCATAGGTACATTTAAAATAGTTTGGAGAGTAACATAGGCTTCAAAATTGGATCAGAGGAAGGAAAGATACCGTAATTTGAAGTTTTATCTGTATGCTATGCTTATAAGTATGGTGTAGTGCAGCAAATCTCTAAGAGTACTATACGAACTTTAATGGGGTTTCATAGGTCAACTGAGAGTACCTTAGGGCAACATATAAGCTTCATTCCATCAAAATCGGATCAGTGGAAGAAAAGATATCGTAATTTGTAGTTTCTGCAACGCTTGAACTTCAGCGTATCAAAGATCCGATAGAGGCGCTGTTACATAGCATACCAAATAATTAATAGATGGCGATGCTGCGTTAGAATCCTGTTTGAGAAATCAGTCACGTACAATGAGGGGAATAATTCTTTATGTTGATAATGAAATAAATAATTAATGTCGTTCCGATCGTTAAATTAATGATCTCCCCAAAGCGAATATTTCGTTGCCAACGTAAACATACTACACCGCTTCCACTGCAAGTGAAATTGTAACCCAGGTACGACACAAAAAATATTTTTTTACTAGCTGTACCCCGCATGCCTTGCAATAGCATGAAAAGAAAAAAAGTGCCTCTTTCTACGGGTATAATCGCATAACTACGTTCCTTCGCGTCTATCTATGTTTTAATTTACTAAGAATTCTTTGCAAGGAAAATGGAATTTATGTAGTTCCCTTCTGATTTCGGTGTATCCTCATTACATTTTGAGTGCGTTCTGTTTAGGAATACTCGAAAACGCCATAGTACAGGAAAGGACAAAGTGAGGCGACGTTAGTTAAATAGTACACCAAATAACTAATTGTGGCGTTCCTGCGTTATTTTCATTCTCATAACAATGGTGTCATACACTACAATAAGGGGTACAATTTTACTTACGGCAGCGGCCTTGAGTGCTGATGTTGGCAATGGCGGTTGAATGCTGTTTCAAAAATCCGTCACGTACAATGCGGTGAATAATTATTTAAGTTCACGATGAAATAAATAATTTATGCTGTTCTGGTCAGTAAATTAATCATCCTCCTAAAGCGAATAGTTCGTTGCCAACTATAGCAAACTAAACCGCTACCACTACAAGTAACATTTAAGCCCAGTAGGACAAAACAAATTATTTTTCTTCCTAGTTGTATCCCATATGCTTTGCAATATCATGGAAAGAAAAGAAGTGCATCTTTCGACGGGTATAATCGCTAAATGGTACCTAGAGTAGAAATACCTTTGGAGTGAGCATTGCCTTCTGTGCATCTTCTCAATATTAAGACCACGTGATATTGAGACAAATCCACTCTTCCCACGCATTTATTTGCTCTTGCGTTTGGTTTGTACCGCACTGGCTGCAAAGAAGCCCCCACCTCCTTTTCGCAGAGTAAACAATAAAATGAAATAACATCTAAATAAATGTGTCACAGAAGCAACGAGAAAGTTGAGGAAGCGTCGCTAAAAGAGCCATTTACACACAGTCATCCGCCTTAACCGAACACAAAATGGACCAAAATAAAGTCAGCGATTAGTAGATTTTCACAATATCACAAGACATTTCCGTCTTATTGTTGATGACATAAAATCTGTTCTGCGCATCTGAATGCTCAATCGAGACATATTTCTGCTCTGTGCCTGCCACTAGAGATAAAATACACACGCGAGCCACAAACTCATCATAAACCTCTCTGCTTTCATAACTGTTAGACACAATATTGTGATTAAAATTTGTAATTACTTACTTTTGGTACGGACTACATTAATATACAGACGTTTTCTTTTGCAGAGACAACTGTACTTAGATTTATAAACCGGCTTCTGAATATATAGTTCTATTACACAAGGTCGATTTCAACTTCGTGCTTTAATACGTGGAGACATGTATTAGCTGAAAGAGCGGCCGATGCTGCTTACACAGTCAAGACAATTCCGTGGAATACTATATTTAATGGAAAGTTCTATATACATGATCAGCTGACGCCATTCCTTCAACGATTACCCAGATTTACTTTATCGCACATTGACACCACCATGATGTCTTATTAAAACAGACATGAACTTCTCTGTTGATTTAATTACCAGACTTTCAGCATTCGTCGAGTTTTCGATAATAGGGAGCACTGCATACAGAATAACTACATTGTCTCCATTGCAACATACTAATAATTCAGCATGAACTTACTGTGAGAGATAAACAGTTTATTACTACACCATGGAACCAATACATGGCATTGTCGTTATTATTTCTTATCTCAACGATAGAAGTGTTTTCAGAAGTTTGCGCCAAACAGACAATTACACAGCGCAGTCTTAACTTTACGGACACAACCTAACATTGAATTTACATCGTTCCGGAGTACGGACTTAAATTAATTTCACTTTTTTGTATGAAAAACTTTATGAACATTCATCGTTTACGACAATGACTTCTACTCACATTTGACATCTTGGCTAGGAGAACTGAGTTTATTGACAGAGCGATCCAACAAGAAATCTGTTGTTGCTGACCTAGGTCCAGAACCCTCTTTAACGACCGTTGTGAAGCACGGGCATATAACCTAGTAAAATAAATATTTTGCGTTCTTGGCTTTACACATTTGAAGATTAGAACGCAGAGGATCAAACATAGCAAGATTTACAAGAAATTCTTTGATATCACACGAGATACTGAATTTAACTGACGAAAGGAGAAAATAAAAAATGCATTGAATGAAGCAGGTAAACTGACGTACAGATGACTAAAAATGAGACTGACAGGAAGCTTAAAAGGCTAAGCTAGAGTGGCTAGAGAACAAATACAAGTCTATACATGAATGTATAACTACGGGGATGATAGATACCACCCACAGAAAATAAACGTTTGGAAAAAAAAGAGAAAGAAAGAAAGAAAGAAATGCAGTTATAAGAATATCAAGATCTCAGATGGAAGACCAGTACTGTGCAAAAAAGGAAAAGCTCAAAGTTGGAATAGACTATATATATGTAACTTCTTCATGGAAAACGAACTTCAGGGCAGTATTGTCGAAACAGAATAGGAAACAGATGAAGGGGACTCTGAGATACTGAGACAAGAAATGACAGTATACTGAAAGTTCTGAATCTAAACAAGAGTCCCTGGAGTAGATGACATCCCCTCCGAACGACTGAAATCTCTGAGACAAATACTAAAGACAAAATAATTCCGGTCTCGGAGAATATCAGTTTGGATTTAGGAGAAATAAAGGAACACACAAGGCAATACAGAATTTTATATTCGTAGGCTTGTACATTTGCTGATAGCTTTTGACATTCTTAGCTGGAATACATTGTTTCAAGTTCTGAAGTCATCTTCTTTATACATAAATCAGGGGGTACGCGTGTTTGTGTGTTTGTTTATGTGTACGTATTGCATACAAATCTACCGTTTTGTTCCAATCTTTGTGAAATTTTGTACACGTAAGATTCAATCTATGAGTACGATCACAGTAAGTGTAAGAATCAAGTACGACACATAGTTCACGAGATATGACGTCATAAACAATGAGATGCGCGAAAACTGCTACACTAAGCGACAATGCTGCTCATTTTTTTCTAATACATGGGACCGATTTCAACCAAATTGATTTTATTCTTGCTGTCAGCAGTATTTATAACGAATTTAATTTAAACGTAAATTAGCTATTATTTATTTGGTTTATGGTTGAAAACCTTAAAAAAAAAGGTTCAAATGTTTGTAATTTTATGGGACCAAACTACGTAGATCATCAGTCTCTAGACTTACAAACTACTTAATCTAGCCGGCCGCGGTGGCCGAGGAGACTGCGGCGCGCCAGTCACAGTCTACACGGCCACTACGGTCGGGGGTTCGAATCCCCCTCGGGCAAGGATATTTGTGCCGTCCTTAGTATTAGCTAGTTCATAAGTAGCTTGTAAGTTTAGGGACTGATGACCCCGTAGGTAAGTCCCATAAGCTCTACAAACATTTGAACTTAATCTAAGTTAAACTAACCTAACACTCACATCCGTGTCCGATGGAGAATTCGAACCTCCGACGAGGGAGAGACAACGTTCTATTTCATCTAATTTAAACAAGTGAACGCTGGATTGTAAATGTTCTATTTTTTAAATTCTGTACAGTGCTGTAACACTTGGGTGACTGGATTTTAAGAACTTTATTGCAGAATGAGTTATGTAATAAAATGTGGTATTTGAGAAATTCAGCTAATCGACCAGTTCCGCCTTTTACGATCCTTTTTTGCTCCTACGTCACGCTACACCTGCAGTACCCACGACATTCCTTCCGTTTCATGGCAAAGTCGAATCCTCGTAAAGTGAAACATTCGTATTATTAGGCAACACTTGTCGACGGTCATACTAGCAATGCAATTTCATATTTGCGTGCCTGCGCGCTTCGGCATAGGTAGGAGCGCACTGAAGTCCAGATGGGCCACTTCCGAACGCACCGGAGGCAGCTCTTTTTTTTTCTTTTCAGTCCTATTTTGCTCATTAAAGAAGGACGCGTGCTACCGGGGGACTGACGGCAGGACCATCAACCCCCGGGGCCACTTTATTCTTCTTCTTTTTCGTGCCTTTACGAGCGCAACCGCAATAACGGAGAGTCCGACTGCGGTGCGACTTGTCGAGCCGTAATGGTGGTAAGCTAATTGCTTGGGGCGGATAAGTGTCGGATAATGAAGAGCCCGCGCACGTTCATTAGGGCTGCATCATTTGGCCGTTTAATAAAACGCGCCTCCGGTCGGGTATCAAATTTCTTCCGCAGTCCGAACAGAAATTGAGCGCCTTCGTCAGCTGCGGCCCGGTGATTACAGTTATTCCGGCGATGGGTCGGAACAAAAGATGGTGTCCGAACGGCATCGCGCTCCCGGCGCGTTTTTTCGGAAACGGCTGTCGCTGATGGAGAGGAGCTACGACTGAGAAGCCGTGATGGACAACCAGTCCCAACACAGACTGAACGGCGACCTTAGCGGCACAGCTCCCCATACACGACATGCAGCTTACGTTTAGTTCGCAAATTAAAATGCAAACGTCATGGCATACTTCCAAGTGCTACGGTCGGGGATTCGAATCCCCCTTCGGGCATGGATGTTTGTGTCGTCTTTAGTGTAAGGTAGTTCATACGTATTTCGTAAGTTTAGGGACTGATGACCCCGCAGTTCAGTCCCTCAAGCTTAACAAAGATTTGAATATTTGATACCTCCAAGTAATATCGTGTCCGTCCTCCATATACCCATCCGACTTCACAAACTCGACGTTTGTAGTGCCGGCCGCGGTGGCCGAGCGTTGTGTGGCGCGTCAGTCACAGTCTGCGCGGCCACTACGGTCGGGGGTTCGAATACCCCCTCGGGAATGGATATTTGTGCCGTCCTTAGTATTAGCTAGTTCGTAAGTAGTTTGTAAGTTTAGGGACTGATGACCCCGTAGTTAAGTCCCATGAGCTCTACAAACATTTGAACATTTCAACGTTTGTAGCCTCCGCCACACACGTAATGTGGCTTGCGGAATTGTGATATAGATGGATCCACACGCGCGAAAAATAAATAAATAAAAAATAAAAAAAATTGTACACCTGGTATCGTCAGGGGTGCCCCACGGAAGTGTGATAAGACCGCTATTTTCTACCTATACAGGGTGAAACTAAATTCGCACACCCGGGCTTCGCAGCGCGATTCCTCACATGCTAGCAATAAAAAAATGTCTGAAAAATGTCTGTCACTAAATTTCGTCGTGCGCATATATCCGGCAGAAAATGGACGTCGAAGATTGAGATTGGTGTGTTCCATTCGTCAGTGTGTTTCAGAATCACACTACTATACCAACAAACTTCTAGGGGATTTGGGAGGTATCGTGAGGAACAAAGTGAGCATAGAAACCCATACCCGGAAACGTCATCTAATGACGCTACAGAGCGTCGAAGTTGCTGGAGGGGATGTCTAGCGGCAGGAGCTGGTGCCTGTAACTTGGACTCTCCTTAGCGTCGTTGAATGGCGTTTCCGGGCATGGGTGTCTATGCACACTTTGTTCCTCAAGACACCTCCCACATCCCCTAGAAGTTTGTTGGTGTACTAGTGTAATTCAGAAACACACTGACGTATGGAACACACACCCATCTCAATCTTCGACGTCCATATACTGCCGGAAATATGCTCAGAGCGACATTTTGTGAGAGACTTTTTTTTTTTTTTTTTGTTTGGTAGCATGTGAGGAATCGCGCTGCGAATCCCTAGTGCGCGAATTTAGATTCGCCCTGTGTACGAGTAAGTGATCTGATGGACAGAGTTGCAGTCTGCTGCTATTTGATGATGATGCTATGGTATACGGGAGGGAGTCGTCGTTGAATGACGGTAGTAGGTTGCAGGATGACTTGCATCAACTATTTAGGTGGAGTGAGGAATGGCAACTAGCAGTAAATGTAGCAAAATTTACGGTGATGCAGATGAGTAGGAGAAAAACTCCAGTAATGTTCGAATACAGCATTAGTAGCGTGCTGCTTGACAGAGTCGCGTCAGTTAAATATCTATGCGTAACGCTGCACAGCGATATGAACTGGAACGAACATATAAGGACAGTCGGAGAATGTGAATGGTGGACTTCGGTATATTGGGAGAATTTTGGGAAGGTGTGATTCGTATGTAAAACAGAACGCATATAAAACTCTTCTAAGACCTCGTCTCAAGTGTTTGGGTTCCCACCAGATTGATTTGGAACATAAGAGGCAATTCAAAACCGGGCGGCTAGGTTTGTAACTGGTAAATTCGATCAAGGCGCGAATGTTAGTGAAATGCTTAGGGAACTCAGATGCGAGTCGCTGGAGGGAAGGCGACGTTCTTTTCGAGAAACACTGTTGAAGAAATTAAGAGGACCATAATTTGAGACGGACTGCAGAACGATTCTACTGCCGCCAACCTACATTTCGCTTTAACACCACAAAGATAAGATCAGAGAGGTTAGGACTCCTTCGGATGCATACAAGTATTCTTTTTTCCTTCATCCATATGGTAGTGGAACGGGAAAGTAGGTCACTAGTAGTGGTATAAGTGCTCTCCGCCACTCACCTTATATATATATATATATATATATATATATGTGTGTGTGTGTGTGTGTGTGTGTGTGTGCGGAAGATTTTGGTCCGATGACAGCAATGATGCGCGAGGCCGTTCCCCGTCGGAGATTCGAATCCCCCCCCTCGGGCATGGATGTTTGTGCCGTCTTTAGTATAAGTTAGTTCATAAGTAGTTTGTAAGTTTAGGAACTGATAACCCCGCAGTTGAGTCCCATAAGCTTTACAAACATTTGAACATATTTTTGACAGCAGATGCCACATGGTGGAGACAGTAGATTTACTTGTTGTCTGCCGACAGATAGCGCAGTAGCATACCTTCCAAGAGAGCCATTTGGGTGTGCCCGTTAACAGGGACTGTTTACAGCCATAAGGCTCAGTGTAATATCAAAGTGGGAAGCAAACGGGCGCCATACCAAGGAAACGAACTAGTGCCTCCTACAGCCAACTGAGACAATTTTAAAGGACTCTAATTGTGGCCTTCTGAGTGGAGGAATGCTCATTTCAGAGAATTTCTACATAAGTTGGACGTGCTGCGTCAATTGTGCAACGATTCTGGGAGCAATGGCAACGTGAACTTTCTCACACTGGTAGACGAAGCCCACCCAGCAAGGACTTCGCCCAAGATCGTCCTGTTATAAAGGGCAGCAGTTGGTAAGACGGTTTGTGAGTCCAGAACCGCTGCCAAGCTGTTACTAACAGTGGGGTCATGGTCCCGCTCTAGCTAGTCTACCACCCACGCCACAGCATCAACGTGGACGGCCAGACTGGTGCCGACAGAGTATCACTTGCAAGATAATATGGCGGGCTTCAGCAATAAAACCAAATTCAGTCTGCACGCAAGTGAACATAGTTTGTATATAGGACGTACTCTCGCCGAGCGCTGTCTTGTAAGGCGTATACGTCCACGAAACACTCGGCCCACACCGGCCCTTATGGTATGGTGTGTATTCAGTTACTACTCTCGTTCACCTTCAGTGATAAGCGCTCAGTTCGTGCATAATATTGTAAAATCCGTTGCTTTACCATTCTTCCATCAGGAAGGTGAAGTCTTGTTTCAACAGGATAATGTACAACCGCTACATTTAGCATTCCTAGATCTCGAAAAGTCCTTCAGTCGGGTGCCACACTGTCTCATCTGGATAGCGTTTAGACAGCGTGATGTGCCAGAGCAGCTTGTTAGCTGGGTGGAGTTACTTCATGCACAACCAAGAAGATATGTTCACGCAACTTTAGAACTATCCAAGGACTTCCCCACCACAGTCGGCGTCCATATGAGTGTAAGTAACGAATTTCCTTTATTAGCTGTTGCCTTACATTTATTGTGTGGTACTGTACTCCATCATTTGTATTGTAAATTAACAATAGAAAGTATTTTACATCAAAAATGTTACCTATACTTTTTAACGCCATTCCTGATGACCCGGCATTTTCACAAAAATGTTCAAATGTTTGTATAGCTTATGGGACTTAACTACGGGGTCATCAGTCCCTAAACTTACAAACTACTTATGAACTAGCTAACACTAAGGACACCACAAATATCCATGCCCGAGGGGGGATTCGAATCCCCGACCGTAGTGGCCGTGCAGACCGTGAGTGGCGCGCCGCAGTCCCCTCGGCCACCGCGGCCGGCGGCATTTTCATAAACTCGACCAATCTTACTATTTGCCAGATGTATGACACGAGATACGTCAAAAATGTACATCATCGAAAATTTTTAAAATATCAAGAGTTTTGTGATATATAGATTTATTGAAAAGAAAGCCTTCTCGAAAATTGACTAGAATTGCTCAGGGGATTTTGTTAATTAAAAGTACGAAAGAATTACTTTGAAAAACCTGTATTTTTTTCCACTGACTATTTATATTTTAATGTTATGAAAGGAACCGTTAAGGAAATATCATGCTGACATTTTTTCATAGATTTTAAAGTAAATAAGTAAAGAAGTATGTAAAGTAAGTAAGTAAAGAAGGATACGACCTTCTGGAGCTGAGATATTTTTTTTCCTTAGAAACAATCTAATGGACGTAATTAATATTTTACAGCGATGTTTCATGAAATAGAAACTCTGTTTAAAATTTAATTTCCTTTACGATTATTTGTTTCCAGGTAATCATTTTGCACCAACTTCTCCG
Organism: Locusta migratoria; assembly: GCA_026315105.1. NCBI lineage: Eukaryota > Metazoa > Arthropoda > Insecta > Orthoptera > Acrididae > Locusta > Locusta migratoria. The sequence goes on along the minus strand of CM048745.1, from coordinate 288,004,253 downwards.
TAATGCTTGTACTACGTTCGTGATTGAGAAAGCGTGGCCCGGTGCAGGACTTCGTGCACGAGCTGACCTCTCGATTACTTCCCGCAGATAGAGTGATCTGCGTGTCCAAATCATCCGCTGGAACTTTCTCCAAGTAAATCGCGAACATTTGTGGCCCTGTGACGTGGCACATTATTGTCCATTTAAATTGAGTAGTTGTTTGGCGTCATGAGGGCCATGAATGGCTGCAAATGGTCTACAAGTAGTCCAACACAACCATTCTCAACCAGTGATCGGTCCTTTTGTATCAGAGGATCCACACCATACCATATAAAAACCGCCCAAATCAGTTTCCTCAGAGTCTTGGACTGCGCCACTCTCGGACCCTACCACCAGGTCTTACCTACTGAAATCTGGACTCATCTGATCGAGCCGCTGTGTACTGGGCGCTAGGGTTCAACATCATGGTCACGCGTCCAGGAGAGTTTCTACAGGCGATATCGTGTTCTCAGTAAAGGTATGTGCGTTGGTGTCTGCTGCTGTAGCCATTTAATGCAAAATTTCCGCACAATGACATAAGGGATACGTTCACCGTACGTCCCACATTGGTATCTGCATATATTTCACACAGTGATGCTTGTCTGTTAGCTGCGACATCTGTACGCAAACACTGTTGCTCTCTGTCATCAACTGCTACATCGTCCGTGGAGAGAGGTGATGCCTGAATTTTGATAATGTCCGCACTCTTGATACGGTGGATGTGGGGATATTGATTGGACTATCACACGCGTCAAGCTCCCAACTACAATGTTCAAAGTCTTAATTCTCACGTGCAGCCAAAATAAACTCAGAAAATTTACAAATGAATTACCGGGTATCATTAAGCCCTATTTAAGGGAGTCGTACTGCCCCATCTCGACAATGTTAAATTGGCTACATAAATGCCCCGTTTTCTCAGGAACTGTTGCGTATATAAGTGTGATGTTTTTTTATCACATGTTTTAACATGTTTTGTGACTGTATTGCTCTACAATCACTTTAAAATAACCCCTAAATATATAATTTTTTGGTGTAAATTTTCACAATTTTTCTTGAATTTTAACTATAACTGTAAATACTACTAAAGCAGAGCTTCAACATCATTTACTATCTATGTTATGAATGGTAGTCCTCATTTCCCCCACCTTCCTCACACACTGTTGCCCTCCTTCTCTTGTATCTAGCATCTTTTGACGTATTGTTTGTTGTTTCAAGTCCATCATACTTTAAGTCGTTTTGTAACCTTCATGAATTCTAAGATATTCCAGAACCGGTAGTCTTCCAGAATAGTCATCATTAAAAGCAAGAAAAGCATAAAAACTCCAAGTTCAAAGACTGACCTTCCAGAAAACACAGAAACTAAAACACGGCGAGTGGATAACTGTTATTGTCAAACACAAACAAATGTACAGTTCAAAGAGTTTACTGCGAAGTACCGCCAGCGTAGGTAACTTAACGAAACGGACAGTTCTCTACAAAACAAAAGAAACCACAGCCTTCTAGACAGTTCCAGATAAAAATGCCAATATGCGAAACGATGGAAAACAAAATTTCAGAACTGTCAGTGCATGATTATTTTTAAATGTTTATTTAAATTAGTAAATAATCGAATATTTCAATAAAACCAACATGAAATTAAGCATTAACATCCGTTGTTGTTGTTGTGGTCTTCAGTCCGGAGACTGGTTTGAAGCAGCTCTCCACAATACCCTATCCTGAGCAAGCCTCTTCATCTCCACATAAGAACGGCAACCTACATCTGTCTGAATCTGCTTACTGTATCCATCTCTTGGTCTTCCTCTGCGGTTTTTACCCCACACACTTCCCTCCAACGCTAAATTCACAATTCCTTGATGTCTAAGAATGTGTCCTACCAATCTATCCCTTCTTTTAGTCAAGGTATGCCAGAAATTTCTTTTCTCCCCAATTCTGTTCAGTACCTCCTCATTAGTTACGCGATCCACCCACCTAATCTTCAGCATTCTTCTGTAGCACCATATTTCAAAAGCCTCAATCCTCTTCCTGTCCGCACTGTTTATCGTCCATGTCTCACTCCCATACAAGGCAACACTCCACACAAATGCCTTCAGAAAGGACTTCCTTAGGCTTAAATCAATATTCGAGGTTAACAAATTTTTCTTTTTCAAGAACGCTTTTCTACCCATTGCCATTCTGCATTTTATATCCTCTGTACTGCGACCATCATTTCTTATTTTACTGCCCAAGTAACAAAACTCATCTACCTCCTTTATTGCTTCGTTTCCCAATCTAACTCCTTCAGCATCACCTGATTTTCTTACACTGCACTCCATTACCCTAGTTTTGCTCTTGTTAATGTTCATCTTATATGCACCTTTCAGCACACTGTCCATCCCGTTCAATTGCTCTTCCAGGTCCTTTGCTGTATCTGACAGAATTACTATGTCGTCGGCAAAACGCAATGTTTTTAATTCTTCACCCTGAACTTTAATTCCTTCTCCAAATTTCTCCTTGCTTTCCTATATAGCTTGCTCGATGTACAAATTAAATAACATTGGAGAAAGACTACAACCCTGTCTTACTCCCTTTCCAACCACTGCATCCCTTTCATGCCCTTCAACTCTGACAACTGCTGTCTGGTTTTTGTACAAGTTGTAAATAACCTTACGCTCCCTATATTTTACTCCTGCTTGCTTCAGAACTTGAAAGAGTTTATTCCAATCAACATTGTCAAAAGCCTTCTCCAAATCTACAAAAGCTGGAAATGTAGGTTTGCCTTTTCTTAATCTATCTTCTAGGATAAGCCGTAAAGTGACTATTGCCTCCCGTGTTCCTACATTTCTCCTGAACCCAAACTGATCTTCCCCGAGGTCGGCTTCTACCAGCTTTTCCATCCTTCTGTATAGAATTCGTGTTAATATTTTGAAGCCATGACTTATTAAACTGATAGTTCTGTAGTTTTCACACCTGTCTGCACCTGCTTTCTTTGGAATTGGGATTATAACATTTTTCTTAAAGTCTGAGGGTACTTCGCCTGTCTCATACATCTTACACACCAGGTGAAACAGGTTTGTCATGGCTGGTTCTCCCAGAGACTTCAGTAGCTCTGAAGGAATATCATCTACTCCAGGGGCCTTGTTTCGACTTAGGTCTTTCAGGGCTCTGTCAAATTCTTCTCTCAGTACAGTATCTCCTATTTCATCTTCATCTACATCCTGTTCCCTTCCTACAATATTGTCTCGAAGTTCATTTCCTTTGTAGAGCCCCTCTATATACTCTTTCCACCTTTCAGCTTTCCCTTCTTTGCTGAGAACTGATTTTCCATCAGTGTCCTTGATATTCATATAGCTGTTTTTCTTATCTCCAAATGTTTCTTTTATTTTCCTGTAGGCTGTATCTATTTTTCCTTTATTTATACATTCTTCTACATCCTTGCATTTGCCTTCTAGCCACTCCTGCTTAGCCATTTTTGTAATTTGCATAAAAGTAAAAATGTGAAATTTTGTCATTTTGGGCGGCACGACTGCCATTGAACTATGAGCGAACTTATAATAGATTGATAATAAGTTGCGTTAATGGCGGCCGACTGTCGTTTGAACACGGCCACTATTATGATAGCTCTAGAATCGACTCGCGATAAACGTAGCGATAAAAAAAAAAAAAAGGACTAGTGGATTCACTGCGCATGCGCATGCTAGTAGCAGTCTGCTGCAGTCATGGCAAGGATCAGTCTGCTATTTTGCTTCCTAGTTATGCGTATTTTGACTTTTTTCAATGTTTATAGTAGTTTCATCGTCGTGAGGAACTTCCGGAGCAAGTCACTGTATCTTAATTTTCGTAAATATTTCCATGAAAATTTTTAAACGTTTGTAAATTTTATAAATATTGAATGATGCGCTGATGTTAAATCAGGCATACTGCTGTTATGGAATAGAACAAATCTGCTATTGCACTTTTAATAGAGGCGTATAGCGAATGGGAATAGTCTGTACCATGATAATGTACGTATTTTTTCGCTCATAGTCACGGAAACTCGTAAAAATACGTTCATAAAGTTTGAAGTTATAGCAGCATCATGTAAGTTTACGTTGTTACATCATGCCAGAAAGGAAAAATTAGATATAATTGCGGAATTCATTTGGCTCCCCTGGTATTAATTCTATCATTAACAGGCTGTATGCGTCACGGTTTTCCTATTGTCTTCTCTGAAGTCACGATCCCATCCAGTACCTGTTTCTTCTTCGACGTTGTATCCGCCTTCTAGCAACGAAAGCCAATGCAAACGCAGCCGTCGCTATGGCTAATTTTACCGGTATTGAACTCATTTCCAGAAAATTCACTACCAGTGTACGACCCTGCAAAACAACAACAAACGATTAAAGAAAAATTCAAATGTTGGTTAAGCTTATGGGTCTTAACTGCGGGGTCATCAGTCCCTAAACTTACAAACTACTTATGAACTAGCTTATACTAAAGACGGCACAAACATCCATACCCGACGAGGGATTCGAAACCCCGACGGGGAACGGCTTCGCGCATCGAAGCATAGCGCCTCAAATGCGCTCCTCCGCGGTAAGGAAAAAGACCCGCGACACAGTCGCTAGTAGCATTTAGTCTGCGAGTGCTTCAGGTGACTATTATCTATCTTGTCAACTTTCATTCATCGTATAAAAAGAGCTTTAAGACGCCATTAGTAACAATTGTGGTCACTCATTATTAAACTACCATATTAATACTGAAATGATCTAGAAAAACCGTAAACCAATTGTCTTAGTGCTACACTGAAGAGCCAAAGAAACTGGTACACCTGCTTGATATCGTTTAGAGCCCCCGCGACCGGGCAGAAGTTGCACACGCCATGGCATGGACTAGACCAATGTCTCAAGTAGTGCTGCAGGCCATAAAGCCGTGAGAGTACGAGGGAGTAGAGACCTCTTCTGAACATCACATTGCAAGGTATATTCTCAATAATGTTCATGTCTGGGGAGTATGGTGGCCAGCAGAACTGTTCAAACTCAGAAGAGTGTTCTTGGAGTCACTCTGTAGTAATTCCGGACCTGCGAAGGGGGTGTCATTGTCCTGCTGGAATTGCCCAAGTCCGGCGGAATTTACCATGGAGATGAATGTTGTTGTTGTTGTGGTCTTCAGTAGGCAGATTGGTTTGATGCAGCTCTCCCACGCTACTCTGTCCTGTGCAAGTCTCTTCATCTGAGAATAAGTTCGGCTACCGACATCCTTTTGAATCTGCTTATTGTATTCGTCACTCCGTCTCCCTCTACGATTTTTACCCCCCTAATGCCAAGTTGACGATTCTTTGATGTCTCATAATGTGTCCCACCAATCTATCCCTTCTCTTAGTCAAGTTATGCCCGTAACTCCTTTTCTCCCCAGTTCGGTTAAACACCTCATTAGTTACGTGATCTACACATCTAATTTTCATCATTCGCCTGTAGCACTACATTTCAAAAGCTTCTATCATCTTTTCGTCTGAACTCTTTATCGTCCACGTTTGACTCCCATACAATGCTACACTCCAGAAAAATGCTTTCAGAAAGAACTTCCTAACATTTAAATTAATATTGGATGTCAACAAGTTTCGCTTCTTCAGAAACACTTTTCTTCCTATAGCCATTCTGCATTTTATATCTTCTTTACTTCGGCCATCAGAAGTAATCTTGCTACCGAAATAACAAAACTCATCTACTACTTTTATTGTCTCACTACCTAATCTAATTAATTCAGCATCGCCTGACTTTCTGACGCTACATTCCATTATCCTTGTTTTACTCTTCTTGATGTTCATCTTGTACCCTCTTTTCAAGACACTGTCCATTACATTCAATTGCTCTCCACATCCTATGCGATTTCGGACAGAATTACTGTGTCAACGGCATGTTTTTCTTTCTTCTCCCTGAACTTTAATTCCCTCTCCAAATTTCTCCTTGCATTCCTTCACTGCTTGCTCAATGTATAGATTGAACAACATTGGGGAAAGGCTACAACTCTCTCTTACTCTCTTCCCAACCTCTGCGTCCCTTTCATGTCCTTCGACTCTAATAACCGCGTCTGGTTTTTGTATGTTGAATATAACTTTTCGCTTCCTATATTTTACCCCTGCTACCTTCAGAATTTGGAAGAGTGTATTCCAGTCGACATTGTCAAAAGCTTTCTCCAAATCTACAAATGCTAAAAACATAGGTTTGCATTTGCTTAACCTATCTTCTAAGATAAATCGTAATGTGAGTGTTACCTCCAGTGTTCCTACATTTCTCCTAAATCCAAATTTTTTGTCCAGCTGTGATTAGAACCCCGATCTCGTGCATATTTAAATGTTCAGTGGTAGCTAATACCGTAAATTCCTTTGTGTGTTGATAGATAAAAGTTGCAGGTCCAAAAATGGTGTCTATATTAATAGTGTAAGAATAACTTCAGAATTTGTTTCTAATGGAAAACGTGCTAGAGTAGTCCGCGTGGTTGTGATGATCGCAATCTCCCAGTGGTCAACGCGGCTGCCTGTTAATCAGAAGACTCAGGTTCAAATCCCGTCTCGGCAGAAATTTTCAATTTTCCCTACTGATGTATTTCAAATTCTAGTGGCAGCCAATTTAAATTATTTAACGTGTTTCAGTTATTAAGCAAATTAAATTTCATTCCTTTCATCTTCTCCAGAAAGGAGAACCTTCCAGTCCAACTATTGCGATGTTGCAAGACCAAGTAGACATAGATTTGACACCTTAGAGCTGAAAGGAATGGATTAGAAATTCTACAAGATTAGCAGCCGCTTCGCAGAGTGGATACCTCTTCCGCCTATTTACACCCACCACATACCAGTCTCTCTGTAACTCTTTGCTTGTTAACATCTTACTTTAATGCCCCGTGACTGCTGGTGAATATAAATCGCATCCCGTCCAACGCAATATATTAACACCTACAAAGCCGTTGAGAAAGTGTACCTTGGAGTAATATAAATAGCGTCGGCTTGATGTACGGTTTGCGTGCATTGCGCCGTTGGCAGACTAAGCGAGGCCATCAGGCAAACGCGGTTGTGCAGTGTTTCTCGCGACCGGCGAGAATTGCGTAATGGGTTGGTTTAGAGTAACAGCTCTTTCAGATTTTCACTTCTGCACACAACGATTTTGTAGTTCTTATTCGTAACTATCTAAAAGTCAGAATTTAAAGAAGGGCATTGCATACTGTCGCGCTTACAACTCAGTACGCCAATCAGTAACAACGGGACCCCGATACGATAACTTAGTCTACAAATTTGTTTCTCCATGCCAAGAAGTCAGATATAAATTACAAATATCGAAAGAAGCAGAAAAATTTCGTTAGTACATTCTGGCCAAGTAAATTCATTATTAAACTTCCTGGCAGATTAAAATTGTACCGGAACCGGGATTCAAACCGAGACCTTTACCGTTCGCAGGCAAGCGCTCTACCCTCTGAGCTATCCAGCCACGCTTCACCGTTCGTCCTTACAACTGGCAGAGTAAAGTTCTGAGGACGAACCGTAAAGCGAGTCGGGGAAGCTCGGAAGGTAGAGCGATTACCCACGAAGGCAAAGGGCCCAGTTTCGAATCCCGGTTCCGCGCACACAATTTTAATCTGCCAGGAAGTTTTCAATCAGCGCACACTACGCTGCAGAGTGAAAATTTCATTCTACAAACTTCTCTTAGGCTGTATGAGTGCATGGTGTCGCGGCGAAATGAATTAATATAATCTTCTCGAGTTTCCAGCCGCGTCAAGTGGTTGTGAACCCACGAGCTTCCGGCCAAGTTCTCCTTGTCCATTGTCAGGTGGTAAAATGACTGCTGCATCGCCGTCGCCTTGCCGTTATATAGCCGCGCTGCTGCCTGTGACGTCACTGGAGCCTTCTGCTTCGCCATATAAGGCAATGTATACATCCTGAGTCGGCTGCGTCCGCTTTTGGCTGCTGGCTGTGACGTCACCGGGGCTCGCTTCGAGGCCTACGAGAGAGACAGGCCGCGGCGCACACGTCATATCACGTGATCAAGTGAGGCCTGTGCAGGGGCGATCGCTAGCGGATTGGACCACCGCTGGGGCACAGCCCACTGTCTCATACCGGCTAGCCAAACCGCTAGCGATCGCGCCGGCTCAGGCCTCACTTGATCACGGGATATGACGTGTGCGCCGCGGCCTGTCTCTCTCGTCAGCCCCTGGCTCGCTTCTGCTTCAACCTCGCTATTGCCAGGTCCCACGCTGTGCTGAGCTGCAAACCGCCACGACAGCTAACCCATCTCCGAAGGGTCTTCAGGGATAACGGCTATAGTCACCAACAAATAGAACAAGCAATTTCTGGTGATAAAAGGAGGAAAAGTACGTCAGAAGAAAAAAAAATCAAGACTCTATCTTTTTTGCATTTTTGTGGAACTGTCGGGAAAGATTAGCCGGATCCTGAAGAGATGTAACACCGCTTCTGTATTCTGGCCCCCAGCAAAAATTTGACAGATGATGAGGCCAGTAAAAGACGCCCTCGGTCTCAAAACACCAATAGTATATAAAATACCATGTGAGTGTGGCTGCTATTGTATTGGTCAAACTGTACGCACTGTGGAGCAGAACGCGCGAGGTGCTTACGTCTTCGCTACCCGGAAAAATCAGCCGTGGCAGAACATTCTTTAGAAAATCGATACATCTGCTAAAACGAAAGGATATTGGGATAGCGTTATAAAAGAAGCCATTGAAATCAAAATATCTGAGAACACCATTAATAAGGACGTCGGTTTGCAGCGCAGCACAGCGTGGGACCCGGCCATTGCGAGGTTGAAGCAGACGCGGCGGACACGGGACGAAGAAGCGAGCCCCAGTGACGTCACAGCCAGCAGCCAAAAGTGGACGCAGCCGACTCAGGCTGTATACATTGCCTTATATGACGAAGCAGAAGGCTCCAGTGACGTCACGGCCAGCAGCGCCGCTGTATAACGGCAAGGCGACGGCGATGCAGCAGTCACTTTACCACTTGACAATGGCCAAGGAGAACTTGACCGAAAGCTCGTGGGTTCACAACCACTTGACACAGCTGGAAGCTCAAGAAGATCTTATTAATCCCTTAGAGTGTGGTAAGCCATGTTTCCACCATATCCTTTCTTCCAGGAGTGTTAGTTCTGTAAGATTCGTGGGAGAATTTCTGCGAAGTTGGAAAGTAGGAGACGAGGTGCTGGCGGAAGTAAATTGGTAAGGACGGGCCGTGATAGCTCAAACAGTAGAGCGCTTGCTCGCGAAAGGCAAAGGTACCAGGTTCGAATCCCGGTTGCGGTACACAATTTCAATCTGTCTGGAAGTTTCATATCAGCGCAGACTCCGCTGCAGAGTGAAAGTTTCGTTCAGGAAATTCAATATTAATTCGTAAACATAACATTTCAATCCTTAATTCTGTTTCTGAGGTTAATTTCTGACAATACTAACACTGAAAGCGATTTAGATAACGAAAATGAATACAACCAAGTCTGAATCCAAGCCAGAGTGTGTGTGTTTGGGTGGGTGAGTGCTTGAATGTATGATATTTTATTGTTATGCACCATTGTTCTCTATACATAATAGACGTAGATATGCAACGTGTTTTGTACATTTTTGTGCATTTTCTGCCATGTTGGATCTGGTAAACAGATTTCCATCAGTTGTATGTGACAAGGAATTGCTTACTTATGTTTGAACTTTACTTGGTGTGTCTAAATAGTTCGGTGAATTGTGTCATATGTGGTGTCATGTGTGTTTGCATGCGCATGGGTTTCAGATACTTGAGGAGAATCTATACACAGCATTCACTGCATGTGACTGCCATCAGTTGAACGTAGTCAGTGTAAGAGTAAGTACCACAGCGCAATGGACGTGAAACCTGGAGCTACTAGTTGGATCCGGAATCAAAGCGGCAGTCGATGTTATGGTGTTAACAGGATTACTTGCGACAAATATTTATATATAGCAAATTAATAAAAGCCAACCAGTGCAGTATTAGTTGTTTAATAAACTTTTGACCACAGTTGCGACAGATATAACCCGTGTTCTTCAGAAATACATGTATACCTATAGACAATGTGACATCATAAATTAAAAATTCATAACCGTTATGCCTGAAATATGCGTCATACCAAGCCTATTGTCTAATACATTGTGAAATACAAATCAGAATAAAACTGTTACTTACTATACTTGCATATCACAGGAATTTGAGATCCCTATGATCATAGGGATGTCAAATTCCTGTGATATGCAAGTATAGTAAGTAACATCCCTATGATCATAGGGATCTCAAATTTCCAGGATTTGCAAGTATAGTAAGCAACTGTTTTATTCTGATTTATATTTCACAATGTATTAGACGATAGGCTTGGTATGACGCATATTTCAGGTATAACGATTATGAACTTTTAATTTATGATGTCACATTGTCTATAGGTATACATGTATTTCTGAAGAAGACGGGTTTATATCTGTCGAAACCGTGTTCAAAAGTTTATTACACAACTATTATTGCAACTGGTTGGCTGTTATTAATTTGCTATCCTATAACCGTTACTGAGACGCAGTCATGTTATATTAAAAAAACCTTCTGCAAACCTTCAAGGTGAAATCACTCTTGATCGCCTCCTTCGAAAACTGCATCATCCACAAGGAATTTGCTCCTTCATTAATGCTGCACTTTGCCAGTTTCTCTGAACCGATTGTTACTGCGTATCTGACGGGTCCGGCCAGAGCTGCACACTGCGCGATCCGTGTCTGCCAATTCCTGGCTCAGAAGATTGCAACTGTTTTTGAACACCCTCCGTACTCCGTTGATTTGGCTGCTGCGCACTTCTGGTTTTCCCGCTAGAAGGCGGCCATAGGAGGTGAACGGTTTGTAGATGTGAATGCCATTTACATCTACGACTACATGGATACTCTGCAAGCAACATTGAAGGGCATAGCATAGGGTTCATCGTACCACTTTTATGACATTTCTCTATAGTTCCATTTCTAATAGCTCGCGGGAAAATGAAAATCTAAATCTTTCTGTTTTCCATGTGATTTTTCTTATTTTATTATGATGATCATGTCTTCCTATGTAGGTGGGCGCTAAAATATATGTTCGCACTCAAAAGAGAAAGTTGGTGAAAGAAATTTTGCAAACAGATCTCGCTGCACCAAATAACGTTTTTCTTTTAATGGTTTCCACCCCAACTCTTGCAACATTTCGGAGACTCTCTCTCTCCTATATCGCGATAATACAAAAGGAGCTGCCCTTCTCTGAATTTTCTCTAAATCGTCCGTCAGTCGCACTTGTTGTCGATCCCACAATGTGCAGCAATACTGCAAAAGAGGATGCACAAGTGTAGTGTAGGCAGTTTCTTTAGTAAAACTGTTATATCTTCTAAGTACTCTGACAATGAAACGCAGTCTTTGGTTCGCCTTCCCCATATTGTTTTCTATGTGTTCTTTCCAATTTAAGTTGTTCATAATTGTTACTCCAAGTTATTTAGTAGAATTGACGGACTGTAGGTTTGACAGACGTGTGACAGCCGTTGTGCTATCGATTTCACAGAAGGCCTTTGCTGATAGTTTCCAGAGGCTGTACGAACTTGATCAAAAGTGTGTTGTAGCGTGTGTCGACTGTTCTGAAGGGCAATAAAGAACAGTCGTTTGTATCTTTCATTTGTTGTCTGATAGCATTCACAGAATTTTTAGACCCACCTCGTATGTTATGCACGTCTTTGCCGCCGACCAACGTCTGTGGCGCATATGTATCTGTGGCCGCATGCGCAGTCGCGCGCTACGCGAGTATAAAGGGCCGAAGAGAGCACTGGAGAGTCAGTCTTTCGTCTCACTCTGAAGATGGTTGAACGTTATACAGCCAAAATATTAGAAGAAGAAGGAGAATTCTTGCGGCTGCACACCCGAAACTTAATAGAACGTCCTTACGTTTGTTTTCCCTAGTTAACGTAGTTTGTAAGCCATGGACTAATAACCCAGCAGTTGAGTCAGATAGATTTACAAACATTTGACATTTGAACTGCTGTTTAAAATAAAATAGCCTTTTCCATTCCAGAATTTGCCGACACTATGTGTTCGTAAATCTCGTAGAAATTGCTTGACAAATCGCTCGTGTGTGGTGAGGTGGAGGCGAGCGACGGATTGCAGCGATATCGCATGCGACGAATTGCTGCGATTCGTCGCTCGTTCTACCAATCGATCTCTTCTATTAGTCAAAGTATGCCAAAGAATCCTTTTCTCCCCAATTCTGTTCAGTATCTTCTCATTAGTTAGGCGATCTACACGCCTAATCTTCATCATTCTTCTGTACCATCACTTTTCAAAAGCCTCTATCTTTTTTTTCTGTCTGAACTATTTTTTGTCCAAGTTTGACTCCCATACAACGCAACACTCCACACAAATACATTCAGAAAAGACTTCCTTTCATATAAATTAATGTTCGATGTTACCAAATTTCTCTTATTAAAAAACTTTTCTTACCATTGCCATTCTGCATCTTGTATCCCCTGTACTGCGACCACCATATGTTGATTGATTTTCTCAGGGAAGCCAAAACAGACTTGGTCCAACCCGCCACTGCCCGCACCGAAACTAAGTTTATTGTGCGGTATCGCTCCCTGTATATCTAGTAAAGCCAACCAATACCCTTGAACAGTGCAAGGAGTCCCTTTACCAGTTCTTTATTAGACACAATTTCTTCGTGTCTGGTTGTCCCAAATATTCTGTGCCTTCTACTCTCCAATGCAATGCATTCGAAGATTAGATGTGATGCAGTTTCATCACCGTCATCACAGATCCTACATTTAGGGTCCTCTTCTGTTATTCCCATTGTATGTATCCACTTTTGTGTCCCAGCCTCGTCGCCGCTTTTGTGTCTCGTTTCCGTCGTAGGTGTCGGTGGCCGAGTGGAATGAGACCGACACAGGAATAAAGATAGCACGCTGGTGCAGGTACGGAGGGGAGCAGCCAGAAACTAGAAACACTAGAGTAAATTAGAACGAGATATATACTGCACAGAATTCATACAATACTTAACTTTTACATAGATCAGTACTGCAGAATGCTGATACATAGTTGAGCTAGAGGTCTGCCTAGTGCCTGTACGATAGCCAAGTCTTCACTGGTGCCTATCTGATTCCGAAGGTCCTAACTGGTTCCTATCTCAGTCCCAAGTGACCGATGTCGTTCAGTGGTGGCCACGAGCGGAGTTGTAGCAGAGGGCGCTCGTGGCTGACGTCGTAAGAACGCCGCGCCGTGCGTGCATGGCGGCGCGCGGCGAAAGTAGGTGGCGCGCACTTTGTACTTGTGCGACATCACATCCACCATATGTTAGTTTACTGCACAAGTAACGAAACTCATCTACCGCCTTTATTGTTTCGTTACCTACTCTAATTCCTTCAGAATCGCCTGATTTTCTTAGACTGCATTTCATTGCCCTTGTTTTGCTGTAATATTTAGTGTTTAAAACAGCTGTTGCGTGCACGCGACAGAAATTAAAAACAAAAAGCAATCTTAAACAGTAGTCTGTTAATGATCTGGGGCAAATATAGCGGGGAACGTCGGCTTCAAGTTTATGACAGCTGCACTTCCTTTTAGCTCTATGGAAAGTCGACAAACATCGTTTCTCACTGGCGAGTGCAAGTAGGGTCCGTGCGGACGGCGCTGAGGCTGGCAAACTTGTGGGCGCCTTGGTGCTCCCCGGTCAATTAGCTTGTAACTGATTATCGCTGGCCCCCCAAACCTGTTCCAAATTGGCCGCAGCGCCGTCCGCGGGCCTGGAAATTATTACGCCCGCCGCTATTTACGACCACTCTGGAATCTCGGCCAATATCCACGCGCTCCTCCGAGACACCCGCGACCGTACAGCTTTATCCGGCGCAGAAATTTATCGAACGAAATACTAAGGGTAAAAGAAAGCAAATGAGTACAGGTAATCTATCCTCGTTAATTTTCAGAACTCTAAACTTTTTCTTATTAGATCTCCATCTCGCTCTCTCCCGCAACCCCCCCCCCCCTCCGCCTTCTCCCTCCCTTTTGATCTTTCACTCTGCGCAGTTGTAAAAGAAAACGACTTGAAATTCTGTTTCTCACCACTTCAAATCTGTCCTCTGGAAAGCCTTGAAGGCTGGTCATGCTCACCAAAATAGAACGTCAGTACAAACACTGAGACCAACAACCAAAAACTAATATTTTAATATTTTATTAACTTACACATTTTTTCGGTATGTCTGGTATGATTTGTTATGTCGATTGCAAAGGTCGCTTTCTTTAAAATATTTTAATTCATGACTAGTTTGAGCAGAGCTTGCTGCCATCCTCATTTGCTCTTCCATCTCGATAACAATGAGCGGAGTGGCCGAGCGCTCTAAGGCCGTGTGCGACAAAAGCGAGCGACAGCTTCAAGCGATAACCGAGCGAAGTGGACTCGTATTCGGAAGGATGGTGGTTCAAATCCACCTCCGGCCATCCAGGTTTTCCGTGATTTCCCTAAATCACTCCAGGCAAATGCCGGGATGGTTCCTTTGAAAGGGCACGGCCGATTTCCTTTCATATCCTTACCCACACACTCCGAGCGTAAGCTCCGTCTCTAATGACCACGCTGTCGACGGGACGTTAAACACTAATCTTCCTTCCTCCTTCCTTTAAGCGAAAAATCTCAACCGCATGAACCGTTACGGATCTGTCCTACGTAAGCGACATCTGGAGCGCTGCGCGTCAGACCAACACCACCTAGAAGACAAGGCCTGACAACAGGCCGTGCCTACGTCACACTTACAGGCCGCGGCCGCCAGCTGACTGGCTGGCCTCTGGAGAACGCTTAGCGCCGCGTAGCGGCCGGCCAGTCAGACGGCGGCCGCGGCCTTTAAGTGTGACGTAGGCACGGCCAGTTGTGAGCTGACGCGACAATGAGCGACATTGGAATCTCAAACCTGTTTGAATCTTGTCGCTGTCGCACGCGCGACGAAGTGTCGAGTTCGTCGAGAATCGTCTGCTTGTCGAGGTTATAAAGGATGTCGCAATTATTCTGCGAGCTAATAATCCCTGAAGTTTATGAAACTGCTGTTTCTGAAATAACAGAATATAAAATTGCATTACATATAATTAAGAATTTTAATTGGGATAAGAAGTGTCCAAATATAACTACATCGTAAATTTTCTTTTGGACTTTAAAAACAACTAAAGTTCATTTTTTTTATTGTTTTTAATATGACAGTCTTTTGTTCTTATTCTGAATGGTAGTTTGATTTACACAATGATGAACATGTTTTGAACAATAACATTTGTGTGCTTTTTAAACATTTGCAGTAACAACAAACACTCCAGAGAGAAACAAAGAGAGAGAGAGAGAGAGAGAGAGAGAGAGAGAGAGAGAGAGAGAGAACACTTGGATGTCACGCGAGATGTGTGTAAAATTACGTTTCTGAATAAAATATCTTGATATAATGTTTCATTAGCAATTAATTGCGTTTGGTGAGCGTTCAGTTTCTTTGTGTTTGCAATAAATATGAATATGTTGGTATTAACTTGGTAAAAAATTACAACTTAGTAGCCCACATAGTCCTACGCAACGCCTACTGCTAGCAATTCCTTCCAAAATTAAATGATTTACTGTCGTTTTAGACTAAGAAGGTACGCCTCGGTTGCACAGTGGTAGAGTGCCAGACTACAAATACAAAGGTCGCCGGTTCGATCCCCGCCAGGGCTTAGGACTTTTATCTGTCAATTTCCGCTTCTTTCCCCTCTGGCAGTATTGCTCATATGAAAAATACCGAGTATCACCGTGGTTCGGAACCCACGTTAAACTGTAGGTCCCCCTGTAACTGGATGGGTAAGTAAGGTCGAAGGAAGGCAACGGCATACCATCTCCAAACAGAACCATGCCTGGTAAAGCACTAAGGTGTTCAAACCAATCTTCGGATTGTTGACTGCTTTATCGCCTTTTTTTTTTTTTTTTTTTTTTTTTTTTTTTTTTTTTTTTTTTTTTTTTTTTTTTTTTTGCACTTATTCAGTTGCTGACGGTTTGTAGTCACAAAAGAAAAACTCGAAAGTATCTGTACTCGTCGTTGTATTTGACTGGTGATCTTCACTGTGTATTTTCGTATTTGAAGTTATGAATGAAATAGTCCACGAACATTCTTCACTTTATAAATTTAAGGCATAGCACTCTTTTTACGTCTTATTTCCTAAAGTAAAAAAAAAAAAAAAAAACTAAAAAAAAAACACTTTATTGACTTACTCTGGAGCTATCGTTATTCTACGGTTTACGAAATTACGGGTGCCAAATTTTAGAAACAGCTGATCGCTTCTAGTGGCCTTCTTGTAGCGAGAAGTTGTCACTTACGTAGGACACCCGGCCATGTCGCCGAATGTTGTCGCTTGTAGCTGCAGGGTCGCGTAGCTGTGTGTCGCGCGCCGTCGCTCGCTTTTGTCGCTCACGTAGGACATAGCCTAAGGCGTCTTGCTGCGGAGCACTTCGTTGCTCGACGTAGGAGATGGACGTGTGTGCTGTCCTTAGTATACGCTGCTTAAAGTAGTTCGTAAGCCTAGGGACTGATAACCGTAGCTGTTAAGTTCTTTAGATTTACTAGCAATTGAACATTTTTTTGTTCCTTACACCAAAACAAGAAACAGACGTTTGGTAAATATGAGCAGATTTGCTTCTTCGGTATTGTGAAACACATGTATTCGTCAAGTGCTCATTCAAGCTACTCATTTTAGAGCTCATGTTTACTATACATTATTAAATTGTTGTGGGCGGTATTACCTCCTCCAAAAGTATGGAAAGCAAAGAGCTTGCAGTAGAATGGATGTGTTTCACAGTAAAGAAAGTGAATAGGTCCTTATAACATTTTTGTTGTTTTGATGTAATGAGTATGTCACCAAAGTTTGTTGGCGTTTCTTCTTTTTTCAAATTTTCCGGATGCTCGAATCGACAACGGACAGTAGAAAGATATCTAGATATCTGCTTTTTGCTGCATCTGCTTATAAGTAAATGTGCAAGTTCATCTTTCTTGTGACATTGGCCGAAACGTTGGTTATTTAAGCAATAGCCTTACATCATGACGCGGTATCATACCCAGAAAACTTTTATGTCATCTGACTCTGGCCGTGGAAGCCTACTTAATTATATTCATCTTTCTTGTTCTCT
Source organism: Locusta migratoria (assembly GCA_026315105.1). Classification (NCBI taxonomy): domain Eukaryota; kingdom Metazoa; phylum Arthropoda; class Insecta; order Orthoptera; family Acrididae; genus Locusta; species Locusta migratoria. Next base: position 287,987,119 of record CM048745.1, on the reverse strand, counting down.
TGAAGCACGAAGAAAATTAGCAGACTGGTTGGTGTTCACCGTAATTTATAGCTTTCGCTGATCACTGAAATGTTGCTCAGTTCGCAGTCTGCAGACATCGTCGGAACATCATGCATATCCGTATTCAACAGTCAATCTTTATTTAAAATGTGAAACTGTGTAAATAGATAAAATTCTCTGGTGCGTATGGCATACCAGATGTCAGCCGATACCCCAAATAACATCGCGGACGGCAGTTCAGTTTGCCTCAAACATCTAAATCTACATATTTACATATTACTCCGCAGTCCACCGTAAGGTGCATGGCGGAGGGTACACTGTACGACGACTGGGCATTTCCTTCCCTATTCCACTCCCAAATAGATGGAGGGGAAAAATGCCTATATGCCTTCGTACGAGCCCTAATTTCTCCTATCTTGTCTTTGTGATCATTACGAGAAATGTAAGTAGGCGGCAGCAAGATCGTTCTACACTCAGCTTCAAATTCCGGCTCACTAAATTTCCTCAACATAATTTCTCGAAAAGAACGTCGTCTTTACTCCAGCGTTCCCCATTTGAGTTTCCGGAGCATTTCCGTGAAACTCGCGCATTGGTCGAACCTACCAGTAACGAACCTAGCTGTTCGCCTCTGAACCGCTTCAATGTCTTCCTTTAAACTCGTCTGCTCCGGGTCCCAAACACTTGAGCAATAGTTAAGACATGGTCGTATAAGCGTTTTATGCGCGGTCTCCTTTACAGGTGAAGTACATCTTCCCAAAATTGTCGTAATAAACCGGCGGACCTATCGCCAGTATGACATTCAAGCTCTTGGTCGACGCTGACCCATTCGCAGGCGTCGGTGCCGCAGCGCACTCCATGAAAAGCTCCTATTTGCTGGTACGGTGGCGTTGTTTGAGAAGGGAAGGCATCCATTCCGGTTGTGTTGTTTGAGAAGGGGAGGCATTCATTCCATTTTCAAAAGACACACGTGCTGTTTGCCCACGATTTCCCTCCGCTTGTGCAGTTCGGGCAGTGGTTCTTGCAGCAATGTGCCAAGCAGCTGTATTATGCTGCGGGTGTGCTGTTTACCGACTAGGCGTCTTTCACTCGTTAGGGTGTGTTCAGGTGCCTACAACTGACATGTGTGGGCAATGGCGAACCACCACGCCACCGATGTATGGGATCATCAGATAAAGTTGAACCTCAGTGTATGGCTGGCATGGATCACACTAAATTCGCTCGTATATCTGGTCTTCGTGATATGCTGCCAGAATTATTGGATGACGTGCCACTTGCAGTTCTCAGATGTATGTGGTTCCAGCACGATGGAGTAGTCACACACGTCAGTCGAGCTGACAGAACGTAGGGTATCGGATGGTAGTTTGTGAATCGCCGAATTAGTCAAGGTGGTTCGATCTTCCTCTATGGTGTGTACGAAACTCCGGAGGATAGGGGGTCTGTGCATGACTATGGCGAGGTTACCCGCAGCGTGTGAGGCTGTTCGCACCACGTCCGGTATCTTTGGACGAGTGCGGCAATCAAATATCAGGCATGGTGCGACTCTGTAGCCATTTTGAGCAACCACTATAAATGTATGGAATATTTCGAACTTGGTGGAAGCATTGTTTCAAGGATTAGCAGCGAACGCACTTGCACAAGTGAAGAAAAAGATCTCGATCCCAATAGTAAACTTTTTGAAAAAGGAAGGTTTTACGTGTTGTTTACTTTGAACAATGTATTTAATTTTCTATATCATCGCCAGCAATCGTAATCTACATTTCATTAAACCTGTTTGTCCGATTCCTGCCAACGTCTCTACACGCATGCTTTCTTCTCGCTTCCTTTTAATCACGCTTCTGTCCTTGAAATCGGATTAAGGCAGCGGAGTTGCGAAATAATGCCGCGCACGTCAACGAAGCAACGTTTGCCCCCGCGCTTTCGACGTTGTTTGAGTGATAAATCCTGTTCAACGCCGCATAACATTGTATTGCGTAATGATTACCATTCTTTTCCTTAATGTGACTGATAGTATACCTGGAAAAATTTTCGCGGCACAGTAAAACCACTTTAGCTATTATGTAATTATATAAATTATGTGTAACAAGAAAATGGAAGGAAGAAGAAGGGAAGATCAGGGTTTAACGTCCTGTCAACAGTGTGGTCGTTAGAGGTGGAGTTGATGCTCGGGTTCTTTGGTTAAGGGTGGGACGGAAATCGGCGTGCCATTTCAAAGGAACCATTCCAGCATTTGCCTGCAGTGATTTAGGAAACTCACGGGAAACCTAAATCTGGATGGTCGGAGGTGGATTTGAACCAATGCGAGTCCAGTGTATTAAATAATGTTACACCTCGCTATGTCAAGAAAGAAAAGAGTGACTGCTTTGCTGGGTAACATTTTAAAAACGGTGAAGAGAGCTTTATTAAATAAAAAAATAGCAGTTTGACCAATAAAATATTCATTTTAAAATATTTAAATGGTAAACTCAATAGGATCTGTGGTAGTGTTAAGTCTTGGTGCTAATGATACATATCTCCCTGGGACATGGGTATGTGTGTTTGTCCTTAGGTTAGTTTAACTAGGTTTAAGTAGTTTGTAAGCTACGGACAGATGATCACGCAGTTTGGTCCGATAGATTTACAAACATTTGAACATTTGAACATAGTCATAGGATTGATCATCTGCCTGTCCTCATTTTAATTTCCAATAGTTGCACCGACCAACAACAGTACGGAAGCGGTTTCTCAATCATTCCCTCCTGTGAAGGTCTATTCCTTGAAGTTCCTTGGAGGGATCGTATATCCAAATGTCCAAATGTTTGTTAAGCTTATGGGACTTAACTACGGGGTCATCAGTCCCTAGATCGTATATCCAGATGTTGTTTTGTCCATTAAAGGAATCAAAAGTTCTTTCCCAGATGGATTTATGCGAGAAGCTACTATCATGTAACTGGTTTTAAGAGGTGGTTTACGCGATTTCAACCGACTTATCTGAGGCGGAAGGAAGCTTAGGAGTGCACAAGATCATGTAGTACTTTGTCATTAAGGCTTTCTTGCGTCTTATATCAGGAGGACGATATTGCATAGTACCAGGAGCAAAATGAGATAATGTTTTAGCGTTTAAAGAAACGGGAATTCTTCCTCAGAGGGTGAAAGTTTTAGCTTTTTAGGTAACTCTTAAAACAGTGATTAGTTTTAAGTAGTAGTTTTGCGTAAATAAACACATTTTAACTTGTTATATCTCGAGCCTACAGTGTTAAAAATGTCGTATATTGACATAATGCGAAGGGATAGTCCAAACACTGTAATTAATTATTTATTTATCTATCACACAAGATATCTTTCGGCATTTAATGCCATCGTCAGGTGTTTCGTATTTAGAGGTTGTAAGTGCTTCAACTGACTATTTATTAGGTGATGATTTACATTTGATTTATAAATTGAAACTGGCTACAATTTATGAATCAAATGTAAATCATCACCTAATAAATAGTCAGTTGGAGCACTTAAAACCTCTAAATACGAAACACCTGACGATGGCATTAAATGCCGAAAGATATCTTGTGTGATAAATAAATAAATAATTAATTGCAGTGTTTGGACTATCCTTTCGCATTAAAACACATTTTAGTGGGCGCAACGTAAAAATATAAGTTTGTATAAACCTCAATGTTGAAGTATTGACCCATAACCATTAGCATTTTAATTACAGAAGGAATAGAAAATAATTTTTACTTTCCTTTATTGAGTGAAAAATATTGTAATGAAGTTTTAACTCTTAAGAAATACATTTATCTCGGTCGATATTTTACTCAGATATTTTATAAAAGTCGTCCATCGGACCACCTGAAGAGTTCCCGCGACCCACTAATGGGTTGCGACCCATAGTTTGCTACCATTGGTGTAGCCAATTCTGGAAGACAGTAGTTTGACGATAGAAGCTTGTGAGAGACACCGCTAGTCAGCACGGCATGAGAGTATTTCAGTGACAAGGGACAAGGCCTGTCTATGTAGCTGCTCCACTGGCGGTCGAGACAGTCAGTCACGAGCACTGAACAGACACGCCACAGCACAGAGTCGGCCGTGGGCTTTCTGAATACTACGCACAGCCTCCTGCCGGAAGCGAGGCGTAGCAGCAGGCGCCTATACATTCGACGCTCTGTAGCGCCATTCGGTGGCGTTTCCGAACGCTGGTCACCAGTTTCAATTTGTTCCTCCAGACAGCCTCTTTATTCCCTCGAAGTTTGTTGGTGTATTTTACAAACTTCCTGTGTGTAATGTCACTTAAGTTGTAACAAGCGTTTTACGTCGTAAACAGATATACATATCGAAATGCGGTTTTCGGCATATGTTAGAGTGACGAGGGGGCTAGGAGTTGTGTCGTCATCATTATTTCAACATCAACGTCATGCAAGTCCTCTAAGGCATCACCTAATGTTCGAACGAAGCTACTTATGTACTGTTGTTGAACCTGAAGTGACATGTGATCTCCCAGCTTCCTCAACTCTGGCAAATTACGCATTACTAGAGTTCCGAGACAAATAGTCACAGTCGAGGATTCTTTACACAGACAGTTCCAAAAACCAGGACGGATCGGGATCGGGATGCGCTTTTTGGATACCAATGCGCATACATGATGTAAATACAAACTGCCAAAGGAAATTACACTAATGACCGCTGAACTCACAGCCATCTTGGAAGCTTTCAAGTACTGCCTTACGGTTCCGGAGGAGCATATTGTCATCTTCTCGGACTCTAAATCTGCGCTCATACTTCTTAAATAGTTTCGTCGAGGGCATAAAAACCACCCAATAGCCTACGAGATAATGACACACATAAACCACCTGGAAAGGAATGGACGCAGTGTTTCCATGTGTTGGATTAAAGCACACAACAATGTTCAGGGGAACGAGATCGCTGACACACTTGCCAAGGAAGCGGTTACCACTGGTACGGAAGAATATACTCAGGTTCCAGCAGAAGATCTTTTACCAGTGTACAGAAGGAAAATTCGTACTGAACGGGACAAAGAATGGCAAGCTTCCCAGACAACTAAAGGGAGATACTATGCACAAATAACACCAGTGCTTCCAACCAGACCTTGGTACAATGAACTGAGGTGTTCTCGGAAGCTTGCAGTCACCATAGCGAGGCTGAAGTTCAACCACTGTCGAACTGCGCAGCACTTACATCGCATCGTCATAGTGACATCTCCACTTTGGGACTGCGGCGAAACAGAAGACACAAATCACTTTTTTATTTTATTTATTATTATTTTTTTTATACATGAACAGGTGGGAGCTCACATCAAAGTTGCCAAGTTATATTATGAGCAGGGCCTACTAGTTCCCAATATCTGTGTCATCATTATTGGCAACCAAAGACTTTGGAGTGTACAAAGAACTTATCTCCTTTCTAACGGCGGCGAAGAAAGAGTTATGAACTGTTATGTAACAGATAAGACCATATTTAATCACTTTAATCTATTTTAAATTGCTCTTGTCCTTGTGTCATACCTTTAATGTTTGTTACGTTACTTCAAATTTATCTTTCTGTTTTTGTTTTCTGTCATATCTTTGATGTTTGTTTGGTTGCTTTTGCCAACTTGCTTACATAACTATACCAGAGGATGTCCTTAGCTGGATAGTTGTATGGGGACTCCTCAAAGCCCAATTAAAAAAAGAAGTCCCGGGCGCCCTGCGTGGCATTCTACCATGGATGGACAAGAATCTGCAGCAGCAATTTACGGACTCTTTCTTTGGACATGTTGGTGACGGGTGCCACAGCAGAATAGCCGTGTGCACTAAGGCGCCTAGCTGCGGTGAGCGCGGCCATTCGCCGTCGGGTGTTCGAGTCCCGAGCTTAAATTTTATACACTCCGCCACGTTAGATTCATATTAGTATGTAAACATAGCTTTAACACGCTGAGGATTGTATAAATGGTATTCATTGTGTTGAATCATATTACGTAGAACACAATAACGAATAAAAGCATTTTCTCAACTATGGTAATGATGAAAGTCAAACGGTAAATAGTTTTCCCAAAGAGTAATTATTGTTCCACATTTCGCGTTATATTCTTCAAATCAATAAACAGCTCGATCCGATCGCTGCCATATTTCACAGGATCCCACGCTGGGATAATGTGAAGATTTCCTGATGGTTTCATCAAGATCGTTCCAGCCGTATTGTAGTCTATAGGAAACATACATACACACATCGATTCTTCTAGATATAGATGAAAGAATATTATAAGTTAGTAAACATTGAATCATAAATTTAAATTACAGACTTGTCATGTGCCACTGACTGCTTGAAAAGAATATTAACCTTAAAATTGTTGAAAGTTCCCTTACCAGGCGCTGACCATTTTATTTATTTATTTATTTCTTAAATTTTATATCATTTTGGAAAAGGCAGTTGGGATTGCTTTGGACAAGAGACACCTCTTATTTATATAGTACATATATTTAAAGTAAATTGAATGGTTCAAGCTGGCTAAAGATATTAATCATTTATCCTCTTCCATATTTGCTAACCATTTGTTACCTTGTTACCATTCCAGAGAATGGTAACAAGCAACAAGTAATGAAGCAACTTAATTTCGTGCACTTAGCTGAAGGATAAGCAATATTACAAGACGGGGAAAAACGGTTTGGTGCAACTTGATCCACCATACTCGTTAGATCTCAACCCTCGAGACTTCTTTCTATTCCCTCGAATCAAAGCAACACCTTCTGAAGAGAAGGCCTCCGCGCTGCCGCGCCACGTCACGTAGAGTAGGTCGCGAGCGCGTGGCTCACTGGCTGGCCGATGGGGCACGGCCCATTGCATCGTATCGGCCAGTGAGCTACGCGCTCGCGACCTACTCTGCGTGACGTGGCGCGGCAGCGCGGAGGCCTTCTCTTCAGCTCAAACTCGCTGTGAAACAGGGGCGTATCAAGGACTGTTCAAATGTTTGTACAGCTTATGGGACTTAACTACGGGGTCATCAGTCCCTAAACTTACAAACTACTTATGAACTACTTACGAACTAGGACGGCACAAATATCCATGCCCGAGGGGAGATTCGAACCCCCGACCATAGTGGCCGTGCAGACCGTGACTGGAGCGCCTCAGTCTCCTCGGCCACCGCGGCCGGCTATCAAGGACTGTCTGCTGGGATGAGCGGTAGAGAGGGGGGGGGGGGGCGGTGAAAGAATTCTCATGGTCAGCTAAACTCTGGCTTAGTAGAAAGACTCTAGTACCGGCCACACCTTTTTACCGCACGCCCAATTTAACAAAAGTCTCACAGTTTTGAAGACTCAGTGCAGTGATAACACGCTAGCTTCGCATTCTGAAAATAAAAAAAATAAAAATGAGATGCTCTGGGAGGGAGTGAACGACCCTTAGCCCCCCGTCCCCCTTGGAACCGCCTATACTTTGAAAGGAAAGAGATTTTGCGATATTCTTGGCATCCAACGAAAGGTGACGAGGCATTTGAACAATATCCGAAAGGAAGACGTTGTGCAGAGTTTCCAGGACATCGCAGAGCTCAGCGATGCACAGTTATGGGAGCTGACCATTACTAAGAACAGTAAGGTAAATACAGCTCATGTTTCATCTAGGTTAATATTACAAGACTATTCGCCAAATTTCCAAAACCGAATAATCCGACGCTACCTGCGGAGGATGGCCTCCCAGACAAACTTGTTACGAAACCACAGCTGCACACGTGGAGCGGGAATTTACAATACCGCAGATGAAAACAGGCGTGCTAAACATCTCGTTTCGGACAACAAACGACGCCTATCGGACTGCAAACTGGAGGCTGTCTCGAATCCTCGGGTCCACCTCTAGCTCTACTTCCCTTTCTCACCTCCGCTGCCTTGACGTGATCCCGTCTCTTCTGACCCCACCTCTCTCCCCTTCCCCTTTCTTGCCCCGCCCTCCCCCCCTCCCTCCTGCCACAAACAAGCGGCGCTAATGACACTTATACAGCACAGTTTAAAGATAATTGTAGGCCATTACATTAGCTCATTAGATCGCACCGCCACAAAAAAAGCGGAAAAAGGCGCTACGTAAACGGCCACGCGGGCGTCCAAGTAGCCCCGTCCAGGTAATCTCAGGCGCCCACCGTGTTGCAACATCTCAGCTCCACGGGGCGGCCGTTTTGCGCGGACAGTTGATCTGCCAAGAGAACGCCCTACCTTAACGTTCGCCGTGATGCAAGAGTCTACGTGGTCACTGATGTCCTCAAGTTCATATATTCCCACTGGAAACTGCCACTCGCCGATTCCAATACATTCCAGCTCTAAATGTCAGGCACGTATTTTTTTTATACGTGCCCACGAGGCCGTCCATGTGATGTAAACCCTCCCGAAGTAGTAAAGTACCCTTTGACATGCAACATAAGAAACTGCAAAATTTCTTGAGAGACTTCGATGCATGGTTAAGACACTAACACGATTATTTCATTACGTTGCTTGTAGTGCCCATTTGAGCAGCAGCTGAATACTATGTATTTCACTATACTGTTTTTGAAGAAAACGCCTTTTGCTACTTCAAATGAAGGGTTTTATATTTATAATTCACCCATACGCGTTTCGCCTTTGTCACAAGGCATCCTCAAGTGGGTATCAGCACTTGCTACTCCATATCAGTCTCTTTCCGGCAACCAGATCGAAAGGTTCCACTGTTTTATGAAAAACTTTGCATTTTTCTGGTTCCACTGTCATCTGCTCAGTGACAGTGGAACCAGATAAATGCGAAGTTGTTCAGAAAACAGTGGAACCTTTCGACCTGGTTGCCGGAAAGAGACATATGGAGTAGCAAGTGCTGACACCCACTGAGGATGCCTTGTGACAAAGGCGAAACGCGTATGGGTGAATTATAAATATAAAACCCTTCATTTGCAGTAGCAAAAGGCGTTTTCTTCAAAAACAGTACGGTGAAATACATAGATTATTTCATTGTTCATGACTTCATGTCGCTCACCTACTCACCGACACCAAACTCCCTTACTAACAAATGCAGACAAAGGCCCACCTACCACTACAACCATGAGTGGCTGGACAAACACAGCAATGTAAATCACTTTAGAGTATGCCGATGCATAGTATGCCCATACCTATTTATCATATACAACCGCTCGCTCGCCGGCTGCGGTGGCCGAGCGGTCTGCGGCCGCTGCGGTCGGGGGTTCGAATCCCCCATCGGGCATGGATGTGTTGTGCCGTCTTTAGTATAATCTAGTTCATGTTTGTAAGTTTAGGCACTGATCACCCTGTAGTTAAGTTCCATAAGCTGTACAAACATGTTTTCAACCGCTCCCTCAGTGAATCCGTACCCGAGGACTGGAAAGTTACACAGGTCACTCCAATGTTCAGTCGGGTGCTAATGACCGCGATTTGAGCGCCCTAAAGCTCCAATAACACAACATCCAATATTCAAGAAAGGCAATAGGAGTGATTCGCGAAGATACAGGCCTATATCATTGACGTCGGCTTGCAGCAGGATTTTACAACGTATACTATCGTCAAATATTATGAACTACCTAGAAATGAACGATCTATTGACCCATAGTTAACATGGGCTAAGAGACTATCGTTCTCCTGAAACATTCTAGTTCTTTATTCACATGACGAGTGCTATCGACAAATGATCTCAAATACATTCCGTATTTCTACAGTTCCGAAAGAATTTTGACACTCTACTTCACAAGCTTCTCCTAATCAAATTGCGTGCTTACGGAATATAACTAAAGTTGTGCTATTGGATTCGCGATTTCCTGTCAGAAAGGACACAGTACGTTGTAACTGACCGTAAGTCATCGAGTAAAACAGAAGTGATATCTGACGTTCTCCATTGAAATATTATAGAGGCCCTATTGTTCTTTATCCTTATAAACGATTTAGGAAACAATGTGAGCAGCTCTATTAGACTGTTCGCGGATGATGCTGTCACTTATCGGTTAGTAAAATCACCAGAAGATCAAAAGCAATTTCAAAATCATACAGATAAAATACATGCATGGTGCAAAAATTGATGAGTGTGAAGTTATCCGCCGGCCGCGGTGGCCGAGGCGACTGAGGCGCTCCAGTCACGGTCTGCACGGCCACTACGGTCGGGGGTTCGAATCCCCCTCGGGCATGAATATTTGTGCCATCCTTAGAATTAGTTAGTTCATAAGTAGTTTGTAAGTTTAGGGACTGATGACCCCGTAGTTAAGTCCCATAAGCTATACAAACATTTGAACATTTTTTTTTTGAAGTTATCTATATGACCACTAAAATAAATGCGTTAAACTTCATATACATGATATATCAGTCAAATCTACAAGGCGTAAATTCAACTAAATACCTAGGTATAACAATTCGGACATCTTAAATTGGAAAGAACACACAGAAAATATAGTAGGGAACGCGAACCAAAGGCTACGTTTCATTGGCAGGACACTTAGAAAATGTAATAGTGCTACTAAAGAAACTGCCTACACTGCAGTTATGCGCCCTATTTTATAGTGGTTGAGCGTTGTGGGATCCTGAATAAGGGACTGTCGGACGATTTAGGAAAGTTCAGAGAAGGGCAGCTCGTTTCGTATTATCGAGATATGGGGTAGGTAGTGTCAAGAATGTGATGCAAGAGTTTGGGTGGATATCATTAAAAGAAAGAAGTTATCGCTACAGCGAGATTTATTTGTGCTAAATTTAGTTCGCCTACTTCCTCTTGTGAATGCTAACTTATGTATAGACAGATGGTCATCATAAATAAAATTAAGCACAACCGTAAATTTACACTTAATGCCGTTGCTATGGAAGTTCCGCAAATCTCACGATCACTGATTCATGAAATTCTTGCTGAAAAACTGAAATTTCGAAAACTTTTTCTCACGTTGGGTACCCAAAATTCTTACTGAACAACACAAAAAACAACGGATCGGCAGTGCACTTCAGTTTTTAACACGTTACAATGAAGGAGGCGCTGCTTTTCTTTCTCGGATTTCACGGGGATGAAACTTGGGTATCGTACGATACCCTTGAAACAAACGGCAATCAATGGAATGGAGGCACACTTACTCCCCAACGAAGGTTCGAACCTAAGCAAATGTTGACACCTCGAAAGTCATGTGCACCGTTCTTGGGACAGAAAAGGAATTTTGCTGATTGACTTCTTACCACGAGGCCAAACAATCAGTTCACATGATTACTGCGAGACTGTTAAGAAATTGCACCGCGCTACACAGAACAAACTCCAGGGATTACTGCCAAAAGATGCTGTTTTTTCCACGATAGTTCCCGGTCTCACACGGTGATTGTGACCAAACAACTCTTACGGGACGTGATTGATCGTTTTCCGTACAGACCGGACCTCGCTCCTATCGACTTTCATCTCTTCTTATATCTAAAACCTGTCCTTGGTGGTCAACACTTCAACGGTGATGACGAGGTGAAAGAACATGGTACTACATGGTTGAATACATAGGCGGAAACCTTCTATGAAGAAGGCATGCAAAAAGTTGTGCCACGCTATGACAAGTGCCTTCAAAATTTCGGAAGCTATGTAGAAATGTAGTAGAACAATTGCAGATTTTTGTACAATAAATATTTTTCTGTATCTGTACACGTTTGTTTTATATAACCAAACGGAACTTACTTTGTGGCCATACCTTGTATGATCTGTCTTCTTTTCCAGCATTGGAATTCGTTATCATAATATGGACCTAAGATTTCCCTATAAACTTTATTCTCGAAAACTTATAATTGACGTTCTTCTGTTTTTATTAGGCTCCAGGCGTATTCTCAGTAGGTTATAACTGGTCTAATGATTGTTTATATAATTTTATTTTAGTTTCTCTCCTCAGCAATTTAAACCGTAGAAGATTTTGATTGAATAGAGTCCCCAGTTAGCATTTTTCTTTCTCATTGTTATTTCTACTTGTTTCTGATATGATTTCTAACACTGATCCCAGAAATTTGTAACTGTTCAAATGCTCAAAATTTTTTTCGCCAATTATTAGTGGTCCTGTTCATCTCTACGTCTTTGAACTACCATGTGTTCTGTAATTTGGTCATTTACTTTCAATTCTTGTCTTGATGCTTTTGCTGCGGGTTCCTCAAATAATTGTCTAATGACTAGTTTGAGTTTCCTCACAGTTGTTTTCAAGGCTCTATTAATGAGAATGGGAGACAGAGAATCTCCTTGCCATAGCGCAGTTGTATTTTTTAAATGGTCAGATTTTAATCCATTTAGAAAAAAATCCTACTTATATATATTTCATCCGAAGATTTATCAGTTTCATTGGAACTCCAAATTAGGTTACTAAAATCCAAAGGTTTTGTCTGTGAATGGAGCCATAAGCTTGCATGCAGTATCAATGAACGATTAATGTAATTTTTGTTTATATTCCCGAAGTTTTCCATTGTAGCGTAAAAAAATAAAAAAAAAATAAAAAAAAAATAAATAAAACTATAAAATCTCATAACCTGTAATAAGTATTCCTCTACAGTTTCTGAAATTTCTCCTGTCTCTTTTTTATGTACAGGTACTATTAATGCACCCACTCCCTGTTATACCAGTTGGCGTTTGATACAATCCACCACCTTCTGAATTACAGGTTCTGCAATTTGCTTATAGGTGGGACTTTTATTTGAGTTAGTAATGGGTGCTTCTAAATCAGGAGAATTCATTAGGGTGTCAATTTATTCTTTCCTTGTCGCTAAAAATTTTCTTGGCTCACTTATCATATTGCCATTAAAATCCTTCATCTTCTTACTTTCTAAACAATTTTTCTTTTTAATTTTTACTGATTGTGCCACGAAGTTTCCGAATGCTTTAATTTTGATGATATTTATGAATAGATTCAATCTGTTGTTTTAAGAATTGTTTTTATTTCGTTTGATTTTATTAGCCTCATTTTGAGCCTGCCGACAAGCAAGTGCTGGTTTAGGATTCTAATTGTCATGCAACCAGTTTTTGTCTTGAAGCGTTTGTGAATTAGGTCTTCCAAATTACTTCACGAGAAATTACTTGGACGCCGTCTTTGTGATTATTTTACTGTACTTACTTAAAAGTTTTTTGTAATTAACGTATGAACAATGAAACGATAATTAACTGTCAAAATAGTATCAAATTTTAACTCAGCCATTGTTTGGAAGTCACCGAGTTTGAGCTCGAGTTTAAACCACCATAACTTGACAATGAATAATAGTTAATTTAAAAAAAAATCTTTTCTACAATATTTTTCTATATCGGTGCAGAGTATCAACCGATTAGTTCGAGTTTGAAGGGTAATGAGTCGCTTCACTAACCAGTTTATTTGAACGCAAAATCCAAATAAAATCTTAACGTTGCACATAAAAATGGTGCCATTAAGTGAGCATTAAATCCTCTCAAATTTGTCTTCTTTTGCAAAAGGAATTAATCGATTTTCATCATTTGCTCGAAGCCAGTTCTAGTCTGGATCTGAAACTTTTCTTATACATCAGTTGTGGAAAGCCGGCCGCGGTGGCCGAGCGCTCTGCGGCGCGCCAGTCACGGTCCGCACGGCCACTACGGTCGGGGGTTCGAATCCCCCTCGGGCATGCATATTTGTGCCGTCCTTAGTCTTAGCTAGTTCATAAGTAGTTTGTACGTTTAGGGACTGATGACCCCATAGTTAAGTCCCATAAGTTATACAAACATTTGAAACATTTTAGTTGTGAAAATCTAGGTTGGAAAGCAATAATAAAATGAGGATGGTTTGCAACTCAGCGTCAAGAGTATCCGCTCAACAGCAGACAGGCACGTTGAAAAGAGAGTCTAGTCAAAGTATTTTATCCATGGCAACAACTGTTCAGGTTATTAATTGCTAAAATGCAGCAACCAGGTTTTATTTTTGACAGCCGGCTTCGGGCCCTTGAGTGCCCTTCTTCTGGCCTCTATTCAGGCAAACAGGTGCATTGGTATTACAGTAAGGGTTAAAAAAAGTACAAAAGTCGGTTACAGAAATCTGAAATTGTGAGTTAAAAGTATTCCACATGAGTGTGAAAGTTTATAAAGCTAATACACGAGTGATGCAGTTTTGAAACAAATAGAGTGTAATGAAAGATATGTTCATATAAAGGGATAAAATTTACATTTTGCATTTTAGTATTGTAGCTTAATATATGTACATGCTAGCAGGAGACTGAAAGCTAAGGCCGGCCGCGGTGGCCTCGGGGACTGAGGCGCTTCAGTCACGGTCTGCACGGCCAGTACGGTCGGGGGTTCCGATCCCCCCTCGGGCATGGATATTTGTACCGTCCTAGTTCGTAAGTAGTTCATAAGTAGTTTGTAAGTTTAGGGACTGATGACCCGTAGTTAAGTCCCATAGACTATACAAACATTTGAACATATTTTTTTTTAACGCTAAGTGCAGAGGTTATGCTGCTAAGAAAGTATCTATGGATGAGCCTGATAGTGAAATTGAAGTCAGCTATCCGGTCATTTTCTTCCGACAGTTTTGCGTTGTTCTCTCATGTGTTACGATTGTAAACTGTAGGATTTTATTGAATTCCAAATCATTTTTTTTTCTAGGGGATCTTGTTGTCATGTATTACGGCTCAGACACCAAATAAAACTGTAGAAATTATTTGGTTTTTAAGATAAAAGAAAAAGCCTTGTCTTTGCTCCTATTGATTTTATTTCTCCCAGACACGTTTCGTCTTTTATTCTAAAGGTGTCTTCAGTGGGATCTACAAGTACCATTTTTTTGTGGACTGTATTGTACTTGTAGATCCCACTGAAGATGCCTTTAAAATAACAAGCGAAACGCGTCTGGGAGAAATAAAATAAATTGCAGCAAACACAAGGCTTCTTTCTTTTTTTTTTTTTTTTTTTTTTTTTTTCCTTCTACTTTCAAAAACGAAGAATTTCGGCGTTTGCTGCAAAAGATGGCCATAGAAAAAAAAAACTGTAGAATTTACAAGGATTTGTATGTCACAGCAAATGTTTGGACAATTACTCAATTTTAAACAGAAAAACCCATTTTGTGAATTATTAGATATTTAAATATCATTAATATCATTAGAAACGAGCATATTGGACAGTTAGATAGTCATTTAAAGTTCTTGCATTAAAACTGATATACATTCATACAAAAACTGTTTATGTATACATTGTGATATAACATTTTTATTGCAAAAAAAATAAAAAATAAATAAAATAAAATAAAATAAAATAAAATAAAAAATAAATTCAGAAATGCATAAATAAAAGTGTTATATGAAAATTAGTATTTTACCAGATTAATTTTCCTTCCTTTGAACCTGGTAGCACCTTCCAGAGATCGTAGTTGTTATATATTGAGTTGTATTGTAATACCTTTGTCACAGTCTCGTCTGAGTTTTACTAATTTTAATTGTTTGGAACCTGATTGGAAATTAATCAACTCCTAGACAAGCGATGCCTAATGAGAATATTATTTTGCATCATTATTATTTTCTTAAATTGTTATTATGGAATAAAACAGTGCTCAAGTTGCAAGATACCGGTATGCGCCAGTATGTCATGCGTTGATGAAGACTTTCTTAATCCTTTCATTCTCAGTGTTTTTCCTGGATAACGTATTAAAATTTGATTTATATCGTATTTTGTGCATCTGTCCTTAAAGTTACATTTTTGTTGAAGAGCAACATACTTCTAGTTCTACATTTTGCCGCTTGGTACGGCGTGTAGCCTCTTCTGAGGCATTAATCTGTCCATCTTACAGATTGTGTTGCACGTGGCTGAGAGTGTGAGCGTGAGTGTGGTTCCTTTTATTTTATTCCAGCAGTGAACTCTCTTGTCTTTGGTGCTGTGGCGAATATTATGCTAGCATTATTGATCTGGCAATGTTAACTATCAACAAAATAATGTCTAAGTAAAAAATACCTCGATACAAACGTCTGTGTTGTGCATGAAATACATGACATAAAAAGTCAATAGTTCGATCAAAAAATTTAAAACACATTTTGATGTTTACTGCACTGTATTAATAGAGAAAAACACTGAATTTTAATTATTCCAAAGCTGTTTTCATAAAGTGAGACTTAAAGGGTTAAATCGCCAGCAATTAATTCAGTCACGGTCGGTGATTATGCCAGCTGTGGAAACATAGAGGTCATAGTGATTGTCGATATTTCATGTAATTTTCTGTAAGAGTACCCTTGTTGTCATTTTCCACCATTACCACAAAACTTGAAGAACACTCGTAATTTTTAATTTCATTGCAGTGAATTGAAATGCTCAAATGTATGTAATTCAAATGGACAAAACTATTGTGGTCATCGGTCCCTAGAGTTACAAACAAAGTAACTTATACTAAGGACAACACACACACTCATGCCAAATGGATGACTCGAACCTCCAATGCGAGCAGCCGCCCTACACTCCAGACCACACGGCCATTTCCACGCGGTTCATGTTAGCCCTTTCAACCCCAAATTTTATTAACTGATGAGCTAAAATATTTATTTGCATTTTTCTATACATAATGATTGGAGTAATGTATATTTGTCAGAATTTTTGATTATTTTTAATTTTTGGAGGGAAATTTGGGATGACTACATATGTCATCATTGGGCAGGATATGTATCCTTTATCGTAACTAATAACATTTTCAAACTGTTTACTACTTATTTAGACATTGGAAAATTACTTAGTAATGAAATTTCTAAATTAATTTGTTTCCTTTACCTCGATATAATTATTTGAAAGTCTTGATGCATGTAATACAAAATGTTCAAATGTTTGTTAAGCTTATGGGACTTAACTACGGGGTCATCAGTACCTAAACTTACAAACTACTTATCAACTACCTTATACTAAGGACGGACAAATATCCATGCCCGAGGTAGGGATTCGAACCCCCGACCGTAGTGGCCGTTCAGACGTGACTGGAGCGCCTCAGTTCCCTCAGCCGCCGCGGCCGGCCATGTAATACAATGACATTCAGCAACGGTACATATTTTGACAATCCGTTGTAGCCTGATGCTCTCTGTTTCCTCAAGCTAATGGTAGACAACCCAGTCACAATGAATTGTTGGAAGTCCTGCTGTGTTATTTACAATCTTCGGACAAATACTTGTGGGTAGAGGGGCAGATAAAGATGACGTTGCCATATGGCAACCCTGGGAGGAAAAGGGTTAAAAACTAAGGAGAGCGAAACAGGAAATGGATCAAGGTGAAAGTAGAGGAAATGGGCAGATAAGGAAGGGAGGCGAACGAAGGGAAGGGAGAGGTGGGATGGATAGCGGCAGGAGGGGGGAGAGGATGAGATGGACAGGGAAACAGGATGGAGAGCAAATGGCAAGAATGAAGGAAAAAATTGATTTTCTCAGAGGCAATTATACATCGCATGCTCCAAGTCACTAAACTGCTGTTTAGGTACAAAGTGGATAAACAAAAAATTATAATGCGTTCAAAATTAGTTGCGACTTTTGACGTTTTGCTTGCCGTGGGTGACGTGAAGCCGTTGCCTAGGTAACACCAATAGCGAGCCAGGCTCTCCCACCACTCCTCCATGAGTTCGGCTGCTAAGGTTGCCTTTATAGACAGCGGTTCTTCCGCGCCGCAGCAACCGCTGTGATTTTGTGGAGGCTCATCTCGTCACTCAAATAGCAGGTGTTTGACCTTGAGCACCCTGTTCCCACCTGGCGGCCAGACATATGGAGCACCGAACAGCCCCATTAGCCGCCGAGTAAGCGGTGTGCAAGTGCAGCCACTGGTCTTTTGACGCCGCAGCGGAAGAGCGGAGGCGCCGCCGCCGTCGCAGACGCGTCTATAGACAGGGCCCATGCTGCCTAATGAGAAACAGCGCGTTGCCAAACCGCCGCGATTCCTCCGCCGCGAAGCAACCGCGAGCTATAAACACGGCCTGAGGTGCACCTGTTGCAGCCTCTTGGGTAAAGAAGTACCCCGGTGTCGGGCGTTCACTGTTTCGTTTCTTTGTCGACAGACAACGTTCTCTTTTCCGTCACTGCTGTGTGCCTACCGCCATTGAATGTTTCCCTGGCGGCTCACTGGCTCGCTCATCACACTCTGGCAACTATGCGCCTCTCCGCCCGCTCCGCACCTCTCTGTCAAAAGTCGCAACTAATTTTAAACGCACTATATGTTGGTCCTCTTTTCTCAGTAAATCCACATCAGACCGAGTCCCAGCGCACCGTGATTGAGTTTAGGTAGCAGTAATAAATGCAACGCTGTAACGTACCCGTCGTCGTTTTATTTCATACTAGCTGTAAACCCGGCCTTGCCCGGGTGTTTATTTATCCTACAATTCCCCCGAGCGGTCTGGAGCTCCACGTTGCGGATCGCGAGGCCTCTCGCGTCGGAGGTTCGAATTCTTCTTGGGCATGGATGTGTGTGTGTTGTCCTTAGGTTAGTTTGCCTTAATTTAATTAGTTTGTAACCTACGAACTAATAACTTGGCAGTTGAGTCTGATACATTTATAAACATTTCAACATTTTTGAACCTACAATCTCGTAGTCCACATCCCCTCCCCCCTCTCTCTCTGCATCCATCTCTTACTCTCCCATCTATGTGTTTGTTTCCACCTTTCCCTCTCTCGGCAAAGTTTTCTGAAAGGTACGCTCTGTCATGTACCATTCAATCATTTATGAACCCAGTGATCTTCCTCTTCGTTTAAAGCTCATGTGCGCTAAAATTCATAAAGATAGGAACGAAACTATGCACTTTGTAAAATTCCGTCATGCAGCGAACGAAATTTTATACAGACAGTGACATTCCTCTTGTTTTTAAGGTAGTGTGTGGAAAATTTCATCAATATCGAAACAAAACTATAGTTTTTAATGCAGTAAAAACGCAGGGTCACATTGAATAATGCACTTTGTTATTCTCAAATATTCCAATTTTATTTCATACAACCCTTGTTCTGCGAATAACAAAACCAACAAAAAAAGGATCTGTGGAATCGGTCGAGCAATTCTCAAGTTATGGCGCGACCAAGGCAATTAGGGATCATTTTTTATGTTGCAAATTACCCTTCTCCATGCACCGTATGAAACTTAAGGTAGACGGTGATCTTCCTTTTGTTTTGAAGGTCAAGCGTGCTTAATTTCGTGAAGATCGGAATGAAACTGTAGATTTCATGAGTCTGTAGAAGTATGCTCCACCATGCACCTATCACAAAATACTTTCATAGCTGACGTTTTCTATCAATAAACTACGTTTCTGCCAAATTTCAGCTTCATAGGTGAAGTAGTTTTCGAGATTTCGTGTTCAAATCAAATATTCAAATGTTTGTTAAGCTTATGGGACTTAACTACGGGGTTATCAGTCCCTAAACTTACAAACTACTTATCAACTATCTTATCCTAAGGACGGCACAAATATCCATGCCCGAGGGGGGATTCGAACCCCCGACCGTAGGGGCCGTGCGGACCGTGACTGATTAAGAAAACAGATTGCTTAATTTCGGATCTAAGATAATTAAGGGAGACTTGCAGACGAAAATAAATAGTAACATGCAAATCTGTAATGCTAACTTTATTTGATACAAGGTCATGCCTGGTGCCACAGTATTATGGCATCTACAGCGAAACTGTTGTGAGCTGTAGACTTCTTTTCGTTTCATCATTTTGTGGTGGGGGGAAGGTGGGTTGGAGGTCAGTTACAAAATGCTTCATAAACGTCTGAAATTACATGCAACCTTTGTTGCAGGTCCCTAACTACTTCCATTTTCCGATAACTGACGCATAAATCTGGGTATTGCCACGCGGTGGCCGCTCATTATTTATGACGTCATATCTCCTGAGCTATGTGTCGTGCTCTTTTGTTTTTGGGTCAGGAACCTTTGTGTGCGTACGGTGAACAGCATAGTTTCATTGCAATAGAATGAATGGTTTATAAACACATAGAGGACATACAAACATTCATTTATAGATATGTACTTGCCCGGTAACTTGTGCACTGAAAGTGCCTACCGCAATATGGCTCCCACACGCTTCTATGTGAAATGACTTGTCTACGCAGACTTTATCCAGTTTGAGTACACATGTGGGTTCCCGCCACATGCGAAATAAGCACGCCCGACAACACCAATGAAATTTAAGAGTCATAAGATTGACCTGCACAACGGATAACATTACAAACGAATCTGAACAAATTAATCGGATCCAATATATGTACTCAAATGGAACGGTTATGTTACTCTGATATTTATGCTCCAGTGCACCATTGCAGGCCACAGCAATGACTTTGAGAATGGGATTACTAGTTCTGGAGAGGGTCATATGAACATTTAGAAATTGCTTCGACACGCGTGTGGGATAAAATTATGATTTATTATCAAATGCTTTAAAATAAACGCTTATCATGTGAATTTAGTTGCAAATTTTAGTATAAAACAGAAATTACATGCAACTTTAGATTCCATCATCTCATACTACATTCGAATGGGCCTCCTAGCAAGCTATACAAAACAAAACAAAAAGTTACTCTTGTCACTCGCAAGTGTATAGAAGCAAGTTTCCCCGCTATGATTTATCAGTCACCCAAGGCATGCAGGGGAAGAATTACTATGCGAGCCAACTAATTTGAATCCGCGCGGCTGTTGCGAGCCAGGGACAGCAAAGTCGTGTGAACGGATACAAAATATTACTCGAGAATGCTTTACCCACCTGCTGATTACTAGTAGAACATGTCAGAGGGCAACAAAATATTACAAAGCCCGTCTAAGTCGTGAACATACGTGATTAGCGTGGCCCTAAACAAAAACCAAGATAGTGTGTGTGTGTGTGTGTGTGTGTGTGTGTGTGTGTGTGTGTGTGTTGTCTGTATGACCTCTATGTGTTCATAAACCATTCATTCGATTGCAATGATACTTTGGTGAACTGTTCACCATATGCCCTCGAAGCTTCCTGACCCAAAACCAAAAAAGCACGACACATAACTCAGGAGATATGACGTCATCAATAATGAGAGGCCATCCATTGATTGATTGATGTTTGTAGAGATTATGGGGGTCATCAGTCCCTAAACTTACAAACTACTTATGAACTAGCTTATACTAAAGACGGCACAAACATCTATGCCCGAGGGGGGATTCGAACCCCCGAGGGGGAACGGCCTCGCGCATCGTAGCATATGGCCTCAATGCGCTCGGTCGCGGCGAGAGTCCATCATATGGGAATACCAGGTTTATGCGTCAATTATTGGAAAATGGGGGTAGTTAGGGACCTGCAACCAACTTTGCATTAATTTCGGATCGTTTATGAAGCGTTTCGTAACTGACCCCCCTCCCTCTCCCCACAAAATGATGACACGAAAAGAAGTCTGCCGCTCACAACAGTTTCGCTGTAGATGCCGTAAAACTGTCGCATCAGGCACGACCTTGTATGAAAGAAACATAGCAACTCTGAACTGCCTCTATGTCCACCTTTAAACCGATCTGGTGGGGAGCCCAAACATTTGAGCAATACTCAATATGGGATCGTACAAGCGTTTCATATGCCGTCTCCTTTACCTTCCCAAAATTCTCCCAGTAAAGCGAAGTCGACCATTCGCCTTACCAACGACTGTCATATGCTCGTTCCATTTCATATTGGTGTGCAGCGTTACGCTTAGGTATTTAATTGACGCAACTCTGTCAAGCAGCACACTACTAATGCTGTATCCGAACATTAAGAGATTGTTTCTCCTACCCATCTGCATCACCCTACATTTTCTACTTTTAGAACTGGTTGCCATTCCTCACACCTAGAAATTTCGTTCAAGTCCTCCTGAATCCCGCTACAGTTATTCAATGACGACACACTCTTGTACACCACAGCATCATCAGTAAACAGCCGCAGATTGCAACTCACGCTGTCCGTCAGATCATCACTCTTTCCTGTGGCATTCCTGAAGATACCCTAGTCTCTGAGGAACAGTAGCCATCGAGGCCAACCTACTGGGTTCTATTAGTTAAGTAGTCTTCGAGCCACTAACGGATTTTCAAAAATTGGCAATTAACCCTCAATAATAATAAGTGTGAAGTCATCCATGTGACCGCTAAAAGAAATCCGTTGAACTTCATTTACACGATAAATTAGTCAAATCTACAGGCCGTCAACTCAAGTAATTACATAGGAATAACATTTACGAACAACTTATATCAGAAATAACAAACAGAAAATTATTTTAGGGAAGTTGAACCAGAGACTACGTTTCATTGGCAGAACACTTAGAAGGTGGAATAGTTCTACCAAACACTATGCCTATACTACACTTGCGGGTCCTATTTTGGAGTATCGCTGCG
Source organism: Locusta migratoria (assembly GCA_026315105.1). Lineage (NCBI taxonomy): Eukaryota > Metazoa > Arthropoda > Insecta > Orthoptera > Acrididae > Locusta > Locusta migratoria. Next base: position 287,964,905 of record CM048745.1, on the reverse strand, counting down.
CAATGGTGGCTCTCCACCAAATAGGACTTACTGTCGGTTTAGAGAAAGTTCAGAGAAAGGCAGCTCGTTTTGTATTATCGCGATATAGAGGCGAGACTATCACGGAAATAATGTACGACTTGGGGTGGAAATCATTAAAAGAAAGGCTTCATTCGTTGTGGCGAGATCTATTTGCGGAATTTCTTTCACCAACTTCTAATTTCGGATATACACTACTGACCATTAAAATTGCTTCACCAAGAAGAAATGCAGATGATAAACGGGTTTTCATTGGACAAATATATTGTACTAGAACTGACATGTGATTACAATTTCACGCAATTTGGGTGCATAGATCCTGAGAAATCAGTACCCAGAACAACCACCTCTGGCCGTAATAACAGCTTTGATACGCCTAGGCATTGAGTCAAACAGAGCTTGGATGGCGTGTACAGGTACAGGTGCCCATGCAGCTTCAATACGATACCACAGTTCATCAAGAGTAGTGACTGGCGTATTGTGACGAGCCAGATGATCGGCCACCATTGACCAGACCCGGCCACCATTGACCTTTTTCAGTTGGTGAAAGACCTGTAGAATGTGCTGGCCAGAGCAGCAGTCGAACATTTTCCGTATCCAGAAAGGCCCGTACAGGACCGGCAACATGCGGTAGTGCATTATCCTGCTGAAATGTAGGGTTTCGCAGGGATCGAATGAAGGGTAGAGCAACGGGTCATAACACATCTGAAATGTAACGGCCACGGTTCAAAGTGTCGTCAATGTGAACAAAAGGTGACCGAGACGTGTAACCAATGATACCCCATACCATCACGCCGGGCGATGCGCCAGTATGGCGATAACGAATAGACGCTTCCAATGTGCGTTCACCGCAGTGTCGCCAAACACCGATGCTACCATCATCGTACTGTAAACTGAACCTGGATTCATCCGAAAAAATGACGTTTTGCCATTCGTGCGCCCTGATTCGTCCTTGTCTACACCATCGCAAGCGCTCCTGTCTGTGGTGCAGCATCAAGGGTAACCGCATCCATGGTCTCCGAGCTGATAGTCCATGCTGCTGCAAACGTCGACGAACTGTTGGTGCAGATGATTTTTGTCTTGCAAACGGCCCCATCTGTTGACTCAGGGATCGAGACGTGTCTGCACGATCCGTTACAGCCATGCGGATAAGATGCCTGTCATCTCGACTGCTAGGGATACGAGTTCGATTGGATCCAGCACGGCGTTCCGTATTTTCCTCCTGAACCCACCGATTCCATATTCTGCTAACAGTCATTGGATCGCGACCAACGCGAGCATCAGTGTCGCGATACGATAAACCGCATTCGCGATAGGCTACAATCCGTCCTTTATCAAAGTCGTAAACATGATGGTACGCATTTCCCCTCATTACACGAGGCATCACAACAACGTTTCATCAGGCAAAATCGGTCAACTATTGTTTGTGTATGAGAAATCGGTTGGAAACTTTCGTCATGTCATTAAGTTGTAGGTGTCGCCACCGGCGCCAACCTTGTATGAAGCTAATCATTTGCATATCACAGCATCTTCTTCCTGTCGGTTAAATATCGCGTCTGTAGCACCTAATCTTCCTGATGTAGCAATTTTAATGGCCAGGAGTGTATATTGTTAGCACCCACCTACGTAGGGAGACATCATAATCATAATAAAACAAAAGAAATCAGATCAAAACACAAAGATTTAGGTGTTCCTTTTTCCCGCGAGCTTTTGGAGAATTGAACTGTAGACAAATATCATAAAAACGGTTCGATGAATCCTCTGCCATTCACTTCAATCTGCCTTGTAAAATGTTTACGTAGATGTAGATAGAGGTATATTTAGACTTCAAAATCAAACTTTATTTCTTCTACTAATCACAACAAACATGATAGATCACCGGTTTCGATGTTGTCACAGCATCATCAGATCAAAATTTGCAAATAAAATCTTATACAAGAGCCTATAAGGTTCATGTTAGGACATAAATATCATTTTATCAGTTGTCAGTGCCCATAAAATGTTATTGTAGATATATCTTGCATCATCGTAGATAGTCGTTAGTGTATCCTGACACGTTTTTTGGTGGGATTTATGTTGACCGCGTTGAAAACGCCCAAACCTCATACAAAGTTCATATGATATCTACAGATCAGACATGCAGACGTCACATTGAAAGTACACATATTCTGCCTTTGGCACATTTTACTGAATTTCACCTGATAGTCTGCCTTGCGCACATTTTTATTGGAACTAGTATTGCCTGTAGTCGAAAATTGACCAATTTGTGTTTGCAATGGTCACTGGGGGTAAAATTTTACGTATCACGTCGGCGGCCTTGCGTAATTATATTGGCAACATCAACAACACGGTAGAAAATCTTTGCCCATTTGTTCGAACCACATAGAATGACTCGATTATTATATCGTACAGACCATGAAGTAAACAAATAATGCTGTTCCTGCTTTATGGTTGACAGGTTCTTGATGTACCCTCGTCCGCTCAGTAAAAATAATTGCCCTCGTAAAGCGAAGATCCCATGAGAAAACATCAGCGTTGTCAAGCGATTGGCTAAAATGAAGACTCACAAGATTCTCAGTATTCAGCATCTGTTGCCAACATTATCATAGGAGGTCGCTGGGATATTTGGTAAAATTTAACCGGCACTGGGAGGTATCTATTGGCCCAAGGTCAACATGGATTTAGAAAATATCGTTCCTGCGAAACACAACTAGCTCTTTACTCACACGAAGTGATGGGTGCAAATTGATTCCGTATTCCTTGATTTCCAGAAGGCTTTTGACACCGTAGCTCACAAACGACTTTTAATCAAATTGCGTGGTTACGGTATATCACCCCAAATTTGCGACTGGACAGGGGATTTCCTCTCAGAAAGGATACAGTTCGAAGTAATCGATGGAAGGCATCGACTAAAACAGAGGTGATATCGGGCGTTCCATAGCGTAGTGTTATTGGCCCTCTGCTGTTCCTTATTTACATAAACGATTTAGGGGAAAATCTAAGTAGCTCTCTTAAGTTGTTTGCAGATGACGCCGTCATTTACCGTCTAGTAAAATCATCTGAAGATCAAAACCAACTGCAGAACGATTTGAATAAGATATCTGTATGGTGTAAGAATTGGCAATTGACTCTAAATAATGAGAAGTGCGAAGTCGTCCACATGAGTACGAAAAGAAATCCATTAAACTTTGTTTACATGATAAATCAATCAAATGTGAAGGCCGTAAACTCCACAAAATACCTAGGAATTACAAATACTTCTGACTTAAATTGGAAATAACACGTAGATAATGTCGTGGGAAAGGCGAACCAGAGACTGCGTTTTATTGGCAGAGCCCTTAATAGATGCAACAGAACTACTGAAGAATCCGTATACACTACGTTTGTCCGTCCTTTTATGGAGTATTGCTGCCCAGTGTGGGATCCTTATCAGGTGGGTTTGACGGAGAACATCGAAAGAGTCCATAGAAGGGCAGCTCGTTTCGTATTGTCACGATACAGGGGAGTCGGCGTTACGGAAATGATACAGGATCTGGGGCTGCGGCGTGGGCTACTTACGAAACTCCAATCGCCAACATTCTCCTCCAAATGCGAAAAATATTGTTGACTCCCACTTACATAGGTAGAAATGATAATCAGAATAAAACACGAGAAATCAGAGCCCGAACGGAGAGATTCAGGTGTTCATTCTTCCATCGTGCTATTTGAGAATGGAGTGGGAGATAAAATAGTATAACGGTGGTCCGATGAACCCTCTGCCAGGCACTTGAATGTGATTTGCAGAGTATCCCACGTACACGTAGATGTATGAAACGCTATCTTTTACGTGTTAAGGAAAATGCCTGACTCAATAACAACAAATAAAAACGGAAGTATATACTTCTCATGCCAATTTCGAATTATATAACTTTCATTAGCCTAATATTTGAAATGGAACTACAATTTCGGTGTTCGTATATTTATACAACGCTAAGAAATAATGTTATTTCGATACTATGATATTCAGAATTCCAGAGCTGACAACATGTCAACTTTGGAGTTCCACCCGTGCACCGCTACATGCCTCTCTCGGCGCATCATCATTTATATCGGCATTCATATGAAAACATTCATTTCCTTTAACCGCTCTTACTCACTGCGAAAATGAAGCATTTGAACGGCACAAGAAAGTGAGTTGGGAGCACTCCATGTTTCGATATTCACTTATTTTAATACGTTATTTTAATACTGCAGATGCGCTGCATTACAGCGCCTTTGGTCGAGGCGAATAGTCAGTGAGCTGATTGTTGGAAAATGTAGAACTTGATCCAAGCTGTAGATAGGAAAATTTCTACTTGCTTTTACCACTTTTAATGGCTAAATGCACATATAATATTTATATTCGTGAAATTTACGACAAACAATCTTTCGAATTATGTAACTTTCATTGGCCTTCTTGTACGAATAAATTAGTAATCTGTTAGCGTATTTATATAATGATGCAGGCAGTAATTTCTTATGCTCCATTTTTATGAAATATTCTGATTTTATTTTCTTAATCTGTGTAACTTTCTGACTTGAATGGTTAACATGAATAAGTTGGTAATCTGTGCCATAAGCCAAGGAGTATGCATTATGTCTGTTCGTAGTAGCGAGCAGGCAGTCTGCAGGTAGACTCGGTGAGAGGAGCTAGTGTGAAGCAGACGCAGTCAGAGTCTGCGGTTGGTAGCTTAAGCAGCCATACTGTACGTTATATTTCTGTGAGACAATTTGGCAAGGACTAAAGCCTGCCTTGTGGTGGAGACAACTGTATCAATAGTTGAGAATACATATTTGTTTTTGCATAAAAATTAAAGGTTGTACATGTTTTATTTGTAATTATAGTATTGTATGATCATTGTTGTAGTAGGTGCTTCAAGTTTCCTCACTAATGAAGTTCATTATCAATAATTTCATGTTTTATTTTAACCTCAAGCCACTTACCAGTTTCCCATTTCTTTCATTATTCATCATCATCATCATCATCATCATCATTAGAGACTGATTATGCCTTTCAGCGTTCAGTCTGGAGCAGAGTACCTCTAATAAAATTCCTCCATGATCCCCTATACAATGCTAACATTGATGCCTCGTCTGATGTTATGCCTTTTACTTCAAAATCATTTTTCACCGAATCTAAGTACTTTCTTCTTGGTCTACCTCGACTCCCCTTACCCTCCGCTGACGAGCTCATGAGTCTCTTAGGTTACCTTGCTTCTCCCATGCGTGTAACATGACCCCACCATCTCAGTCTGTTCGCTCTAACTGCTTCATCTATGGTGTTCATTCCCAGTTTTTCCTTGATTTCCTCATTATGGTCACCCTCCTGCCATTGTTCCCGGCTATTAGTACCTGCAATCATTCTTGTTACTTTCATATCTGTAACCTCTACCTTTTAAATAAGGTAACCTGTATCCACCCAACTTTCACTCCCATACAACAAAGTTGGTCGAAAGATAGAGCGGTGCATTGCTAACTTAGTCTTGGTACTTACTTACTTCTTGCAGAAGAGAGTAGATCTTAGCTGAGCACTCACTGCATTAGCTTTGCTGCACCTCGATTCCAGTTCTTTCACTATGTTGCCAACCTGTGAGAAAATACATCCCAGGTACTTGAAAGTGTCTACCTGTTCTAATTTTGTTCCTCCTATTTGGCACTCAATCGGTTTACATTTCTTTCCCACAGACATTAATTTTGTTTTGGAGATGCTGATCTTCATATCTTAATCCTTGCACCTCTGATCGAGATCTGAAATATTAGTTTGCAACCGTTCAATCGAATCGGCCATTACAACTAAGTTATCCGCATATGCGACACTGCTTATTTTGTTTTCACCTAATTTAATCGCGCCCTTCCAGTCTACTGTTTTCAACATATGATCAATGAATAGGATGAACAACAGTGGTGAAAGGTTACAGCCTTGTCTTACCCCTGAAACTACCCTGAACCATGAGCTTAATTTGCCATCTACTCTAACTGATGCCTGACAGTCTACGTAAAACCCTTAATTGCCTGCAGAAGTTTGCCTCCTATGCCATAATCTTGTAGAGCTGACAGTAGCTTCCTCCTAGGGACACGGTCATAAGCCTTTTCTAGATTTATGAAACATAGATACAATTCCCTGTTCCACTCATAGCACTTTTCCATTACCTGCCGTAAGCTAAAGATCTGGTCCTGACAGCCTCTAAGAGGCCTAAACACACATTGATTTTCATCTAACTTGTCCTCAATTAGCCGGCCGCGGTGGCCGAGGGGACTGAGACGCTCCAGTCACGGTCTGCACGGTCACTACGGTCGGGGGTTCGAATCCCCCCTCGGGCATGGATATTTGTGCCGTCCTAGTTTGTAAGTAGTTCATAAGTAGTTTGTAAGTTTAGGGACTGATGACCCCGTAGTTAAATCCCATAGGCTTCACAAACATTTGAACATTTTTTGTCCTCAATTAATACTCGCACTATCCTTTCAACAATATCTGAGAATATTTTACCTACAACGCTAATTAAAGAGATACCTCTACAGTAGTTACAATCTTTTCTATTTACATGTTTGAAAATTGACGTGATTACCGATTTCGTCCAGACGGAACTTGTCCCGACTCCCACGCCTTCTCAATTATCCTGTATAACCATTTGAGACCAGGTCTCTTTCATTATTTTGAAAATTAATTTTGAATTAAATCAGATTATTGTGTTATGGGAAAATGCCGTCTGGAAAAGCAATTCACTGAATTTCAGTTTGAAAATAATAGTAGCGAAAGTATAATTTTTGATGACATCAGTTTGCATAAGTACTGAGAATAAAAAGTAACACGCAGGTAGCCAAAGCGAATACATAAATAGAGAGTTCGTTTGTACTGATGAAAGATGACATTGATAGGTTAAGTAATAAGCTTAGTAGTTACAGGCAAACTCAGGTGTAAGAGAGTAAATATTTGCATTCATTGTGTCCTTTTAAGCTAATCAGATTTAAAAATTACGTATTTACGAGTAAGACAGTGTAGTGATTATTGTGCAATCCACGTTATCAATTCCTTTGACATTCATGATTAACAGATTTTGAGTGATTTATGTGACATTAATTTAGCTAAACTGATAAAAATATTCCATTAGCAGAGAGGGACTTATTTTCTTGACTCTCGCAGTTCCACTGAGTATGACCAGGTCACCACTGTACTGTGAACGCTGAAGACGAGTTTGATATAACCTTAGCATATATTACGTTTCTAACATACGAGATTAGCATTCAATCAGATTACGATTCTTATTTCAGCTATTTCATTAACTGTGCTGCTTTCAGTTACAATGTTATCCGTTGCGCACGAAACTAATGCACACTCGTAATTTTACAGGGTTCAATGTCAGATGCGTTTAATCTATGTAAAGTATGGAATCACACCAATATTCATACTTTAAGCAGATTATTTAATAGACGGGACATCACATAAATTTGTTGGTAAGATCGCGCGGTCTTCCGCGTCGTAGCTTCGAATCCTCCCTCGGGCATGGATGTGTGCGTTTTCCTTAGCTTAGTTTAACTTAGTTTAAGTAGTTTGTAAGACTATGGACTGCTGACCAACTTAGTTTGGTCCCATAGAATTACAAATATATGAACTTTTCCTTTTTTTGTAAATTTAATCAGTAACAATACCGTCACACATGGCCAGTGACGCATTCTCGTTCAAATAGTTCAAATACAGACACAGTTTCACATTTTAAAAACCAACAGTCTCGTTTCAACATGATACGAGGCGTGCTTTTCAAGTAAGTACCGTTTTGAAATCAGAAAAAGACGTGCTACGATATCTCAATAATTTTATTTCTACGTGAAATCCTGTACCTTAATCTACTTTTCTACATAATTTCCGTCAATATTGAGGCACTTGTCATAACGTTGTACCAGTTTTTGAATACCTTCCCCATAGAAGTCTGCCACCTGATTCTTAACCACTGCATCACAACTGTTTTGACTTCGTCATCGTCTTGAAGACGCTGGTCGCCCAGAAACATTAGGAAAGTCACTCGGGAAGGAAGAAATCGTAAAGCGTCTGTTTTCTCTCACCTTATTGTCCACTTCCTGCACCAAACTTTCATTAACGACCGAAGGACGCCCACTCGTTGTCCATCGTGCACATTTGTGCGACCATCTTTAAATACTCTCACCCACTTTCTTACCATTCCATCAGTCATAACGTTTTCATCGTAAACTGTACAGATCTCACGATGAATATCGATCGCTTTTAGGGCTTTAGCACCAAAAAATCTTATAACAGCCTGTACTTCACAGTCGGCAGGACTCACGATTATCGGAGTCATCTTAAACATTCAGTACACATCGTAAACAAGGAGGAATCAGACTGTAATGGCGTCAGTGCGTAGACAACAGATGTAGGTACCCAGTGCGCATGTGCAAACGCCGACCACAGCGTTGCAGCCGCGGTGTAGCAAAACGATACTTACTTAAAAACACGCCTCGAAACAATCCATGTTTCACCCTTGTCATGTTATGCAAAACTACTAATTTCGGAGAAAGTGGTTGCATGAATAAATTACAATCTGACGGATGACGGTGTTGGAGGAAAAAAAAGTTCAAATCTACATCTACATGGGATACTCTGCAACTCACATTTAAGTGCCTGGCAGAGGGTTCATCGAACCCATTCCATTCTCGAATAGCGCGCGGGTAGAAAGAACACCTGAATCTCTCCGTTCGAGCTCAGATTTCTCGTATTTTATTCTGATTATCATTTTTACCTATGTAAGTGGGAGTCAACAATATATTTTCGCATTCGGAGGAGAATGTTGGCGAATGGATTTTCGTAAGTAGCCCACGCCGCAGCGATAAGCGCCGTTGTTGTAATGAATTCCATCCCAGATCCTGTATCATTTCCGTAACGCTGTCTCCCCTGTACAGTGACAATACGAAACGAGCTGCCCTTCTTTCGATGTCCTCCGTCAAACCCACCAGATAAGGAACCCACATTGGGCAGCAGTACTCCAAAAAAGGACGGCCAAGCGTAGTGTATGCAGTTTCTTTAGTAGTTCTGGTGCATCTTTTAAGGGTTCTGCCAATAAAAGGCAGTATCTGGTTAGCCTTTCCCACGACATTATCTACGCGTTCTTTCCAATTTAAATCTGCAGTAATAGTAATACCTAGGTTTTTGTGGAGTTTATGGCCTTCACTTTTAATTGATTTATCTTGTAAACAAAGTTTAACGGATTTCTTTTCGTACTCACGTCGATAACTTCACACTTCTCATTATTTAGAGTCAATTGCCAATTTTTACACAATAGTGATATCTTATTCAGATCGTTCTGCTTTTGGTTTGGGTCTTCAGATGGTTTTAATAGACGGTAAATGACGACGTCATCTGCAAACAACCTAAGAGAGCTACTTAGATTTTCCCCTAAATCGTTTATGTAAATAAGGAACAGCAGAGGACCAATGACACTACCCTGTGGAACGCTCGATTTCACCTCTGTTGTAGTTGATGCCTTACCATCGATTACTAAGAACTGCGTCCTCTCTGAAAGGAAATCCCCCATCCAGTCGCAAATTTGTGGCAATATAACATACCGACGCAATTTGATTAAAACCTGTTTGTCAGGTACAGTGTCAAAAGCCTTCTGGAAATCAAAAAATGCGGAATCAATTTGCGAACCCTTGTCGATAGCACCCATCACTTCGTGTGAGTAAAGAGCTAGTTGTGTTTTGCATGAACGATATTTTCTAAATCCGTGTTGACCTTGGGCCAATAGATCATTCTGTTCGAGATAAGTCATAATATTTGAATACAGAATATGTTCCAAAACCCTGCTGCAAATTGACGTCAATGAAATAGGCCTGTAGGTTAATGGGTTACTCCTATTGCCTTTCTTGAATATAGGTATGACCTGTGCAACTTTCCAATCTTTTGGTACAGATCCTCCTTTGGTAGGTAGCTTACGGTTTAACGTCCCATCGACAGCTTGGTCATTAGAGACGGAGCTTACGTTCGGAGTGGTTGGGTAAAGACGGGGAAGGAAATCGGCCGTGCCCTTTGAAAGGAACCATCCCGGCATTTGCCTGGAGTGATTTAGGCAAATCACGGAAAACCTAAATCTGGATGGCCGGAGGTGGATTTGAACCGCCGCCCTCCCGAATGCGTTACTACTGCGCCACCTCGCTCGGTGATCTTTCTTTGAGAGAGCGGTTGTAAACCTATTAAACGGCTATGGTAATCAGTCTCTAGAATTGTAAACTACTTGAAGTAACGCTAACGACAACACACACACACATATATACATACATACATGCCCGATGGAGGACTCGAAGCTCCGACGGGAACGACCGCCCAGTCCGTAGCATGACGCCTCATGCCACGCGGCCATTCCGCGCGCGAAGGTGTTCCATATATTGTTATTTTGAAGCAGGGCTGTTGGCGTGGCGCCACGGCTAGTGGGTGGGTATAAGTGGCGACCGCGCTGCTTGCGTTTGAGACCGGCTAAAGCGAACGCGTCAGGAGGAAGATTAATACCGGCGGCCGCCATCTATCACCGCGGCAGATGGTTTTGTGCGCTCCGCTACAGGTGCCGGCACTTCCGCCTGTAGCTGGCCGGTCGTCATTCATCTCCCGCGCTAAACGGAATCCAAGAGGCCGACTGACGGGCTGTAGCGCTGCGGAGGGCCCGGGGCGCCCTCACTCTAAACATGGACTGGAACGAGCCTCTCCTGACTCATCTCCTAACGATATAAAAACACACTTTCGTCACGATCTCTCTTTCCACAGCTGCCAGAGACTGTAGTTATCCTCATTCTCGGCACTGAGTCCCACTTAACGGTGGAAATGTATGATGGCTGGAATGGCAGACTTAACCTCATTCACTACGTTTACAAATGTTCAAATGTTTGTAAATCTATCGGACCAAACTGCGTGGTCATCAGTCCGTACCTTACAAATTACATAAACTAAGGTAAACTAACTTAAGGACAACACACACACCCATGCCCCAGGGAGGACTCGAACCTCCATGGCGAGCAACGGCGCGATCCGCAGCGAGACGCTTTAGACCGCTTGGCTACTCCACCGCGGCACTACGTTTACATGCCAGACATCTTCCGGAAGACGAAAACCGAATTTCGAAAACCGTTTTTCGTTGTCGTGCTTACATGTTGCAGCCTGAATCGGATTTCATAACCCGCTCAATATGGCGGCTGAAAAACAGCTGATTCATTTCCTGACAAGGAGGTTAGAATACAGGGAGACGCCTTTACGTTGAATTATAGAGCTAATGTTTTATGTCACTTAAAACAGGAATAAAACGTCGGATAGTTTTGCCGTGATGTACAACGTGTTAAAAGAGTACAAATTAGCCGTTAAAAATTAATTTTTCAAATATATTATTATGAGTATTTATTACTATTGATTCAAGAAAGTATATTATTTGAAAATACATACTTTGCAGTGACGGTCAGTTCAGTGCATTAACAGTGAGAGGGGCGACTTAACGCATGGTTTTAACAGAGAAATAACATTCCAAAACTGACCAAAATGGCGGACAGGCTTCAACTGACGTATGTGCTCGGCATCGATAATGCCATCTTCCTTTTATTCTAACCTCCTTGGTTCCTGATTTAGTCAGCAGAATCGCTATTTTTTAATTTAAATACACTGATTAGTGCTCTCATATTTATACTTTTCTTTTACGATAGAAAATGTTACACTGTCCATATGTGCCGAAAATTCACAAGAAAACACAATCTGACAAGCCAAGAACGCTTCGAAAGCGGTTGCGTTTACATTTGCACGGAAATCGATTGTGGATATGGAAAACCTCTTTACAGAAGTGGATTTCCTGGTAATTGTTAAGAACGCTTGCACGGACGTCCGTTTCGATAAATCTCGAAAGCGCGACTACGATATTTGGTGCATTTCGATATGTTCCATGCTGGCGGGAGAATCTGATTTGTTGATGTACGAAACAGTGATAATTTTAAATGAAAGTTAGGTTAGGTATAGGTTAAACAAGAAGGATGTTTTATATTTTTATTTATTTTTCTTCTAGTATGTGAGGGCGCGTAGCGCCCGAATCTCCAGTTCAGAAACACTCAAAGTTGGCAACATACGCGCCATGCTAATAACACGGGCAACAGAATCTGAAATTCAATTCTACCGTCCTGAACCGGAGATTCGGGCGCTAGGCGCCCTCACATACTTAAAAAAAAACCTTCTTGTTTAATCTATACCTAATCTAACTTTCACTTAAAATGATCATTCTTTCGTACATCAACGAATCAGATTCTCCCGCCAGCTTGGAGCATATTGAAATGCACCAAATATCGAAGTGTAGTCGCGCTTTCGAGATTTGTCCAAACGGGCGTCCGTGCAAGCGTTCTTCACCATCACCCCGCTTACATGGGCTCCCAAAACCGGATTTCATAAACCGATTTCCCAAACCCGTTTTGGTTAGTCATGTAAACACTCCAAAATCGATTCTGGAAATCCACTTCTATAAAGCTCTTTTCCAGTTCCACAATCGATTTTTGTGCCCATGTAAACGCAACCGTTTTCTTGTTAAAAATTTTCAGCACAGGACAGAACGACATTTTCTAGCGTGAAATGAAAGTATAAATATTAGAGTAAGCATGAATCTGTGTATTTAAGTAAAGAAAAAAGTGATTGTGGAAAATGAATCAGGAGCTGAATCAGCTGTTTTTCAGCCGCCATTTTAAGTGGGATAGGACATGTAAACACGACAGCAGAAACGGTTTACGAAAATCGGTTTTCGTCTTCCAGAAGATGTGTTGCATGTAAAGTAGTGAATTACCGATTTCCAGAATCAATTTTGAGTGTTTACGTGACCAGCCAAAAGCAGAAATGGGAAATCGGTTTACGAAATCCGGTTTTGGGAAACCATATAAACGGGGTGACAGAGTGTCGACAGTGAATATAGCGTCATTGCGCACGAGACATTTTAGCAACTGCAGTTACCAAAATATGTAGTGCAGGGATGGCGAACCTTTCTACAGTGGGTGACAAAAAGATTACCCGGCTCGAATAATTTCAAGTCCAAGATCAGAGCACTGCGCATGCCCTAGTTCCCAAGTGCGAGTGTTGCCAACTCTAGCCGTCTTCGGAGCTTGAGCTTGGTATTTACATCGTCAAATAGAGGCAATATAATAGTTAGGACACAGAATGGGTCGAGATTCATAGCAGCTTAACTCACGCATCAATCATTTAATATTCGAGCTCGTAGAAGTGGTGAGGTATAAGAACTCGAAACGCTTCTTACATGTGTTTCGTTGGCTGAGTGGATACCAGGAGTCATGGCTCAGCGCGCCCGGTCAGAGGGCTAAAATAAATTTAAAAAATAATAAAAACTGAGCCAAGAACACATCGAATCACAAAGAGCGTACAGGATCAGCGACTGCTAAGAACGGAATCACTCATTAAAATAAATATATAAAATAAAAAAAAATCTTAGTTTAACACTATAGATTCAGCATGTGGCAGTCGAATTAACTAAAATTACATGCATCCATTTTCAACATATTTACTATGGCTGTCATTTGTCTCGTTTTTTTAAGAATATGGAATCTAGAAACCTCTATGATTGCACAATTCGTAGCGAATTAATGTTAAAAAATATTACCTGCACAGGTCTAAAAAAAGAGTCGACTCCAGCGGTAGGCGAACTCGTGCCCTTTGTGTTCGTAAATATGGAGGAAACGGTTTGTTATAGTACATGTATCCACGTGGAAATCTCGATACCTCAACCGATTCTAAGTGATCAAATAATGTTTCCAAAAAAAAAAAAAAAAGATAAGTGAGTTAAAGTGCAATGAATCTCGTGATATACCGTATATTAACTGTTGTATTGCTTCTATTTGACGATGTAAAGAGCAAGCTGAAGCTGCACAGACCGCTGGCGTTGGCAACACTCGCGCTTATGAGCTTGGACATGCACAATGCTGTTCTTGGAATTTAAATTATTCGCGCCGGGTAATCCTTTTGTCCGCCATTGTACATATACGTACCATTTTTTTTTTTTTTTTTTTCAGAAAATTCATAAGGATTCTCCAGTCAACAAATTTTTGAGAACATTAATACAACGACCTATATTGTAGACTAGGCAGTAGAGAATAAATTTTTGAAGTTTCTGCTTTACAGCATGTGTGCAGCTCCATGAATGTATGAGAAATTGTAACTAAGCCATATATTTTCTAGGTGACACTTTCATGCAAACCCCATTCCTTTTTCTTCTGAAGGAAATGAAAAGTAATCAGAAGTGAAATTAAATCACGGAACTACTTCCTTTAGAAAAAAACAATTTCTGACAAATATTTATTTTGAGCCATGAAATATCGCGTTCACCGAGCGACTAGTTATCTTGGAATGGTATTTTTTAACGGCCTCCAAGTTCGCTTTGACAGCCTCTCTTGCCTCTCATTAGTTACATGAAATTGAGGTTAAAATTTTCTTCCCGTTCCGGCAACTTCGCTTGAAAATTTTTGCAAAGGATGCTGAAGTTTAGCAATCATGTAACGTTGGCATTAGCCACTTGCGTGACAACGCAAATGTTTTGTCATGAAATCTTCGTTTTACGACAGTAATTATTTTTATTGACTGGGCAGGCGTACATACAAAAACCTGTCAACCATACTATATTAATAACATTATTTATTTACTTCGTGGTCCTACGGAACACTAATAAAGTCATTTCATGTGGGTTTGGTCCCCCTTAAACATCCGACCAACCAACCAACCATTCAATATGGTTCTGATTTCTAACATTAAAATCTTGGCAAAGATTTTCTACCGTGTTGATGATGCTGCCAACATAATCGTGCGAGACCGTTGGGACGAGAAATAAAATTTTTCCTGAAACTGACATGCTTTGGCTACGCGAAGTGTGCGTTGTCAACCTATGCGCGATACGGAAGCGCCGCCGATGATGCCCCGGCCATATCCTAGACTTAACTCAAATTTTGATAAATTTCATAGTTTTTGGTGTTACAACTTGCTACCAATATTACAGCACGTAAAAATGAAATTACACTCTTAACTGCATGTTTTATTGAATAATTTGAGCCGCGGTGCAGTAGCCGAGCGGTCTAAAGCACCTCGCTGCGGAGCGTGCGGTTGCTCGCCGTGGAGGTTCGAGTCCTCCCTGGGGCATGGGTATGTGTGTTTGTCCGTAGGTTAGTTTACCTAGGTTTAAGTAGTTTGTAAGCTACGGACTGATGACCACAGAGTTTGGTCCGATAGATTTACAGACATTTGAACATTTTGAATAATTTGAAAACTTTAGGGTCAGGCTGCTGACACGAATAAGTACTTTTTTTTAATGCATAGAATGCATAAATTGCATAAAATGTAGGTGTGTTTTAGTTACAATGCAGTTTTCACATTTCTTTAAAGAAAACAAACACCATAAACCAATGACAGAGATCACTGCCGCAAACGCATCAACCTTTGGAAGGTTTCCACCCACTAATCATTGTTTCCACCATAGACCAAAGATAACACAGACTGAGCGTGACGTCATTGTACTGAAACCAAGGAGGTTAGAATTCTAACCTCCTTAACTCAAACCAACATCTAAGTCACGTGACTCGGGGCAGAAAACCGTTTCAGTCATTACAAGTAATGCGAAATATACCTGACAATTGCAGTTCTTATCCTTTTAGTGGAAATTAAGCGTGTATTTGAAGAATAAAACGTCTTAGCGTATTCTTATTACATCTTTAGTAGTACAATTAGCGTTAGTTCTCCGCAGACGCAAAAATTAATGCGATAGCTACAGTTTTTAATGTGCCTGGATGAAACGTATTGGCAGTCTTTTTACAACCAACAGAACGATAGTTTTTACGTGAATGATTGTTGTCGTTGTACTGTGAGTCTTTTAGTTAGTATTTTTCACAGGAGTAGAAGATCAAATATCAGTATGTAAGGAGCATCAGCTTTCGTAAGATTCCTCAACAATACATGTGAAATGTTGTGCTTTTACAAGAAATGAAATCTTTTTGCATCCATAATGTCCAATTTTAACAACCGTCTATATTTTAAGACTTTTGGTCTATGGTTTCCACTATCTGCCTTCACAAAATTCTTTTCCATTCCAATGCATAAATTGTAAATGCGTTTTACATCACAAAGGAAAAAGAAACTAAACTGTACACAGAGAAAGTAAGGGAAAATCTGGTAACATTCGCTAATATGCTATAATACGTTTATAGCTTCCGTTCTCGTAATGGCATGTTACGTTACCAGAGCTTCAGCCAATATCAGAGTATTTTATATCCCGTGATTTAATATCGAATTTCAATTATTTTTAAGCGTTAATTACATAAAGATAACAGATCTTTTGTAAGAATAATGACCGAAAAATACTATTTTGTATATTATTTACAGCAATTTGAAACATATTTTTAAGATATAAAAATTGCCTATTGACACATTTGGTAGGGACATAACATCACGATTTTCCGGATATATGTTAACAATGGAGACAGATCTTTTTAATACGGAATGCCTTTTGTAGATAAATGTCTACAGAATATGTCAGAATTTTAGCCATTCGCTACGTTTAGTTAGAGTTTCGTCGCCCACAATGCAAAAAACAGCTAAAATCCGATTTTTGTAACTCTGGCATAACTTCGTTAAGTTTGAACCTATTAATCAAGGTAATGCACAAAAATCATAAGAGAATTTAAAAGTACTTCGAGAATACCATCTTAAGAACCTATGCCAAAAATTTCGACGATTTGTAAGGAATAAAAAATTTAGTAGTTCCCATCCCCATACATCATAGTTTTGGTACTAAAAATTAAGTTTCTCATGTTTTTCTCAGTTACGACCTATGAACAAATAGTACTTTTATAAGCCGCATGAAGCCCATCCAAGAACACAGATACTGTACAAAAACCAACCGTTTTAGTCAATATGGCTGGTCTGCAATAAGTATGTAATGTTTAAATTCTGAGTCTGTGCTGAAGGATAGTTATAGTATGCCTGTTCGTCTGAAAGGTAATCAAATGATTACTTGGCTAACACTTGATCTCTTACCTCTGTGATCAATGTCACTTCCGCACACGGCGTTTTCGAACATATTAATACTGTACCCTGTCGTGCACTATATGATTACGGACCACAATGCCTTCCGAGCAACCGCTCTTTAATTATAATTACCCTGTACAACCAAAAACCACGACTGACAAACAAATAATAAAGACCAGCTAGAACTCATGGAAACCGTGTATAGCAATGGTAAGACCGAGAAAGGAGCTTATAAGTATTACGACTTTTGCAATATATATATATATATATATATATATATATATATATATATATATATATATATGCTTCTAGTACGAAATTTTGCCACTTGGTACGGCGTGTGGCCACTTCTGAGGCGTTAATTTATTCGTCTTGGAGGTTGTGTTACGTTGCCGTCTATATGGGTCTGTGAGTGACAGCGTGAGTGCGGTTCGTATTATTTTATTTAAGCAGTGAATTTATCTGTCTTTGGTGCTGTGGGGAAGATTATGCATTCATTATCGATCTGGCAGTTTAATCTATCAACAAAATAACGTCCCAAATAATAAAATACCTCGATACAAACATCTGTATTGCGCATGAAATACACGACATAAAAAACAGTAGTACGATCAAAAATTTTAAAACGGACATTTTTATGTTTAATGCATTGTATTAATACAGAAAGCACTGAATTTTAATTCTTCCGAAGCTGAATTTATAATGCGGGACTGAAAGGGTTAACAGGTTCCTGCCTTTTTTTTTTTTTTTTTTTTTTTTTTTTTTCGAATTACCCTATAATACAGGCTAAATGCAGTACACATGTAACTGAAGTTCTGTTGTTTATAAAGTGAGATGAAGTATAAATAACACAGTATGCTCATGAAAACTTTGTCCTGCATTCCGATGTCTAACTATCGCTATCACCCAACCTATTACCCAACAAAGCACGTATTTTGCAAAGATCTTTAATTTGATGAGCTATTAAAATGCACATTGTTTGGAAAACGTAGGCATAAATACACCACTACGGTTGGGGGTTCGAATGCCCCCCCCCCCCCCTCCCTCGGGCATGGATATTTGTGCCGTCCTTAGTGTTAGCTAGTTTATAAGTAGTTTGTAAGTTTAGGGACTGATGACCCCGTAGTTAAGTCCCATAAGCTTTACAAACATTTGAACATTTGGAGTTGTACTGATACTTTATTAAAAAAACCACTATCGATTTCATGACCTGTAGTCACATCATGAGGTTAATGGCCGGTTTCCGAAATAGTAGTTACCTGCCCCGTCATAGTTATCTGTGGGTTAACTGAACTGAGCATTAAGTAGAAAATAGGTTTCCGAGACAACAGTTATCGTGACAGCCGTAGTTACCTGTCCGTTAAAGATAAATGCGCGTTCCCCTGGAGTTACCTACATGTTAACGCTAGTTTAACTACAGTCTAACATATACAGTCGCGACACTCACTGCTGTAAAAGTTGTTACCAACTGACAACTGCAACGACACTAGCGCTCCTAGTGGTGGGCAAGGCGCCTTAGCCGTGATGTTTGTTTATAATTTCTTTTGTACCTAATTAACGAAATCGTTAGTACTATTTTTGCGTTACAAGCATTAGTAAAATATCGAGAGACGTACATAATACGGAAATTAATGAAAAAGCAGCCGAATTTTACTGATACAGTTGTATAAAAAACGACTTCGTCTTGAACAAATACTTCCGAATATGTGTGTATTTCAAGCTTATTACGCCGCTGAAAGTGAGTACACTATAAATTTCTATTATGGTCTTTTCTTACTATGACAGGCTTGCTTTTTTTTTTACTGTATCAATTCGGTGTGGAGTTTAATGATTCGCACATTTTTACGCCTCATACGTCTTTCCTAAAGATGCATATTATGTTGAGTGTTATTAATTTAGCTTAAAAAGCAAAGTTTTGGTGATTCTTGCCATTTGTGGTTCAGCTGTAGCAACAATTGTGGAATTGGCTTATTCTCTGTTGGAAAAGAGTTTCATTGCTTTTTCCGTTTTGTTGCCGCATTTGTGACGTTTTTCCTTCAGCTACAACTGTTGTAGCTGATTTGGTACGTTGAATATTGTAGTTATTGCATTTTATATACGTTTGCTACGTTCAAACTCAATGATTCGACTGGAATTGTAGTGAAGAAATCTTAACGTTTCTGCCAAAGGAAAGCTCTTCTGGTGTTTCCTAGCCATTTTTATTTTTTAATAGAAAATGAAATTATTTAGCAGAAGCCTGTAGGTTACAATATAGCTGTAAATAAACTGTAATATACCGTTTCGTACCTTGCCAGGGGCCCTAGGAAACTTAAGTAAGACAAATGTGGAGCTATTTATAAGTTATTATCTATTTTAAGGCATTACATACGGTTCGTAAAGTAAAGAGTATTTTAAAATCAATATAAAAGCTTCTATTCCACTCACCCAATATCGTCTTCAGAAATGTAGCTTGCCGGCCGCTTGCAGCACTATTGTCGCAGTGTATAACAAAAATCTGCAGGAGTGTCGTGACTGTATATGTTAGACTGTGGTTTCAATATATCCGCTATGTAGCGCTAGTGGGCTTCCAGACGCAAGCCCAGATGTTATTTAACAGTTGTTATTGGTTTTGGTTTTATGACTGGTTTCAGAGTAATTTTCGCACAATTTTAGATGTTTTGAAGCTAAAGAATGGAAATTATTTCGTCATCGTCTTCTTCTTCCTCTTCTTATGCTACGGACATTTCTTCAGAAGAGGAAAACTTATCTGTATTCGGTGCTGTTGATAGACCAGGCGCGTTTTTTTTTTTTTTTTTTTTTTTTTTTTTTTTTTTTTTTTTTTTTTTTTTTTTTTTGTTAGAATATAACCACTTGATCTGAGAGCGAATCTCGCATGCGTTTCAGGCAACAAAAAAAAAGATCAATGACGTCATTGTGGGGGTCATACTAAACGGGAAAAAAAACAACATTCCGGGTTAAATTTCATATCACGGTCGGCAGTCGCGAGAGATAATGTTGGCAGCGGGTGTCGAATACATTAGCTCCATCTCCCTCGCGATTGGTCAAGTGACATCTCGACACTGAGCAACAGTTGCCAACACTATCTCTCGCGATCGCCGATCTGGATGTAAAATTTTTTGCATTTGTGTTCGCCATGCGATTTCCATTATGATCGAGCAATGTTTCAAGTGATTAGTGTTTTTAATTAAAACAAAAGGGGCTCGGGTGGGTGGATGGGTGGACGTAAATTAATTAGTTTGTATTGTAAAATGTAATGTCACAATGGGAAGAGGAAAACTTAAATTCATAACAATTGATGTTGACAGTAGAAATGATACATATGTTTTAAATTACTAATCCTGTCTTCGTTGTTGTTTGTACTGGCTTTTCTTTTTAAAACAGAATACACCTGCTTCAGCTGCCTTACCGTTCTCTCTCCTGTATGATTTTGGAATTGTACCGTTTTGTGACATCTTTCAAGGCGTGTTGCTTTTCCAGAATAGTTGAGCCACTGACTTTTTATGTTCTATAACTGCTTTGCTTTATAAAACTAGGTCGATCAAAAGGTTTTATTCAAATATGGTAATTTTTTTCCTCTATTGTCGCCCATAGCGTTTCAAAACAGAAAACACGTGACAGCTATATATACTATGATGCGTCTTCGATTTCCATTAATAACCGATAAAATTCGAGTAATAGCGAGTTTGGCTAGTAGTGGCATCTGTGATCTGTTGAGACGTACTAGTAGCATCGACAGACGGAGTAGCTACTTCATAGTTAACTAACGATCGTTGAATTCAGCTACGGGAAAGCCAAGGAAGTTATCTGGCATGTTAAATTATAACATGACGGTAGCTAACGGGGCGGTAACTGTAATTTTCCAGAAACCGGGCCTAAGTTCGTTAAAACACTATTCTGTTTCCCAACAGTGGAGACTATTTTTATCGGTCATTTAGTAAGATCTCTGTGTTCTTTGAAGTACACACACACAGTCTACAGTCGCGACACTTACTGCTATGAAAGTTGTTACCAATTGAGACTAGCGCTCCTGGCGGTAGGCTAGCCGCAGAAGGAGTGATGTTTGTTTATAATTATTTTTAAAAGTAATCCACGAAATGGGTTGTGTAATTTTTGCGTCATAAGCATTAGTAAAATATCAAGAGACATACATATACGGAAATTAATGCAAAACAGCCGGATTTAAATGATTCAGTAGTATAAATAACAATTTCATTATGAAAAAATACTTACGAGTATGTGTATATTTCCAGCTTATTCCGCTGGAAGTAAGTATAATGTAAACGTAAGAGAAACATAAATTTCAATTGTTGGTCTGTTCTTACTAAGGCAGGCACTTTTTGGACGCGTATTAATTCATTGTGGAGTCTACTGATTCGCACGTTTTTACACCTCGCTCATCTTTCTTATATGCGAATATTCTTTTGATCGTAATTATTTTAGCCTAATAAAACAATGTTTTGAAGATTCGTACCGTTTGTGGTTCATCTGTAGCAACAATTGTGGAATTGAGTTCTACTTTGTTGGAAAACAGTTTGATTCCTTTCGCCGTTTAATTGCCACGTCTGTGACGATTTTCCGTCAACTACAGCTGTGGTGGCTTATCTGGTACGTTAAATACCCTAGCTATTGCATTCTATATACGCTTCCTACATTCTACTACTACCGATTTTACTGGAATTGTAGTGAAGAAACCTTAACGTTCCTGAGTAGAAAAGCTGTTTCATAGCCATTTTTTATTTTTAATAGAAACTGAAATTATTTAGTAAAAGCTTTAGGTCAAAAGATAATTGTAAATGAACTATTCCGTAATGTACCGTTTTGTACCTTGTCAGGGATCTTGGGAAACCTAAGAAAGACAAATGTGGAAACATTTTAAGTTATTACCTATTTTTATGGCACTGAATACCGTTCCTAGTGTGATAAGTATGTTACAACCAATATAAGTGGTGTTGTTCGCACTCATCCAATATCGTATTCGCTTTATATCGCTTTATGCTGTCGCAGTATATAACAAAAGTCTGCGGGAGTGTCGTGACCAAGGAGGTTAGAATCTCTGGAGATGCCCCAACACTGAAAAAATGAAATATGAAAAATGCGGATTCCGGCATTTGTTTGTGCCCAAAACGTTGGCCGTACTGCATGGTAAAGTAGTTCTAGTTGTTGAAATGTATGTCATATCTAAATAAATACCAGGATGTGATTACCAATTTAGTGGTTTTACGTAACGAGGGCAATATTCGCTCAGGGTTTTAAGCGAAAAATTCTTGTTTTGGGCACAAAAACATGGATCCCTGGCTTCAACCATTGCCTGTTCTCAACATAGGTAATGCTAGGGCTGGGCAAATGACACTCGCGTTCGAACATGCTCGGGATTTCCGGATTCAGCGGAGAACTTGATACAGTATCAAACTGATCGAACACTCAGATAATAAATGACTCGCGCTGCGTATCTACGAACGATACGCGGGAAATTTTTAAGTTACCGGGCTACCGCTTTGCTAAGAACTAATTTCGTAAGAAGTAAACGTACATGTAAAAGAAAAGAAGTGCATAACTATGAAAAACTGTGTGTGTGTGTTCTTTTTAATACAATGCAGACGTGACCTGTCTGGTGTCATTGCAAGATATGATCCATTGATAAAATATTTGCTACTATGAAAGAACTACTGCATCACATGACTGAAGGCTAGCATTCAAAAGAAAAAAAGGTGAATCCTTCAGAAGTAGAAATCACATTTAATGTGATTGTTAGAGGTTGCAAATGGCTATTCCATTACCTGTTCATACGGTACAGTAACAGATAAAAATGTTACCACCTTTTAATCGCCTTGAAAACAAGATGAAACAAGGAAAACATTAGAAATTTAATACCCAATAACGGAAATAAGTCATATAAAAGTAAACTGTAATTGCGACCTAGGAATAAACAGTGCACGAGCTGCTGTGTAAGTAGTACAAACAGGCGCCGCTAGATCGCAGCACTAGAATTTAAGTCGCGATTGCTATCGTTTACTTGTAGCCTATATTCGTTACTGCTTTTATTTATGATCTGAACTCTAGAAGCTACTATAGTCGGAATATCACACTTATTAATCCCCATAGTACATTAATGACACCTTATCTTGGTCATAAATCGTATACTGCACAACACAGAAAACGATTTATGAATACCATCTTTCTATATCGTAGAGATAGTACCTCCTGACATTACTAGATAGCGTCGTGATCGTATGTTCGTACATTTCACTAGATTTACCGAACTGTGACGTAAATTGTCCGAACAGTTCGAGTCATGTTCAAACCCAGCTCTTTGGTAACGCCACTTCCCTGCATTCTAATCTCCTCGGTCGCGACCGTATGCGTTGGACTATGATCTTTGTTTCACGCCTTTAGCGTGATCTTTGGCTCTGGTAGAGCCGTGTAGTCACTGGTCGGTTAGCTGCGAGATAGAGTGGTCGGCTAGTGTCAAGCACGAGTATGTTGTATATTTTATGATGAGAAAGATTGATGAAGTGTGTTGGGATAATAATCTTGGTAATTTGTATCTTATTATGAGATGGAAAATATTGTCAGAATGTACATTAAAAATGTGCATAAGGTATGTGCTTGTGGTCTCATTGTAGCTGTAGGAACAATTCAGTTCTTTGTAAAACTTTAATGCTTTTTCTGGTAAATTGTTGATTCCTGTATACTTTGCATTGCATTGAATTGATAACTTCAGTAAAATTGAAATATTTGCTGGTTTGCATTTTATTTCATGGCTTGTAGACAATACGTTTCCATCCTATCTGAATCTCATTGCACTACATGAGTAGAGTAGAAATTGTAGCTGAATCCTGCCTGTTGCCTGTTGCTGATGTTGCAGCTGCTCGTAGAATCACTTCAAAGAGAGGCGTTATCCACAAGCAAGTGCGAAATTCAGGGCAGTTACTTTTTTTTGTAAGGAATTTTTTTATTAGTAGTCGTCGTAATGGTACCATACCCTTCCAAGCACTAGTGGTTGCGCTTAATCAGGCTTTAACTCACGACGAATAATAATTCACGAAATTCAGGGCTACTGTGTCATGATTTTATGGTTTGCATTCCTGTAAAAGACGAATGTATCCTTTGTTGAGCTTCACATTCAATTCAATATTACCTGTCGTAGGCCGAAACTGAGACATACACACATCACATGCAAGCTTTACATCTACATCTACATAGATACTCTGCAAATCACATTTAAGTGCCTGGCAGAGGGTTCATTAACCACTTTCATAACTTTTCTCTACCGTTCCATTCTCTAATAGCGCGCGGGAAGAAACAACTAAATCGTTCCGTTTTCGATCTGATTTCTCTTATTTTATTGGGATAGTCATGTCTCCCTATGCAGGTTGGCGCTAGCAAAATATTTACACATTCAGAAGTAAGAGTCGGTGATTGAAAGTTCGCAAACAGATCACGCCGCAATGAATAACGTCTTTCTTTTAATGATTTCCACCCCAATTCGTGCAACATTTCCGTGACGCTTTCCCCCCGGTGATAAAACAAAACGAGCTGCCCTTCTCTGATCCTTCTCTATATCTTCTGTCAGTCTCACCTGGTGAGGGTCCCACAATGGGCAACAGTACTCCAGGAGAGGACGCACAAGTGTGATGTAGGCAGTCTCTTCGAAGCGTTCTGCCAATGAAACGTAACCTCTGGTTCGCCTTCCCCACAACATTTTCTGTGTGTTGTCTTCAGTGTAAGTTGTTCGTAATTGTGACTCCTAGGTATTTGGTAGAATATACAACCTTTAGGTTTGACTGATTTATCGCGTAATTGTAGTTCTGCGGATTTCTTTTAGTGGTCATGTGTATTACTTCACACTTTTCTTTATTTAGTGTTAGTTGCCAATTTTCGCACCATGTAGAAATTTTATCTAAATCGCTTTGCAATTACTTTTGATCCTCTGTTGACTTCACTAACCGATAAACGACAGCATCATCGGCGAAAAGTCTAAGGGAGCTATTCATATTTTCTCCTAAATCGTCTATAAACACAAGGAAGAGTAGGGGACCTATAACGCTTCCCTGGGGAACACCATACATCACTACTGTTTTACTCGATGACTTACCGTCAATTACAACGAACTGTGTCCTTTCTGATAGGAAATCGTGAATCCAATGGCACAATTGGGGAGATATTCCATAAGCACGCAATTGAGACACTTTTCATAAATTTTAATATATGTATTTTTATATTTTCAGTAAAGGTACCTTTCAACTGTCAACTCACATAAAAAAACTAAACTGGTAAGAGACTTGCGACTCTTAATCCTCCATTTCACTGCACGACCCGGACCTGTCAGTAATTATACGAATGAATTATAGTGTTGCAAGTTTAATGGTACATGAGAAAAGGAAAAATGTAGAATGTGGCAGGTCAGCTTCAGTACCACACTGTGCGACGCATCGCAATTCCTTCTACTCACTACTGGCCGAAGATATTTTAAAAGTGCCCCACATAGCGGATGAGTGCATAGCTGTGTAATAGCGATTGCGCTCGAAACACTCCATCGCGCTTGCTTATCCCGACACATATTTAATAGTGCAGCCTTTAGAATGCAACGGGGCTGTCGGGTCAGCAAAACATATTAACTGAGCCCGCTGCATTCCGCGCACGGCCAGGGAGAACGGAGAGAGATAAGTTGTGGTGTCGAGATTTACGCAACGTTTGGTGCATAACTCACCTAACTACACGGCGTTTCGCGGCTGCCAAGGTGTAAAGCTGTCAGCCCTTACGACAAATTGTTATCAAAAGTAGGGGAGCGGAAAAATTGAAAAATGAGAGCTTCTGCGTATTGCACCGCACGGAAAAACAACGCACAAGACTGGAGAGTCATACGCCTTGCATGTTCAGCAAACGAGTTGGTAACAGTGCTCCCGGTAACAAGCGTATATTTTTCGTTAGCCTCATAAGTATTCAAGCCATCAAGTCGCTAACGTGCATGCAGGCACTCTCTACCTGCACGTGTCCTGTGGGAGGCCGTGGCAATGCACAACGTTTTCATCGTGGGGCCGTTCTGCTATTAGTACTCGTATTCAGGGTGTTCACGAAAATAGTCAAATATTTTAATGTCATTCTACAAGTAAAACTAAAGACAAAAAGTTCATATAAACATAGATCCGCAAACGTTTACTTACGGAGTTACGGCTATTAAAATATTTTGCCAGAAACTTAGCAAGCTACGATGGAATGGCTCGTTGCTGTGGAGCGCGCGGTTGCTTTCCGTCGGATGTTCGAGTCCTCCCTCGGGTACCGGCGTGTATTTGTAGAAAATCAGTCGTAAATATTATTTACAGATCTAGATTTCTATCACTGTGTAGTCATTATCGATGCTTAAAACACGTAAAACAATCCGTCGTCCATGATGAAGGTTACGTATTTTAACCGTTTTGTTTCAAGCAATGATAATGACCAAACAGTGGTCAAAATCTAGATCTGTGAGTAAATTAATATTTACGACTGATTGTTGAAAAGTCGCCTGATTACTTTTTAGACTGCATTCCATTACCCTCGTTTTGGTCTTATTAATGTTCATCCTAAACGCTCCCTTCAACACAGTGTCCATTCCGTTTAATTGCTCTTCAAGGTCCTTTCATGTGTCTGACAGAATGACTATGTCATGAGGAAATAGTAAAGTTTTTGTTTCTTCACCATGAACTTCAACACATTCTCCAAATTTCTCATTGCTTTCCTTCACAGCGTACTCAGTGTATAAATAGAATAACATTGGGAAAAGGCTACATCCCTGTCTAACTCCCTTCCCAACCACTGCGTTCCCATCGAGGTGGCGCAGTGGTAAGACACTGGACTTGCATTCGGGAGGACGGTGGTTCAGTTCCACCTCCGGCCATCCAGATTTACGAGAGTCGTTGGAAAAGTCCGTGCAAAAAAAAAAAAAAAAAAAAAAAAAAAAAACTACTAACATGTTTGGGGAAAACCATTTCCATCTTTCGACATAGTGTCCTTTTAGACTAATACACTTCGTCCAACTCTGTTTTAATTTGTTGATCCCATACGATTAATATGCATTGTCCATGCCTGTAAAATAGCTATTAGTTTCTGCAGTCACCTCCTCGTTTGAATGAAATCTCCTTCCTGGCAGACATTTCATCAAATTGGGAAACAAAAAGTAGTTCGCAGGAGTCAAGTCTGAAGAATAGGGGGGATGTGAAACGAGTTGAAATCCTATTTCCAATAATTTTGCGACCACAACTGCTGAGATGTGTGCTGGTGCATTGTCATGATGGAAAAAATACTTTTTTGTGGGCCAATCGCCAGTGGTTTTCTTGCAGCTCGATTTTCAAACGGTTCAATAACGATGAATAATATGCACCTGTAATAGTTTTACCCCGTTCCAGATAGTCGATGAGGATTATCGCTTGCGAATCCCAAAAGACCGTCACCATAACCTTTCCGGCCGAAGGACCGGTCTTCGCCTTTTTTGGTGCAGATTCTCCCTTGGTAACCTATTGTTTAGATTGTTATTTGGTCTCAGGAGTGTATTAATGTATCCATGTTTCATCCACAGCGACGAATCGACGCTTAAAGTCCTGCGGATTCTTCCTGAACAACTACAAACCTTTCTTGCAACACCACACGATTCCGTTTTTGGTCAAGCGTGAGCAATCGCGGCATCCATCTTGCGGATCGCTTTCTCGTGTCCAAATGTTTATGCAAAATTTTATGTACCCGTTCATTCGAGATGCCCACAGCACTAGTAATGTCACGCACGTTAACTCTTACGTCATTCATGTCGATATTATGGAGTTTATCAATGATTTTTGGAATTTGTAACCTCAACAGGACGTCCAGAAAATTTTGAAACCACTTATAAACAAGAATGAAACTTTCACTCTGCAGCGGAGTGTGCGCTGATATGAAACTTCCTGGCAGATTAAAATTGTATACCGGAACCGGGACTCGAACCTGGGACCTTTGCCTTTCGCGGGCAAGCGCTCTACGCGACTTTTTTTTTTCCTTGCCTTTTTTTTTTTCTTTTCTCTCTCTCTCTTTTTTTTTTTTTTTTTTTTTTTTTTAGGATTTCTTTCTGCCCTTGCCGGGATTTGACCCTTTTTTTTTATTAGGGTTATATAAAGGATCCATTTTTATTTACAAACTGAAGCCTTTATTATAATCATGAAATCAAATGAAGTCCCAGTGCCCCATCTGGAAGAAATTTGTCAACTAATACATAATGGAAAAATAACTGTATAAATGATGCCACTTCCGGCATGCTACATCATTCGTGGCATTTTCGAACTTAAAGGTATATAATGTAAAATAAACTGGGGCCTCCTCTGTTAGTGTAGCACCATCCGGTCGGTGTTCTTGGGTGATCTTCTCGAACTTATTAAGTTTGATCCGTTCAATTGGTCGGTATCTTCGTTAAACTATCACTATCATCTTCTCGTACCCAGTACACCCCAGCCAGGTGGCGGGTCAGTAAAAACTACCTCTAAAAAATTTGCGTAACTTTCCTTGTATTTACCAAGTCGTCGTAGCTTCGTGTGTCCATCCTGTAAATAGTGCCAATAGTCCAGTTTGTTCGTGTTTGCATAATGATATATGTAATGTACCGTCATGCCCGTTACCCACGCCACCGCATTCGTCTTCTGACGTGGGAAATATGTTTTATCTGGGAAAAATACTATGTCCGTTGAGATTTCTGACTGTACGGTGCGTATCATGAACGCTATGATCTTCCGTGCCAGATTCCACACTCCCAGCACTGTGCCGCAGACCAACCGATGTTCGTCCGTATCGAGCGTGTCGCATCGTAGGCATACGGGCGTGTCTGTCATGTGGATAGCATACTGTCTCTCCTTCGTCGGGTACTTCCGGTTAACCACCATGTACCACGTTGACCTGGCCGATGTAGGGAGATGGGGGTGGTGCACTGTGCGCCACACAACATCCCAATTAATCGCAGGGTACCTCCGTTCCATCTTATTCCGTTCCATGCTTCTTACAAGCAGTCTATACACATCTTTGGAAGTCGGTGATCGGGTAGTTGGTAAATCTGCTCGCACATAACTGTGTTCCACGAAGAACTTTCGGATGTGTGATAATGGAGGCGTAATGTGCCCAACACTAACTGGTGGAAGAAGCGATGGCGGTGCTAGTTCTTCGATTATCGCACCCGTTAGGGAGTAGTTCCTGTTACGCCATAGTTTGCACATGGTGTTAATATACATTGCCCGAGCCTTTTCGTAGACATTGACTAGGCCAACACCACCTTCCCGCGTCGGCAGCGTGAGCGACTCGTATTGCACCTTAAAGAGCTGCCCCATGCTCACGTAGTATCCAAAGGTTGCTTGTATCCTCGTGGCCATCGTACGTGGCAAAGGGAGAAGGTGTGCCACGTGGCACATCTTGGGTGCGAGGTGGAGGTTTACCAGTGTTACTCTCTGCAGCATATCCATCGAGCGCAGGGCGTTGAGTCGTACTGATGTGCGTAGTTGACACAACAGCTTACGGTAGTTGTCCGCTGTTGTTCGTGCTGTCTCCGTATGGAAAGTGATACCCAAACATCGTAGGGTTTGCACCACAGGTAAGGGTCCTTCAGTTCCTGGTTCGAGTCCTCGGCCTACATTCATGAATTGTGATTTTCGAAAGTTAACCACGCTACCAGCTGCCTCCCCGTATTTCTGTAGCCAATCCATTGCTGTGTGTGTCTCCTCTGCTGTCTTCACTAGAAGCACAACATCATCAGCATATGCTCTACATTTGAAGGACTGATTCCGTAGAGTGATACCTGTGAGTCGTTGGCGCAATCCTGCAAGGCATGGCTCTAGTGCGATGGCATACAAGATAATGGACAACGGACACCCCTGTCTGACTGATCGTAAAATCTGGAAATGTTCTGTTCTCCCTCCATTAATCAACACCGCTGACCGGGCACCATGCAACAACTTCATCACCATAGTGGTAAAAGTAGACGGAACACCCATCCTGAGCATCACTGCCTTGAGGTAGGTGTGATCCACTCTATCGAAGGCATGGTCAAAATCGATGCCTATCAATGCTCCACGTAGACGACACGCCTTGGCAAGGCAGATAACATCACGATAGTCTCCCAAGGCCGTATGAATATTGCTTGTACCTCCGAGACATGTCTGATCCCTGTTGATTCGGTTCTTTAGCAATGTTTTTAAGCGACATCCTATTATACGCATAAGGATCTTGTAGTCGCTATTTAGGAGGGTCAAAGGCCGATAATCGCATGGTCGCTTGCCTCCCTGTGGTTTCCGAATTGGAATCACCAACCCTTCTGTGAATTCAGTGGGGACTGGTAACTCCTGCGAGATTATCTCGTTAAACATACTTAACCACATCGGTGCCATAATAGTGACAAACGTGCGATAGAATTCCAATGGGAAACCGTCTGGACCCGGGGATTTGTTCGGAGCTCCTCGTTGGATGGCCTCCACCATCTCCTCTTCCGTTATTGCTTGTAGGATGTCTGCTTCCGAGTTCGCGTATGTCATGTCTGGGATCTCATTAAGGACGGTCTCCATTGCCTCCTGTTCCACCTCGTCGGCCCCATAAAATCTGGTGAAATGGTCCTGGAACGCCTGGGCTATGTCTTTCTGTGCTGTATATTTCCGGCCGTCGTCGAGTTCAACCTCGTGAATTAATCCCCGACGTCTACACTGTCTCTCCCGTATGACATAGTGCATGGAGGGCTGTTCATTGTGGAGTCCATCCTGCACCCTCGCACGTATCATTGTACCTGCCATTCTGGATGTTGTGAGTTGTATTAGTTTTGCCTTGACATGATGTACGGCTGTTTGGCGTTCTGGTGACGGAGGTTGGGAATAGAGTTCCCGGAGGGTCGTATAATAAAATTCAGAGGTCATGCGCTGCCAACGAGAAGCCTCCTTTCCATAAAAAATAAATGTTCTTCTTAAGGCTGGTTTCACGCACGTGACCCACCAATGGAGAACAGAACCATATGCATTTCTGCGCCTTAGGCAATTTTGCCATGTTTCCTCTACCATACGTCGACATTCTACGTCGTGAAGATGAGAAACATTCAACTTCCAATTACTCCTTCGCCTCCATACCTTTTGCCGGGCGAGGGTGACTGTACAAATATATGCCTCGTGGTTGGTGAACGCTGTAGGCCAAATTTCTGCATCCACTGTCGACGTTATCAGTCTTCTTGAAAGATAAATCCTATCCAATCTGCTCGCCGAGTGGCTGGTGATGTACGTGTATCCCTGTTGTCCAGGATGTTTGAGGTCCCACGTATCAATTAATTGCATCCCGTTGACCAGCGCTCTGAGTTCTTGACATGTCGTGTAGTTAGGGTGTTGGTCCTTCCTGTCTAGTACACAGTTGAAGTCTCCCCCTATGATACAAGCCTCGTATTGGCCCCTGAACAATGGGGTCACCTCTTGGGCGTAAAATTCCTGGCGTTCCCTCCTCTTATCGCTGCCTGATGGTGCATAAATATTGATCAGTCGTACGCCTCCTATGGTGACGGCTGTTCCGCGTGCTGTGGGCAGATACTCTATGTCGACAGCACGTATCCCTTCTTTGAGTAATATTGCCGTGCCTCTCTCGTCGCACGGTGGGCAGTCCTGGGTGTGAAGGACTCGTACTTCCTGCAGCAGCGCTATGTCTATATCCGCCGCCTTGAGCATGTCACTGAGCATCTTCATCTTGACAGGCGTTTTTATGCCACTGATGTTAATGGACCCTATCCGGTACGCCTGTTGCATGGCATGTATCATAGGGGGGTCACAGTCTGACAGTTAACACCTCCTAACCTCCTTGTGCCCCATCCCAATCCCCCACCGCCCTCATTTGCTGTCATACGTTAGTCGAAATGGCCGCCCGGACTCATTCCGCCGGGGTGCTTGTCTACTACTCCTTCGTTCTCGTCTGCGTACTGAGTCGCCTCTGTTGCCCAGTCCAAATGCGTTCTGTCGGCGCCATGTTCTGTTGTCCGGTTGACGTTCTCAACAGGGAAAGATCCTTTATCTGTTTCCACCCTGTCTTGTGTTACGTCGTTCCTCTGAACACTGGTCGCCGCCCCACTTCTCTCTTCGCTCGGTATTTCTTCTGCGGCCGTTGTTTGTTGCTCCTTGCTGTGGGTCACCTCGTCATTCGTCTCTGATTCCTTGCTGTCTTTGTCGGACGAAAGGCGGCGTTTCCTCCGCCGTTTTGGAACTCGCTGCTTCCGTTGTCGGACCTCCGAATCTGAGGTCAGTACAGCCTCCTGATCGTCGTTTTTCAAGTCCACGTCCTGCTCCTTCGCACTGTCAACTTCCATTTCCGCCGCGTCCTGCAAGGGCTGTGGCGAAGTCATAACGTCCTGCGACCGCCTTTCATGATCCATCTCCGCCTCTTCTGGCTTTGATTCGTTAGATTGGTCTTCCGTCGTTACACGCTGGTTCGGTTCTGGTGTGGTTCTCGTATCCCCGCGAAAGGCCGCAGCATACGTCAAGGGGAGCACCGTCGCATGCTGCTGTTGTTGTGGATCATCACGTGGCAGTTGTAATAGCCTCCTTTGCGTACACTCAGACCTCACGTGTCCTTCCTTTCCACACCCCGAGCAAGTTCTCGGTTGTCCGTCGTAGATGACGATTGCCCTACAGCCACCGATATACAGGTATGACGGAACGTGTTTGCGTAATTCAATCTTTACCTGTCTTACGCCGTTCAGGACACGGTATGTTGCAAAAGTCGCCCATTTCTCGGCTTCATGTGAGATAACCGTGCCGTACGGGCTCAAAGCCTCTGTCACCAGTGTTTCAGGCAATTCGAACGGTAGCTCGAAGACGCGGATTGTTCTTAATCCCATTCCGGCGTGATCCACTGTAACCGTTCCGACATTTCCGTCTGAATGGCAAAAACGGAGACCCTGTTGGTGTCGTTGTAATATTCTATCACATGCCGCTTCATCAATGAGCTTGCAGTAAACGACGCTACTGACTATGGACAAGTGTATTCCTACCAGAACGTCCGGCTCGATTTTTACCTCATCTCGTAGAAAGCGTTCTATTTCGTAGGCCTTTGGTCGTGCAAATTCGTTATTGAAAGTGAATCGCAGTGTCGATTTTCGGTATGAAAAAGCCATAGTTCGATCTGTGCACTACTAAATTACACCGCTACGCACTCCGCGTAAACAACTCGCGCGCTGCGCCTGTGGCCGGGACGTAAACAACGCCCGAGCCGGTGCACGGCCGAAGCCCAACTGTGACTGAGCTATCCGGACACGACTCAAGATCCCGCCTCACAACTTTACTACCGCCAGTACCTCGCCTCCTACTTTTGCAAACTTCACAGGAGCTCTCCTGCGAACCTTGCAAGACTAGCACTCTTGGAAGAAATAATATGGTGGACACATGGCTTAACCACAGCCTAAGGGATGTTTCCAGAATGAAAGTTTCACTCTGCTGTGGTTAAGCCATGTCTACACCATATCCTTTCTTCTAGGAGTGCTAGTCTTGTATCTTTCGAAAGCATTTCTGTGAAGTTTGGAAAGTAGGAGGCGAGGTACTGGCGGAAGTTAAGTTGTGAGGCGGGATCGTGAGTCGTGTCGGGATAGCGCAATCGGTAGAGCGGTTGCCCGCGAAAGGCAAAGGTTCCAGATTCGAGTCCCGGTTGCGGCACACAGTTTTAATGTGCAAGAAAGTTTCACTTATAAACTGTTCTAATCGAAGGTGCAGAGTCACCATAATGCTTATCAAGCTTCTCGTTAGTCTCTTGGGCGTTTTGCCTTCCATAAAGTAATGTTTAATCACTACACGAAATTCTTTTTCGTCCATTCTTTGACAATCACACGGCTTCCTTGATTCACATGAATGCCAAAAGCAAATCAATAGATCAATATGGCTGATACTTGGCGTGCGTTCTTTCCAAAGATGCTACTAACTGAACATGACATCGATACGCCCCGGTGTTGCTTTCTCTTGTACTTTGCATGGACTTTTCAAGCGCCCCTCGTAGGTTTTCCGTGATTTCCCTAAATCACTCCAGGCAAATGCCGGGATGGTTGCTTTCAAAGGGCACGGCCGATTTCCTTCCCAATTCCTTCCCATAAAATCCGAGCGTGAGCTCCATCTCTAATGACCACGCTGTCGACTGGACGTTAAACCCTAAGCTTCCTTCCTTCTTTCTTCCAGCGCGCTCCTTTCGTGCTCTTCTACTCTTGAACATCCAAAAAAAATTTGTCATCACCCAGAAGGTATTGTCTCGTGCCACCACTGCTCTTTGCGTTGCACACTAATCAGAGCTGTCCGGGCTACAGCAGGAATTCCTGTTACCAGTAATTGCATCCCATAATTTATGAACGTTTTAGAAATCAGTCAGCGTTACAGTCTCGCTCTCCGGTCGCTTGCGTCTACCGCATTCCTGTTCAGCAGTCGGAACCGCGTCCGCGTCGCGAGATCGTTATTGAGGCAAATTTCTATGAGCCGGAGTACATAAATAACGCGGTAACCGGGGCATTCGGCAGTTGGCGAGGTGTCGCATTGTCCGGCCGGCTGACAAATGGCGGGCTGCTTTATTTTTATTATTAGGCGGAGGAGCGGGCGGCGTGCTCCGCTTCTCGCTTCGCCTCGCCTCGCCTCGATAAAATGTATGGCGCGCTGCTATCTGCGCATGCGCCGTTCATAAACTGAGCGCGGCCAACCCGGGCCGCTGCCCGCGGCGGTGGCCGCTCCTGCAGATAGCCATCTGCACAGCTGGCCGTAATCGCCGCGTCTCTCACTAACTGCAAGAGCCAGCGGCTGACAATGCCGGCCAGCTTCGCACTTCGCAGTTACGAGTCTCTGCCTGCGCGAGGCCACGCACCTCACGCCTAGACCTCTAGGAGCATGCAGAACAAGGAGGTTAGAACACAGGGTTGCCAGGTTTCTCCATTGCTCTGTCGCCAAAATTTAAACAAAAAATAGCCAATATGTCGCCGTCTTTTTATTAATAAAATGTCTAAATATATCCATTTTTTCCCTCAGTAAAAATTGTCAAGTAGGTCTATCGCAATTTATAATCAGTTAACGTCATTGTGCCATGGTATTATGTCGTGTGTCTCGACAACAATAATCACGAAATTCAGGGAGTATGTTGGTTACTGACACCCAAACCTTCAGATGTCAGACACTCAGATCCGTACCAAACGTTGTAATTCGTGATTTGTGCTGTCGTCCAGTAGAACGTGCATAAACTATAATAATAAGTAACAACTAACCTTCGGAATAGAGAAAAAGCGTATCTGTGAGGCATATTCATGTGACGCTTGCGTGGGAATAAAAAAGCTGAGCCGAAGAACACATAGAACCAAAACGAACAAATACGATCAGCGTCCGCAAGAACAAGAACTACCCATAGAGAGAGAGAGAAAAAAAAAAAATAGGTAAAGCATTAGATTGTCGTGCAGAGGGTCCTGGGTTCAAGCCCCATCTAGGCCTTATATTTTTCATTGTTTAAACTACAGTACGTTGGAAATTGTTAAAAGGGCCAACGTCTTCCTCATATGTAAAAGGACTATTTCGATTTTGTAGCAATGTGTTATTAGCACTCTTGCTTCATTTTATTTGAAAGTAGCAAATCTGTAGGGTTTATTCGTAGTTTCACAGAATAAACGAACATAATCAGAACACATGAATAAAAAAACAACTGCATCACACATACAGCTGTATTAATAGCAATAATAGTGATAACAGTAATAACAATAACAAAAAATAGTAGCGTTAAAAACAATAAGCGTAATTAAAGTAATAACACTGTACAGGTTTCCTACTTTCAAATAAAACGAAGCAAGAGTAAACTGCCAATAACACATTGCTACAATATCGAAACAGTCCTTTTACATATGAGGAAAACGTTGCTCCTTTTAACAATTTCCAACGTACTGTAGTTTAAACAATGAAAAAAAAAACATTAGAGCGTGGTGGGGCTTGAACCC
This sequence comes from Locusta migratoria, assembly GCA_026315105.1. Lineage (NCBI taxonomy): Eukaryota > Metazoa > Arthropoda > Insecta > Orthoptera > Acrididae > Locusta > Locusta migratoria. The sequence goes on along the minus strand of CM048745.1, from coordinate 287,928,891 downwards.
AGGACCTTCTGCAAAACAAGCTAACGCTCTACCAACTAGCCGATGGTGGCGTGAGGTGATTGCCCCTCACAGACACACTTTTCCTCTACTCCGTAGGTTTGAAGTTACTTATTATTATAATTTACGCACGTTATACTGGACGGCAGCAAAAATCACGAATTATATAGAAGTTTCGGTTGATACTCTATCGATATACAACGTTTGGTGTGGATCTGAGTGTCTGACATCTGAAGGTTTGGGTGTGAGTAACAAGTAACACAAACTATGACGCTCTCAAATTCATAGACACCAGACTCGACATTCCAAGAAACCTTGTTCTTAAAGTAAACATTTATCTGAGTCGAGCCAGGAACTGAACCCACACACACCACCAACTGATCAACGAATCCAGTCGAAATACAGTCATATTGTAAATGTAAGACAGAGACTCGAGAGATACAGTGGATACTAAACTTAAACACAGTTACTTTTAATATGTATTAATTTCAGAGCTAATAAAATCGTAACATAAAACAAATCAAGAATCATTCTACCAAACTTACACAATGGAAGTTATGATGCATAGCTTCGATTACTAATCACTTATATCTTCTTCAAAACTGATATTTACAGGCCATGAGTACTACAGGAAAATTACCGAGTGTTCTACATTGTCATTTATATCTGCAAACCAATGTTTACTAAAGTGCGTAGCAAAGGGCCAGTCTCACAGTAGCAGTTATTAGGGATTTCTGTTGTGCTGACATGGAGCGCGGAAAAAAAACCTGTTTAAATGCCTCTGTGCATGCTGTAATCCTCGCAATGTCTACGGCAGCCATACATATGTGGTTCTAGAATATTTTAGAAGTCATGGTTTAAAGCCTATTCTGGAACCTTTGTAAGTAGGCAACTCGAGGTATTTTACGTCTATGTCTACAAGTTTAATTTCTTTGTATCTCCATGACATTCTCTCAGAGATCAAAGATACGTGCAGACATTTGTGCCAACATTTATAGTGTGATTACATTTCCCCAGTATGCTAGCGATGTTCAGGCAGTTTCATTTATACAATGTCTCAAGAGGGATTGCTTTAAATTCGTCTTATTTGAAGTACAATAAAATAGCCTTTAAGTCGCCAACTAATTCTTTTACTAGCCACATTTAATCGTCAGTCGCCATAAAGCTAGAATGGCTATTATTCTAAGAAAAAGATAGCCAAGAATGCGAAAAATCGCCACACCTGGCAACCCTGGGTTAGAATACAGGGAGACGCCCTTAGGCTGAAAAAGTGAAGCCTGCCTCCGCCATCTTGCTAAGTTTTGGAGAAGCGTATTGTAGAGCTAATGTTATTTGTCACTTTAAACACAAATAAACCGTTCGACGGTTTTGCCTTGATGTACAACGTGTTAAACGAGTGCAAATTAAGTTTTCAAATATAATATGCTGAGTATTTATTACTATTTATTCAAGAAAGTATATTGTTTGAAAGTACCTACTTCGCAGTGACTACATGGAGAGGTCAAATTTGGAAGGAGGGATAGATGTCGGGACGGTTGTGGAGAACGTCGTCTGGGAGAGGTAGGTGGTGGAAGCCACCCTCGGAGAGGACATAGAGGGTGTGGAGGTGGAGGGAGGGAGGGATATGGCGGTAAAGTCGTGGCAGGGGCCGGGAATCCAGGAGGAGAGGAGATAGTAGTGGGTGACGGGACTCTAACTTTCGGTGAATTACTTTAGGCGGATGTGTTGAAGGAATTGGACCAGATGTGGGAATGGGATGCGGTCATAAAGGATCCGCGTGGGGGAAGGGAGGCGAATGCGTTAGGCGAGACGAAGAGCGTGGCGTTCGAGGATTTTGAGGGATTCATAATAGGAGGGGAGAGCGTAGATCCAGGCGAGGTGGAAGCAGCAAAGGACGGGATGCATGAGGGAACGGTAGGTATACATGATGGTGGAAGGGTTGAGTCCCCATGTCCGGACGGAGAGGCGTTTCAAGAGGTTAAGACGGGATAGGGCTTTCTGACGGACGGTTTTGAGGTGGGGAAGGTTAATCCGAGGTATCGGAGGGTTTGCGGGATGGGGCAGCCGTGGAGGGTGAGATAAAGGTCTCGGTGGCGAAAGGAAGGGGTGGTGCGACCTATGATGATTGCCTGGAATTTTGTAGGGTTAACAGTAAGGAGCCACTGGTTACACCAGGAGGAAAATTCGGAGACAAGAGCCCATGTACGGTGGTGGTATTTATGCCGATTTTCGCTCGTGCGAAATACGCTGGTGTCTTTCTGCGCATGTGCTATGTGGTGACATGCGCGGTACGATCGAGTTGTGTTTGTTGCCCTCGGTAGTGAATGAGAAAAGCTCCTTTCATCATTGAGAATCGAATGATCCCGTCGATTCTGCCATGCCTCGATAATTATCATTATAGGATTCCAATTTTTATCCAGCTGAAAGCCATTGTCACGATTTATTAGATTCTCAGCAAGGCGTAGTTCAGCCGCTTATTTGATAACTCAATCCCAAAATCCGGAAATTGGAGCTAAAATTGTTGTTTTATTGGATTCCATGGAGTGTGCCATAGAAATGCAGCGTTCTGCTACTGCTGACTTCGACGGTTGCAGTAGTCGCATGTGTCTTTAGTGCTCCGTACAGCGCTCTTCAACTGTTAAGAGTCGTTCGGCTTATGTAAGCAGAACCACATTGGCAGGGAATTTTGTAACCACCTGATTTTTTTCAGCTGCAAGTCGTCTTTAACGTATCCGACAAGGGCCAAATTCTTCTCTGGTGGACGGAAGATGACCTGGATTTTGTGTTTCCTTAGCAATCTGCCTATTTTAGAGGACACACTGCGAACATAAGGAAGGAATGCAACTGACTTATATAATCTTCTTCATTGTCCTCGGCAAGTTGCTTTTTTTGCGGCGCTATAACATATTTAGGGGATGAAACGGTCCCTCCAAAATGGGGTCTAAAATGGAAAAATTGCAATATCTTAGAGATTAGTGGAGCGATTTTAATGACTTTTGTTACGAAACTATCTTTTGATAAAAGGCGAAAATCGGCCTAGGTATATCGGGTGAACATGAGGCATAATAATTTTGTGTTGTGCAGGTAGTATACTTTAACACAGTCTGTAAAGTGGCGGTATCCATAAATGATCATCTAGTGATGGTGCACCTCCTGTGTCTTCCGTGATTGCTGTATTAGATGTGTGGTTAAATCCACCTTATGTAAGTATATACATGTGGCGTCTGTTCCGAAAGACCAGACGTCACTTCTGATCCTGCAGTTGTTATTATTTAATATTCATAGAATATATGACATCAACTGCGATTGGGCAAAGCTGAAAATGTGTACCCAGCCGGGATTCGAACCCGGGTGTCCCGCTTTCTAGGCAGTTGCGCTGACCCCTACACCACTGGGGACACAGTAATCACCGCACCTGCAAGGACTACCTAAGCACGCCTCCCGTCAGATACAGGGCAGGGCGAAGCTGGGAATTTGTATCTGACGGGAGGCGTGCCTAGGTAGTCCTTGCAGATGCGGTGGTCACTGTGTCCCCAGTGGTGTAGGGGTCAGCGCAACTCCCTAGAGAGCGGGAGACCCGGGTTCGAATCCCGGCTGAGTACACACCTTATGTAAGACTTTTTAACACCCAAACATGTTTCGGCACTTCTTGTGCCAACTTCCACGGGTTTTGCCTTTCATTTTCTAGAATGTTACATATTTTGGTTACTCGTCATTTGGATGAGTTGTTTGATTTAACAGTTTTGTTAGATATATATTAGGCCTTATTTATTTACGATATTTACATTATGTCATTCACAGGATTTTCATCTGCTTGAATTGGGGAATGACAGGTTTCCACTGCTTGTCATCTGCAAACAACAAAACGTTTTTATTTACGAAAACTAGTAGATTTATTGTACGTTCGTCTGGAAGTTATGTTGAAGAATGTTTCTATGTGGCTGTTTAGTGGCTTACTTTACATTCTAGCTGTGGTGTTGCTGCTGACTGGTTAAAGCGTCTGCCCAGGAGGAGTTCACAGGTTCGAGTTCCGGCCGCGGCACAAATTTTAATTCAATGCCTCAACTTCTATTCTATATCTTTGCCGTATCGTGGTAGAATATGTCTCTGTGAATTATCAAAACAAAGAAATATATAAATAAGTTAATTTCAGGATGATAAAGTTCAAGACTCAATGATACTTCGAGTTCTCATGGCGTGCAATAATTGTGTCGTCCCGTAAATGAGCGATGTTACTCGGAGTCTGTAGTGGTGAGTCTTGTGGCACTAACACTGTAGCAAGGTGAAGACATTACTTGACGAAGCGATGCACTCTGACCCCAGGCCATATTTAACTTCAGTTCCGCCAATCATATCGTTCACAGGTGATGGTCGTCTTAACGAGCGAGGCCTCTGGCAGGAATCAAAAATGTTCAAACGTTTTTTAAGCTTAAGGGACTTAACTGCGGGGTCATCAGTCCCTAAACTTACAAACTACTTATGAACTACCTTATACTAACGACGACACAAACATCCATGCCCGATGGGGGATTCGACCCCCCGGCCGTAGCGGCCGTGCAGACTGTGTCTAGCGTGCCGCAGACCGCTCGGCCACTGCGGCCGGCTAGGCAGGTATCCAGGAAGTGTTGCTAGCGACAGTGTTACCGCAGCAGCGACTGCGACCAAATCGATAGCGGTGTCGCGATCGCTGGTGCCACCGCTAACTCCGAAACCACAGATAATGAGGAGCTCTTAGACTAGAGTACCAATTCTTGTTTACTACTTAAACACTCTAATTCACAAAGAATCGAATTCTCGTGTATATAATACCACTATACCTCTTATCACTTTACAAATTAGTTGATGTACTAAACTTTTGATCTTAACCACGTGATTGAAACTTTATAAATTGTTAAAAATTGTGTCTAATGATTGTTGGAAGTCTCCGAGTGCTCTCAGTGTCAGACACTGGATAAATAACTAATTACGTGAGCCCTGTTTCAGACAAAAGCTAACTTATCACATACCTAAGTATTGATGGCATTATATTGCAAGGTTATAATTTGGCACGTAGATTCTGCAATGTACCGGGTGATCAAAAAGTCAGTATAAATTTGAAAACTTAATAAATCGCAGAATAATGTAGATTGAGAGGTAAAAATTGACAAATTTAAATGTTCAAATGTTTGTAAAGCTTATGTGACTTAACTACGGGGTTATCAGTCCCTAAACTTACAAACTACTTATAAACTAACTTATACTAAAGACGACACAAATATCCATGTCCGAAGGGGGATTCGAATCCCCGACCGTAGTGGCCGTGCAGACCGTGACTGAAGCGCCTCAGTCCCCTCGGCCACCGCGGCCGGCGTAAAAATTGAAACACATGCTTGGAATGATCTGGGATTTTATTAGAATAAAAAAATAAATAAATAAATGAAAATTTAAAAAAGGTTCATAAATTTCCGACAGATGGCGCTTCATCTGATCAGAAAAGCAATAATTAGCATAACAAATTAAGACAAAGCAAACATGATGTTCTTTACAGGAAATGCTCAATATGTTCACCATCATTCCTCAACAATAGCTGAAGTCGAGGAATAATTTTGTGAACAGCACTGTCTTTCAGCATCCCTAGAGATGTCGGTCGATGACGATACACTTGCGACTTCAGGTAACACCAAAGCCAATAATCGCACGGACTGAGGTCTGGGGACCTAAGAGGCCAAGCATGACGAAATTGGCGGCTGAGCACACGATCATCACTAAACGACGTGCGCAAAAGATAGTTCACGCGTCTAGCAATACTTTTTTTAGGGGTGGGGGGGGGGCGTTCTAACAAAATCCCATGTCATTCCAAGCATGTGTGTAAATTTTTACCTCTCTATCTTTATTACTCTGTGATTTATTAAGTTTTCAAATTTATATTGACTTTTTGATCACCCAGTACCATCTCTGACACTAAAGTTCGGTGAATGACGTCAGAACGGTCGCTTGGGCAACACAGGCCAACCACAACGCTGCGCCTGCGTAGCGGCCGGTGTTGCAACCTGACCCCACTGAAGTTCAGTTGAGTATCGTGTGTGTTCCGTGTTACACCTGTGGGACGAAGTGCTTGTTTAGTGCCTTGGTTCTGAACTGAGAATACAACAGTAAACGAGCAAAGCATCAATTTAAAGTTTTAAGCTTGGGAAGACACCTAGAGAAACGCATGAGATGTTGGTGAGTATTTTTGGGGATCAAGCACTATCCATGAAGAGTGTGTATGAGTGGTTCGCCTGTTTTCGAAGAGGCCGGGAAAGTGATTCTGACAATCCTAGTAGCGGACAACCGGCGACCGCCGTTAGTGACGAAGACATAGACAAAGTGATGGTATAAATCACGAACGATCATCGATTAACTGTGCGCATGGCAGTGGATGAACTCTAGATTAACCGTGAATCAGTGCGACAAATCCTTATTCAGAAGTTATGGAAGAAGGAAATGTGTTGTCGTCTTGTGCCACATCACTTGACTGACTATCAAAAACAGACACGTTTAGTGGATTATGTTGAAACAACGGATACGACAACCAGTTTCATGAACCGTACTGTCACTGAGGATGAAACCTGGTGTCTCCGGAAGGACCCTAAAACGAAATGGCAATGCACAGAATGGCGTTCTCCGTCATCCCTTCATCGGAAAAAGGTCAGAGCAGAAAAATCACGCATCAAATCGATGCTCATCACCTTTTCCGATAGTCAAGATATCATCCACAAGGAATTTCTACCTCACGGAAAGACGTTGAACGTTGCAAGGTACGTTAAAGTTTTGACCCATTTCATCCGGCGCCTACGCACGGTACCCCAGTACACTCAATAAGGTTCCTGGTTTTTGTTCACGACAACGTTCGCCAACACAGCCGATATCGTCAAACGGTTTCTGAAAAAAAAAGGGGGGGGGGCGAGTGGTGCAACTCGTTCACCATACTCTCCGCATTTCAATCTTCCAGATTTCTTCTTATTCCCTCGACTCAGACTTGCTTTCAAAGGAAAGTGACTCACGATATTCCTGGCATCCAACGAAATGTGACGAGCGTTTTGAATTTCATCTCAATTCGTGCAATGGCGTACCAACCATTTCTTTAGAGGGGGGCAAAGAAACCTATTTACTGACTTCATCTTCGTGATTCCGGGACTTAGGTCCATGGGGGGGGGGGGCTGCGCCGGGCGTAGTGACCGAGCGGTCTGCGGCGTGCCAGTCACGGTCTGCACGAATCCCCCCTCGGGCATGGATGTTTGTGCTGTCTTTAGTATAAGCTAGTTCATAAGTAATTTGTAAGTTTAGGGACTGATGACCCCGTAGTTAAGTCCCATAAGCTATACAAACATTTGAACATTTCTAGTGGGAGGGGAGGGGGCAAGGTCACGGAACGAACTTGAGCGCACCATCAGGAGAGATGTCTCCTATTAGCAGTCACATACTGAAAAATAGGACGCAAGGAGAGGACAGATGTAGTAGTTGTTACAAGATACTTCAGTCAATGGCAAAAATGGCTGCCATCAAAAATACTTGGGGGGGGGGGGGGGGGAAGCGGTGTCTCGTCCCTCCAAAGTATCAAGTGGGGGGGGGCGGTTGAAACGCCATTGCAATATTTCGCAAGACATGTATCGCAGAGCTAATTGGTGCATAGTTATGGAAGGTCGCTATTTTGTAAATGTAGTTCATAGTTGATCTACGTTACTTTTATAGGACTATTCACTCAACTTTATTTTCAGAGATTGTATATTTGGATAATGTTTGAAGAATATAGAACAGTAATAAATTAAAATGTCATGAGTGAAGCTGAATTTTTACTGTACTTCGAAGTAAGCGGAAAGTAATTTATGACACGTCTAGTTCATGACTAATGATGCTGCTAATATACGACAAATTCTTCATATGCAACCGGGAGACATTATTTGCAGGATTGACGCTTTCTTCATGCTCAAGTGTGTACGCTCACCGCAACGATTGCTTGGAACAGGCAACAGTGCTACCCCAATCCGTACCCCAGACAAGTGTGATACCCATAGTTCGTAGATCGTTTTGATAGCTGCAGTCCTGGTAGACCTTAGTAGTTCACGACTTATTGCTTCCGATGATTTCACGCAATGTTTCCCAAGCATCCTCGTAACTGTCTCTCTCCAAGAATCGAGTTGGGCAGCTTCAGAAGGCTTGAAATGCTGCGCGTGAATGATAGCGTGGTCTAAGGCTCCATTTGTCGGATTGCGCGACCGCTCCTGTCGGAGGCTCGAGTTCTCCCTCGTGTGTGTGTGTGTGTGTGTGTGTGTGTGTGTGTGTGTGTGTGGCTTTCTCTCCTTAGCGTAAGATAGTTTAAATGGTTTGTAATTAGAGCAGTTTGGTCCGTTAGGTTTACAAACATTTGAACACTTCAAATCGTATTGTTCCTTATGCGATATGAATGATCCATGTTTCAAGCCACCAAACATTTCTGACTGACCAACTATGCTTTATTGTTGCCAACTTAGCCAATTTCAGGCTGATTCCGGCAAATTTGAAAAAAAAAAAAAAAAAAAAAAAAAAAAAAAATGGAAAATCTTATCGACAGCCGATAGCCGAATATTTGGTAGTTTTCTCGTACTGTTGCAGTTTAATAACTTAAGCACTATTAAATAAGCTCTGTTATTGCGTCTGCTTCAGGGTGCGATATGATATGTTTCGTAAACAGAATACTTGATTCCTTTCACTTTACGCCATCAGGCCCATTGTGCCCCGCGGCATCACAGTTAGAGCTCTCCATCTCTTCTGCTATCTGTCCCCAGTTTTCCGTGGCTCCCAACTGCAACAAGTCTTCTCTCACTCCATCGATCCACCTCTCCCTAGGTCTTCCCACTGGTGTGCTGCCTGATGGAATCCAGTCTATTGCAATTTTGGGCCACCTTGTTGCCTCGATTCGAACTACATGTCCAGCCTTTACAGTCTTTTGTTTGCCACCACCCCCAATACGTTAGGCTCCTTGTTGAAATGTTGTAATCCTATGGGACCAAACTACGTTGGTCATCAGTCCCCAGTCTTGAAAACTTCTTAAACTGAGTTAAACTAACCTAAGGACAACACACACATCCATGCCCGAAGGAGGATTCGAACTACGACGCGGGAGGTCATGCGATCCGTAACGTGGCGCTCCAGACCGCTCGGCTTCTCCCGCGCGTCTTAGGCTACTTGTACAGCTCTTCTAATTCATGTTATGACGTCTTCCCCCTTCTCCAGTAGTCTGATCTCGGACTGTTCCAAATACTTTAGTGAGGATCTTACTTTCAAATATAAGAAGTCGGCCGCGGTGGCGCGTACGAACTCATTGAGGATCTATGCTACAATGCGTGAAGCCGTTCCCCGTCGGGGGTTCGAATCCCCCTCGCGCATGGATGTTTGTGCCGTCTTTAGTATAAGCTAGTTCATAAGTAGTTTGTAAGTTCAAATGTTTGTATAGCTTATGAGACTTAACTACGGGGTCATCAGTCCCTAAACTTACAAACTACTTATGAACTAACTAATACTAAGGACGGCACAAATATCCATGCCCGTTTTGTTACTTGGGTAGCAAGATAACATCTGATGGCCGAAGTAAAGAAGATATAAAATGCAGAATTGCTATGGGAAGAAAAGCGTTTCTGAAGAAGCAAAACTTGTTGACATCCAATATTAGTCTAAATGTTAGGAAGTCCTTTCTGAAGGCATTTGTCTGGAGTGAGCCATTGTATGGAAGTGAAGCGTGGACAATAAGGAGTTCAGACAAGAAGATGATAGAAGGTTTTGAAATGTGGTGCTACAGACGAATGATGAAAAGTAGATGGGTAGATCACGTAACTAATGAGGTGGTGCTCAACAGAATTGGGGATAAAAGGAATTTCTGGCGAATTCTGACTAAGAGAAGGGATTGGTTAGTGGGACACATCCTGAGACATCAAGGAATCGTAAACTTAGCATTAGAAGGAAGTGTGTGGGGTAAAATTCGTATAGGGAGACCGAGGGACGAATACAGGAAGCAGATTCAAAGGGATGTAGGTTGCAGAAAGTATTCTCAGATGAAGAGACTTGCACAGGACAGGTTAGAGTGGAGAGCTGCATCAAACCAGTCTGCGGGCTGAAAACCACCACAACAACAAATGTACATTGGTTACACAAAATTCATGTGACAGAATTGGCAACACTGCTCTGCTGTTATTGCGTCTATTCTGACACTACAATATTTACCAATCTATTCTGTACTGGTCAGTCCGCTTGTCGTAACATATGGTCGTTAATTCCGTTTTACATAGGGGTGCTATAGTAATGTTCTGGAAATTCTCTAGCAGTGCATGGACACGCGGCGTGGTCTCCTGTCTAGTCACAAGGACGGAAATGCGGCACGACGATCCTGGGGTGTCTCTAGGTCGCACAGGTGTACCAAGATGCTGTTAACTGGTTGCTCACCATGTTCCGATAAACACTGTTTCGCGATACGGACACAATGATAGATGTCCGAACACGCGAGTATCATTGTACGTCCTAAAGGTTTCTGCCTATCAGGATTGTCATCTACGCCCCACTGTATATAAAAGGTTGTAAATTGACAAATTAAGTATTTCCTACACATGTAGGCTCTAAATTTCTAGTGCAATATGTCGCAGTTTCATATCTGTAACATTTATTTATTAGGATCCGCTTCAGAACTTACATACAAATTAGTATTCATGAATGCATTTCTTATGCTGCTGGCATCGCGCAGTTGCTGTTCCGAGTAGTTTTAATTATCTATGCGTGCGACATTCTGCCCACAGTAAGAGTTATTACGAACGCGCACACTCTCTGTTTTCTGTAAGTTACTATAAATTACAGTAAGTGCGACAAGAGCCTTGTCGCAAACCTTATAGCTGGAAGATTTACTACTGCTGATGTGTGTTAATTCCGGTTAAGAAATATCTACTTCAAGTGGGCAGTGCAACTAGGCAGGAAACAGTTACGGTGCATTTGAATATCGCCTGCGAATGAAATACAGAAAAGATTCCACCGTAGTTCCTGCTCTAAACCATCGCACGAACGACAAAATGGCAGAAAATGTTCAAAATTTTGTAAATCTATAGGACCAAACTGCGGTCATCAGTCCGTAGCTTGCAAACTACTTAAACCTACGTAAACTAACCTAAGGACAACACACACACCCATGCCCCAGGGAGGACTCGAACCTCCACGGCGAGCAACCGCGCGCTCCGCAGCGAGACGCTTTAGACCGCTCGGCTACTCCACCGCGGCAAAATGGCAGATATTGAAAAAAGTGTCAGAGTGATAGGAGAGAAAATTGCTAAAAGGCTGCTGCACCTAATGGGATACAAATTCAAACGTTCAAAGGTTTGTATATCTATGGGACTGAACTACTCTGATCATCAGTCCCTAGGCTTACAAACTACTTAAACTAGTGTTTGCTAAGGACAACAAATACACCCATGCCCGAGGGAGGACTCGAACCTCTGACGGCAAGCAGCGGCGCGCTCCGCAGCCATGCGCCTTGGAACGCTCGGCCACTCCACCGCGACTGATGGGATGCGAAGGAACTTGGCCGCTATCCCCCCCCCTCTCCCCCCCCCCCTCCCCCAGCCTTCTAGCAGCACTGTACCGAATCTAGGAGGGCAAAGTGCTCGTAAGGACTGGAAAAAGCGCAAGTCATTCCCGTTTACAAGAACGGTCGTCGATCAGAAGCGCAAAACTATAGACATATATCTGTGACGTCGGTCAGTTGCGGAACTTTGGGTAACATTTTCTATTCGAACTAGCTGAACCCTCGCTGCTTCGCGCGCGTAGGCTGATTAATCTGCACCAGTTGTTTCTTTTTAATCCTGATGAAGAATCCCTATCTTAAGTTCTGTAGTTATAGCCTGAAATTTGAGTTAACAGCACAATATTTTTGAAAATCAATTTTTGCATCTCGTATTTCACCCCCTTATTGGTCGAATTTTCAAAAATACCGAAACACATGTCTTTTAAATTTGAACCCCGAATCCAAATCCCAAAATTTGTAGTTCTAACTTCAAAAGTGCCTAAATAGCAACATATTTCCGAAAAACACCCCCTCTCCAATTTAACCCCCTTTATTGTTGAATTTCCAAAAGTACCGAAACACGTAAGTTTTAAATTCTAACGAACATTATAAATACCAATTTTTGTAGCTATAGCTTCAAAATTGTCTTAACAACAATGTGTTTTCGAATATAATTTTTGTTCACCTTTTACCACCTTAGTTGTTGAACTTCAAAAATTGCCGAAACACGTTTCTTTTTAATCCTGATCGACATTCCATATCCTAAGTTTCGTAGTTATAGCTTGAAATTTGAATTAACAGCAACATATTATTGAAAATCAATTTTTTGCGTCACCTATTTTACCCCCTTATTTGTCGAATTTCAAAAAATGCCGAAACACGTAAGTTTTAAATTCTAACGAACATTATAAATACCAATTTTTGTAGCTATAGCTTCAAAATTGTCTTAACAACAATGTGTTTTCGAATATAATTTTTGTTCACCTCTTTTACCACCTTAGTTGTTGAACTTCAAAAATTGCCGAAACACGTTTCTTTTTAATCCTGATCGACAGTCCATATCCTAAGTTTCGTTGTTATAGCTTGAAATTTGAGTTAACAGCAACCTATTTTTGAAAATCAATTTTTGCGTCACCTATTGTACCCCGTTATTTGTCGAATTTCAAAAAAATGGCGAAATACGTGTCTTTTAAATTCGAACCCTGAATTAAAATCCGAAATTTTGTAGTTCTAGCTTCAAAATTGCCTAAATAGCTACGGAATTTAAATAAAACGTTTCATCCCCTATTTCACCCCTTACGGACGGAATATAAAAAACTCGCTTCTTAAATGACGCCTACAGAGTAACATCAACACTCTCCACAAATTTCAAGTTTCTATCTTCAGTGGTTTGGGCTTGGCGATGATGAGTCAGTCGGTCAATCGGGACACTTCCTTTTATTTATAGAGATATGTCGTTTCTGGAGATCAGATATCTCCTTTGTAGGGATCAACATGATTCCTGAAAACAATGATCATGTAAAACACAACTCGAGCTATTCATCCACTATATCCTGACGGCTCTTCTAGATTCGGTACACTGCCAGTAGAAAGTGGGGGGCGGGCAATTTCGTTCGCACCCTAGGTAGTTGCCGTGTTTCTTGACTTCTGCAAGGCATTGGATCCCGTTCCGCAGCCTAGCCTGATGAAAAAAAAGTGCGATCATATGGAATATCAATTGTGTAATTGGATTGAGGCGTTCCTAACTAACAGAACGCAGCAAGGATTGAATATAATCAATTACACACAACAACAAAAAATGAATGTAAACCCTGACCAGCAAATAATTGACCGCAACCAAAATCAAAAGATGATGATGAAATGTAATCAACCCTTAAAGGTATATATCAAATATAATTAGTTGAAAGAAAAGGTGTAAATCATAACAAATGATAAAAAACAAAAAGTATACAATTTATAACCCTTTAAAGTATCACTTTTATTTGAAGCTATAAAAACTACCACGATTAATATATAGTGAGTATATACTGAGAAAAATATTGAAAAAAAAAATCCTTAAAATTATTACACACTACTAGCAACAAACCGCTGATATGTGGTCAGCTATACAGTGGTTCCATGATATACCCGATGCAGTAAATGTCGCTATTGTGCCGGTGATCTTTTCATAAAGTAACTCATAATGCAACGGTAGTATGAGATTGACTACTTTTACAAATGTTCAAATGTTGGTAAAGCTTACGGGACTTAACTACGGGTTTCTCAGTCCTTAAAGTTACAAACTAATTATGAACTTTTATCCATTGTGTTGGAACCTGCGACTGTTTCTTGAAATAGGTTTCAGAAATTACTGCAACCAGTCGCCTTTTGTTTCTTCTTAATGAAGATTTATTTAATCCATTACCGGTTTCAAGCTGCCTATCAGCTCATCTTCAGATGGTATACATTTATTTCAAATTACATTTGTATCTGTGGCAGGGCATAAAAGGAGAAAAAAGTAAACACTAATGTTTGTAGGCTATATTGAATAATTACAATATAAGTCTGTCTTCAAGACATTACTTACAGTTATGCGCTTCACATTTAATTTATCCTATCCATAAGCGGACCAAATATGTCCATATTTGGTCCGCTTATGGATAGGATAAATTAAATGTGAAGCGCATAACTGTAAGTAATGTCTTGAAGACAGACTTATATTGTAATTATTCAGTATAGCCTACCAACATTAGTGTTAACTTTTTTCTCGTTTTATGCCCTGCCACAGATACAAATATAATTTGAAATAAATGTATACCATCTGAAGATGAGCTGCTAGGCAGCTTGAAACCGGTAATGGTTCAAATAAATCTTCATTAAGAAGAAACAAAAGGCTACTGGTTGCAGTAGTTTCTGAAACCTATAATTATGAACTACCTTATACTAAAGACACCACAAACATCCATGCCCGAGGGGGGATTCGAATCCCCAACTGGGAACGGCATCGCCTATCGCAGCATAGCGCTTCAATGCGCTCGGCGACTCCGCCTAGGCCTTCTTTTACATGGCAAGAGAGGTGTAGTAAAGTAAACAAACGCACATGTTACGAGTAATTCAATGCAGCTAACTGTCGAAGTGATTCAATAGCACTCTGCGACTTATAATTTCTGGGACGTTCTTCTTGCATATGTGACAGTATGTATAAAAGCAGTTACAAATAAATCTGTGGTAATGTTGATCAGTTTGAGAGATGATGGGAAAATTAGGTATGTAGCTGATCAGCTACGCTATGCATTAAAGGGATAAGAATAACTAAAATAATAAATAATAAATGTCAGTTTCAATGGAGAAGTCTTCAGACGTTAATGTGATCTCAGGTGCGGCCCAGGGGAGTGTTATAGGACCTTTGCTTTTCACAATATACATAAATGACCTCGTGGATGACATCTGATGTTCAACGTGGCTTTCTCCGGATGATGCTGTAGTTTATCGAGAAGAGGGTAGCGAAATGCAGGAGTATCTAAGCGTATCGACGCATGGTGCAGGGAATGGCAACTGAGCCCCAACATAAATACGTAGGGCATATAAGTTTGCGCGTTTACATGCGAAGAAACATTCTTCACTGTCATTAATTAAAACTTCCGGGCTAAGTTGCCGTGTTCCATCAATAAAACTTGTTACTCCCGACGTTTTGCTGCCTACTGCGGGCAATATGTTCAAGGATGAGTCGACGACTGCCTACTAGGCGCTGGAGGTCCGGAGGCATAGATGGCGCCAACACTTGTCACGCAAACAAAAACCGCAGCCACTGCAAGTAATGTTTAGCCCAGGTAGGACACACTTTTTTTTCTTCCTAGCTGTATCACATATGCTTTACAACGTCATTGAAAGAAAAGAAATGCATCTTTCGACGGGGATAACCACTAAATTATACATAGAGTAGAAATATCTACGGATTGAGCATTGGCTTCTGTGCATCTTCTCAACATTAAGCTGGAAATTCCAAATGATACTGAGACAAATCCACACTTTCTACGCATTTTTTTAAATATATTAATGCTCTATGCCTGCCACTAGAGATAATATACACACGCGAGCGACAATCTCATCAGAAACCAAAAATGTTCAAATGTTTGTTAAGCTTAAGGGACTTAACTACGGGGTCATCAGTCCCTAAACTTACAAACTACTTATGAACTACTTACGAACTAGGACGGCACAAATATCCATGCCCGAGGGGGGATTCGAACCCCCGACCGTAGTGGCCGTGCTGACCGTGACTGGAGCGCCTCAGTCACCTCGGCCACCGCGGCCGGCATCAGAAACCTCTCTGCTTTCATAATTGTTCGGTACAATATCGTGATGAAATTTTGTAATTACTTACTTTTGGTGCGGACTACATCAAGATAGAGAAAGACGTCTTCTTTTGCAGAGACAATTGTACTTAAAGCTATAATCCGACTTCTGAATATATAGTTCTATTACACGAGATAGATTTCAACTTCGTGCTTTACGAAGTAATCACTGCTGGACGTGAGGACATGTATTAGCTGAAAAAGTGGCCGATGCTGCTCACACAGTCAAGACAATTCACTGCAAATACTACTATATTCAATAGAAAGTTCCATATAGACGATCAGCTGACGCCATTCCTTCAACAATTACCCAGACTTACTTTATTGCACATTGACATCACCATGATTTCTTATTTAAACAGACATGAACTGCTCTGTTGATTGAATTACCAGACTGTCAGTATTCGTCGACTTTTCGATAATATGGATCACTGCATACAGAATAACTGTCCCCAGTGCAACACTGCAACATTCTAATACTTCAGCATACATTTACTGAGAGAGATAAACAGTTTAGTACTACGCCATAGAACAAGTACAGGGCGCTGTTATTATTATTACTATTTCTCATCTCATCGACAGAAGTGTTTTCAGAAGTTTATGCCAGGCAGACAATTACACACCTCAGTCTTAACTTTATGAACACAAACTAACAATGAATTAACATAGTTCGGGAATACGGACTTAAATTAATTTGACTTTTTGTATGAAAAAGTTTATGAACATTCATCGTTTTCGACAATGACTTCTACTTAAATTTGACATCTTGGCTAGGAGAACTGAGTTTATGGACAGAGCGATCCACAAAGGATTCTGGTTTTGCTGACCTAGGTCCGGAACCCTAAAAAACCGCGATATACACAGGGTCCTCTTTAACAACAGTTGCGAAGCACGGGCATATAAGCTAGTAAATATATAACAAGAAAAGAAAAACTGCATGTTTCCGTCATTTAACATCGATCACCTGTCGTTTCCTTGAATAAGGTGAACTGTACTGATGCAAGATCCTGGATCGTCAGTTCCCAACGCAATGGCCAACACGCAAGTTAAGCAAATGTTTCTATTACAGTGAACCCCACCACATCCGCGCGCCAAACTGCGTCTCTTGTAGCCAAGATACAGTTTGTCCGGACCTATTATAGGGAGCGGCAAAAGGGAGGAATCTTACACAGTGTTCTTCCATAGCTACTTTTCCGCACTATTTTTATTATAACTAGTATTGCCTGTGGACGAAAATCGACCAATTGTGTTTACAATGGTCACTGGTGGTAAAATTTTACGTATCACGTCGGCAGTCTCGCGTGATTATGTTGGCAACATCAACAACACGATAGAAAATCTTTGCCCATTTGTTCCACCCACATAGAATGACTCGATTAGTTTATCGTACAGACCATGAAGTAAACAAATAATGCTGTTCCTGCTTTATGGTTGAAAGGTTCTTGTATGGTCCCTCGTCAGCTCAGTAAAAATAATTGCCCTCGTAAAGTGAAGATTCCATGAGAAAACTTCAGCGTTGTATAGCGATTGGCTAAAATGAAGACTCACAGGATTCTCACTATTCAGCATCTGTTGCCAACATTATCATAGGAGGCCGCTGGGATATTTGGTAAAATTTAACCGGCACTGGGAGGTACGAAACGGTATCTTTTACGTGTCAAGGAAAATGCCTGACACAATAACAACAAATAAAAACGGAAGTATATACTTTCCATGCCATTTTCGAATTATATAACTTTCATTAGCCCAATATTTGAATTGGAACTACAATTTTGGTGTTCGTATATTTGTACAACGACAAGAAATAATGTTATTTCGATACTGCGATATTCAGAATTCCAGAGCTGACAACATGTCGACTTCGTAGTTCCATCCCTGCACCGCTAGATGCCTCTCCCGGCGCATCATCCTTTATATCGGCATTCATATGAAAACATCCATTTCCTTTAACCACTCTTAATCACTGCGAAAATTAAGCATTTGAACAGCACAAGAAAGTGAGGTCGGAGCACTCCATGTTCCGATATTCACTTATTTTAATACGTTATTTTAATAGTGCAGATGCGTTGCATTACAGCGTCTTTGGTCGAAGCGAATAGCCAATCAGTGAGCTGATTGTTGGAGAATGCAGAACTTGATCCAAGCTGTAGATAGGAAAATTTCTACTTCCTTTTACCACTTTTAATGGTTAAAGGCAAACATAATATTTATATTCGTGAAATCTATGACAAACAATCTTTCGAATTATGTAACTTTCATTGGCCTTCTTGTACGAATAAATTAGTAATCTGTACCACAATTTTCGTGTTAGCTTATTTATATAATGATTACATTTCCGCTTCTCGAGTATTTGACATTTTTGCACGCGTCTTGCATTATTTTAATTAATGGGCACATAAACCAGTGCTACTTGTGGTGGGTGTCAATTTCGTTTTCTATTTCGAGAACGATAGTATCTTCAGTACGCTGTTTACAATAAATCACAGTATTCGATTGAATCTGAAAGTCCGAATGAAGTAATTCTAGCTACTGTCTAAGTAATATAATGGTAGCACGATTATCGAACTTACCCAAGACATGGACGTTTCTAATTTTTTTTAACTGCTATTCTATGTTCCGTTGGCTCTTGATTATAACTGTCTGTTGCAGCGATATCGTGATGAAACTATTCAAGAAACTAATGGCCATAAAAATAATCTGGACCTGGGACAAGAACGGCGAGGGAGATGCGGTCGACGCGATAGAGGCGAGCGCACTAAGCTCGCGCCGCTCGTCTACGCAGACGGCAAAACATTACACGCCGTAAATCGTGGCCGGCTTATCGCGGCCAGTGCGTTGCTTTTTGTTTCGTGACCAGCCAGTCCTCGGCCGCGTTTCTGTCTCTAAGAAAGAGCGTCTTCCTCTCGGCGCGAAAGGCGTGTACCGAACAAAAGTTAACGGCGACGAGTATAATCTTCAATACCGCCAACTCCCTCTAAATTACCGACGCGTAAGAACAGTGTGTATTATAACGCAGTGTTTTCTCTGTTCTCTTACTTAAACATGAGTTTTCCTGCCGGAAAATAACAGAGTGTAATTACGCTCGGCGGACGGAGTATTACCCTTGCAAATAAGCTGACGCCTTCTCGGGGCCCGGTAATAGCCGATTTAATGTCGAGTTTCGCGAGCGACGCCACCCAACCGGAACTCGCGCCGTTTTGCCGCGAGAAGCGGACGGTCTTCAACCCGACGCGTTCGGAAAAATGTTGAGCGTCGGATTCGTCGCTTCGCTACTTCTATCCTTCCTTTTTGTTTTAATGAATACTGATGTCGTATTAAGGCGGAAAAAACTGTCAGCTAACCGCGCTACGGGGAGTAATCTGTAATGCAAAAAATAACTATTACCTGGACAACATCAATGAAAATTTAGCCAGTTCCACGCCCAGCGAGCAATTTTAATAGATCATCCCTCCTGTTACCGACCGAGCTGCTGTTTTATATTTGGCGAGCTAATCTCTCATGAGAGATACATCTGTTTCGATTACAGGAAAAAAGGTTTCGTTACTTTTCATTTTTTTATAGCCTACCGTGTCTAATGAGATGCTAGCTTAATGCGGAAGACAAGTCGCTCGTAATAACAGTTCTCTCGCCGCCTTGGCCGGCAACACTTGACACTTGCCGGGAGGCCATTAACGTGCGCGCGCACGGCGTAAATTTCGGTTGTAAACCGCCGTTAATTTTACCAGTTCTTGTAGCGTAGCGCGCAGAGTGCTGTTTTGCGCGAGACCCGCAACGAAACTGCGCGGTGCATTGTCGACACTGGGATCGTACATCTGCCTGCTGATTGAGAAAGTACGTCATTTGTCATCGTGCAGCCATTATCTAGCAACACACACAAAGGAATTTACGACGTTAGCTGCTAGTGGCATAGAAATAAATCTGTGGGGAAAGTTGGATATTTTTTTTGCCCAGCCAGGGTTCGAACACGGATCCTCTTCTGCACGCGGCAATCGCACATATCAGGACTCCACTTTTTTCGGATATAAATATCAAGTCTCACGATATTTGTCCACGATGCTGCAAGTATAATGTAAGTACCAATAATTGAAACGGCTGCAGCAACTGTCTGTGTAGCTCAAGTATAATAATAATAATAATAATAATAATAATAAAGAAAACTGGTACCGTTCTAGCATTACAACCATAGGATAGGTGGTTCAAATTCTGCAGTGTAAGTTGTTTTTTTCCTGAATACATACACAGTTTTAATATCTAATGGTAATTTTTATGAAAAATGCATTTACTTTTCTTTATTCGTAATTTTCTGCATTTTTTTAAACAATTATGGTTTTAATTAAAAAAATAAGTTAGATTTTTTACAGTACTGGCATCACTGTCAGTTTACGACGGCAGTCTTTGATTGTTCCAATTGTGAAGAGCTACGACGCTGTATTGGGAAACTCATCTCCATAGCTACTAACGGCTTTCCAAGCAGCTAACCTATTCAAGCATCGTTTTAGGTGACAAGGTGTTCAACTCGTCTACATACACATAAAAAATCTGTTTGTTGTTTTTTGTTTATGGGACTTAACTATGGGGTCATCAGTCCCTAAACTTACAAACTAATTATGAACTAGCTAACACTAAGGACGACATAAATATCCATGCCCGAGGGGGGATTCGAACCCCCGACCGCGTTGGCCGTGCAGACCGTGAGTGGAGCGCCTCAGTCCTCTTGGCCACCGCGGCCGGCTAAAAAATCTGACACAACTCGCGGAATTAGAGCTTCCAAAATGATTTATACAAATGAATACGAAAACAATGAAAAAAAAAAAATTCGTGATAGCGGGATTCGAAACACCGACTCTATGGTTGTAAGGCCCAGGGCGCTACCACTTGATCTTTACCGACAGATGTTGCAGCTGCTTCCATTATTGGTACTTAAGTGTACATGCAAAAGTTCAGAGTCGATATTTTCGGGAATTTTTTAGAGTTGCGTCGAATGATTGTTAAGTTCTGAACTTCACATACCACAAATATAAAGAAATTCTAAAATCCGTACCCATGTGGTCTCTTTGTACGTCCAGTAAGTACCCAGTAAATAGTACTGACTTTCGAGCTCCAGCCTGGACTTGAGGTAAAGCGCTGTACAGCAAAGCGAAAGATGACGGGTCGAAACTCCCTCCGATCAGGTCTTTTTTTTCACTTTGGGTTTTTACCTATTATTCAGCTCTGAATGATGTCAGGGGTCGACAGAAACGGATCAATATTTAACTATAGGTCCATTTTACCGCTTATATATAACTGAAGTATGTTAGGGACACTCAAGTCGTCGAAGCGGCGTCCAGTTGAAAGAATTTTACCAGACCACCGACCAAGACGACATTATTATTACAATCGATTTTGAACGGATTTCTTAATGCTACAATTTGTTTCACATTACATGAGTTTCCCAAATTTACGTTAAGAGGTAACCATGATTTTTTAAAATATTCCGGGTATTTCGTTTTATTGCTGTGAATTATTATCTATAATATGCCGCCAAAACAAACTCTTTCCTTTGTTTATGTTTTATAAAAATCTGCAGTTTATTTCCGATTTTGATAAAATTTCGTACAGTTCAAAACAAGAGACGATCACTGTCTACATACAAATCCATATGGTGAGTGGCGGAGGATACTTTATTTGCAGTCTACAGTTTTATTCAGATCTTGCGCACTGTACCTTCATAAAATGAGGATTACCATAGTGAAAGTAATATTTCATACCATTCTTGGCGAAAGGTACCTTACAAGAGACAACGAGACTATAGTCTAACTAATACAGTCACGAAACTCCCACTGATTTTTATTCTATACTGCGACAGCAACGCTCCAAGCGGTCGGCAGGCTACATTTCTGAGTAGGATATTCGATGAGGGCGAATAGTATTGTTTATATTCATTGTAACATTGCGCCCCGCCATCCATGAAGGGTTTGGGTTGGAGGTGAGTGTAGTATGAAGATGTTTGCCTCCGATTCAAACGATTTTGGCCCACTTTAGGTTACGGTTGTGACACTAAAAGTAGGCCTTTGCGATCGTCTTTTGACAGCTCGAAATTTAAATGAAAATAACGGCTTAACCATTCATCTGACACGAAAATTGAACTACTTAATTTGTAGAGGAGAAAATTCTCTACAACTTTGCTCTCTTATGTTTTTTTTATATCTCGTATTGTTTCCGGGATATTCGTAAAAATAACGGCGATATGACGATATCTGTCTCGCTATAAAGTGTTCCCAGACCGGCCGCGGTGGCCGAGGGGACTGAGGCGCACTAGTCACGGTCTGCACGGCCACTACGATCGGGGGTTCGAATCCCTCCTCGGGCATGGATATTTGTGCCGTCCTTAGGATTAGCTAGTTCATAAGTAGTTTGTAAGTTTAGGGACTGATGACCCCGTAGTTAAGTTCAAATGTTCAAATGTCTGTAAATCTATCGGACCAAACTGCGTGATCATCAGTCCGTAGCTTACAAACTACTTAAACCTAGGTAAACTAACCTACGGACAAACACACACACCCATGCTCCAGGGAGGACTCGAACCTCCACGGCGAGCAACCGCGCGCTCCGCAGCGAGGTGCTTTAGACCGCTCGGCTACTCCACCGTGGCCCGTAGTTAAGTCCCATAAGCTATACAAACATTTAAACATTTTTTTCGTGCTCCCAGTCTTTAGGTCGACCCGTTCAACCGATCGGCACCAAATTTTACAGACATAATTTTTGGCTAGCAGAAACCAGAGCCTCGATTTTTGAAATATTTCGGACAAGAAATACATTAGTAATACCAAAAAAATAAATAAAAAATAAAAATAAAAATAAAAAAGCCGTTTGTAATGTAATTTTAATTGCAAATAAACCGTTCATCTGACGCGAAAATTGAATAAACGAATTTGTAGAGGAAAAGGTTCTCTACAACTTTGTTCCCTTGTGTTTTCTTTTTCTTTTTTTTTTTTTTTTTTTTCGTATATCGTATCGTTTGAGAGATATTTGCAAAAATAAAGGAGTTTTGACACCCTCCATTGAATTAACGATAACCAGCCGTTCGCAGATGTCACGTGACATTCGTCACCCAGAACTCTCTCTGGCATACACCATCTTGTGTTGCGTATTTGATGATTTTCATATTGTAACTTACACGTTGTCATTTCAAAGCAATGGCGCACAATAACACGTCGTTCTTCGTACGATAAATGATAATCTAGTGTCTACAAATACCATATTAACATCGGCTGACAACGGCCAGCACTAGTATAAGATTATGAACGCAACTCCTGTTGGCCGTAGTGTAATTTTGGTGGTCACTACACTTGAGAGGAGTCTGACTATCGTATGTTGTTGTTGAGCTTCAAGTGTTGTATTTAGTTTATATTGTATTTAGTGTGTAGTGCCTACACAATTTTTGCTGATGAAATATGTGTTCAGCAACGACAAGTAGTTCGTCCAAGAACACCAAATGTTTTGCCTTGTTTGATCTCAGTCTGTCTATACTCAAACAAAATTCATAACTGCCCCAAGAGTGAAGCTTCAGATGACCTATCCTGCAATTCCCTTGAAAAACATGCCATAAAAAGTTATGTTTTCTACCTAGTCAGTTTGAGATACTTCTTCTTCTGTCGCTCCTGTGGTTGACGAAAGCACACTTTTGAGTGTCTACACCTTCTTTAAAAGTATTTGCATTCGTTTTTGACAATACTTGATTGAGCATGGTAGACATGAAACCAGTGCAAAGTGTGGAAGCAGTAGTGACAGCCACAATTTTATCACTTGCCTATGTCTGTGTTCTTCGCAACAAATCTGTCCTTATTTCAGCGTGGCAACAACGAAAGTTATTAATGATATGTTATTTCGGTGTGGAATGATTTTGTGGCAGCTGACCCAGGCACATTTTTATTGCAATATTCTATTGACACTTTCGTCTTTGTACTGAAATTTCACGTACTAAACGTTACTTGTTTCGGCATGGCAACAAGGAAACTTATTAACGACACCTTATTTCGACGTGGAATGATTTTGTGGCAGATGACCTAGGAGCATTTTTAACGGCAGTATTTTGTTGTCACTTTCATCTTTGTACGCAAATTTCGTCCATCAAAGTTCAAACCGAAACTTTTAACAGCGATTTTACAAGTTTGTTGACTCAATAGCTTTAGTAGACACAAGATAAATGTACACTGAACTTTATGAAAGCAGTGGTTGCAACATGTTAACAACAGACGCAAATCTATGGTCATGATTGTTCGTCATAATAAGTACTACTCACTGTACGTTTCGCAGTTCGTTTACACCCTGTACTTGCATTAAAATATATACAAATATTTTCACAGCGGTACTTTTGTTGTTATTACAAAACGCATATAACTGTTATACTTCGAACTAGAACTGTAATACTGACAGGTTCGTGATATTTCATTACCAAATTTTTAGGAAATATTCTACGTCGCGTCAATTCACAGCTTCGAAAAAGACTGAAGGAACTAGATGCACATCCTTGTTCAATAGTCAATCTTTATTTAAAATGTGTAACTGTAAATAGGTACAGTTCTCGGGTTCGTGTCGCATACGAGCTGTCGGCCGATACCCCAAATATCATGACGGACGCCAGTTCAATTTGCCTCAAACGTGGCGAGCCTATCGCCACTCTATGAAATTCCAGCTCGTTGCACAGCCCACTGCCTTTTAGCGCCATCCAGTCAGCTTGCGATGGCAGCGTATCGGTGTGACGTGACACGGACTTGTTGTGGGGCCTTGTGTTGGCGAAGCAGGCAAAGAGGTACCGAGACTGCGGGAGCCCCCGGTGGCCGAAGTACTCCAGAGCGAGTTATCGCCCGTCTTAAATACTGGCGCGGCGACCTGGTGCGACCTTGAGTACCGGAATAAAGGAGTAATTCACTCACCTGACTGCTGAAATATTATTGTACAAGCAACAACCAACAGCAGAAGCTGATAAGCCGGCGTTGTGGCGAATAGCGAGGCCACAACTACTTCAGTTAAAATGACCATCCAGTAATACTCGAAAGGCGCTTTATCAAAGATATGCACAAACAAAAATCGTGGGTCGTTAACAGTTATTTAAGGAAGTGTATGTTTTCATATGTAAAGTGGGTATTGACGACGAAACGCGGCCGAAGGTGCAGGTCTGCACGACAGCCATCTAGCGGTAGAATAGGTGGGACTACGAGGTCTACTGTGTTGTCAGCAGTGGAAATCAAAATTTCGCGGTAACGGAATAACGTTATTTCGTGACGTAGCTATTTCGCGTATTATTCTGAAAGAATAACTTAAGTACTCATCCCTGCTGCTAGCAGAGAATTCAAGTTTCCAATTTTTAATTACTTCATTCTGAACAGCTATGATTTCGTACTTCCCCTATTATAAGGAAGCAATACTTGTTTCCGGAGTGAAAAATATAGAGCTAGACAGTAACCATTTTTTCGTAGAGAAAGTAATAGGAATATAGACATATTAATTCGCGAACAAGAAAGTAAAAATACCTACATTAATTATGATACTTACATAATTCGAAAGTAGTTTAGCCATCGATTTGCACAAAACGAAAATCATGTAAGTACGCAACCGTAACGACTGGTTAAAGGAATAACTGTTACTTTTTTTAACACAATTGGTCGAATTTAGAGCACAGAAATGATATAAACCTGACAGTCATCTACAGATGTACAAAAAACGTTGCAGGAAGTTCTAGCGAAAACTCTAGGTGTTGCATCTCATGAATGAATTCTTAACAGTCGCCTGGTCACACCACGCCACATGGGAATTACTTGCATTAAGGTCTTCAAGATTTTTTATTTGCTTGTCACAGTTGCACAATTTTGAGTTCCGTGACTAGTTTCGGACGAGACCATCCATTTTCAAACCATTAGCCTTGGTTTTAAACCGGTAGATCAGGATGCATGTTAAAATGGCTGCTAAAATTGTAGATATATAACTTGTTTGTACAACAATTTTAGCTACCATTTTTAACATGCATCAGGATTTATTACGTTTTAAAACCAAGGCTACTGGTTTGAAAATGGACGATCTCGTCCGAAACTAGTCACAGAACTCAAAATTGTGCAACTGTGACGAGAAAATAAAAATTAAATAATTTCACAAAAAGTTTTTACAGTTGCGGATCCTGAACCATCCTTACGATGAATTTTCATAATAATCTCTGAATGATCTAAGTGAGAATTTTTTTTCCGTAGAACCTTAAGTACCGGAATAAAGGAGTAATTCACCTGTCTGCTTGAATATTATTTTACAAGCAACAATCAACAGCCGAAGCCTCTGGCATATGCTGATACTACCGCGCACTTATTCAAATATTCATCACCAATATCTGGTCCGTAGGGAGAGGAAAGGATACGATAGGTTACTGAACAACAGACTGCACATCTTTATACAACATTTATTCCCGTGGTGTTTAACACTCACTCATGGAATGAGGATAAGTCAGCGTTTATGACCATTTTTTTTTCATTCGTACAGCATGTGAGACACTTTAGCACCCTATGCTGCCATTAGAAATTAAAAGTGCAAGTATACACTGCTAGAAACAATTAGGGGATCAGGTGAGATATCATATGCAATATTCATAAGGCAACGGATTTTATTCTGATATTGGTTACAATTGTAATTTGTGTTTGATACAGTACGATATTTTGCTGTATGAACTCTTTACTTAGAGCACGGCACCATGGGGCTACCAGAACACTGAAAAATTCAGTTTTGTTGCCCTCTAATATGGTGCGTGATCGCCTCGGATGGCCAGCACAGTTGCACACCTGCGTGGCGTGGGCAATATGTGGTTACCGATCGGCACTTGAGGGATATTTGGCCATTCTTCCACGAGTGCAATATCCAACTCTGCAACCGTTACGGGAGGTGCTGGTCTGGCTGCAATGAGTCTGCCAAGTACATCCCAGAAATACTCAATCGGGTTTAAGTCCGGTGAAAAAAGATGACCACTCAACTTGTTCACTTCTCGCGTTTCCAAGCTTGTTGTCCTCCACTGCAGTTCTAGGGGGACGACAGTTAACGTCCACCAGAAGAAACTGATTTACAGCTCCAAGGGAGGGCACAACAAAACGTCGAAGGAGCTCGTCTCTATATCTCTGAGAAGTCAAAGCGCCATTCTGAACGTCATTGTTCGTCCGCCCATACTGACTCCTACCCACACCCCGTCCACCACCATGATGTGTTGATGTTTCCTGCACATACCCAGGATTGATCCGAGCTCCACTTTCTTTCCAGTTGAGAGAACGACAATTGTTCGGCAGAACACAAAATATGGACTCATCTGTGAACAGAACCCGGCTCCATTCGTTACGACTTCAATCCTGATGTTGCTCCGCCAAGTTTCTGCGGACTATGCGGTGTCGTCGTTTTAATGGGACACACACCATAGGTCAACGTGCGTAGAGGCCACATACCAGAAAGCGATTTCGTACTGTGTTGTTATTGCGCGTCCTGTTGCTACCTGGAGGGTACGTTGCAGCTGTTGCATTCAGCCTCCTGTCTCGACGGACTGTTAACAGTAGATAACGATTATCTCTTGCTGATGGTACCCCTGGGCGCCATTGACCAGGCCCTGAAAATAGCTGCAGCCACTTCCCTCTGTCATCTTCGCAGAATATATGACATCAACTGCGATTGGGCAAAGCTGAAAATGTGTACCCAGCCGAGACTCGATCCAGGGTCTTCCGCTTTCTAGGCAGTTGCGCTGACCACTACACCACTGGGGACACAGTGATCACCGCACCTGCTAGAACTACCTAAGCACGCCTCCTGTCAGATACAAATTCCCAGCTTCACCCTAATATGCCGGTGACGGGCATTAGTGGGGGGCGGTGGGCACGTTTGTTGCCCTTACTCTTACGGGAATTAGTTTCAAAACTACGAGTTTGAGCACTGTGGGCAGGGTGAAGCTGGGAATTTGTATCTGACGGGAGGCGTGCTTAGGCAGTCCTTGCAGGTGCCGTGATCACTGTGTCGTCAGCCAGTTGTGTAGTGGTCATCGCAACTGCCTAGAAAGCAGAAGATCCGGATTCGAATCTCGGCTGCGTACACATTTCCAGCTTTGCCCATTCGCAGTTGCGTCATATATTCTGTGAATATGAAAGAATAACAACTGCAGGATCAGAAGTGACGTCTGTTCTTTCGGAACAGACGCCACGTGTCCCGCTTCCAAACTTTCTATGGCTCCCCATGCCATAACTTCGCGCAAAGTCACGTTTTTGTTGCACTGCACTACTTGCTCACTACGCTATCTGTACTCAGCTGCTTGTGTAATTCGTTTGGCAGAGTAAAGACAAGTCAACGCCAATCCTCTCTGCAACAACTTTCTCTTATTACGACTTACTTGGAATTGTCATTCACAACGAAAGAAGCTGTTAATAGGGCCTATGACGACACCTAACGGCCACACATGCTTCACAGCGACGTGGCATTTCTATCAGATGGTCTAACAGCTCCCGTGGCAATAGATCCCGAAAGTACAATGCGCAGATCTTGGAAGGGCCCTCGGGAGAAGTTGCTGTTATGCAATTCGCCTTCCTAATGCATTCCAGGTGAGCTATAGGATTGATATCTGCAGACCTCGCTGGCTAGTTCATTCGATGAATATCTTCCTCCATAAGAAATTGATCGACCGGAGCATCATGTGTTTGTCCATAAAGAGGACAAGACTGCCAAGCAACATGTGCAGTTCCGTACAGACATTACATCTGCCAGGAAGTTTCATATCAGCGCACACTCCGCTGCAGAGTGAAAGTTTCATTCTGGAAACATCCCTTAGGCTGTGGCTAAGCCATGTCTCAACCATATCCTTTATTCCAGGAGTGCTAGTCTTGCATGGTTCGCAGGAGATTTTCTGTGAAGTTTGGAAGATAGGAGGCGAGGTACTGGCGGAAGTAAAGTTGTGAGGCGGCATCGTGAGTCGTGTCGGGATAGCACTGTCGGTAGTGCGCTTGCCCGCGAAAGACAAAGATTTCAGGTTCGAGTCTCGGTTCCGGCACACAATTTTAATCTGCCAGAAAGTTTCATTACACATGATGTCTCCCCACACCATGATGCTACCACCACGGTATTGGTCCCTTCCCATGATGTTCCTGTGGTCGTTTCGGCTACCAGGTTCTCTCCAGATAAATGAGTACCGGGACTCATTCCGTAAACTGACGCGGTATTCGTCTGTGAAGAGCACATTCTTCCAGTCATTCATACTTCAGACTCGATGTTGCCAACTCCACAGTAAACTGGCCCGTCTGTGCTGGATTGTGCGTGACACACGCCGCTGGACGTCTTGCAGCCGTGGTGGAGTGGCCGAACAATCTAAGGCGCCTTGCTGCGGAGCGCGCGGTTGCTCGCCGTCGGAGGTTCGTACCCTCCCTCGGGCATGTGTGTGTGTGTGTGTGTGTGTGTGTGTGTGTGTGTGTGTGTGTTGTCCTTAGCATAAGTTAGTGTAAGTTACTTTAAATATTTTGTAAGCCTGTGGACTGATAATCGCAGCAGTTAAGTCCCTTAGATTTACGAACATTTGAACATTTTAGTCGTCTTACAAACGGGCCTGCCTTTCTGAGTCCCCATTACACATTTTGGCTCGAAATTCCAACGTCTTGAGGCAGCTGCACCATCTGCCATAAATTGCCGTGCAGCTATTCGCTTTCGTATGGCAGTTAAGGCCAGATATCGATTCGACTCTTGGTCGACTTGGTACTAGCCTACGAGGAACATCTCCTGTGTCTCGGGATCGTCTCAAAAGCCTTGAAATGACTGTAATACATTCAACTGAGACTTCGGGCTGTGTCTGACCTACTTCAAGGTGGTCGAGTATTCTACCCTGTAGAACAGGGTCCAAATGGTCTGCCATTATGTTGTCCCTTTCACCATGAAGCTACACTCCGCTTACTATAACAGGGATTAGTGTTCTCAGCACTCAGACACTGGACTTGTTCACCTTGCAATTGCGCCGCTAGTCAAATAATGGAATACTCCTTTCCAGTACGGAGAGAATACGTATGGTTGGAAGGTAAATATTTAGTGCGATTATCGGCGATCGCTCACATTTCTTCTTTTCAGTTTCCGGTATTGCTGATTATGCTTAAGTTTTGGACACTAATGTAGATCGCCACGCTAACCCGACCTGTGCAGACCTCTTCATCTCTCAATAAGAAGGGCAACTTACATTCTTTTGAACCTCCTTACTGATTAGTCTCTCGGACTTCGTCTGCGATTTTTACCCCACACACTTCCCTTCAATGCTAAATCGATGATCCCTTCTTGTCTAAGACGTGTCCCACCAATCGATCCTCTCTTTTAGTCAAGCTATGGCATAAATTTTTTTGCTCTGCTATTATGTCCAGTACCTCATCAATAGTTACGCGATCTACCTACCTAATCTTCAGCATTCGTCTGTAACACCACGTTTCAGAAACTTCTGTCATCTTTTTGTCTGTACTCCTTATCCTACACATTTCACTCCCTTACAATACAACACTCCTGAGTTGTGATTTGCGAAAGGACTTCCTAACATTTAAATTAATATTGGATGCCAACAAATTTCTATTCTTCTGGCATGCTTTTATTCCCATTCTGCAAGATCGGAAGTTAATTTGTTACCCAAATAAAAAAAAAACTTCTACTTTTGTTGTATCATCACCTAATCCAATTCCTTCAGAATCGCCTGATTTTTTTGTACTACATTCCATTATTCTTGGTTTCCTCTTGTTACTTTACCATCTTTATCACAATTAAAATATCATTTGCAAATTGCTAATTTTTATTTCTACGCCCTGAACTTTAAATCCTCCTCCCAATTTCTTCTTGCTTTCCTTCACAGCAAGATTGAGGAAAGGTTACAACCCTGTCTTACTGCTTTCCCAATCACTGCGTCTCTTTCATGTCCTGCGAGCCGGCAGTCTTGGCGCATTATTAGTAGTTCTCACAACAACCCACTACAGTAGAATCAGTAAAAAATGGGCTCCCAAAAGTCTGGCGTGAGAATTCGACACAGAATGATCATTTCAAGCTTTCGTAGCTCTTACTCCAGTGTTACATCAGTTTCATCGGTGATCATAAACAATGATTTTTTTTTTTTTTTTTTTACTGACAGCTATCTATTTAACTACCAGATACACAACGTTTTTCGGTGGGTGGTATTTTTGAACGGTGTTCTGTAAGAATTTAAAAAAAATGCCATGAGTAGCTATAATGAATAATCCGTTTAAGTACCTTCACCACGAGCATAGAGCAGTTTATAGGTGATTCCGAAAATAGGATTACCAGGTGGAAATTTTATGTACGACGGCTGCCCACTTTTAAGAAGCACTGATTTTATGATAGAATGGAAACTGCGCTTTAGGTTTACAATATGGTGAAACATTACTGATATTTATTGAAGCAGGAGATTTTAGATGTTTTTTAACCGCAGCAAAATTTTAAATAAAATATAGCTATTAACGCGGAAGCTTACAAAAGCTTACAAATTAGAACGTTGGGCTTAGTAAATTTTCTACGGCCGGATGAAAAATACTATCCACTTCAAGATGCACCTAAACGGTGCGAAGCCGGTTGTGCTTCCTAATAAAAGATCTTTATACAACTAAAGAGGCATGGAAGGATATTCATTTACGTCACAAAAATATTTTTAAAATATTTTTAAATTTCTTAGATTGATATTGGAAATATTTTAGAAATACATTTTGCCGTACCTACGCCTACTGTGATAGTATCCAAGACTCGTATTTTTATTTTTTTATTCTTGTTTTCTTTAAGACGCCACAAATTTTGTTAATGTGTATACCGCCAGGCTGATTGGTACTGACCAAGGGGTCGAAATCAGGTAACTCATAATTCTAAACAGTTTATTTCGAAGCATTTAAATAATTATTTCCGATTCGTGTAACTGATCGTACTGGGCGTTTCGCAGTCAACAGAACGGTATTGCGTGTACTCAATTCACGTTCCCGAAAAATCATAGACATCAAATCATATTAATGCACTGGAGACCTGTTATTGACTATTTTGACGAGTAAATCAAGCGCGTGAATCTCATTGGACTTTTTTGTGACAAATAGGTCACTGTTTCGATACCTTTCTCTCTCGCTGCGAGAAACGAAAAAGATCACATTGCCCAAGCAACGAAGGCAGAGATCCACGCGTCGTAGTTACAACTACAACGCACCATGTTCATATCAATAGAAGGCTATGTTCACAACATGTTATTTACGTTTCACATTTAGAAGCGCCCTGTAATGTCTGATCACCTTACTACTTACAAGAACAAATACCTCACGCTTCGGAATCGCCAGACTTAAAAATTCCAACTTTGTTTACTTGGCCATGGTAACAAGACGAGGCGTGCACCTGCTGCTTAGAAATTACTGAACATCTCTTGTGTCTGGCGGGCGACGCTATCTCGCTTTACAGTGTACCCTTCCACCGTTAAGCAAGCAATGAAACCTTTATGTGCCCTCATTACAGTCGTAGCGCTTAACGTTCGAAGAGTGGCTAACCGTGAAATTTTTAACCGCTTTTATGGAAGGTACGTGGTTTTCCTTGTTACCTTAATAGAAGATAGTAAGCTGAACGACCCCAAAATTAGCGTAAGGAATGTGAGGTATGAAGTGCTTAACGATTTCGGAAGTAAAATTCTAGACCAAAAAATCCTAACAAGATTTGGTCTCGCGTTACATCAGTAAACAGACCAAAGCAACTTTCAAGGACCAATAACGAAACGGAGTCTAACTGACATCGGAAATATTAAACATTTTTTTCCAAAACTGTTTCACCGAGACAAGTATAGTATTGTGTCTCCTTCTTTAAAGCTTCGCACGAAAGACGAAATGACAAATAACAAAATTAGTGACCACATGACCTAAATTTTATTACTTAATAGAAAAATTTGATAACTTGATGGGATATCTTTGAGATTGTACATAGGGTATGCGAATGACTTTAAATTAGGTCATTTTTTAGGCTTTACCGTTATTGTTGAATAATAAGTCTACTGAAGAAAGGACAGTTAGTGGTAGCGGTTGCGGTTTTATTAATTGACATACACACTGATCCAGAAGATTATGACCACTTTCCTACTATCAATATACACTGTTATAAACAATTAGAGGAACAGTTATCTAGGTTATGAAGTATTGTCATCGTCAGAATGAACTATAATGGTTCGACGTTTTTCTGCAGGTTCTACGGATTGAAGGCAACAACATTGCAGCATAGGAGACAGTAGTAATAACACAAACCTGTTGCAGGGGGGATTGGTGTTGTTTTCACTGTACCCAAAGAATTACGCAAGCAGTTCAGTTCAGATATTGTACCCAGCAGGTAGTACAATGCAACAACAACGTGACTTACACAAAGCTATGGTAAGCAGAGCCATAGGAAGGTTGGAAGCGGGAAAGAGGGAGGTGGTTGCAGCTATTGGTGTGCCCCAAAGTGTGTTTTCAGGACCTGGACGCGATTTCAGACAAAGGGAAACGGTTAAAAGAAGTCAAGGCTGGGGTCGGCCACGGGTAATATCACCAAGAGAAGACCATTAACAGCCCGAGACAGGAGGCTGAATGCAACTCAGCTGCAACATTCCCTCCGGGCAGCAACAGGACGCACAATGTCAACACAAAAACGAAATTGCCTTCGGAAACGTCACCTTACGCGCGTAGGTCTATGGTGTGTGTCCTATTAAAACACAACGTTTACGCTGCAGAAACTGGGCGAAGGAACATCAGGGGTCATAACTGATAGCGTCGGGTTCCGTTCACAGATGAATAAAGATTTAGTGTTCAACTGGACAATTGTCGTTAGCTCATCTGTGCAGAACTCGGAACAATCCTGCTTATGTGCAGGACCATCATATCATGGTGGTGGTCGATGGTGTGGGCGGGGGTCAGTATTGGCGGACGTACGGACCTCTATGTCGTTCAGAAGGGCGCATTGACTGCTCAGAGGTATAGAGACGAGATCCTTCGACCTTTAATTGTGTCCTACGCTGGTGCCATAGGAGATGGGTTCCTTCTGGTCGACGGTAACGCTCGTCGCCAAAGGTCTGTATATGTGGACAGCATGTTTGAAGCTAACGGAACTGAGCGAATGGAGTGGCCAACTTGTTCACTGAACTTAAACCCGATCCGGGATGCATTTGGCTGACGCATTGCAGCCAGATCTGCACCTCCTACGACCGTTGCAGAGCTGGATATTGCACTCATCGAAAATGGCCAAATATCCCTCGAGACCTGAATGGTTGCCTCATCCTGTCGACTGTGCAACTGTACTGGCCGTTCGAGGCGATCACACACCAAATCAGACGGCAACGAGAATGACTCTTTCACTATTATATGGTGTCTCGCTCTAAATAAACATCGTATAAATCTCAACTGTGCGCCTCGGTTGCACAGTGGTAGAGTGCCAGACTACAAATCCAAAGGTCGCGGGATCGATCCCAGCCAGGTCCTAGGATTTTTATGTCACTTTCCACTTCTTTCACCTCTGGCAGTATTGCTCATGTGAAAAATACCGAGTAGCACCGTGGTTCGGAACCCATGTTAAACTGTAGGTCCCCCTATAACTGGTTGGGTAAGTCAGTTCGAAGGTCGGAGGACCATGCCTAGTAAAGCACTGTGGTGTTCAAACCAATCTTCGGGCTGTTGACTGCCGTTTTTTTTTAAACCTCAAGTAAAGAGTTGAGACAGAAAACTTACACAACTTACAACTGTAACCAATATCTGAATAAAATAGGTTACTATATGTATATTGTGTATGATATTTCACCTGATCCCATAATTATATTGCGCAATGTATTAGCTGCATCTACACGCACCGTGTGTAGACTGCGAGACGCGATTTGCCTGACTTGGACCGAGTGTGATTGCCCCAAGACTCCTTTCTAGCATTTCGGAGATGAACGACTTGCCGGGTGATCGAGGAATGCTGTGGTTGTGAAACCGCGTCCAATCTCGAGGGCGGCCACGCACTATTTCATTGGTCGAAAAGCAGGTAGATTGGTGTAACCGGTGTACCGTAACGAAACTAACTTCATACTTTAATGCTGGGCAGAATACGAGTGTGACTGAACGCACAGCGCTCCACACACTCGTAACGATGAGCCCCTTCTCCCAAAGACTAATCGTCAACGTGACTGACAGGGGCACGTGACCATCGTCACTAGTCATTGGTGGGGTGGAAGAGCATTGCAACGTCTAATGAATCCTTCATCATGTCATGAGAGGATGCAGAGCTTTGACACTGGTACTGCGAGACCGAGAAAAGTTGGCGGAGCATCAGCTGTGCTCTGGGAAAGATTAACACGAGCATCGATAGGTCCAGGCAAAATGGCGGCCAGGAAGTAGCGCACAATTATTTATTTATTTATCATTAGCCAACATTTGTTGAATTAGACAGTTTACAATTATATACTTCATGGGATCTCCTTATGATTATAAATTTGTTAAATTACTGTCAATTTGTTGTTGATAAATGTTTATACGTGCATGAGGATGACGTGTAAGTGCCTCTGAAAAGCATTATTTGGTAATTCCCTTATTGTTGGTGGTAGTTTGTTATACAATTTTATACCTATATGTTTAAAGGTAAGTTAGACCTTGCACTCTTGTGAAATATATTTCTCATTTATTTCTAGTATCATGTGAATGTGTAGTCTCAGTGGCAACGTGGTTATTTTTTTCTGGTTTTATTATTTATTTATTTTTGGTGGAAACCAGACATGTTTTAATATAAAGGGAGCTTACAGTAAGGATTTTTACGTTTTTGAAGTGCTGCCGACATGACTCTTGGTTTTTAATCCCCGTAATCGCTCTTACAGCTTCTTTTTTTTCATATGAGTTACCCCAATGCTGTATGACATATTGTAGTTGAGAATGGAAGAACGTATAGTAAGAGGACAGAAGCTGGTTTTTACTTATTAATGGTTTTAATTTCCTTAGGAAGCAGACTACTGTAGATAGTCCATATACAGATGTTCCATGTGGCTGTTCCACGTCAGTTTGGGATCTAGGTGGATTGCAAGACGTTTGACCGAATTTACTTTTTATATTATGAATTTGTGAGGCAGGAATACAGGATAGTCATTCATCTAGATTAGAAAAAGAAAGGGTCCCAGCACTGACCCTTGTGGAACTCCCCTCACAACTGATAGGGCATATGACAGTCATTCACTTTGACCACCCGGGTTATATTACTCAAGTAAGATCTAATATTTATGCCATATCATTCTAATTTGCCTTTATTTCATGTGTTACAGTGTCGTGTCAAATGGTGTGCTTAGATCTAATAGTACGGCAGAGGTGAATGAATTGTTCCCAAACCTATCAAGAATATCTGTAACAAGGGTTGCTACTGCATGTACTGTTCACTAGCCTGGCCTAAAACCAAACAGCGAAGAAGAAATCAAATTGTTGTTCTCAAAGTAGCTACAAAGTTGTGATTTCATACAGCTCGAATTTATTTCAGTGCTCTGTAACGGTCGAAATGTTTTAATATTTCGAATCCATATCAAACAATAGTTCAGACCACATCAATCCTCTCATGACGATGGTTCCCAATGTCATTACCATTTTTCAGCAAGATAGCGCATCATATCGCAATGCCAGGAGCGTGATGGAGTGGTACGAGGAACACAGTGGTGAGTTGCAACTATTGTGGTGGCCCTGTAACTCGCCAGCTCTAAAAGCGTAACTCAAGGCCGCCTAAAACTATTTCAAGCAAATTCTTTGTATGTACATGTCTCTGATAAACATACTCGATTGTCTATTTATCGTTTTAGAACATACTTTGCAATTGATTTTAAACTAACTTTCCCATGAACTAGACCCTTTAAACTTTCAAAAGGGCTCATAACTGAGTGACAATAAAATATGAATGTTGTGTGGTGGAGGACACTTTATTTACCACTATCGCTTGCCGATGAGGCAGAACAATAGTTCGATGTTAAATCGATTCGTTGTCTAGTGTGTTACAGTCAGGAATGGTTTGTGAGAAGCACCATTAGATTAGATTAGTTTTTTTGTTCCGTAGATCCATGTTGAGGAGATCCTCGTGGATGTGGAACATGTCAAGAAACAAAATTTACAAGCTGAATAATAGATAATACTAATAATATAAATACAGATACATACATTTTTAAGTTTTATTTTATTTATTTGACCTGATAATATAATAGTACTAATACAGTAAGAGTACCGATATATGCATCATTTGGTACAATTAAGAAATTCACTAATGGAGTAGAAGGAGTTGGCCACTAGAAAGTCTTTTAGGCTCCTCTTAAACTGATCTTTATTTCTAGGCAAATTTTTTATACTTGATGGTAAATTATTGAAAATGTGTGTTCCTAAGTAGCGGACCCCTTTTCGAACTAAAGTAAGCGCTTTTAAGTCCTTGTGTAGATCATTTTTGTTTTTAGTATTGTCTGTATGAACTGAGCTGTTTGTTGGCAAAGGGGATATATTACTTATGACAAATTTCATTAAGGAATAAATATACTGAGAGGCATTAGTTAATATACCAAGTTCTTTGAAGAGGCTTCTACAGGACGTCTGTGAATTTACTCCACAAAAAACACTTATTACACGCTTTTGGACTCTGAAGACTTTTGACTAACTTTACACCAAAATATTATACCATATGACATTATGGAATGAAAGTAAGCAAAGTATGCAAGCTTTTTTATTTTTATGTCTCCTATGCCTGATAACATTCGTATTGAAAATACAGATTTGTTGAGTCGTTTCTGCAGTTCTGTGGTGTGCTACTCCCAACTGAATTTCTTATCAAGCTGTAATCCAAGGAATTTAATACTGTCAACCTCTTCTATCTGCTCTTCTTCATAATGCATATGCTGGCGGAAAATCTCTTACATGTTCTGCACTGCATGTAGTGAGTCTTTTCAAATTTAATGACAATGAGTTGGCTTTAAACCATTTATTAATGTTCATTGGTGATAACTGTTGTGGCGTCGCTGTTCGCCACAACGCCAGCGGTCCTCGCAAGTCCCCGCGCCACTACAAGAAGAGCTCAAGTCGCTCCATGGGACTTCGGCTACTGGGAGCGCCCGCTGCCTCGGCACCTCTTTGCTTACATCGCGCTGTGGCCAGTAGGAAGAAGGGGGCTCACCTACGTATGCCGGCGCACCACAACACCGCACAGATAGTACGAGGCAGAGCAGAACAGTTCTACAGTTAGATCCATGAGTTCAAGAGAGGAGTTCATCTACTAGAGACAACAGTCTACAACCCAGAACAGTATTATTGCAAGGTGTCGTAGTAGTGATACATTACAGAACTGTATTTGTTAGGAAGAAGTTGTAACACCACAATCACGTCAAAGTTAAGAATTCCTTTCATCAGTAATAAAACAATATGGTGACTAATCAATTCTTTTAGTTACAGACCTATGTCCACTTGTTTTTTTTTTTTTTTTTTTTTTTTTTTTTTTTTTTTTTTTTTTTTTTTTTTGTTACGGTCCACCTCCCACACTGCATCCCCAGAGACACAACAATAAGACTCCATGTGAGCTCGAATCTCTCTGGTCTTCTAGCGAGATGTGAGTGTGAGGAGGTGACATATTGGTTGAATCAGGTGGAAAACATCAATAAACCTCCAGTTTACAAGTATTTGCTGTGACGTCATGCCGGCCGCGGTGGCCGAGGGGACTGAGGCGCTCTAGTCACGGTCTGCACGGCCACTACGGTCGGGGGTTCGAATCCCCCCTCGGGCATGGATATTTGTGCCGTCCTTTGTGTTAGCTAGTGCATAAGTAGTTTGTAAGTTTAGGGACTGATGACCCCGTAGTTCAGTCCCATAAGTTCTACAAAGATTTGAACATTTTGTAGCCTCATAAAAATGTTTACGAAATTTCACATACACAGAACTATAGCCCAGAAAATATTTAAAAAAATATAAACTTTTAATAACACATTTCATAATAAAAGTATTATAATAATTTCTCCTAGGTCCGTACTGATTCCTTGCCCCATAATCAGTCTGAAAAAATGCTGACTCTGAATTTTTAATAGCCATGTAAGATTTGTACCTAAAACGTGCGGCGTATGCGATTAATATTTAATGTGTGAAAAGATCATACAATTACTATCTATTGTATACTCCGTAAGTTTTCTCATTATCTTACAAATATTGTCACGGCACTTAAAAATCGACACTCAAATTTTCAGAACTTTGGGTTAGTAGCATGGGATTGAAAAGAAATTTGAACAAAATACAAACCTGGAATACCTAAATAGGAAATTCAGAGGCTCAATCTAAATATAGTGGAGATCAATGAAGTCAAATAGAAAGAGGTAAGGAGTTCTGGTCAGACTAATATAGGATAATATCAATAGTAACATGAAATGGTATAGAGTAAAATTATTTATTTACTCATTTATTTAACCTGGCAAGACTAGGGACTTCGGGTCCTCTCTTACACCTAATCAGGCGATCTACATAGTTTACATTTCCTGTATCACAGAAGTTTACTAAATCTACAAAGATTAAAATGTTAAATAACTACATGTTACAAAAGGACATACACACAGTTTATATTCGTATTTGATAAGTAAAAAACATGGCAAGTATTACTATACGGAAACGTTTTAATTATGGCTGCTAGTAGGAATGGGCATAAAGGATCGGGTGAAAAAGGGG
Organism: Locusta migratoria; assembly: GCA_026315105.1. Classification (NCBI taxonomy): domain Eukaryota; kingdom Metazoa; phylum Arthropoda; class Insecta; order Orthoptera; family Acrididae; genus Locusta; species Locusta migratoria. Next base: position 287,889,343 of record CM048745.1, on the reverse strand, counting down.
GTGAAAATGAGTGTAATAATACTGACATAAGGAAATATAACGGAAGAGCAGATTATGGTGAAAAAGAGGAGGTAGAGAATGAGAGAAAAGCACAGAGACAACGTGACTGTATACGTTAGTTTTGGCGAGATTTTTTAAAAAGGTGACGTAAGGAAGTGTTTCAACTTCTTAAAAGTAGCAGAAGACTGGATCGTGCGAAGAGAGCAGGGCAGCTTGTTCGAGAGGCGAATAGCGGAGACAGCGAAGGAGTTTGCAAATGTTTTAGTTTTATGAACGGACACAAGTAGGGTACTAGATAACTGGGATCTAGTGTTAATATTATTAAACTTATTATTGCACGAAAGATAGTTAAACTCTGAGGCGAGGTACTGTGGTGCACGCTCACTGAACAGTCGATGGAGAAAGTACAGCGTGTGGTAATCCCATAGTTCGTCTGGCTGTAGCCACCCTAACTGGGTGTATGAATTCGTTATGAAGAGGAAAGCAGAGGAGCTACTGTGACCAGTTCAGCAATTGGACTGTTCTCATCAGATTCGACAGTAAACAATCATCGACAACGATAGTCAAGGTATATATACCGACGTCTCAAGCAGATGAAGAGATAGAGGAAGAATATGAGGAATAGGAAGGATAATTTTGTACATAAAAGAAGATGAAAATCTAATATACCCGGGAGAGTGGATCGTGGCTGGAGATGGAGAAGAAGGAACAGTTGTGGGAGAATATTGGCTAAGCAGAAAGAATAAGAGAGGAGAAAGGCTAATTGCTAATTGAGTTCTGTAATATAAAGTCCAAATGGTAATAGAGGATACCCTGTTCAACCATCAGAATAGGATAAATTACTATTGGGAAAGACCAGGAGACACGAGAAGGTTCGAGCTGGATTGCATTACTGACAGACAGAGATTCCGAAACAGGTTTTTGTATTACAAAGGGTACTCAAGAGACGATAATATAATCTCACATCGCAGTTTAATAATGATGAAGAGTAAAGTGTAAGGGAATTGCCTGAAAGAAGTGTAGAAGGAAATGGACTACTACTGACGAATGAGAACACTCGTTTGAAATTCGCCACAGCTGTGACTTCGGCGGTATGGAATACTACAGTCGGTCGTTTGGTTGGAGTCGACATCACTGAAAAGTGCACTCAGAAATTTTGGAATGACAAACAGGGGTATAAGGAAAGAAAATACGAAGAAACGCTGGATGACATCAAAGAAATTCTTCAGCAGTTCTAGGGAAGAAAAATTTACAAAGTTGTTCATAGAATTTCGGGAATACATAAATACAAACCACTTAGGAATGAAATAAATGGGAAGAGCAGGGGAAAGGGCTGCAAGAAGTATGGGAGGATTAAGGCAGCACACACAAAAGATTAAAACAACCTTCGGTGAGATTAAAAGCAACTGCGGTAACATTAAGAATGCAATGAAAATGTCGCGTGGGAGTGGCCGCGCGATCTGAAGCGCCACGTCGCGGATGGCGCGGCCGCTCCTGCCGTCGAAGGTTCGAGTCCTCCCTCTGGCATGGTTATGTTGCCCTTAGCGTTAGTTTTAAGGGATCGACGGTTTTAGCAGTTTCGTCTGTTAGGAATATAAACATTTGAACATTTTGCAATGATAATTCCACTGTTAAACGCAGAAGACAGAGCGGGTAAGTGGACAGAGGATGCCGAAGATACGACCGCGCTGAGCGGAGCGCGGCACGACGCGGCAGAATACTCTGTGCATGAATGGGGCAGCACCACAGGCATACATTACTAGGCTGGCAAACTTGCCTCTGTCACTGAAGCCTGACTCTCCAACTTGTATCACCTACCGTCAAAAAGTCACCGTATGGTACTACTATGATTAATTAATGATACGCTCTTTCATGAATGCAACAGAACGCTCTAATCATGAATTTTACTTTATTGTCATTAGTTATGCAAACTTATCAAGTCAAAATAACACCTTCATTACTATTCTTTTCAATCTATAAATTAGTGACTTCTTTCATTGCCATTGCATTCATATGGGATCATATTCTGGGGCAATTCAACATTGAGTAAAAAAGTATTCATTGCACAAAAGCGTGTAATCAGAATAATTGCTGGAGCCCACCCAAGAGCATCCTGCAGACATTTATTTAGGGATCTAGGGATCTTCACTGTAACTTCAAAATATATATTCACTCGTGAAATTTGTTATTAACAATCCGACCCAATTCAAAAGTAATAGCAGTTTGCATAGCTACAACAATAGGAAAAAGGATGATATTCACCATTCAAGGTTAAATCTGACTTTGGCTCAGAACGGGGTGAATTATGCTGCCACAAAAGTCTTTGGTCACTTACCAAGTAGCATCAAAAGTCTGACAGATAGCCAACTAGTATTTAAAAAGAAAGTAAAGGAATCTCTGAATGGAAACTCCTTATACAATGTAGATTAATTTTTAGATAAAACTAAATAAAAAATAAAAACAACAAAAAATGTAATAAAAAATCCTTAAAATATTGATTCTTAAGTGTAGACAACATTTACTAAACTGACACATTCCACATCATTACGAAATGTCGTATATATAATCTATGGAACAAGTATTAATCTATTCTAATCTAATTTGTCAAACGGCATTTACACATAACACTAATAATTTAACTTCATTCAGAAATTGATCTCCGTAATAATGAAAGGAATGGGGAACTGACTTGAGGTTAAATCAAAATATGAATATTCACATAACTAACTTCATAAATGAGATAACGCGCCGGCCGCAGTGGCCGAGCGGTCTGCGGCACACCAGTCACAGTCTGCATGGCCGCTACAGTCGGGTGTTCGAATCACCCCTCGGGCGTGGATGTTTGTGTCTTCTTTAGTATAAGGTAGTTCATAAGTAATTTGTAAGTTAGGGGAGTGATGACCCCGCAGTTAAGTCCCTTAAGCTGAACAAACATTTGAACATTTTTGAAAAAAAAAAAAAAAAAAAAAAAAAAAAAAAAAAAAAAAAAAACCGCCAAACACCTACTACATCAACAATCACGCAATACTATAATTACAAACATTAAATACACACGAATTTACCTTCTTCTCCCCTTCATAGTCTGTCCAGAACATCTATAAATGGTAGAATTTCGTCCGAAAGTAATCACACCGACATGGAGTGAGGGTACCTAGGGTACCAACCACAGACTCACATTGCCAGAATGCGTCTGCTTATAACACGCTCCTCTCACAGACACTCCCTACAGCATGCGTGATCACTTCAACACGGTTGAAAATAATTACGGGATCAGGTGGATATCATACACAATATACATATGGTAACGAATTTTATTCATACACTCCTGGCCATTAAAATTACTACACCACAAAGAAGACGTGCTAAATACGCGAAATTTAACCGACAGGGAGAAGATGCTGTGATATGCAAATGATCAGCTTTTCAGAACATTCACACAAGGTTGGCGCCGGTGGCGACAGCTACAACGTACTGACATGAGGAAAGTTTCCAACCGATTTCTCATACACAAACAGCAGTGGACCGGCGTTGCCTGGTAAAACGTTGTTGTGATGCCTCGTGTAAGGAGAAGAAATGCATACCATCACGATTCCGACTTTGATAAAGGTCGGATTGTAGCCTATCGCGATTGCGGTTTATCGTATCGCGACATTGCTGCTCGCGTTGGTCACGAACCAATGACTGTTAGCAGAATATGAATCAGTGGGTTCAGGAGGGCAATACGGAACGCCGTGCTGGATCCCAACGACCTAGTATCAAGAGCAGTCGAGATTACAGGCATCTTATCCACATGGCTATAACGGATCGTGCAGCCACGTCTCGTTGGGAAAGTTCCAGAGCTCCAAGCGCTGTTAGAAATTACTGAGGCACAAATCGTTATAGGTTCTGAAAGCTGGCTGGCGCCAGAGATAAATTCGGCCGAAATTTTTACAAACGGCAAAATGGTCTTCAGGAAGGATAGAATAAATAAAAAAGGAGGTGGCCTGTTTATTGCTGTTTAAAACGTTTTATCCTCCAGCGAAATTGAGGCACATACTTCCTGTAAGTTGGTATGGGTAGAGGTTATACCTGACAACTGGAATATATTAATAATTGGATATTTTTATCGGCCCCCTGTCTCAGAAGATGCAACTGCCGAAATGTTCAAAGAAAGCTAGAATCACAATTCAAACAGGTACTCGAAGAAAAACTGTTATAATCGGTGGCGACTTTAATTTACCCTCAATATGTTGGCATAAATACGTACTCAAAACCGGCGGCAAATATGAAACATCGTTCGAACTAGTTCTGAATGCTTTTTCTGGTGGGTTTTGTAGGAGAGGGAACATGGGTTGAGAAGAAGAAGAGAAAAAGTCTTAGGAAGAGATGGACACAGTGAGGGGGTAGCATACCAACGGAGGGGCAAGAAGATGGCTGAAGAAGGGGGAGGAGGAGTCTGGCAGAGAACAGGGAGGGAGAAATGAAATTGCAATTGCAATTGGTTGCAAAACTCTGTTTTTATTCAGATATGACGCGTTCCGCCCTGTAAGGGCATCTTCATATATATGATGAAGAAGAAATAGGAGAACTAGTACGTCCAAACAATATTTACATGACCGAACTACACACAAAAAATTAAATATTTTTCTTCAGCTACAAAATAATGCTGAAATCGGTACTAAAGTATTGTAATAATCTGTGGTAATAATGTTTTGCCTACTCTGTGATAGAGGGTGTTCTGATTAAAACACAAAATGCAGCCATAGGATGGACGGAGGGGGACAATGAGGAGGTAGATGGAGTTAGAGTGAGAGAACGAGATAAACAGAGAACGAGTGGAGGGGATAAAAAGGGATGGAAGGGGGAGATGGACAAAGAGGATAGACTCGTAATTAAGTGAACAGATGTAGGCAGTAGGCTATGAATGCCTTAAATGAGTGTTTATCAACTTTTTTCAACGTGCGATCCCCTTTCCCAGTAAAAATGTCTGCGATCCCCAGGCCCGTAATGAATCTATGTCAGGGATTTCAAAGGCAAAGTATTTAATTTTCCTTCTTAGATATATGTAAGTGCTGCGCAACCATTCACGTCTGGTGTAATCAAAATTGAAAAAAAAAAAAAAAAAAAAAGAATTAATGGCAAGAAGTATTTGATGTATGGTTTTGCCGTCATGAATAAAAAATCTCAGTGTGTAATTAGTGGCGACGTGTTGACATGTGCGAGCACGAGATCATCAAAGCTGTTCCATTACTTCTTAATATTTGAAGGATGCTTATAAATTTTGGATTTCTTCGAAATAATACTGTAAACCTTTAACCAGCAGAACAACTATTTTGATCCAGAAATAAAACAGTATTGTTATTAGTTGATTAAAACTCGTTACCAGCAGCAAACCAAGAGTAAAAAGGTATTGTTAGTATTGATTGCAAATAATACAATGTTAGTAATGATTTGTTTTTTCTGACATAACAATATTTGAACATGTGACAGTCATACAAGAAGATTGCGACCATTGTAAATAACTGCAGTAGTATTGCACAAACATAGTTAACTCGCTTATTTAACAAGTCATCATGAAATGGAAGAACAGCTTCATTCTTACGCGTTTAGGGCGACCGAAAATCAGAAATCAAATATCTTGTACCTGTGACAAAAGGTCTGATTAAGGGCCATCCGAAACGTGTCATAATAAAGCATATTTTCCACCTATGGATAACTTGTTAATGAAGTGACTTGAAAAAACCCTGCCACTTTGTGTGACACATCGCCATAATAGCTGAACCTCACGAAACATAGCTTTGCTGCCGAACATGCTGATACTGCATCTTCAGCATGACCTCCTACGGGTGGAACATTTGGATTGTAATTGGAAGTTGCAAAGTCATACCGAAACAATAGCCAAATCGCTAATTCGTTTTATGGAGATTACTGGTTACAAATCCGCTGACGGCAACATAACTTTTCCAAATCTTAATGAATAAGAATCAGCGATCTTGATTTCTGTTATGTGTAATAAGCCTGTCGATCGGATTGTCCCACCTCAAAATGACAAACTTCTCTAAATCTTGTAAACTTTAAGCCATATTGTTTGATAATGGCAACGCTGTTTCAGCAAAACTTCTCATGAAAGTATAATATTGCGACTGTGGATTTGAGACTACTGTAATATATAAAGTCTGTAACAAAATTCAAAATTGTGACATGGCGAACTCTTGAGTAGACTAAATTCTCCGAACTCTGCTAGCTTTTATACCCGCGGTTTCTGATCTTCGCTCGCTTTCACGTCCTTGCATACTTGCCAAAGATCATACAACAATTTGCTAACTTTGTTGTTAAATCCTGACCAGGATTACTGAAGTAGCTGTATGTTGTACAACATCTACATTATGCACCTAATTTAATGTATTTTAACATGGTTTAGGTTCACTATACTGCGCTAATGTTATTAAATGCGAAAAGAAACTCTGTTAGGGTTTCGCTGATTGAAGTAGCTCAACGTTACACAACGCGTACATTAATCAGTGTTCAAATGACATCTAAACAGGTTTGGTGATTTAGTCACGAAAACGTACCAGAGTTTCTTTGTGCATTTAATAATATTACCGCAGAGGTGACAATCTTGTTCAGTTTTGTTATACAGTGCGATGGTAGCACTCCAAGCGAGTACACTTCAGAATAGTATATTGTTACATCAATGTGAATGGTAATACTGTCTTCGTAATAAAAATAAACCTTAGCGCAGAACTGGAGGGAACACAATCAGCTGTTCAACTGAGTCGGTGGATTGTGCTTGCCAGCGAGTGCTTATGTTAAGTTTTTTATTATTTTTTTTTTAATTTTTTTTTATTTATTTATTTTTTTTTTTTTTTTTTTTTTTTTTTTTTTATTGGAAAAATGCCTGGAAGATTTTGGTCCAAAGCTACAAATCTAATTACTATAAACTATCAAGTGGAGTATTTTCCACTGTTTTCTTTTTTCTGATGAAGATAAGATTTGGATGTAATAAATTACGAATGATAGTAGTAAAGGACACCGGAGTTGCATCCAGCATCCAGCATCCAGCATCCTGATGGTAAGTAATTAAAAGTAGATTCCTTTTTTATCGGGCTCAACAAGCATGGGTATGGGTTCAGATACTGACGATGGACTTATTCTTTTGTAGGTTCCGTACTAGTCGTTCCTCGTAAAAAGTTGGAAATAGTAAATGATGCTGTCCCAAGTATATTTCCAAATCTATCATCGTATTTATCCGACTCCTGATTTTCCACATCCCACTTGCCCTAAAATCCAAGAAAAGCTAACTAAATGTGAAATGGACAAGTATACAAATTCGCTCTCTGAAGATAACTTTTACAGTGTATAAGACATTACGAATAATATAGGCAGAAATTAACCAAAACCATTGGCTAATTATAAAGCAAGATCATCCATTACATTTAATGATTTCAGAATTTAATTATTTGAAAAGTGCTCACATTGAACAATTATTTTGAACCTGGTATAATGTGTGACAGTGCAAACGTAGAAGTTAGTAGGTTTAATTGGATTTAGCACCACTACTTCTCTGTAATTCGTAAATTGAACGTCAATAAAAATATTGAGGGTAAATAACTTGTTATCAAGGCAGAAGCATGTAGAATTCAGACATTAGTAACAGAATGTATGGAGAAAAGTAAAGATGATATAATATTAGGTCTTAAGTTCATAAGTAACAGTTAAAACTCCTCACATTCAAACAACTGAGGTACTCCTCAGAACTGCTTCTCACTGCTTGCAGTTTTTTTCTTTTCACCCTCAGCTGCTTAAAAAATTTTCCGTTCGATGAAAATTGTTTAGACACATCCACAATATTTTAAATAGTCTAATTTATTGTATATTAATAAAAGAAAATATTTGAAAACTAAGTACGAAGCCTTTGAAACACACGAAAGTTTAGTGCGTTTCTTATGGATGAAAATATGACATTGCCAGTTTCCAATTCCTTTTAAATATGCATTTATGTATGCTTTCAGTATTACATCGTACACTAACAAGTAGTTTAACGGAACGTAAATGTATCCTTTGCATTATAAACAGCGAGATACAATAGCAGTCGGAAAAACGTAAGTCTGCATACGAATATGCCGCCTCAGCGTCGACTCCAAACAAGACATCATCAAAGCTATACTACAACCTTGATTTTACGAAAGCAGTGATAGTAGGCTATTGTTTATATAGACTTCTGTTTTTACGATATTGCTTTGTAGCGACATAAAAATCGACAATAAGTAAAAAATGACACGACATATATCATTTCTTAAGAACCCTGATAGGTATGAGTGGAACAATATATGAAACTTAATATACGATTCTGTTGTGTTGTATACATGAACACTGCTATCCTTTTCATTTGGGTTGGATTATTAATAAGAAATTTAATAACTGAATATATTTATATTATGAAGCTAGTGTGAAAATTCCTAAATCCTTAAATAAGTGTCTGCAGGATGTTCTTGGGTAGGCTCCAGAAATTACTCTGATTACACGTTCTTTAGCAATGAATACTTTTTGCGAAGCAGTGAAGGAAAATTGGCTTATAAGATAATTTACTGAGATGTTTGTCACAAAAATTTGCAATAACCATAATAGCTGAAGTTGCTGAATTCAAATGCTTCAGAAGATCATCAGTGTGTTGCTTCAATTTCTCACCAATGCACACACCTAAAAACTTTGAATATTCTACCTTACCTATAGACTTCTGTTCAGAGTTTATTAATGGCGTCATGCCATTTACCGCGCGGAACTGTATATACTGTGTTTTATCAAAATTTAATAAGAGTCCGTTTGCACAGAACCACTTAATAATTTTCTGAAAGACATCATTTTCCATTTCATAAGTTAATTTTTGTTTGGCGAGTATGATTACTATACTTGTATCATCAGCAAAACGAACTAGTTCTGTATCTTCGTGAGCATAGGATGGCAAGACATAAATAAATGTATTCATTAATTAAATTTGTTATTTATAATTCAACACAATTGAAAAGTGATAGCAGTATTCATAGCAACAACACTAGGAGAAAGGATGATACACACACCTCGTGGTTAAATCTAACTTTGGTACTAATTTGTAAATTATCCTGCCATAAAAGTCTTTGGGCGCTTAACAAATAATGTTAAGAGAGAGCCAACCAGCATGTAGATTAAAAATTGAAAGAATTTCTGAATGACAATTCCTCCTACTCAGTAGATGAATTTTTAGATAGAAATTAGTAATTTAAAAAAAAAAGAAAAAAATGTATGCAATATAATGGTACCTATTACTAAATTTACACGGCCCACGTCATTACGAAATCTCGTATTCATGATTTATCGAACAAGTATCAATCTAATCTAATCCAAAAAATATTTGACCGAACAAATATTTTATTTGTTTACAAGTTTCCATAAAGATTTACCAACTTGGTTGCAAATGAGCTGTATAATCCCTCCACGTTCACAAATCAGTGTAACAGATTAAAAAGTTACCAGATTTTAATCAGTTTGAAGACAACGCTCAGATGAAACAAGGAAGCAAGGTAAAGAGAAATAAATGGCAAACAAACAAAATAAAGATTTAATTATTATTGCGAGTATAAGTTACCGCGGCAAGACCCGTCTTTGATGTTGTTCAATCAGACGTCACTAGATAGTAGGAGAAACAAAAGCTAAAGAAATGGATAAAATCATGTTACGCTTAACATGCGCTCTAGAAGGTTTTAGTTCATGTTTCACAGTTCTTTCCATTATTAAAATCCACAGTGCATTAAAAACGACAAGACGGATCGTCGCGACAGTACCAACAAAAGCCACTAGAACGCAGATCAAACAGTGACGCAAATTGTTAGAACAGTTCAAGCGGTTTTCACACCTAGCCCTAACTAGTGGTGCTCCAAGAACCAGACGATAATAATTGTCACAGCAGTGAATGTGGCGATGGTCTTTGTTAGAATGTACTATGAAAATATAGACTGAACACATGGAGCCTTGCGTAAGCGTTTTATTCATTATGCTGAATCGTATATTTCGCCCAATATTCTTGAAATCAATTAATATCTTTTTCTACGACCTTTTTCGTGTGGCGTCTGTACTTCCACTGCGTTTTCCCTACCTTCATAACACGTTTCATCGGTTTAGTAATGAAAACGTAACAAATTTACATTCGCTCTTGTACAAAGCATTTCAGAAGAAATTTTAAATATTTTAGGAGATAGTGGTAGAGACAAAGTCTGTAATATCAAAATTGTAACATGGACAACTCTGAGTAGGATGAATTCTGGTGCTACCACTTCGATCCGAAATCAAAACGGCAATCGATGTCATGGTATTCAGCGTCTTCACCATGACCAAAAATTAGCCGTCTAAAAATCCTTGGGGAAAGTGATGTTGATCGCCTTCTTCAACAACAACGGCATCATTCAGAGGAATTTGTTCCTGCAGGTCAAACCATTAATGCTGCTTTGTACCAGCGCGGTTTGATTCGATTGTTGCAGCCTAGTTGGTCCCGCCAGAGTTACACAGGGCTAAACAATTCATGCTGTCCCATGAGAATGCCCCTGTACACTGCGCAATCAGTGTGCGCCGAATCATATGGCAGAAGTTGGTAGCTGTTAGTGAACACCCCACCCCTCCTCCCGCCCCTTACCAACCCGCTGTACTCTCCTGATCTCACTCCTGCACATTTCTTCCTGCTGTCCCGCTTGAAGGTAGCCATGAAAGATGAACTTTTGCGGAAGTGAATGCCATCAAAGGTCGTGTGACAGGCGTTCTGTGATCGATTCCACAGGAGGCCTTTGCTGGTAGTTTCCAAATCCTTTGTTTTGTTTGTTGTCTGATAGCATTCACACACCACATACATACAGGGTGAGTCATAAATGAGGAATAATAATTCGTGCAAATTGTGGCACACTGAGCTACAAACATAAATTCGTTTTCCGCATGTTCCCGTGTCAATAAATGACAAAGCAATTGAATGGTAAAAATCTGGAAATATGAAGTGGTCGTTTGGCTGCTACTGTGCGCCAACGCTGGCCTATGGGACAGATCGGCAACAGGGCACAACACGCGAGTGTTGTAGGTAGTCCAGCCGCTCACGAGAAGGCGAGGCATGCGGCGTCAAGCGGCGGTCTGCGTGACACTGCGAGCAATGACAGCGCTCATATCTCAAAAATGTTCAAATGTTTGTTAAGCTTATGGGACTTAACTACGGGGTCATTAGTCCCTAAACTTACAAACTACTTACGAACTACATTACACTAAGGACGGCACAAATAGCCATGCCCGAGGGGGGATTCGAACCCCCGACCGTAGTGGCCGTGCAGACCGTGACTGGAGCGCCTCAGCCCCGCGGCCACCGCGGCCGGCCGCTCATATCTATCATGTACCGTTTTCGCGGGCAGGTATTATGTTGGCTTAGGGAAAGGAACTTGTGCCCTGTTGTCCCGTTGCTGTCCTGTCCCCTTGGCCAATGTTGGCACACAGTAATACCCACAAGTCCACTTCATATTGCATTATCATTTATTGACATAGGATCATGCGGAAAACGAATTTATGTTTGTAGCTCAGTGTGTGACAATTTGCACGAAATATTTTTCCTCATTTATGACTCACCCTGTATAGATACTTTATAGATATACAGGGTGGTCCAAAAGTGAGGAAACGCCCTCATATAGACCGAATAGAGTACCAAACAGGAAAGCAGACTCCATATATATGAGATAGGAGAGGGAGAAAACCTATAGGCTACGTCTCCAACATGGAGACCATCTGGAAAGCCTCCATCTTGGACTGAACTCCAAAAGTTGAAGTGGAAAGATGGTCATGTGCATGTCAAAGAGATATAGAATTTTACTAGAAAACAATGACTTTGTTATATTAAGCATAGCTTTATTCATTCTCGACTTATAAACAATTACTCGTGGCGGCAATGGGACACTCTGCAGCGTGAGTGTTACGTACCGAGGTTATAAAATGGACTTTTAAACTGTGCACAGTGAAAAACGAGGCCTGATATGTTACATGTGTTTAAATGTTAGGTTACATTTATTCGTGATAATGTTTTGATCAATGTTATCTCATTTACAGGTTACGAATTAAGACAGGAAAAATGCATCGAAATCATCTTGCTGTAAGGAAAAAGAAACAACCGGGTCACTGCTAAGGAGTTCAACAGTTGTCATCCTATCAGACAGCCCATTACTCACAGTGCAGTTGCTAAACTTTTGGCCAGGTTCCGTCGGCGATCAACCTAAACGGTGAGGTGAACAAGCACAATGTCAGAAACTCGTCCGACACAAATCCGCACATACATTCAAAACGGTAGACTCGCAAAAAGCGATGGTCTGGTGCGCTGTGTGGGCTACCAAAGTCGTGGGACTCCTTTTTTTTTATTGACGGTACATTAACAGACAACGATTATCTGAGGTTATTGAATAAAGAAGTGTTTCCCTTGTTGTTCACGGAGAACGGGACTTTACCGGAATTCTCCCAGCACGATGGAGTCCCACATTATGGGCACAATGTACAAGCATACCTGGGTGTGCAGTTCCCGCGAAAATGGATTGGTTGTACGGGTGCCGTGGAAAGACCGTATTTAACTCATTTTGATTTTTACTTGGTATCATTTCAAAGCACTGGTTTATACCGTGAAAGTACGGGGTTTTATCAATTTAAGTAGCTCCTTGTTACGCTTCTGATCAAATTCAACCGAATGTGATCGTCAATCAGGACTGGTTTTTGAGGACAGCATTAATACTCCGACATAACGGACAACATATCGAAATGATGCTGTCTCTGTTGGTGTTCTCTCTGGACTGTGTAACATTGGCTTAATGTCTTCTCGGCACATAACACTCAAGCTGCCAAGCTTGTCGCGGCTGCCACACATAATTGGTTCTGACTCCAGAATGATTAAAGCTATGTTTAAAATAACATCATCATTGTTTTTCTGATGAAATTCTCTATCTGTTTGATATGTCACAAGAAAACCTTCCCATATGAAATTTTGGAGTTGAATCCAAGATGGCGGCTTTCATGTTGGTGACATAGCCTATATGTATGCGCCCTCCCCCTACTCCTCCCTCATGTTTTCCTGTTTGCTACTCCATTTGGATTTTATTTGGATGTTTCCAGTTTTTTTGACGTCCCTGTAGACTCCTCCTTAAATACACCAATTTCAAAAAAATATGATATGGTCAACTCTGAGTGGAATAAATGCCCCAATGAAATTATGGCAGATTTATTTGGACCACATCAACGACATCGATGATAAAATTAAATTCACGATGGAGATAGAGACATATGCCACCACACCGTTTTTGTTAGGCGTGAAGCAAATGGGTACCTGAGCCATTGTGTCTACTGGAAACCCACCCACGCCTTGATGCATCGAGTGGATGTAGCCTCAGATATTGAATATCTGCAGAGAAGCTGAGCCACTTTCGAAAAGTATTTAGGAAAAAGGCTACAACAACAGCCAGATTTCACAAGCTATCCACCCTAAGCCACCCATGCAGAAGACCACCGAGGAAGAGAGAAAGAAGCTTGCATTTTCGCCGTTTGTGGCTCGGTGACGGGAAAGATTAGCAGGCTCCAACTCAGATGATCCTGGCGTCCTTCGAGAAGGATAGAAGTAAATTGTTTCCATTTGGCACAAAACACTTTCTCCAAAAACATCGGATTGTCATTTGAATGTCGATCATTGACATGCAAAAACAATTATTGTTTTACCACGTTATTCTATGTCAGTCGCCTTTGAAGAGAGGGATTCAGAAGCAACGTATAACTCATGATTTTGGGTGTGTGAGTACTTACACATCAATTTTATTTCTATTATTCAGAAACATATGAATCGCGTTGCAATTAACATGTCATATCTAACATGTAATATTAGTGTTTTCATTTTTATTTCGTTCCATAGGGAAGGCCTATTAAGCCGAGTCTAAGGGTGTAATTCGTCTAAAATCAATGTTACAACATGTGTACGATCTATAGATGTAATAACTATCTTTTAAACTAGAAGTAGCCGAAAATAAAATTGATGAACATCTGGGATAAGAGACACAAGATGGACTCGGTCTTCAGGCCACCTACAAAATTACGACGGCTGATGAGACCTGTGAAAGATATGTAGGCTTTAGAACGCCACGTGTATACAAGATACCGCGTGGGTGGGGACCGTTTTACATCGGCCACACAGTGCGTACTATTTGACAGCGCTGTTTTGAACACCAAAGATGTTTCCATTTACGTTATCCCGAGAGATCAGCAAACATCGCACTGCGTGAGACATCAAGAATAAATACTTTCTGGATCAACGTGATAACAGAGGCGATCAAAGTTATATGAAAAAAATTCTTGCACAACTTGAGGCCCGGCCATCAGACGGTTGAATCGAGCGCGACTCGCACGCGACCAGAACATTGCCATACAAGTCGATACGTCGAGCAGCGAGGCCAACGAGAAAGACAGGCCCCAGCGCAGAAGTCATTCCACGTAAGCAAGGTAGTTTCGAGCCGCCGCGATCGCTAGCCGATTGGCCGTTGGGGCACTGCCCACTGCGTCATAGCGGCCAGCCGCTGAACTAGCGATCGCGTCAGCTTGGAACTACCTTGCTTACGTGGCATGACGTCTTCTCTGTGGCCTGTCTTTCTCGTTGGCCTCGGGCGAGTACCAGTGACGTCACAGGGAGCCGCACCGCTGTATAAGGACGGCGGCAGCAATGATTCAACAGTTACTATATGACTATTGTCAAGGAGATCTTGGCCAAAAGGTCGACGTATTTAAAACCTGAAAGCTCCAGAGAATTTCAATGTAATGTTTCTCCTAAAAGACATAGTAAGGTGCATCTCGTCCGCGTTTATGCTGCCACCTCGCTGCTCGCTGCTTGCCGACATGGCACGGCGATGATGAATCAAACCCACAGAGTCTTGCCGGCCCATTTAGCGCGCTCCACCGCAGCTCGCCCAGGTCGCTGCTCGCTACGATCCTCGCCAGGCGATGATATTAAACAGGTTTGTGTTTCGCTCTACGACCATCGCCGCCCGGCCTGAAACTTGCTCTGTGATTGTCTCACTCTATCAGAGCAGCGTTTGACTGCTGTGCGTGTAGAACTCTCGTGCCCATCGCACACATCATTGTTTGTTAGTTGAAGTTTCAGTACAGGCAACAATCAGTGAAGATCTGCAGCAGATTATTATGTCTGAAAAAGCGATCTGGATAGTTTTTCAGCTGTTGGTAGTACTTGTGAAAGTATCCCTTGTGAGGACGTTCAGCATTCTAAGGATGCACTCGACACCTCCTCTACCTTCTCCGTTCCAATAACAACATTTTTGTAGCGAACAAATCCTTGTCACTGTCGTCAGACGATGTGGAGAACATGTATGACGCTTCGCGCCACTGCAGCTGTGTACTCGGCTGTAATGTAACAGCTGCAGGAGAAAACACTCGGCGAGCAGTGGGCTGCCTGTAGCGTGAATGCAACGAGGCTGCTGGCGAGCAGCAAACTGCAGGTGCCAGCAGCGAGCAGCGAGCTGACAGCTGCGAGGTACGGATGGCAGTTATCGCTGAAACAACCGGTTTTCGGTTCTACCGGTTCTTTTCATCTGTAGTTTAATCGCACCGTAATAATTGCTCAAGATAACCGGTTTTTTTAAATAACCAGTTTTCGGTTTTTATTGCTACTATTTCCGGTAGAGTTCGAACGAAACATATTTTGCGGCCGAAACAGAAACCGTAATCGTCGGTTCTTTTAGTTTCGGCCATAACCGAAACTTACGAGATTTAGTTAAAATTTATTTAAATTCACGTTTTACGACAAATCACTAGTCTTTCCATATTCTGCAAGATCCCCTCCCAACACCACGCCCTCTTGAGTGTGTGTAAGCCTAGCCAGGAGTCCGTAGAAGACGATATACGAAGCATACAGATTTACTCTGGCCTAGTATTTCCATTCGGCAGTTGCGAATATTGAGCCAAACACTCCGTAAGTTGGACTTGTGAGCCAGCGCATACGAATATCTCGTTACACACACAACATATATAAGTTACCGTCAGTAAATAAACTTGAATCAGTTACTGCAGAACTCACAGTTCCCACTAACATTATGATTGTTCTTAAATTAACACTGATCGCTTTTCTTAGTTTCTGCAATGACCTAATATTTCACAGCAGCCGGCCGCGGTGGCCGAGGAGACTGAGGCGCTCCAGTCACGGTCTGCACGGCCACTACAGTCGGGAGTTCGAATCCCCCTTCGGGCATGGATATTTGTGCCGTCTTTAGTATAAGGTAGTTGATAAGTAGTTTGTAAGTTTAGGGACTGATGACCCCGTAGTTAAGTCCCATAAGCTTAACAAACATTTGAACTTTTTTTTTCACAGCAGTAGAAATTTTAGCTATAGCCCTAAATATTAGGGTCTACTAGTTTTAATTTTTTTAAATTATTTACAAAAAACACATTTTGAACCATTACTATAGGACGTAGTCATACCGGATTTTTTACCCGGTTCTTGCCAATGACTGAAAGAAACCGGTTACAACCGACACCAAATAAATACCGAAAAAAACCGGTTATTCCAAAATTAAAATACCGGTATCAGTTTTAACCGGTCGGTTTTTCCCATCCCTACTGCGAGGTGGCAGCATAAACGCACCCTAAGAGCTACGCCCAGGGTCCGAAGTTAAACTAGAAATGAGAGATGGAGTGTTTGGTACTCACAGCCACCGGATGGCGAGGGCGGTGTCGCAGGCGATGAGCAGCGCCGCCAGCGAGAGGGCGGCGGCCACGCCCACCCGGCCGGCCATGCTGACGCAGACGTCAGCGCCGCGAGCTCTGCCGCGGCTGCGGCTGCAGCGCCATCACTCAGCCGGGCACGCTCCCTGCGACCTGTCGCGGTCTCGCTGCGATGTCTGCTGCGCGATCTGCGACTGCCACTCGCAGGAACGGCACACGATCTCGGTCCGAGAGGCTAGGGTACTGTAATCTCTTTAGCACTCGTTTGGCCACTGCAGTACCTCTACAATCGGTATCACACTTCCCAAGCGCACTTCACTCGAGCACAGTTGCTTCTGAATCTGGTGCACTCACCATTAGACACTCAGACAAACACCATTTCAAGATTTCACCCGCGACAGACCACCTGTTATCACACGCGCGAAGTCCGCGACGGACCTCTCACACCGGTTCAGTTTTAACAACACTGGCGCAGAAGAAGTATCTATTGGCAGCGGGAACTGACGCTGTGTTGGGGTTGCTCAAAGCAAACTGCTGTGTAGTTCCGAACGCTCGCGTATCTGAAAAACAAAGAGAAAAATGTTAGAAAAAAAGTTTGTTGTTCCACACAATAATACACTACCGATCTAAAGCATTATGACCACTGTCCAGCACAAGGAGGTTAGAATAAAGGGATGTGGCATTATCTATGCAGAGCACATATGTCAGTTGAAGACAATGCCCCGCCGGCCGCGGTGGCCGAGGGGACTGAGGCGCTCCAGTCACGGTCCGCAAGGCCACTACGGTCGGGGGTTCGAGTCCCCCCTCTGGCATGGATATTTGTGCCGTCCTTAGTATTAGCTAGTTCATAAGTAGTTTGTAAGTTTAGAGACTGGTGACCCCGTAGTTAAGTCCCATAAGCTCTACAAACATTTGAAACAGTTTTTGAGTATGCGCCATCTTGGTCAGTACTGGATTGCTATTTCTCCGTTGAAACTATGCATTAAGTCGACCCTCTTACTGTTAATGCACGGGACTGACAGTCTCTGCGAAGCATGTACTTTCAAACAATATACTTTCTTGAATAAATAGTAATAAATACTCGGCATATTATATTTGAAAACTTAATTTTAACGACTAATTTGCACTCGTTTAACACGTTGTACATCACGGCAAAACCGTCCAACGTATTATTCCTGTTTTAAGTGACATAAAACATTAGCTCTACAATACGAACACTTCTCCAAAACTTAGCAATATGGCGTAGGCAGGCTTCACTTTTTCAGCCTAAGGGCGTCTCCCTGTGTTCTGACCTCCTTGGTCCAGCATCAGGTTCAACCCGTCATTTCGCAATGTTGCCCTCAAACAACATTAAAATTCTGCTTTGTTTTCTGCAACATGCTCAACGTTTCGTCGTTGGATGGGCAATGGTAATATAAACTAATAGTGAAGTTCTCAAATCAATGTTTCGTTGTCTTTTGTGACGCATTTCGCAATAGTATCTTTAGGAGACACTGCAAGGGAGTGTTACCAGGGTGCTAGTTTGTTTCCATTTTGCGACGATATTTTTTTCCTTATATTTGCAGTAGTGCTTACCTAGGGAAAGATCAAACATTGAAGGTGATTTATTATGCATAAGTGTGGGCGAATTCTTATGGGACATTGCAAAGGAACTGAGATTTATTCGTAAAAAGAGATCGGGCAGACCACTATCAAATGGAAACCAATCGAGAATAATAGCAAAACAGCATCTCCTGTACCAGGGAATGCTGTATGGTTTGACATTTTTGGTCACTTGCCAAATTATGCACGTTTTCACTTCACAGGTATTTGACTGCAAAATATGGAAATTGTGGGAGTGTCCTGTACATTGTACCGAAAACAACATCTCTTCTGACATTTCGCTCGATAGCCCAATGGTAGAGTGCCAGACTATGAAATCAAAGGTCTCTGGTTCGATCCTCACCAGGACCTAGGGTTTTATCTGTCACTTTCCACTTCTTTCACCTCTGGCACTGTTGCTGATGTGAAAAATGCCGAGTAGCACCGTGGTTCGGATTCCATGTTAAACTGTAGGTCTCCCTATAAGTGGCTGGGTAAGTCAGTTCGAAGGTCAGAGGAAAGTAACGGCGTACCACCTCCAAACAGGACCGTGCCTAGTACGGCATGTAGTGTTCAAACCAATATTCGGGTTGTTGACTGCTTTTTTTAGTCCTAAATACAACAATTTCTACAGCCGTAGGAGCGACTCTGTAGTATTTATATTGTAGCACCCTTTTGGGCAAGGTTACATACAGGAAAGAAACTATATTTAAAAAAACTGTAAAATTGTTCGCATGGTCCTACACGTTTTCTTTGCGTGATTTCTGTGTGTACCATATAGACCGCTAATGTCCTCTCGGGCATCATCACACTAGCAACAATAACTGTTGCAAAAGGTGAAATCCGTAACTTATCTCTCACGACAGCCCATGGCCATGGAATAAATGCCCGTGAACTACCATACTGGAAACGGTAAAACTCGACTGTTCGCGTACTACTACTGAATGTGGTTCATAGTCGGACAAACCACTATTTTCTAAGGACGGCGAGGTGTCGTCTTTAAAGGATACATGGTGACTTCATTTAAATGTAGAAAAGCGTTATTGTATATGAGTAATCTTCACTTAAAATTTTCGGGCTAACAGGCCGCGGTCGATAAGTAACTCTTTACCCTAACGTTCCGTCTCCGGCTACGGAAGACATCGTCGGAGATAAAGCAGCGAACTGCTACCAGAGGTCAGCAGAGGGCCGTATGTAGCGGAGGAGGAACTTAAAATTGTTTTTTCGGAATATTT
Source organism: Locusta migratoria (assembly GCA_026315105.1). Classification (NCBI taxonomy): domain Eukaryota; kingdom Metazoa; phylum Arthropoda; class Insecta; order Orthoptera; family Acrididae; genus Locusta; species Locusta migratoria. Next base: position 287,869,799 of record CM048745.1, on the reverse strand, counting down.
GGATAAATTCAAACCAGATAAAAGAAAGTTGTTCACCTCGAAGAGAGACATCCCTTAATATAAAGTTCAACCCCCTGCACCACTCCCTGGGGTGGGAGGGGAATGACTGAAATCTTAAATATTAACCCCTATTCTTTTTTATTGCAGATTTGGATTCTATGTGGAAAGGAGAACTTCTGTATGAAATATGTTTTGCGTTTCATGATAGCGCTTTAATCGGCAAAAATGAAAATGATTTGAAAATTGTTGAAAAACTGTAATATCTCAAACATACACACGTCAGATTAGGAAAAATTCAGTTTCCGACATTTTTTGATAATGTTATCAAGTTACCCCTCCCACAATCGAATGAAGCACAACGTGGGACTATGCTCTCAAAAAATGTTTGTAAATCTGTGGTACTTAACTATTAAAGTTATCAGACCCTAGACATACAAATTACTCAAACTAACTGAAACTAACATAAGGACAAAACACACACACACACATCTATGCCTTAGGGGGGACTAGAACTTCCGACGGGCAGCAACCGGGCGTTCCACAACAAGTCTCCTTAAAGCGCTCGGCCATTCCATGGTCTTAGTCTGTGGTCAGACTGTTCATTGCATTTCTGTCATTCGGACTGTGCGCATGTCTATGCATATGTTCCCCGATGTAAATGACTGCAGGGAGAAAATATGGCCGCGGTGGAGTAGCCGAGCGGTCTAAAGCGCTTCGCTGCGGAGCGCGCGGTTGCTCGCCGTTGAGGTTCGAGTCATCTCCGGGGCGTGGGTGTGTGTGTTGTCCTTAACTTAGTTGAAGTAGTTTTTAAGTTATGGACTGATGACCACACAGTTTGCTCCTCTTTCAGGTTCATAGAAATGTTGAAGGAGCTCGTCAAAGGTGTACGCTAATCTGTTCCCTGATAGGAGTGTTCAAAATGTTCAAATGTTTGTAGAGTCTATGGGACTTAACTACGGGGTCATCAGTCCCTAAACTCACAAACTACTAATGAACTAGCTACAACTAAGGACGGCACAAATACCCATGCCCGAAGGGGGATTCGAACCCCCGACCGTAGTGACCGTGCAGACCGTGACTGAAGCCCCTCAGTCCCCTCGGCCACCACGGCCGGCTAGGAGTGTTCCTTTTGCAATAACGTTTCGCAGTACTGTCTAACTGTTTGCTGAAACAAAGTGTTAAACCTAGAGAAAGAGAGCAACGTATAATTTGTCTAGATATTACAGCATCATTGAGATATTGTCTATGGGAATCATATTAAGTTATGCGATCAACTATGTTTGTAATCAAAGGCACTATAATAATTCAAATGTTCAAATGTTTGTTACGCTTATGGGACTTAACTACGGGATTATCAGTCCCTAAACTTACAAACTACTTATCAACTAGCTTATCCTAAGGACGACACAAATATCCATGCCCGGAGGGGGGGGGGGGGGGGATTAGAACCCCCGACCATAGTGGCCGTGCAGACCGTGACTGAAGCGCCTCAGTCCCCTCGGCCACCGCGGCCGGCCCATAATAATTGTGCAGTCCCTGCACAGTCGTGCACCACCTGTATTTCGCTATGTTTGGTGTCTTCCGTGTCACAGGACCAAAATGTAGTTTGTGGAGCGCGGCAGCGGAGTCACACTGATCTGTTGAACACACAGGCCTATTTGTCTGATCTGAACCCACAGGATTACATCTAGGACGTTATCGGACAAACGTTCTTCTCCAAAAACTACTGGTTCGTAGTTTATGGTAACTGCGTTCCCTATGCCGAGACATCCTTTACCCTACACCTCTGGAAACCTAACAAGGACTTGTTTATGCGTGCAGAACCGCTTATGCCCCGTGTGACACCTTGCGACAAACTGTTCGCCTAGAAAGATGGCCAGCCCGCACAGCAAACCTCGCCAGCGGAGCCCCTGGTCAAACGACGCTTTAGTAATGGACGGCGAATAGCAGACAAACGGGACGGAAATGTATAGGGAAACTCAGCTATTTGGCTCAACGGCCTACCGAAAAACAACTACTACGTATCGAACCGAGTTTGTGACAGTTACACGGAATGACGGCCGGAGCCCCGAGAGAGATGAGTTTTATAAGTATTTCTATCAAAGAAATACTCTTAATGAGTAAGAACCATCATATGAAAAAAAAAGCATTTACGAAACGAAAGAACAGAACTTGCGATTTCGAAATAGGAAGATATCAACTGGATAATGAAGTGCAGCTTCCATATCAACTCAAAGAGTTTATTTGTTAAGCTTATGGGACTTAACTACGGGGACATCAGTCCCTAAACTTACAAACTACTTATCAACTACCTTATACTAAGGACGGCTTCAGTCTGCAGAGTGGTTTGATGCAGCTCTCCGCACTACCCTGCCTCTTCATCTGAGAATAAGAACGACTATATACATCCTTTTCAATCTGCTCACCGTAGTCTTCGCTCGGTCTTCCTCTAAGATTTTTACTCCACACACTTCCGCTAATGCTAACTTGACGATTCTTTGATGCCTCGCCGGTCGCGGTGGCCGAGCTGACTGAGGCGCTTCAGTCACGGTCTGCACGGCCACTACGGTCGGGCATGGATATTTGTGCCGTCCTAGTTCGTAAGTAGTTCATAAGTAGTTTGTAAGTTTAGGGACTGATGACCCCGTAGTTAAGTCCCGTGAGCTCTACAAACATTTGAACATTTTTTGATGCCTCAGAATGTGTCCGGCCAACCTATTAAAAATGTTCAAATGATTGTTAAGCTTATGGGACTTAACTGCAGAATCATCAGTCCCTAAACTTACAGGTAGTGAACCGGGTGTTCCACAAGTAGAGCACACTGGCCAGTTCAGCGCAGGCACCTGTGGATTCGCTCACCACCTGAGTTGTGAGAGCTCGTGTTGAAATCGAACGGTTCGACTCGATAGAACACGGCAGCCCGAAAGCGCACGAGAAGTATAAACATTATCAAGTATTCAGAGAAACTATCATAATTAGCCGCGGCGGAGTGGCCGTGCGCATTGAGACGCTATACTCCGATGCGCGAGGCCGTTCCACGTCGGAGGTTGGGATCCTCTGTCGGGCATGGATGTTTGTGTTGTATTTAGTATGTTGTTGTTATGGTCTTCAGTCCGGAGACTGGTTTGATGCAGCTCTCCACCCTACTCTATCCTGAGCAAGCCTTTTCATCTCCTCATAAGAACGGCAACACACATCCACTTGAATCTGCTTACTATACGCGTCTCTTGGTCTCCCTCTGCGATTTTTACCCCACACACTTCCCTCCAATGCTAAATTTACGAATCCTCGATGTCTAAGAATATGTCCTACCAAGCGATCCCTTCTTTTAGTCAGGGTATGCCAAAATTCCTTTTCTCGCCAATTTTGTTCAGTACCTCTTCATTAGTTATGTGATCTACCCACTTAATCTTCAGCATTCTTCTGTAACACCACATTTCAAAAGCCTCTATTCTCTTCCTGTCCGCACTGCTTATCGTCCATGTTTCACTCCCGTACAAGGCAACACTCCACACAAATGCCTTCAGAAAAGACTTCCTTACACTTAAATTAATTTTCGATGTTAGCAAATTTCTCTTTTTCAAAAATGCTTTTCTTCCCATTGCCATTCTGGATTTTATATCCTCTGTACTTTGACCATCGCATGTTATTTTACTACCCAAGTAACAAAACTCATCTACCACCTTCATTGTCTCATTACCTAATCTAATTCCTTCGGCATCGCCTAATTTTCTAAGACTACATTCCATTATTTTTGTTTTGCTCTTGTTTATGTTCATTTTATACGCTCTCTTCAACACACTGTCCATTCCATTCAACTGCTGTTCCAGGTCGTTCGCTGTCTCTGACAGAATTACAATGTCATCAGCAAAACGCAATGTTTTTATTTCTTCTCCCTGAACTTTAATGCCTATTCCAAAATTTTCCTTGCTTTCCTTCACCGCCTGCTCAATGTACAAATTGAATAACATCGGAGAAAGGCTACAACCCTGTCTTACTCCCTTCCCAACTGATGCTTCCCTTTCATGCCCTTCAAGTCTAATAACTGCGGTCTGGCTTTTGTACAAATTGTAAATAAATATTTAGTATAAGTTAGTTTATAAGAAGATTGTAAGTTTAAGGACTGATGAGCCCGCAGTTAAGTCCCATAAGCTTAACAAACACTTGAACATTTGAATTTTATTATAATTAGATTTGGCGTAGACTTATAAATTAACATACAGATATACCGCGACGTGTTTAAAGTGAGACTCGACCCAAAAATTTAATTTATTGTATTGGTGTGCTGTCTGTTCTTTGCCGGCCGCGGTGGCCGAGGTGACTGAGGCGCTCCAGTCACGGTCGGCACGGCCACTACGTCGGGTTCACCGCAGATGCTGTCATACGTCCGACCTCGCACGGGAATCCGAAATGGCGAGTGTAAGAGGGCATGCACAAAAGGGGCGCTACAACCATAGCGTGCGATATGTGGGAATTTGAGACGGACAGGAGGCGAACACGGGTGGCCAAGTGGTTGCCGGGCGCCGTGGCTCAGCGCGCCCGGTCAGAGTGCAGAATGCTCTCTGTAATAAAAAAGCTGAGCCAAAGAACACGTAGAACGAAAACGAACAGCGATCAGCGTCCGCAAGGACAAGAACAACCCAACAAGAAAAAAAAAAAAAAAAAAAAAAAAAAAGTGGTTAAGGCGACCGCTGGCCCAAAGCGGGAGACCCGGGTTCGATTCCCGGTGCGGCTCACATTTTCACTTGTCGCCATTGCTTAATTTCAATGCCCAAATGCGGCCACTGTCAATTCTTTCTTTCCCTTCCTTCCTTTACCTATCATTTGCAAAAATTTAATTTTGGAGATGGCAACAAAATTTTTAAATTTAATTGTAAAGATGTAGCAGTACCCAACGTTATAAGTCCATAACTTCATCGGTTTTGGTTTTCGAATCCTGCATTTCTAATTTGCCTTAAGGGTATTCTAGAAAGCCAACTTTTCGAACTTTCAAATGACAGATTTTGTAGATACATTCACAAGACATTGATCAACCGTTCTGTGCATCCATTTTATGAGATGTAATGATCATATGTTTTCAGTGTTTATTTCAAATTTCGTGCTTAAATTTTCTTTTATTATTGGTACTTAAATGTGCTAATAAAATAAACAAGTTACATGTTCGATAATATTAAAGCAAATAAGTATAAAAACTTATCTAGCTACTACTCCCCGCAAAAATTTCATTCAGTTTGGTTAATACTAATGATAAGAAAGTGCTGCGGAAGAGTGGCCGAGCGTTCCAAGGCGCCTAGCTGTGGAGCGCGCCGCTGCTCACCGTCACAGGTTCGAGTCCTCCCTCGGACTTGAGTGTATTTGCTGTCATTAACATAGGTGATTGTCAGCGGGGTGTAAGCATAAGTAGATGACATTCCCTCAGAACTACTGAAGTCTCTGGGAGAACCAGCCATGACAAAACTGTTTCACCTGATGTGTAAGATGTATGAGGCAGGCGAAGTACCCTTTTACTTTAAGAAAAATGTTATAATCCCCATTCCAAAGAAAGCAGGCACAGACAGGTGTGAGAACTACATAAGTCATGGTTGCAAAATATTAACACGAATCATTTACAGAATGATGGAAAAAATGGTATAAGCCGACCTCGGGGAAGATCAGTTTGGGTTCAGGAGAAATGTAGTAACACGGGAGGCAATACTCACTTTATGGCTTATCCTAGAAGATAGATTAAGAAAAGGCAAATCTACATTTCTAGCTTTTGTAGATTTGGAGAAGGCTTTTGACAATGTTGATTGGAATACACTCTTTCAAGTTCTGAAGCAAGCAGGAGTAAAATATAGGGAGCATAATGTTATTTACTACTTGTACTAAAACCAGACAGCGGTTGTCAGAGTTGAAGGGCATAAAAGGGATGCAGTGGTTGGGAAGGGAGTAAACAGGGTTGTAGGCTTTCTCAAATGTTATTCAAACTACAAAGGAAAACAAGGAGAAATTTGGAGAAGGATTTAAAGTTCCGGGTGAAGAATTAAAAACATTGCGTTTTGCCGGCGACATTGTAATTCAGTCAGAGACAGCAAAGGACCTGGAAGGGCAGTTAAACGGAATGGACAGTGTGCTGAAAGGTGCACATAAGATGAAGATTAACAAGAGCAAAACTAGGGTAATGGAGTGCAGCCTAAGAAAATCAGGTGATGCTGAAGGAATTAGATTAGGTTACGAAACAATAAAGGTGGTAGATGAGTTTTGTTACTTGGGCAATAAAATAACAAATGATGGTCGCAGTACAGAGGATATAAAATGCAGAATAGCAGTGGCTAGAAAAACGTTCTTGAAAAAGAGAAATTTGTTAACATCGAATATTGATTTAAGACTAAGGAAGTCTTTTCTGAAGGCATTTGTGTGGATTGTTGCGTTGTATGGGAGTGAAACATCGACGATAAACACTGCGGACAGGGAGAGGATAGAGGCTTTTGAAACGTGGTGTTACAGGAAAATGCTGAAGATTAGGTGGGTGGATCGCGTAACTAATGAAGAGGTTCTGAACAGAATTGGGGAGAAAAGGAATTTATGGCATACCTTGACAAAAAGAAGGAATCGATTGGTAGGACACATTCTTAGACATCAAGGAATCGTAAATTTACCATTGTGTGTGGGGTAAAAATCGCAGAGGGAGACCAAGAGATGAATATAGTAAGCCGATTCAAATAGATGTAGGTTGCCGTTGTTATGAGGAGATGAAGAGCCTTGCTTAAGATAGGGTAGGGTGGAGAGCTGGATCAAACCAGTCTTCGGACTGAAGACCACAACAACAACAAGCATAAGGACGAGAGTAGTAAAGTCCCATAGATTAAATAACATTTGCAGATCCGATATAAAAGTTTGCAGTGAGTAAAAAAAATTACACTTGGAATAAATAGAATAAAAGAAAGCTACTGCAAGATAAACATCTCTCATTCTTATATGAGGCTGTTCCTTCTAATTTCGACCCCAGGGTTTCCATTTTCCTATATTTTCTAAATAAAAATCTACTCTGACTTTTTTGAGAAAGAGCAGTGGCACGAATATCTGATTGTAAGCCTCTGCCTATTTTCATAGATCTCTTCGATTGTACTGAACAGAAGTTCAGTGTATTTCCTAATTTATATTTATACAATCAACAGGCAATGTAACTGATAAGCAAAGATTGGCTGCCAATTTGTACCGCTTCAGTTTTCTTGGAAATCTTCCAACTCGTTTCTCCCTGTTTGAGTTTATTCCAAGTTCGGAATAAAAATGGTTCGGCAGCACGGCGTTCCATATTGCCCTCCTGAACCCACCGATTCCATATTCTGCTAACAGTAATTGGATCGCGACCAACGCGAGCAGCAATGTAGCGATACGATAAACCGCAGTCACGATAGGCTACAATCCGACCTTTATCAAAGTCGGAAACGTGATGGTATGCATTTCACCTCCTTACACGAGGCATCATATCATCGTTTTACCAGGCAACGCCTGTCAACTGCTGTTTGTGTTTGAGAAATCGGTTGGAAACTTTCCTCGTGTCATCACGTTGTAGGTGTCGCCACCGGCGCCAACCTTGTGTGAATGCTCTGAAAATCTAATCATTTGCATATCACAGCTTCTTCTTCCTGTCGTTTAAATTTCGCGTCTGTAGCACGTCATCTTCGAGGTGTCGCAATATTAATGGCCAGGAGTGTATTAGTAACCTATCAGTAAATTATCTGTAGCGTCTAAACAGATATGACGTGTTTACAGGACCATTATTGACAGATAATTTTGGTGTTGAAATATCCCTGTTATCATATTCAAAGACGTTATTTGTTTAAATTTGTACCCGACAGTTTTCTTTAAGTTTTTATAACAGTTAATATTTATGTAAAGATTTATTTCTCTTCATACATCAGCACTAACCGTGAAAAGAATGAATAGTCATGAATCACATGCGTCAACAGCAGAGCAAACAAACAAATACTGTTTGGTTTATCTTTGTGTGACATGTTGAATGTGAGCCTTTCTACTTGCAGGTAGAACCTATTATCAGATTGAAAGGCCATTTCAACCGTTAGCTTGTAATCAAGTTGCCAGTTTAGGTATCCTAATATGTCGTCTACGAGTGTTGAGGGTAGTTTTGGTGATACAGAATCTCCTTGTCTGATTTATCATTCAACTGTATACCTTCCATAACACACTATGTAACATTCATGTTTACATTCTAATAACAGGAAACGTGTCTCAAACGTCGTTAATACTGATTGCCTTGGAAATATGTTACACCTGAGGTTCAAACCCCTCCCAAAATGATGACAAAGCTAACAACACAATTACCTAATTCTCAGTCATGATAAAGGCCGCCTACATTTGCCACTCTGGCTGCATACAATCCCGATTTCTCTCCATGCGATTCCCGTATTTTTTGGAGTCCTGTAAGAGGAGAATCATGTCCATCGGACGAATAGGTGCAGACATGGGTAAAAATCTTGGTCCTCTAGCTAACTGCAAACATTTGTCCTTGAGGAATTGACCGTCTTGTCTCACAGCGGGTTAAATCTATTAACATTTATATTGAGTACAGATCCAATAATGGGCAGTTTACCCTGTTTTTGGCAGGTTCGTCTTTCAATTTGTCTGCTCCTTATAGATGAGTATGACGTGCCAGTTTTCCAATCACTAGGGACAATTCCTTGCTCAAGGTATCCACGCTAAATTATGGTAAAGAGTGCGACTAAATAAGCGGAGATTGTGTGTAGAAACTGTCAGTGATCCTTTAGGCGCCCAGGAGCCTCAGTTTGCCCTAGAGATCTGAGCTGTTTTTTAACACCACTGTCAGTAATTACAGTGTCAGTCACATATTACAATATCAGTCAGCAATATTTCTTGATGTTCCTATGTAAACAAATCAAGGTCCCTGTATAGTCAAAGAATAAATGTGCACATATTTTGCCATTAATTTCCGTATAGCTAAAACCCTGCATCGTCAGCAGTTTCACAACTGTCGACGGCTTTAAAGACAACAAGATATAGATGCATGCGACTTCCAAAGACATAATGAGTACAAGCCATGTCGTGTGGCACTTCGCCGAAAAAAAAAGTGCCCACACGATATTAGGAAGTATCGAGTGACTTCAGTCAGCTCAGTGAATCACACGGGACCACGTTATATACTGCACCTTGTAAAGTGATGGTGATACTAGGGTCTCGTGGCGGTATGACGACACCATTACAAGAAAATTACTGCACACTCCAGAAGATAAAAACTTAAACCCTCTGCGATTTTGTTACATGTTAATCCAGCGAATGAGTTTTGTTATTTATTGGCCACGTTGGCGTCTTTCGAGCACAAAACAGCCGCGCGGAAAGCCGGGAGGAGGCGAGCAGAATTTTAAGCGTGCCCTTTCCGCCACCCCGCGCTCGGCTAGGTAAATTCTGCTTAGCGGCCCGCTGCGTTAATTGCCATTAGTCACGAGGCCCGGCGCGAGATTTAGGCTCCCATGAGCGGCGCAGTCGGCCGCCGAGAGAGCCGCATTTGTGTCTCAGCACCAGCTATCGCGCCGTTTAATCTCGCCCCTGGATTTATGAAGCCATGAATCAGGCCACTTCTTGCGCGTTTCTTAAACATATCTTACGTGGTGTGACTATTACGTGCTGCAAGAACGCTTGTTATGTGAAATGAAACATTAGTTTTGACGCAGCCGTAATGCCGTAATTGACTCCAAGGGCAGACGTCCGGATCAAAGATTAATTCAGACACGGAAACGACGGCGCGACAAATACCGTTCGACGATAGCAAAGAGTAGCTTAGGACACTCCTGGCCATTGAAATTGGTACACCACGAAGATGACATGCTACAGACGCGAAATTTAACCGACAGGAAGAAGATGCTGTGATGTGAAAATGATTAGCTTCTCAGAGCATTCACACAAGGTTGGCATGCTGACATGAGGAAAGTTTCCAACCGATTTCTCATACACAAACAGCGGTTCACCGGCGTTGCCTGGTGAAACGTTGTTGTGATTCCTCGTGTAAGGAGGAGAAATACGTACCATCAAGTTTCCGACTTTGATAAAGGCCATATTGTAGCCTATCGCGATTGCTGTTTATCGTACCGCGACATTGCTGCTCGCGTTGGTCGCCATCCAATGACTGTTAGCAGAATATGGAATCGGTGGGTTCAGGAAGGCAATATGGAAAGCCGTGCTGGATCCCATCGGCCAGGTATCACTAGCAGTCGAGATGACAGGCATCTTATCCGCATGACTGTAACGGATCGTACAGACATGTCTCGATCCCAGAGTCAACAGATGGGGACGTTTGCAAAACAACAACCATCTGCACCAACAGTTCGACGAAGTTTGCAGCAGCATGGACTATCAGTTCGGAGACCGTGGCTGCGGTTACTCTTGTCACTGCATCACAGACAGGAGCGCCTGTGATGGTGTACGTAACTACGAACCTGGGTGCACGAATGGCAAAACGTCATTTTCTCGGAAGAATCCAGGTTCTGTTTACAGCATCATGGTGGGCTCATCCGTTCTTGGCGACATCTCGGTGAAAGCACATTGGAAGCGTGTATTCGTCATTGCCATACTGGCGTATCACCCGGCGTGATGGTATGGGGTGCCATTGGTTACACGTCTCGGTCATCTCTTGTTCGCGTCGACGGCACTTTGAACAGTGGCCGTTACATTTCAGATGCTTTACGACCCGTGGCTCTACCCTTCATTCGATCCCTGCGAAACCCTACATTTCAGCAGGATAATGCACGACCTCATGTTGCAGTCCTGTACGGGCCAGCACGTTCTCCAGATATGCCACCAATTGAAAACGTCTGGTCAATGGTGGCCGAGCAGCTGGCTCGTCACAATACGTCAGTCACTACTCGCGATGAGCTCTGACTCAATGCCCAGGCGTATCAAGGCTGTTATTACGGCCAGAGGTGGTTTTTCTGGGTACTAATTTCTCAGGATCTATGCACCCAAATTGCGTGAAAATGTAATCACATGTCACTTCTATTATAATATACTTTTCCAATGAATACCAGTTTATCATCTGCATTTCTTCTTGGTGAAGCAATTTTAATGGCCAATAGTGTAAGCGAATCAGTGTATAATTGTCTTCAACTCGTTTCTGTTAAAATAGCCAAAAATGCTACAAACGGACCACATTTTACTGAATGACATACACAGCCACGACCCCTCCCCCACTCGGTTTTGCCATACACAGCGGCAGAGGTGCTTCAAGTGGCCGTCAAGGTACATTTCTGTGTACGATATAGACCTTTTTACAGTATGGAACGTATGTGTCATAAAACCGACAATAACTACAAAATATCTCCACATTTGTCTTTCTTAGGTTTCCTAAGATCCGTGACAAGGGATGGAAAGATACATTACGTAACTATTTACAACTCTGTTTTCACCTGCAGCTATTTACTGAGGAATTTCAGCCGAGGCGGAGTGTTCAAATATTTGTAAATGTATGGGACTTAACTGCTTGGTTATTAGTCCCTATCTTACAAACTATTTAAACAAAGATAAACTTACCGAAGGACAACACTAACACTCATGCCCGAGGGAGGACTCGAACCCCCGACGGCGAACGGATGCGCGCACCGCAGCACGGCGCCTCAGTGCGCACGGCTTATCCGCCGCGCCGCGGCGGAGTGGCTGAGCGTTTTAAGGCGCCTTGAACTGGAGCGCGCGGTTGTTAGATGTCGGAGGTTCGAGTCCTCCCTCGGGCATGGATGTGTGTGTTTGTCGTTAGGTTATTTTAACTTGGTTTAAATTGTAATCCTAGGAAGTGATGAACATAGTAGTTAAGTCCTATAGATTTACAAACGTTTGAACGTTTTTTTGAGGCATTTCATAGTCTTTTAACAACATAAATGGCTAATAAACGTTTTCGCTTTTCTTTTCAAGAAATTTAAGTTTTGTCCACTACAATATTCCAATCAAATCAGTGAGTGTGGAATTTACGAAACTTGATGGAATCTAATACTTACATTATTTAATATAACAAATAAGCCGCTACAGCCGCGGTGGAGTAGCCGAGCGGTCTAAGGCGTCTCGCTGCGGAGCGCGCGGATTCTCGCCGTGGAGGTTCGAGTCCTCCCTGGGGCATGGGTGTGTGTGTTTGTCCTTAGGTTAGTTTACCTAGGTTTAAGTAGTTTGTAAGCTACGGACTGATGACCACGCAGTTTGGTCCGATAGAGTTACAAACATTTGAACATTTGAAGCCGCTACAATTTTAGCTGATGAAAAATTCTCACAGACGTGGCAATAAAACGTCACAATCAGTAAAACTATTTCCGAACAAAGAAGAAACCAAAGTTATATCTGACATTGAAACGACAAGAATAATCAATAAATTCGCAATTGAAGCAAAACGAATTACGTTTAAAAGTATAAACACGTATAAAAAAGACTAGTGAAATGTAATAGGAGGCCGCAGTGGCCGAGCGGTCTGCGGCGTTCCAGTCACGGTCTGCACGGCCGCTGCGGTCGGGGATTCGAATCCCCCCTCGGGCATGGATATTTGTGCCATATTTAGTATAAGCTAGTTCATAAGTAGTCTGTAAGTTTAGAAACTGATGACCCCGTAGTTAAGTCCCATAAACTCTACAAACATTTTTAAGTGTAATACTGCGCGAATCGTTAGGCTCCATACCCAACTGTTACGCGTCTTAGAAAAAAATGCCTATCATAGTAATAACAGAAATTTATATTTCCCAATTTGTTTATATCCTCTTACGTTCGGCGAACTAAGCTACAAATATAAATATATTCCTTTCATTCATGAATAAGTTGTTGCCTTTATCACTGAATCTCGGCTATTTTTTGCAATTATTTCACGATTTTTCATGCCTCTTGATATTTTGCTAATTCTTGGAATCCAAACATTATAGTAACTATTTCGTTGATTACATAGAAAACTAACTATAAATCAACACGACTGTCAGTCGGTAACAAATTTCAGCACACAGGGAGCTAAGGTAAAATTCAAGAACAGACAGTTCTCTTGCATTGATGAAAGATCGTATTATAAGATTAATTAGTGAACTTAATAGTTAGTAGCAGTCTCAGTAGTCTTATGAGAAAGAAATTATTTGCATCCATTTGTTTTCTTTTAAAGCTAGAACAGTCCAACGTAAGAGTCGCGTCCCCTTGTCTTGCTTTTTGTCCCCAATGCGATAGTGGCATGCCAAGCGGTCAGCCAGGTGATTTCAGCACGAACCGTATTTATTTACATTGGTTTGCTGATTTGTTTTTACAAGAGGGAGTACCTGCAGTGCATTAAATTGCGACAACAAAAGATAAAAGATACCGCACTTGTCTTTTTGATGTTTCCTAAGGACCTTGTGAGGCAAATAAGATCATTTTACTGAATTGTATAATCAAGTTCGGTTGTAAGCTACATATGTCTATTAATGATTGAAATTTTCTTTCTGGTGTACAAAAGGACTAATTAACTACAGAAAAGATATCGTGAAGAAAGACATTGTGTTTGTGTGGCATGTGCCTAGTGCTGGTGTACTGGAATGAAAGATCCCAGTGACAAAAGGAAAGAAGGAAACACTGCAACATGGGCCTACAAACAACACATGTAGACCAGCATCTACGAATATTGTAAGTTTTAATTACATCAAAATATCACTAGTTATAGAAAACGCGCCAGAACTGTTTATCTAAAAACGTAAAAAAACAATAAATATTGTAAAAGACAATCGTGTATATATTCCAGGCCACTGAAAATGACTTGCAAATAAAGTCGAAACGAATATGGCAAAAGAATTTGTTTTGTTTCAGATGTATAGACTGTTTATATAAGAAGTAACTGTGGGAAAAAAGGATAGAAAATAACTAAAGATGATGATTTGCATAAGGTTTCGCAGGTAACCTACATGCACGTTTTATTTCATGAAAATCCGATGCCGCGGTGGAGTAGCCGAGCGGTCTAAGGCGCCTTGCTGCGAAGCGCGCGGTTGCTCGCCGTTGGAGGTTCGAGTCATCCCTGGGGCATGGGTGTGTGTGTTAGGTTAGTTTAACTTAGTTTAAGTAACTTGTAAGCTACGGACTGATGACCATGCAGTTTGGTCCGATAGATTTACAAACATTTGAACTTAAAAAAAAAACCGACCAGGGAAAAATATATCGTGATTTTCAATTTTAGCAGTATATCCTGGTTAGTAGTATAAGAAATGATACCGTTAATTTGATAGCACACCAAAGAATCAAGGAACGGCGCTGTCACATTTTTAATGCTTTTATTTATTTTTATTTTTATTTAGCTCACAATCACTCAAAGTAGTACTTTCGTTAGTTTTAAACGGCACTATGTAAATAGCTACCTCACAGAAATTTTAAGTACGTGGATCACGGACCAATGGTTGATTTGCCCATTCCACGTCTATTGTTGAGTTTTCCTCCCTTTTCTGTCAATTGTTTCCAAAATCTGCCTCTGAAATTCTCAAGAGCTTCGCGTTCCTTCAACTTATCCAAGTCACATCTCCTTACTTTCCAACCTTCCTGCAGTTCTTTCAGTCTCATTATACTGTCATAACAAATAATATATGCTCAGAGTCTATATCTGCCCCCTACAGTTTAAAACCTGGTTCCGAAATCTACGTCTTACCGTTATAAAATCTATCTGGTACCTTACGATGTCTCCTGATCTCTTCCAAGTATACAACATTCTTTCATGATTCGTAAACCAAGTTTTTGTTATGTTTAAATTATGTTTCATGCAAAATTCTAGCAGGCGCTTCCTCTTCCATTCTTTCCCTCTGTCCATTTTCACGTACTATTTTTTCTTCCTTTTCCTACGACCGAATTCCAGTCCCCCATCAGAAAAGTTTTCCTCTCCCGTTACCGTCTCAATAATTTTCTCTATCTTCTAACACATTTCTACGATGTCCTCATCATTGGCAGAGCTATCTGGCATATAAACTTATAGTACTGTGATCGGTGTTGACTTCCTATCTAGCTTGACAACGCTAATGCGATCACTGCGATGCTCATAATAGTTTACTGGCTCTCCTGTTTTCTTATTCATTATGCGACCTACTGCTCTAATACTTCCAACTGATTTTGTACTCGCCTGACCAGACATCGTGTTCCTCTTTTGGCTGAACTTCACTGATCCCCACTACACCTAACTTCAGCCTATCCATTTCCCTTTTTAAATAACATAACCTACCTAACTGATTAAAGGATGTAACATTCCACGCTCAGATCCGTAGAATGCCAGTGTTGACTTTCCTGATGACATCCTCCTGTTTAGTCCACACCTGGAGATCCGAAAAGGGGACTATTTTAGCTCCGGAATATTTTACCCGAGAGTATGCCATAATATATTCATACAGTAGAGCTGCATGTCCTCGGGAAAAGTAACGGATGTAGCTTTCCCTTGCTTTCAGACGTTCGCAAAGCCACTTTACCTGACGTTACAAGACCATATCAGTCAATCAATCAGACTGTTGCTCCTGTAACTACTGAAAAGGCTGCTGACCCTCTTGAGGAACCACACATTTGTCTGGCCTCTCCACAGACACCCTTCCCTTGTGGTTGCACGTACCCTATGGTTATCTGTATCGCTGAGGCACGCAAGCAATCGCACCTAAGCAATGTCTATGGCTGATGAGGGTGGGTATAGCATGTATGTACATTAAACTTCGAAAGCAATAGGTGATCTCAGTTATTTAGGAAGCATCTTACTGACAGATAAAAACTGTGCGAGAATCGGACTAAAACGTGGGACCTTACCTGCTTTACCTAATTAAGTACCCAAGTAAGACACGTCTCTCACTGCTCCGTCACAATTTCCAACAGTGTCTCATCCTCTATCTCAAAGACCTGCTACATACTGAAAGGTATTATCAGTCCGAGAAGAAATGAAACGGCATAATCATGGCTTAGTAACAATATACGGGATTGTGGGAAAAATATAAATTCATTCATTAGAAAGCATCTTAAACTTTCTGGCACAACCAAGTGCAGTTAAATGAGGGGATAGAAACATACTTCAGCTAAACTGGGTGAGGAATTTTCGAATCTGTTTGTGTTGAGTAGAAAATTGTGTAGACGGAAACATGAACTGTATAGAACAATGAGAAAATATTGGAATTTAGAGGTTTTTTTTTCATGTACATTACTAAAAGCTGATCTAAAAGAATGAACATACAAAATCTGTAGATAAAAATCAACAGACTATGGAACCGATTGGTTTGGTATTCTGGAATGTTGTAAGGCGTTCGTGAATGAACTTTGCAATCAAAATAGAACGAAATAATTACAGGGCAAGACACAGATTGGAACAGATTATATGGATGTGCAAACAATTTAGCACAATTTATGAAAAGGCTGAGGTCGGTATGAAATCAGTCAAAAGGTCGGTGACTTCCAAAAAAACCAACAAAACCATTCGAGAAAACACACGGAATGAATATTAAAATAAAACTTTAATATGCGAAATTTTGCATTACGCTCTTCATGCTCTTCTAACAAATAAATATATTTCAGCCCTTTTTTTAAATTTTATTTCATTTTATTCAAACACGCTGCGTTTTCCATTTATTTTTTCTTAAATTTGATGTAATTTTTGCCCCTTTGTGGTTTTTTTTTCAACTTCTGTTTTTTTTATGCCCGCTACGTTTATGCTTGACACAACATTATCCAAATTAGATATTTCTTTTGCCAAATTCTGTGTACTATTTTACCACATGTGTTTATTTGCCTTTTTCTCTGTTATTAGCTGATTTCGGTGTTTCTTGCCATTTTTACAAGAATCAACGGCGTTTTTGATGTCACAAGATAGCTCGTTACACGATAAATTAACTGCCCTTTGAAGATTGTACATGAACCTCAGCTTTGAGGGAAAAAAGGGCAAAATTCAGTTTCAACATTCACCATGTAACAGTTTCAAATAGTTGTTAATTTTTTTCATTAAATTTATAGTTTTTTGTGGGGGAAATGCTAAATTTCATTATATATCGTAAAAAATAACCGATTTTACGCTTTTTATCCATAAATTGCCAATGTCTCTCTATTTTTCGCGATGTTTTCCTGGCACTAGTTATTGTGCAAAGAAAGGAAATTTGATGGAAAGCAAAATTCCGCTTAGAACTTGCAATGAAGACGCTTTTGCACTAGCTTTGTATGTGTTGTATTAGACGACGTAGGCGCACAGCGAGCTGCACTGCGTTATAAATATTGCAGTTTCTCAGCTACGCTGATTGCAGAATTACGGAACTGTGGCACTTAGCGAGCGACGTGACGACGTCAGGAGGAAACGTAAATTAAAATTGCCGCAGTATTTTCTGCTCTAACACTGCGGCTGAACGATCACTTCGCTGCCGAAGCCCCATTACGATAAGGACATGAACGCAAATAACGATCGTTCGAATAAATAACGCATCCATCGACCGTGCTACTGCTGGGCTCGTGGGTGTTAACTACCTACGCAAGCGGACATGCAAGCTGATTTAGCATACTCTTCGATTAATATTTCGCGTTAATGCTAGACCGCTGTGCTATTAAGCGTGGCTTTTGAAAATGTGATGCATCCTCTGGAAAAACGTTCACGCGAGTCAGTAATGTGACAAAATTAATATGTTTCTGAATTTTGAGACGCTGTATGGTTAGTGATTTGGTTGTAGCTATTACGCTGTCAGAGAATATGCTACTCATGTATCACGATTCTGTAATGGCCGTCACGCGTTGTATGGCTTAAATATCGCTAAACAGCTTTAAGTGTCACGTTTAGCATACTCGTTTGCGACAGTTATTGAATGAGTAAGTTACTCACTGTGTAAATTTTGTCAGTAAATAAGTGCTGATGTACATAGCTGCGTAAGTATTTTTTTAAAGTGGTTTTGACTTCACAGTGGTATCAACTACAGTGGATAACGGGAAATGCTAATGTGCAGCAGTTTAGAAAATATTCAGTTTACTATTTCTTTCATTTCTACCAATATCTTCCACCCAATTCATTATATATCACATCGACTCATAATTCTCATTTTGTGTCAGAGGTTCTGATTCCATTTCTTTTGAACACACGATTTTATTGACTTGTTCCTAATAAACTATTTCAGGAGAGAACGGTTACACGTTAAGATGCGAGAATATAGCAAATATGAGAAACATAATGTAACTGAATTTTATTAAAATCTTACTTGAAATTAACAGTAGGGGCATTGCTCCAGGTGAAACCATATTAAAAGATCAGTTATTATGGTATTTTACAGTCTATTTCGTTTCATAATTCAAAATAAAATAAACGAAACCAATTGCAAAATACTATACACAAGGTATCTGTACGGTGTGAAAATGACATTGACTCTAAATAATAAACATTAGTAGGTCAACAATATAAATTTTGAAATGAATCCGTTAAAATTCTGTGATACTATAAATCACAAAATTGAAACCTAGGACAGAGATGGTAAAAGTTTGTACAAATACGTGCCATTTTCCCCCCAAAAAAATTCATTTACATAGATTTTGGAGAACGTTGAATAAATTGGCATATACTGGAGACTAGTTAGTAGAGAGAGTAAATCTTTTAATTTCTGTTTTACATCTTGTCTGCAGCTGGTAATGTATATACCCTAGAAAATCCCGTTTGTTTGAACAAATCAAGTATTCGATACCACATTTAACCGTAGTATTGTGCCCTAATATTCCATGTTTATATTATATAAGCATTTTAAGGCGCTTCTGGTTGGTCATATTGTCACTTTCATTACAGAGGACCTCAGATATTGATAGTTATTAATTTCATTAACAAACACATTATTGTCCAACATTAAGCTTACGACTTTCAATAATCAATTAATTTATTTAGTTCATTAATTGACCATAATGTAATACTTTGCTGACCTTAAAATTCATTAATAACTCTAATTTAACCATTTTAAATAATGTAAACATATATCAACACTACACAAATTGTTTACTTACGATCTTTTGTATTGTTTCGTTTTGATACAAAAAACTTATTATTACACTTGTCATAATTTTGTGTATCTTTACGTAAAGCAAGATTTATGTATGTTTCATGAACAAATTTATCAAATATAAATATTGTAACTTCCGTTTTCTAGAAGGTTCTAGAAATTAGACTGTGTATTAACACGCGCGCATTGGCGCGAACGCAGGCAGTTGTAAAGTTAGTATCACTTTGGCAGTCAGTAATAACTTAGTTTTGAGTCAGTATAAGTTTGTCTCTATAAGTTGTGAAGCAGTCTTAAAAATGTATTATTACTGTTTGTGTGCTTCAAGAATAATGTAAATAAATATGTATAAAATGAAACGTGTCATATTAGTAGTTTCCATAAGATGCCCAAGAATCCGACGTCCTATTATTTTCATGATGATTAAAAGGGCAGGCGAGCTATTAAAACATCTACCACTGAACAACTGAAAAAGGTGAAGTATTAATAATGTGGCTTTATTGTAAGTGCATAAAAAGCGTCACAAGCTCCATGAATTCACATAAATAATTTTTTTAAATGGCGGTATGTTTCCTACATGACATTGACATAGAAACGACGTACCTTCTTTTCCTGGAACAAATGAAACGTGATCAGAAATGTCAGTAAACCACGCAAGGAACTACTTCCTTGCGAAAAAAAAAGAAAGAAAAAAATGTAACAAACATTTATCTTGGGCCATGTAACACCGCGCTCAACGAGCACCTCTGCTTATTCCGTCTTTTGTGTGACTAGCAAAACAAAATGTAAACAATTGAGCGTCTTCACGTGCAGTGTTTTGCCTAACCAAAGTAACTCAATCTTACTACACAGCTAAGAAAACCTGGCAGTTGGCCGCAAGGCACGCTGGGTACTGTCCCGTCAGTGCTATGACTGCTGAGTTGTCTGTCGGTGATGCACATACACACTCTTGTCTTAAAATATAGACGTACAAACCAGCAATTCAATTAGACAGGTATGTTCTAAAAATTTATGCCGTGCCTAAATGTTTTGGTCGCATGCCAGTAATGACGTGCGTGGCACTGTTTCACCATCCCCAACCAATGGTTTTCACTACGAACAACTTAACCGGGCACGATCGGATACGAAATGTTGTGGAAAAGGCGAATCAAAGTCTGGAACTTATTGGCAAAACACTTCTCGTTAGAATACGAAGGTCAGGCGTTTCGAGGCCTATACGGCTGTGATAGGTCTGAGATAAATAACTCTTGGGAGGGGCCTCTACTTGACAAGTTCCCTTTGCCTTTACGGAAGAATGGCCACTAAGGGTGGTGACATAAAATCATTGAGCAGCAGTCTGTGCGCCAATCTCAAGGGTTTAAATTTCAAACCTCCGCAGTGTCATATAGTGTGTGCTACACTGTTGATGGTGATAGTTCCCTCGGAGAAAGGTGGCGCAGAGGTAACACAATGAAATCACGCTTCAAATTCACCTCCGGCAGTCCAGATTTACGTTTTCAGTGATTTCCCTAAATCACTCCATGCAATTGCCGGGACGCGTACTGAATAAATAACAGTATCTCATTCGAATGTTTTTGGTGCTCCAGTGACCCAAACCCATTTACCTATGGAAGGAATCCATGGTGAAAGTTGAAAAATTGAGCCCAGCCGGGATTCGAACCCAGGACTCCTACTTAGTAGACCACAGGGGAACCGATGATCTTCAACGCGGCGCGGACTACCCTGCCACGCCTGCCGTCAGGTATAAATTCACTGACGCAGTACGGTGGTAAGATAAGCTCCTCAAAGATGGATTTTTTTTTTTCTATTTTTTTTTTTTTTTTTTTTTTTTTTAAATATCGCTTGCTTCATTTGTAATACACATATAAAAAAGGCAAATAAAGATATGGATTAAAAAATTAATCAGGTTGTAATAACGTGTTTAAATATGGATTGAAAAACTGTCAAATATATTCTCAGGGATTTGTCCATTCGGGTGTGGATTCTTAACAACTTTTTCGCATCCGAGTGCTCCGCTCTATCGGATCCCAGATGCACTACCAAATCTGCGCTGACGTACACTAACTCTCCATTTTCGAATGCGATCGTATATCTTATTATTAACACTCACCTGAAGTCTTCCTATTTTATTTCGTGACTGTCCACAGACATTAGAAGCATGCCTTTGTCACGTTGGTCATTGACGGTTAACCGTCGTGGAGTATTGGGATCATTGAAAATGATTGGCATTGCTGTCAATTTCAGTCGATTACAAACATCACTTCTATTTTGCTCAAATTGACTATCTTGAGAATGACTACAATTGTTTTATCAATAAATTAATAACAAACAACGTAGACGTTTAGAAAGGCTTTCATTTACAATATCAAAACATAGACCACGCCATATAACAAAAAGAACTTAAGTCGTTAAAAACCACTTCCCTTCAATCAGCGAATAAATAGGTCTAATGGAGAGGTAAGACGTTTAGCCAATGAACTACAAAATAGCTATGTCGTAGGATCAGAGACGCTCGCGCATTTTAACACCGTTCGGAAGTACGACCCGTATGAGCAACTGTAACTAGAAAAAATCTACTGTGCATTGTCTAAAAGTAATTAGTATTGTTATTGTTTGTATGTATTCTTTGTTATCACCAATATATGAATAAATAAAATGTTAAAATGTTTGTAAAGCTTATGGAACTCAACTATGGGATCATCAGTCCCTAAACTTACAAACTACTTATGAACTACTTACGAACTAGGACGGCACAAATATCCATGCCCGAGGGGGGATACGAACACCCGACCGTAGTGGCTGTGCAGACCGTAACTGAAGCGCCTCAGTCCCCTCGGCCACGGCGGCTGACAATGAAAGATCCCAATGACAAAAGGAAATAAGGAAACACTACAACATGAGCCTACAAACACTACATGTATACCAGCATCTACCAATATTTTAAGTTTTAATAACATCAAAATATCACTAGTTATAAAAAAAAGTGCCAGAATTGTTTATTTAAACTACTAAAAACGAAATATTGTAAAAGATAATCGTGTATATATTCCAGGCCACTGAAGATGACTTGTAAATAAAGTCGAAACGAGTATTTGTTTTGTTTCAGATGCATAGACGGTTCATATAAGAAGTAACTGCAGAAAAGGATAGAAAATAACTAAAGATGATAATTTGCATGAAGTTTCGCAGGTAACCTACATACATGTTATATTTCATGAAAATCCGACCAGGAAAAAATATATCGTGACTTTGAATTTTAGCTGTATATCCTGTTTAGTAGTATAAGAAATGATACCGTTAATTTGATACCCACCGCGGCCGGCGAATAAATAAAATTATGTAAGGAAAGGTTGGACCTTTCGCTAAAAACACGTGTTGAAATGTTCAAATGTCTGTAAATCTATTGGACCAAACTGCGTGGTCATCAGTCCGTAGCTTACAAACTACTTAAACCTAGGTAAGCTAACCTACGGACAAACACACCCATGCCCCAGGGAGGACTCGAACCTCCACGGCGAGCAACCGCGCGCTCCGCAGCGAGGTGCTTTAGACCGCTCGGCTACTCCACCGCGGCCACGTGTTGAACCTGTCTGTTACGACGTGTTGAAATTGTGCATAAATACAAATGATTTATTCGACTTCGTATAGTTTTGAAACTCAAGTTGTCTCCTTTTGTCACGACGACTATATTTTACGCCCTTCAGGATCTGTTGGAAACGGTAAAACCACAAAAACCAATCTCTCAACGATTAGAACAATCGGGAGCTGCACATTACACCAAGCTGAAAGTAACTGTCCTGTCGCGTCGGCGAGAGGGAACTAAAATGGCGGATGTGCGTGACTGTCCCTACCATAGCCACTATCACTCATTACTCGCGGCGTGTCGCCGATTGCCTTATAAGGTAAGACCTGCTGTGCGTTCGCACTGAAGTAAGCATATATAGTGTCTGTTCTTAACGACATACGAAATGCATTTCACATTTACATGCATTTCACATTTACAAAATTTTGGAAGGAAGGATGAATCTTATGGTTTAACGTCCCTTTGACAGCCCGGTCATCATAGAAATTACACAAGCTCACGCTCCGATTGTTGGGGAAGGTTAAGGACCATCCCGGCGTTTTCCTACAGTAATTTGTGGAAATAACGGAAAACCTAAATTTGGGTGGCCGGAGGTGGAAAGTTGGCCAAGAGTCTTCACGTATGTATAAGTGCTTGTAACACAAGCAAGGCTATATATCGTAGTATGTAAACAGTAGATGTAGAAGGTAGAGGAAACTGTAAAACCAAATTGACCTTTCGCAGTATGATAGGCTATTTTTTTTTTCTTTACTTCATAAGAATTAAATAACGTCTGCGCCATCCTGCATATATGTTTTAATTCGTAACCGGAGTTATGTCGAAGATACAAACAAACCACAGATATTAGTTGCCAGAAAGATTGAATAATATTAATAGGGAAAGATGACAATTTTTGGCAGGACCAGGATTCTATCCGGCGTCTCCTGCTTCCTAGGCACCTACAGTGAGCACTACGCCACCCGGGCGCAGTGATCAGCACGACTTCACGGACTAAGTAAATTTTCATCTTACCCACAACATTCTGAAATTCCCACGGGAATCGGCGCAATGTGGCAAATATCGGGGATAATGAGCAATGGGGCATTGCGTCAGTAGTATTTGGGTAAGTTGATACTTTTTTTTTCCAGAGGGCTCACAGTTCTTTCGTGAGTACGTGCATGGCGAGCACGGAGCCCCGAGCTAATGCAGTCTTCCTTCCTTCTTTACTTCTCGGACTGCATTTCCTTTCTCCCTCCCCTCCTTTCCTATCCCCACTCCTTCCCCTCCCCACCGGGTGACTGATAACCGTAGCAGTTAAATCCCCTCCCTATCCCAACCAATCAACCCCATACCGCAAACCAACACTTTTATTTATTTATATATTTTATTTTATTTATTTAGTCATATGAGAAGTGTTTATACATGGTGTGACACTTAAAGCTGTTCTTCGGAATATTTAGAAAAGTAGAAATCGGATTTAAAAAAGTTTGCAATAAAAGTTGTTCACCTCCTTCCATTAACGTAAAGCTCGAACAGCTGCACCACCCACGAAGGCGGGAGGGGGAGTGACTTTGAAATCTTAAATTGGAGCCCCTGTTTTTATTGCAGTTTGGATTCTCCCTTAAAAACTATGTAACTTTTGTATGAAACGTCTGTTTCGTTTCATGATAGACGGCGCTGTAATTGGCAAAAATGAAAATGAAAATTGTTGAAAAACGGTAATATCTCAAATAAATACACATCAGACTAGGAAAATCCAGGTACAGTTCTTTTTATATTTTTGATAATGCTGTCATGTGACCACTCCCACACACGAATGAAGCACAGAATATGATCATGATCTTAGTTCGTGGTCAGACTGTTCATTGTACTTCAATGATTCGGACTGAACACATCTCTACACAACTGTTCCACGACGTTAACGGCTGCAGAGAGAGAGAGAGAGAGAGAGAGAGAGAGAGAGAGAGAGTAGATATCATTTGAGGCTCACAGAAATGTAAAAGAAGCCCGTCAAATGTATGCTAATCCGTTCCACGATACGAGTTTAACCTGGAAGTGTTAAACCTAGAGAAAACGTCCGATGTCTATTTATTCGAGATATTACTATTTTTCAACAATTTTAATCTCATTTTTATATTTGCCTATTACATCGCCATTTATAACGAAACGAAAAAAATGTTTCATACGTAAGATTTTTTTTTTTTTTTTTTTTTTTTTTTTTTTTTTTTTTTTTTTTTTTTTTACAGAACACCCAATTCTGCAATAAAAATAACAGGGGATCCTATTTCAGATTTCAGTCACCCAGCCATTGTCGACCCCGGGGGTGGTGCAAGGGGTCGAGCTTTTATTTTAATGGATGGCCCTTATCGATGTGAAAATCTTTCATTACAATTTTTGTTAATCCGATTGTTTTTTTTTTTTTTTCAAATTTTCGAAAAACAGTTTTAAATGCCTGTATAACAGGAGTATATGTTGCTTCCGACCATCACTTTTCGGCACCGTTCATCAGAATTAACTGATCCGTAACGTCTGCGAACAGAATTGTAGAGCATCTTCCACTGTAGAAACTTTGCGAACCACCTAAGGAACACAATGACAAGAATGAAAACAGCTGTTTTATCTCGCTCCCTTTGTGAGTCAGGATAGGTTAAGCCAAACAGCGGTACAGGATATATCTTTCCCCGCGATTCGAACGTAGATGTAAAACCAATTTTGTAAGATATGTAGAATATGAGTGGTGTTCAGTGAAACGATTGATATTGTTATCGTTACTGAAACTAAATGGTGACTTTTTTCATCCGAATTAACAAGAATATTTGACTTTTTTCTTTGCCATAATGTCGTTTCGATTAACAAAAACTTTTCACTTGTTCTTACAGCACTGAAGGTTATCTATTTGTGACTTCGAATTAGTACCTACAGTACGGACCTGTACAGTCAAGCCGGGACAAATTGAATGCTTTATTACACGCGTATTGTTATGGTCATGTTGTGTCGAAGTGCAAATGAAGTGTCATATATTATGCACGCACTAATGCTTGTGGCAGACTTTTAAGAAACTGGTACACGGAACCTCTACCACACCAAGCTGTTCTACTTTCTATAAGTGTTCCGGCAATAGCCACGAAGTGATGTGTGGTCAGCAAGTGGACGAGTAGAAAATTACGTACGAAATCCAAAAGTTTGGGTTTTAAATTCCGATATGGCGCCTATTTTGAATTGCGTCACATTTTCAATTAGCAAACTATTTTCTAGGTTTGCATTAACTTATGACGTTCGTCTTTAGATTCCAACGTTACGTGCACTGGTTGTTTGTTTGTTTGGTTGGTTTGTACTTTTAAAGGTTTTAAGATTAAGTAATTGCGAATCGATATCTAGTAACAGCATTATTTGCAAACACACAAAATCACGCGATCCTGCAAAGCTATAAATTACTCAAAATGGAAGTATTGCGTATTTCTTTTACATGATGCCTTCTGTTTGGCGTATACAAAACGTAGTTATTTCGTACAGTGCAGAAAATGTTTGGCAGCTTGACCCTTAATTTTTCAGAAGAAATATTGATTCGAAAATCAGATTTTTGTTTAGAACACACTCGTACTTTTTACTCATAAATCTCAGCAGTCTCTGCTGAATAGCTCTGTTCATGAGTTTAGTGTTACTGTAATATATTCAGTCTGAAAATTTTAAAATTAAATATCAATCAATTTTCGTTTAGCATAAGCAGGCTATGTGGTTGTCATTGGTAAGCTGATGTTTATGTCAATATCGTGCAAATTCACTCTCTCACGACGAAAGTGGACTTTCTGTTAGATTTCACAATATAAGTTAGATCAAAACGATGATATTAGCAGCTCAGTATGCAAATAGGTGACTTGTGATATGTGTTACTTCGAATACAGTAGTCAAATGAATTTCCTCGTGAAAAGAGACGCGTTTTGCTTTGAACTGGAGGTTGTTTTTCAAACTATTATATTGTTACTGCCAACATGTATTACGATATTCTAACTGAAATTTTCTGTATTGGTTTAATCAAAATGTTTCAAATGTTTGTATAGGTTATGAGACTTCACTACGGGGTCATCAGTCCCTAATCTTACAAACTACTTATGAACTACTTACGAACTAGGACGGCACAAATATCCATGCCCGAGGGGGGATTCGAACCCCCGACCGTAGTGGCCGTGCAGACCGTGACTGGCGCGCCTCAGTCCCCTCGGCCACCGCGGCCGGCCGTATTGGTTTAATTTTATTGTCTTCAGCAAGTACTGTTATGAAGTACAAATTCGAAATGCAGAGATGCTAAACGGTACATGTAGGAGATGCGAATTCAGGGGTTGCTACTGACGCTAAAGTTTTTTCATTGTCAGCAAAAAATATTGAAACGTTTGTAAACCTATTGACAAAACTGCTATAGTCGTCATTCCGTAGACTTTCAAACTACTTAAACAACGTTACATTAAGGACAACACACACACACACACACACACACACAAACGCGCGCGCGCGCGCGCGCGCTCGCGTGCCTGGGTAAGATGCGGACCTCCGGCGGGAGTGGCCTTCCAGCCGCAGCATGATGCCTTAGGGCTTAACTGGCGTACTCTTGTTGCAATATGTGGCTTATATAAACTGATTGAGGAGTAAATAATTACACTCTTTGTAAATTTCAGATATCGAAAATTTTCCTCGTAGATGTACTCTTGTAATCAATGTTGTCAGCACCCTCCAGGTAAGTCTCTTGTATAAGATGCATTTAAACTGACTAGTGTTCCATTATTTTTAGCAGAAGGCAGTGGTATTTGTTTAGGGAACGTTGAGGGCTAATTTATTCACATTGGTTGGCAGTTTTATTGCATTGAGGTGCCAAATTTTTAAGCGTAGTATGGAACGTTTCTACAAACGACTGGCCTGCAGTGCCGCAGCACAATGTTCAGTTTCTGAGAGACCGCCACCTCACATGTAAGCCTTACTCATGTTCCTCCTAATTAGCCATCTTCCTAACGCCACTACTGTGGCTAAGTTTGGGGGCCTAGCTAACGGGGAGAAGGGGAAGAGGGGGCGGAGGTTTGCTCACAATGCAATCTGCACCACATCAATTTAGGCAGATCATCTGTAGGTATTTTGGACCTGATCTGAATGTACTTCCTATACTTGAGCACAGAACCCCTTTCCACGCCACCTCCAGCTGTAAAGAGAAAACTAAACATATCTCTCTCCCTCCCTCCCTCCAACCGCACCCTCCACCCCCCCGCACACACACACACAAACACACACACACACATATATATAGAACAATAAATTGTCCACGCACTTGCTCTTAATGTTTGCATTTTAGAGCCCAACTTTGCTCGGCATTTTTTTCTTGTTTTACCTACTCCCAAAATATGTAAAGCCAAGAATTTGCCGAATAAGATATTTGTACGATACTATCGACATTGAGTAAGAGCTCATAGCATGATTAGATAACATTTCCGGACATAGGTTCGTATGTAAATCTTGATCTAGTCCCCACTACATCCCCGCTAGATAGGCTGATTTTATTAAGTTTAACCGAAATACGCCGGTAAAAACAATTAGGGGATCAGTTGACATATCTAGGTTCTGAATTACTGTCATCGGCGGAATGATCTGAAATGGTTCGACGCCTTTCTGTCGGTTCTACGGAATGGAGACAGCGTTACAGCAACCAAGAGGGTGTTAATAACAGAAAGATGCTGCAGAGGGGATTGGTGTTTACTCTACCAAACGAATTACACAAGCAACTGGGTTCAGATTGCAATGCAACAAGAAAGTGATTTACTCAAAGCTATGGCATGGAGAGGAGGAAGTTTGGAAGCGGGACAGACGAAGAGGGAAGCGGCTGCAGCTATTGGAGTGTCCCGAAGTGTAATTTCCAGGACCTGGAAGCGATTTTAGACAACAGGAACCGTTAGAAGAAGGCAAGGCCAAGGTCGTACACGGGTAGCATTAGAAATACATGACCATTATTCCTGGATAAGAGCCCATCAAGACAGGAGGCTGAATGCAACTCAGCTGTAGCTCACCCTCCAGGCAACAACAGGACACGAAATGACAACACAAACAGTTCGAAATCGCTTTCGGAAATGTATCCTCTACGCACGGAGACGTATGGTGTGTTTCCCATTAAGAACACGACACGGTTTAACTCGCAAAACCTGCGGGGAGGAACATCAGGACTGGAGTCGCAACTAATGGCGCCGGATTTTACGTCTACATCCACATAAATATTCTGCAAGTCACATTGTAGTGCTTGGAAGAGAGTTCGTCGAACCGCTTTTGTAATATTTCTCTAGAGTTCCATTCTCTAATATCTTGCGGGTAAAAAAAGAACACCTAAATCTTCAAGTTTTCGATCTGATTTCTCTTATTTTATTATGATGATCATTTCTCCTTATGTAGGTGTGTGCAAACAAGATATGTTCGCATTCGGAAGAGAAAGTTGGTGAAAGAAATTTCGTAAATAGAACTCGGCGCAACGAATAATGCCTTGCTTTAAATTATTTACACCCCAACTCGAGCATCATATCCGTGGCACTCCCTCCCCTATATCGTGATAATACAAAACGAGCTGCCCTTCCCTGAATTTTCTCTAAATCGTCCGTCAGTCCCACCTGGTGTGGGTCCCACAATGCGCACAGCGATACTCCAAAACAAGACGCACTAGCGAAGGTGGTTTCTTTAGTAGAACTGTTGCATCTTCTAAGTGTTCCTGCAATGAAACGTAGCCTTGGTTCGTCTTCCCTCTTTGCAATTTAAGTTGTTCGTAATTGTTAGTCCTAGGTATTTAGTTGAATTGGCAGCCTGTGGATTTGACTGATTTATCGTGTAAATGAAGTTCAACGTATTTCTTTTGGTGCTCATATGGATGTCTCCACACTTGTCATTATTAAGGTTTAATTGCCAATTTTTGCACCAAGCATATATCCTATGTACATCATTTTGTAGTTGCTTCTGCTGACTTTACTAAATAAAGATCAGCAAAAAGCAAATACGTCTGAGCTATGAAAAACATAATTCTGGACATTGCATGAGTATAATGGAAATTAGTGCAAAAAGTAGCGATGCAAATGAAAAGTCTGCGGTAGTGCATGAAACAAACCGGTACTCCGTGATGTAGGGCGAAAACCAAGACTAAAATTTCCACCACTGAAGACATTTTATCATCATTAAAACGAAACGCGTCTAGTCAGAAATGTAGCATTTTATTTGTAGTTGTATAGACGGACAAATATTACCCATCATAATTACAAAAGCAACTACGGACGTGATGACCACACAAACGATGAATCTCAAATAAAGAGTTAAGACATCAAAATATCATACTGTATCACACAAAAATTACAATTGTAACCAATATCAGAATAGAATGCGTTACCAACTGTATATTGTGATCCCCTAATTGTGTTGAGCAGTGTATTATGTCACCATTGATTGATTGATTGATTTGTTCAGGGATATAGAAAGAACAACAGCTACGCCCCAAAGCTGCCCGCACCGAAACGTGAGTTTATTGTGAGGTATCACTCCTTGTTTTAGCCAGTAAAACCAACTAGTGAACTTAAAGAGCAGCAGAAGTCCTCTTACTAGATCCTTATTAGACACAATTTCTTCAGGGATTTGTGACTCATTCTGTCTCCATAATATGACCCATAAACTACTAACTTCGTTGTTATTTACGTTCGTCTTACAGGTTTACTCACTAATATTATTCTTGTTATTATTATATTGCTCATACTTTCTGTCTTACAGTGGTTTAACGTAATTCGTTGTATCTTATTTGAATAACACCTTTTATCTACATTTAATTCCACACCTTCACTATATCCCCGTTTTTTATTCTCCCATTCCATTCATTTAATATTGTAGCAAATTCAATGCAGCTCCGTTTAGTGGCTACATGCATACATATTTCTCGGCGCTTCGCCAAATGTAATGTTTTTCTGGTATCCACGCTTTCTGTAAATCGGCGTGAAAGTCTTCAAATGATCTTCTAGTTTATTTATTTTGTTTGACTAGTGGCTTTATTTATTTTAATTGGCATTCCAAATGTTCAAAATGTTTGTAGAGCTTATGGGACTTAACTACGGGGTCATCAGTCCCTAAACTTACAAACTACTTACGAACTAGCTAATTCTAAGGATGGCACAAATATCCACGCCCGAATGGGGATTCGAATCCCCGACCGTAGTGGCCGTGCAGACTGTGACCGGCGCGCCGCAGAACGCTCGACCACCGCGGCCGGCAATTGGCATTCCCTTGATTATACAGAGCCGACACTGTTTTTAATGCACATATAGATTTGCGTGACATGTTTTATTGGACAGCTGTCAGATGGCTTCTGGTGTTTCTCACATTTGAAGTTTTAATAAGAACCAGTTTTTATTCTGTTGGTTATATTTCACACTTGTTATAGGCAGTAGTCGTTATATGACGCGTAATATCGGACATTTATTATTACGAGCGTCTAATTTATGATGTCACATTACGTTCGGGTTACATGAACTTCTAAGGAAGACGTGTCTACATCCAGCGATACCATGGTCAAGGTTGATTAAAATACCATCTGTTGCAACTGAGTGCCTGCTTTTTATTAATTTGTCTACGAATTTGTTTATATTTTTCATAATTAAGAATCACAACCACTATAAGATTCATAGTAATACGAACGCAATGGACCGGAGACGAAACCCGTACACATAAAAATATACACGTTTGTAAAACTAAAGATCAAAATATATTCCTAAATTTCAAGGCGTTAAAACAACGCAGCACTTGCATCTAAATATGCACATTAATTTTTTCCTGCCTTGAATAATACTACATCCTTGACGGTATGTGCACAGGGAACAGCATTAAAAATTCTGAACGGGAAAAATTACGAACTTTATTCTAGCAGAAATCTACTATCCAAGAAATGTGGATCTGAAAAAAAAAAAAAAAAAAAAAATAAAAAAATTGAATGTTCTCCAACAGACGTTTTTCCGTATTTACGTTGAGAAGTATTTAAATTGCTTAGCGATTTTATGATATTGGTGACCAACAGCTAAACATTTTAAGTACTTACTTGATAGATCAGGCCACTACCGCGAGAACAGGTAGGTTGCCTAAGATCACAGGGCTAAAAAACCGAAAAATTATCATTATACGCATGCGACGGCTACGACAGCCTGGACAGAATTATCGTGCTCCTGTTGGCAACATCGCACCGATTAACTATAAAAAAGCATAATTTAAGCACACAATAGTATCGTTCAGCAATTTCAATGGAATCGTGAGCCAGAGATATGTCGATATCTAGGTATTTGCTACGTCTGGAAATTGTTTGGTTTGCTTTTTTGACGTCAATTGTCCTGTTACTATCGCAATACAATAGATGCACAACAAATCTCTATGGTTTAGAAACATAAAAAAGTTAAAGTCATTTAAAATTGAGGCGCATAATATTAAATTTAAAATAAAAACAATTAAAAAAATTAAAAATAAAAAAAACTGGAGGTAGAATCCCGACAACCGGATTTTATGTACGAATGATGAGGTCCATGGCTAGTAACCTTAATTTTAATTGTTCGTAGTTTATGAACTGAGGACTATTTGATAATTAGTTGCCGTCGTCATGAATTCCGAAATTCATAGAAACTCATTTGCTTATTGGAAGTACACACGATCTACGCAACTCTCAATAAAAGACGGAATAACCTTGTTTTTCACTAGTTATACTTTGGCTGCTCATGTCAGCAACATAAAATTTGATTTGTGACATCAGCAGAATACGAGTTGCTTTCGTTTTACATGAAGATCGAAATTTTAATACTGTACTTTTTGTCCTGCCTTTACTCATTTAATAGCAGTGATCGATAAACGTCAATAAATACGTGTGAAACACGTCTAATTATAGTTACCGTACTAGTAAGAGGTGCTTAATGTGGTGTAAAAATATTGAGACAGTAGAATTAAGAGGTAATATCTTGGAGCCAGTTGACCTGATAGTATATATTTTAAGGCAATGCCAAGTACGTTCAACAGTGTAGGAGTATGTTGCCTGACATTCCACTAAATGAATACACATTTTGAGCAATTTTCTCCTGCAGATAATATTTACGTATGTTTTATGAATCACTATCACCGATTATAACATTCTTCAAATGGTTGTGTTTATTTTACAATAGTCGCATTAGGAACTGCAGTGAGATACCTAAATCGTGGACAGTGAGTGTGAAGGATTAATGTCTAAGTTTAATTCGACCCTAAAAATATTTCAAAGTGTGATACATCGTTAGTTTGCTGGATGTCACAGGTCTTTGTTTTCAGGTCACTTTCACTACGGCGTAGTAAGGCGCCATTTCACAAGCCACCACAGCACAATTTATTAACGCATATAACAATAGCTTCACATGCACTATAGACCAACAAATAGCGGCGACTGCTGCTTCTTTGCCTGCATTTAAAAAAAACTTTGCGATACAGGAGTTGTGACCCTAGTGTCTTTGAATGCATTTCCTCAAAGCTTTAAGCCAATTTCATTACAGGTATAACATGTAAAATGTTAAGATGTCTATGAAATATGCAGACAAAATTAACATCACTCATGAACGAGATGATTATGGTTGTGCTAGTAATGTAACGGCATTCAAATTCCACAAAATGTTTATGGACAACGCTTTTCGCGTCAATGGAACAAGAAACTCTGTTCTGCACATCGAAATGCTTATGTCCACGGATATCAGTAGCACTTTACAGATAAAAGCGTGCGTGTTAATCTCTGTACAAAACAATAATTACTTTGTATACGTGGATTTCTATTATATGCAATCGAAAATAACTAATTTTCTGTTTTATCTCGTTATTATTACCCGCTTGTGACAGATTGTTAGTACAATGCTTTCGACGTGCAGTGTCCTGAAAAAGGGTAGATGCGTTGTTGACACCTGTAATGGCTAAAGTTGGTGACACGACCTTTCGCAAAGCTTTTGCGCACAATTTCATGTGCATCCTATTTACATCATACCAGAAGCAGGCTTGCGTATGAGTCATTGCGTTTCGTTTACAGTAATAGAGGTGACTTCATCAGTTAATGGAAGCCACAAAGGAGAGAATGTAAACTATACACTGGAATCTTTGCTTCCTGGTCTGACTGCTGTTTGTGTTTCATATATGCCACAAACAATATTCTGAATTTGCCAACGTCCTTCTTAAATATATTTAGAAGTATAATCACTGCAAACTCACTACACTAATATATGTAGTGGGTTAATATGATTGTCCGCTATGATGAATGATCGTATGATAAAAGAACTATATGAATAACTTTAAGTAGTACGTGTCCACAATTTTTTTCGCGTTCAGGTAATATTCGTAAGAAAATTTGACAAATCCCGTACGGTTAATTACGAAAGAAAGCTTCAATTTACCAGTACGCGTCAAATATGTGAGTTCTGACTTCAGTGGACGAAACTTTAAGCTTGGAGCAATCCTAACGTTGAAGTTACGGCGTTTTAAAATAGTTTGCGTACCTGTAATATTCGCGGACGAGCACTCAAGACGTGTGAATTATAGATTGAAGCATCTGCAGATAAGGATCTTATTTCTCGTGCTAGAATGGTCTTATTGTATTCGCAGTTACTTACTAATGAACAGACTGTTATCGGTCTAAATTACATTAATTGATTTTAAACGTCCGATTTCGTTTCATCTGAACCACCCTGAAGTAGCGTTGAATCGGTTCTGAGAGATGCTCGTATGACGTATCGGCAAAAAATTATGGCTGGTAACTTGGACGAGTTATTCTTCTAATCTATACAAATTATTTCTCTTATCCACGGAAACACTTGTTGTTTTGCTCATTCCAAAAAAGGAGCTTGCAGTAGAAATGATTTATTTCGGAGTATCAAAGAAGTGATCATAGCGTACTTGGACCACCTTTCCGGACATTGCCACATCACGTATAATTACAGGCATAATCATAAGTTACATGAGATGGCATCTTACATTATTTTACGGTTTTCAGTTTCATGCCAATATACACCAACACACGGGTGAATATTTTTATTTCCTTTCCTTTGATGTTAGTAGTGCTACGAAAGCTCAATCTGACACCCGAATAAATGTCCTCGAAGGAAGTGTCCACTTCTTGACTTTTGAATTATTTCTTAATTGGTTGGTTTTTGGAAGGGACTAAACGGCAACGGTTATCAGTATTTCTTAATTCGCACTCGTGTTTTCAGCCATTAGTCATTTCCAACCTGTGGTTTTATAAAACCAAATCAGTAACTGTTCTTAAATAGTAAGATCCAGCTGTACTTCACTTTTATTATAACCGGATTCGTGCAGTTTATGCCCTTATTCAGATATCTATTCAGGAACTATTGTAGTAGCGGAAATAATTTTTTAATTTTTAAAATAACGGATGCGAATTTTTTGCACGAGTCCGCGTTCTTAATTTTTTCTCAATATGGCAAGTCAGACGTGTATAAATTTTATGGTGGCCCTTGAAAAAAAGCTAATGCCCTAAATCATTATTCTGAATTTAAAAAATAATTCATAAGTCAAATGGCAGAAACAGTGTTTCAACAAGACTATGTGACGGTTGTTTCCCGTAAAAGAAAAATTGAAAATAAGTACTTTTTTCAATACGAATAAAACTTTATAGATCGCTAAACGCGTTTTTATTTGTAACAGGGTTTAGGCATCGGCCATCATCACATCAAAAATACCGGAGTTTGTGAAGCATCACCGACTAGGTACAGAGGTGTTTAGATCTTCTAATGGCATGTACCGAAACGACTTTATAAATGAAGACAGTTTTATTCATATTACCAAAAGATTTTTCTTTTGCGGGGAATTACCGTTACGGAGTATTCTTTAAAGGCAGTGTTTGCCATTTGACTTATTATTTTTTTCATATACACTCATTATTTTGGCCATTAGCGATTTTGAAAATTTAAAAATATCTGACATTCCGTATTGAGAAAAAGATAAACAACGAGGACTCATTCCTTTATTTAGAAAAAAAATTCTTTTCGAAACGACAGTAGTTCATACTTAACATAAAGCTAATTTGAGACAAACACGCACCTTCGACAGCTCTAGTAGGAGGACTTTGTTAATCTTGACACGATGAGTTTGGACTATGGTTGTATTATTAATTTTATGAATAAACGCGTACAGCAGTTCACATTATGAAACTAATAATTCTAAATTGCTTTTCGGTTGATGCAATAATAACAGAGCTGTCTAATGTAGATCATTGATTAAAATTTCACTACATGCTAAAGAAACGACAAGTTAATTTATATACATGTTATGTGACACCACTGAGGCTGAACAATTACCAGCATCTTCCGAGCGCTGCTCAGCACAGAGATTTTGAAGTGTGCAATTATGTCATACAAACAGGGTCTGGTTAGTACGTAAATCCAGTTTTGTGCGACCTGTCGAGCGATGTTATACTTTCTGGCATCAGCAGACGTCTGTTTACAAGACACAATTCAAGACTTCAAAATGTGTGTGCTGAACAGCGGTCTGAAGACGGTAATATTGTATTACCGAAACCGGTCATTAAAAGTTTCTGTAACTTTGACAGCTGAAACTGTTTATTTATAAAACGACGTGGAAGAAAAGTGCAGCGGAAGAAAAACGCACTGACGTGCTCGCCATAGATGCGGCCATTGTTTACTCATTATTAGGCCTCGTAACTACTACTGATTCAAATCTTACGCTATTCTGTCTTCTAATCAAATTGCGTGCTTATGGAATATCGCCAGAGTTGTGAGATTGGATTCGCGATTTCCTGTCAGAAAGGAGACAGAACGTAGTAAATGACGGAAAGTCATCGAGCAAAACAGAAGTGAGATCTGGCGTGCCCCAGATAAATGTTATAGGGCTCCTGCTGTTACTAATCTCCATAAACGATTTAGGAGACAATCTGATCAGTTCTGTTAGACTGTTCACGGATTATACTGAGGCAGATATAAAGCTGTAAAAGCAATTAAGTACCTAGGAATCTTATATATTAAAATAATCTACGAAAACTAACGTCAGTCGGCCAGACCAAACTACCCGGCCGATTTCCTTCATTTTTGTTTTAAACGAAAGGTATTCATTCAGAGATTTGTTATCAAGTATCAGAATTCAATTAAGTCTCTACGTCCTTCATTTTTATTCAAACGCGGCATCCTTCTGTCCTTGCATTGAATATTTTTAATCGATCTGTTTTACGATTTTTCGGTTATAATTAAGATACGCAGTTCTTTTTTGAGCTAACAACACTCAGCGTATCAAGCTCTTTCATTTGCGCTTTTAAACACTTAGATTGATTCTGAGGAAAACTATGCGTGAACATTCAATTTTACTCGCAATTTTCCCAACTGTTTCGTCATTACACTAACGGAGCGAAGTGTTCGCACGGGTCCTCTACTTACAATTAAGAACGAGTGAAATGAGAAAGAACACACAGAAAATATCGTAGGGAAGGCGAACCAAAGACTAAGTTTCATTGTCAGAACACTTAGAAGACGCAACAGTTGTACTAAAGAAATTGCGTACACTATACTTTTTTGTCGCATTTTGGAGTATTACTGCGCAATGTGGGATCCAAACCAGACGGGACTGACGGGGATGTAGAGAGAAGTGCAGTTAGTGTTCAGGGCTGGCCACAGCGATTTTGCCGCTCCGTGCAAACATTTCAAGCGCCGGCCCCCTCCCCCATGCACACGCATTTTTCCACTTTTTCAGCTTTATTCAAATATGACGTCTTATTTCCACATATTACATTCATGCGTCTCTTTGTAGTGAATATGTCTTTAAGATCAAAGCAGCGTCAATATCACAGAATACAATAAATGTCTTGGGGCCTGTAAAATAAAGTTTTACAGTTTTCATTACTAGATATCAATATAAGAGTTTTCAGGCCGTAGTAAATAGTAGCTTTCTGTTCCTTTGTGTATCTTCAGGTGAGCTTGCTGATAGACAATCTCGCCGGAACTGTTCCGGCGAGATTGTGTACCAGCACGCTCACCTGAGGATGGCGGGCAGTTGCGCCGCTGAAATATTGTGTCAAGTTGACTTTAGTATCCGGCTGCAAACCCGAGAAGATTACAAACAAACAATTCTTACGGAAATTTCAATGGGACCTGTTTGATTATCCTCCATACAGCTCGTACCTCTCTCCTAGCGACTTTCATCTCTTCTTACACCTAAAATATGTCCTTGGTGGTCAACACTTCAACGATGATAAAGAGCTGTTACCACATGATTGAATACACAGGCGGCAACCTTCTGTGAAGGATGCATGCAAAAACTTGTGGCACGCTATGATAAGTGCCACAAAATGTCGGCAGTTATGTGGAAAAGTAGTTTGAGAGTTGTAGAATTTTGTACAATAAAAATTTCTTCTGTATCTGTGTACAATTTCATTTTACTACCAAACGGAAAATACTTTCTGGACACGCCTCGTATTATCGCGTTACAGCGGAGAGAACGTCACAGAAATGATGCACGAGTCGGAGTGGAAACCATTAAAAGAAAGGCGTTATTCGTTGCGGCGATTTTATTTGCGAAATTTCTGTGACGAACTATCTGTTCCGAATGAAATTGTAATGAAAGTACCGGACCACTGCTTATATTTTATTCAATAGCGCTACAGCTGTTTCAACTTTTGTCATTATCAAGCGCGTCTACGATGTTTGGACGTTATATGCTGACATCTGGTGTAACCGTTGTATAACTGTATGGAAATGTTCACGTATTTCGTAGTTGGATACGTTTTTTAGCTACCAGGTTTTATGCATCTTGTTACGCTAAAACGTTAAATTAAAGAAAACTTTTATATTTTGCGTAATTAACAACAGCTCTGCCAAAGATGTATCCAACTACGAAATACGTGAATATTTCCATACAGTTATACAACAGTTACGCCAGATGTCAGCAAATAACGTCCAAACATCGTAGACGCGCTTGATAATGACAAAATTTTGAAACAACCTGTAGCGCTATTGAATAGAATATAAGCAGTGATACGGAACTATCGTTACAATGTCATTCAGCGACATTTATGACACTGCAGGCGCAAGAATCAGGAAGTTTATCTCTTGCGAATTCGAACATATTTGGTTAGCACCCACCTAAATCATCATCATAATAAAATAGATCGAAAACGAAAAGATTAAGGTGTTTCTTTTTCAGCAGGCTATTAGACAATGGATCGGTAGAGGAATGTCGTTGTAGCGGTTCGATCGACCATCCGAATTGCACTTAAATGTGGAACCCACAACAGACGGGACTGAAGGGGGGATATAGAGAGAAGTGCAGCTCGTGTTATATTATCGCGTTACAGGGGAGAGAGAGTCACAGAAATGATGCACGAGTTGGTGGAAATCATTGAAAGAAAGGCGTTATTTGTTGCGGCGATTTTATTTGCGAAATTTCTGTCAGGAACTTTCTCTTCCGAATTCGAACATATTTTGTTATTTGCACCCACCTATATGATCATATCATAAAATAAATCAGATCGAAAACGAAAAGATGAAGGTGTTCCTTTTTCTGCTTGCTGTTAGAGAATGGATCGATTGAGTAGTATCGTTGTAGTGGTTCGATCAACCATCCGAATTGCACTTAAATGTGGGATCCACAACATACGGGACTGACGGGGGGATATAGAGAGAAGTGCAGCTCGTGTTATATTATCGCGTTACAGGGGAGAGAATGTCACAGAAATGATGCACGAGTGGGAGTGGAAATCATTAAAGGAAAGGCGTTATTCGTTGCGGCGATTTTATTTGCGAAATTTCTGTCACGAACTTTGTCTTCCGAATTCGAACATATTTTGTTAGCACCGACCTACATTATCATCATAATAAAATACATCAGATCGAAAACGAACAGATTAAGATGTTCCTTTTTCCGCACACTATTAGACAATGAATCGGCAGTGGAATATCTTTGTAGCGGTTCGATCAACCATCCGAATTGCACTTAAATGTGGGACCCACAACAGACGGGACTGACGGGGGATATAAAGAGAAGTGCAGCTCGTGTTATATTATCGCGTTACGGGGGAGAGAGTGTCACAGAAATGATGCACGAGTGGGAGGGGAAATCATTAAAGGAAAGGCGTTATTCGTTGCGGCGATTTTATTTGCGAAATTTCTGTTACGAACTATCTCTTCCGAATGACATTGTAATGAAAGTACCGGATCACTGCTACAGCTGTTTCAACCTTTTGTCATTATCAAGCGCGTCTACGATGTTTGTACGTTATATGCTGAGATCTGGTGTAACTGATATTCACGTATTTCGTAGTTGCATACGTTTTTAAGGTACCAGGTTTTATGCAGCTTGTTACGCTAAAACGTTAAATTAAAGAAAACTTTTATATTTTGCGTAATTAACAACAGCTCTGCCAAAGATGTATCCAACTAAGATATACGTGAATATTTCCATACAGTTATACAACAGTTACGCCAGATCTCAGCATATAACGTCCAAACATCGTAGACGCGCTTGATAATGACAAAATGTTGAAACAGCTGTGGCGCTATTGAATAGAATATAAGCAGTGTTACGGAACTTTCATTACAATGTCATTCAGCGATATTTTGTTAGCACCTACCTACATGATCATCATAATAAAATAGATCGAAAACGAAAAGATTAAGGTGTACCTTTTTCCGCACGCTATTAGACAGTGGATCGGTAGAGCAATGTCATTGTAGCGGTTCGATCAACCATCCGAATTGCACTTAAATGTGGGATCCACAACAGACGGGACTGGCGGGGGGATATAACGAGAAGGGCAGCTCGTGTTACAGGGGAGAGAATGTCACAGAAATGATGCACGGGATGGAGTGGAAACCATTACAAGTAAGGCGTTATTCGTTGCGGCGATTTTATTTGCGAAATTCCTGTCACGAACTTTTTCTTCCGAATTCGAACATATTTTGTTAGCACCCACCTACATGATCATCATAATAACATAAATCAGAGCCGGCCGCGGTGGCCGAGGGGACTGAGGCGCTCCAGTCACGGTCTGCACGGCCACTACGGTCGGGGGTTCGAATCCCCCCTCGGGCATGGATGTTTGTGCCGTCCTTAGGATTAGCTAGTTTATAAGTAGTTTGTAAGTTTGGGGACTGATGACCCCGTAGTTAAGTCCCATAAGCTATACAAACATTTGAACATAAATCAGATCGAAAACGAAAACATTAAGGTATTCCTTTTTTCCGCACGCTATTGGACATTGGATCGGTAGTGGAATATCGTAGTAGCGGTTCGATAAATCCTCAGAAATGCACTTATATGTTCTTGTAGAGAGAGTTAATCGGACGAGAGGAAAGATATTTCGACGTCGAGACACAGGTTGCGAACGCGAGCGAGCTTACCTGTGTGGTAGAGGCGGGTGTCAGGAAGGCGTCAGGTGACAACGGGGCTGCGGTCCACGGTGTTAGCGGCGGACGGTGGAGGAGTGAGGAGGCCGCGGAGTCGGCAGCGGGTAGCAGAGCGGTGCGTGGCGGTGGTCGGTCGGCGTTCGGCGTGCGGCGTGCAGCGGCGCGGTCGGCACACTGGTGGCAGGTAGCGCCCGCCCAGACGCCGCCCGCCTGGCTGCCCGCCTGCCTGGCTGCTCCGCCTCCGCCGACGCCTCCGGCCGGGGATGGCGAGGCCGCCACCGCCGCGCTCCGCACCTCAGGGTCCGGACAACCCCCACGCTTCTGGCCGGCGGCAGCCGCGCTGCGCCAACAACCCTCCGAAACCTGCCTCTACCAGGCTGCTTCATCCCGTCCGCTACATTTAGGACCGTTTGGCCCTTTTCACACGAGAGGCCGCGCCGGCCGCGGTGGCCGAGTCGTCTGCGGCGCGCCAGTCACGTTCTGCACGGCCACTACAATCGGGTCGAATCCATCATTGCCGGTGCAAACGGCACAGAGTCTGATATAACTGAGATACCAACAGCCGTATGTGTTGTTGTTATGGTCTTCAGTCCGGAGACTGGTTTGATGCAGCTCTCCACCCTACTCTATCCTGAGCAAGCCTTTTCATCTCCTCATAAGAACGACAACCCACATCCACTTGAATCTGCTTACTATACGCGTCTCTTGGTCTCCCTCTGCAAATTTTTACCCCACACACTTCTCTCCAATGCTAAATTTACGATTCCTCGATGTCTAAAAATGTGTCCTACAAAGCGATCCCTTCTTTTAATCAGGGTATACGAAAAATTCCTTTTCTCACCAATTCTGTTCAGTACCTCTTCATCAGTTATGCGATCTACGTACCTAATATTCAGCATTCTTCCTTCAGCACCACATTTCAAAAGCCTCTATCCTCTTCCTGTCCGCACTGCTTATCGTCCATGTTTCACTCCCGTACAAGGCAACACTCCACACAAATGCCTTCAGAAAAGACTTCCTTACACTTAAATTAATATTCGATGTTAGCAAATTTCTGTTTTTCAAAAATGCTTTTCTTCCCATTGCCATTCTGTATTTTATATCCTCTGTACTGCGACCATCGCATGTTATTTTACTACCCAAGTAATAAAACTCATCTACCACCTTCATTGTTTCGTTACCTAATCTAATTCCTTCAGCATCGCCTGATTTTCTAAGGCCGCATTCCATTATTTTTGTTTTGCTCCAGCCTTATGTATAATAAAATATTTATTGTATCACAACCAGTTTCGGCATAATACATCGGAGCATAATATCCAAAAGACGGGATACTAAAACTGGATTCGTGGACTTCTGTCTATTAGTGGGACACAACCACACAACTGTGACAACAAGGACTGGTTGTGGTTTCAAAGATTTTTGAAACCACAACTAGTCCTTCTTGTCACGGTTGTTGTGGTTGTGTCCCACTAAGAATTCCGCGAAAACAGTTTTGATATCCCTAATTAATGGATATTATGCTCCGATGTAGGGACCTGAAGATGGCATAGTGGAAAGCCGAAACTGGTTGTGATACAATAAATATTTTATTATAGATACGGCTGTTGGTATCTCAGTTCTTTCAGACTATGGTCGGGGGTTCGAATCCCCTCCTCGGGCTTGGATATTTGTGCCGTCCTTAGTATTATGTAGTTCATAAGTAGTAGTTTGTAAGTTTAGGGACTGATGACCACGCAGTTAAGTCCCATAAGCTATACAAACATTTGAACATTTGAACGGCTGGCTGTGCATCCAGCTGCAGGGAGCTGAAGCTATTCACGTTAGATTGGGCATTATGCGACCTTTCACACGAGAGACGGAGAGCTTCGACTTCGGCTCACTGAGCCGCAGTGTAGCTTGTCAACTGAATCGCT
The DNA here is from genome assembly GCA_026315105.1 of Locusta migratoria. Classification (NCBI taxonomy): domain Eukaryota; kingdom Metazoa; phylum Arthropoda; class Insecta; order Orthoptera; family Acrididae; genus Locusta; species Locusta migratoria. The sequence continues at coordinate 287,826,973 of CM048745.1, read as the reverse complement.
TGCTACTCGCTTTACACATAGCCGTACGGGAGCGTTCAATCGGGATACAGTGAGCCGCTTGTCGCCCTCCACGCCCATTGTTGATTCAGCATCTCTATTGTTTGCGTCCGTTTACCAGTGTATACCACTAACAAATGTCAGTCGTGAACGTGCAGGTCAGAATAAAGGGAGGCACCCTGACGCCACAGCTCTGAAGCCAAGGGTAGCCATCTTGATCCGACCAAAACGCTCCTGTATACAGGGTGTGAATCTTCGGCTTCGCAGCGCGATTCGTCACCTGCCAACAATGAAAAATGTCTCCCGCAAAATGTCATCCTGCGCATATTTCCGCCAGTAAATGGACGTCAAAGACTCAGATCGCTTGTGGTCCATACGTCAGTGTGTTTCATAATTACAGCAACAAACTTGTAAGGGATGTATTAGGCGTCTTCAGGAACAAAATGAGCATGAAAACATATGCCCCGAAACGCCATTCAACGACGATACGAATTTACATAAACGATTTAGGGAAAAATCTAAGTAGCTCTCTTAGGTTGTTTGCAGATGACGCCGTCATTTACCGTCTAGTAAAATCATCTGAAGATCAAAACCAACTGAAGAACAATCTGAATAAGATATCTGTATGGTGTAAGAATTGGCAATTGACTCTAAACAATGAGAAGTGTGAAGTCGTCCACATAAGTACGAAAAGAAATCCGTTAAACTTTGTTAACAAGACAAATCAATCAAAAGTGAAGGCCGTAAACTCCACAAGATACCTAGAAATTGCTATTACCTCAGGCTTAAATTGGAAAGAACACGTAGATAATGTCGTGGGAAAAGCGAACCAGAGACTGCGTTTTTTGACAGAACCCTTAAAAGATGCAACAGAACTACAAAAGAAACTGCATACAATACGCTTGTCCGTCCATTTTTAGAGTATTGCTGCCCAGTGTGGGATCCTTATCAGGTGGGTTTGACGGAGGACATCGAAAGTGTCCAAAGAAGGGCAGCTCGTTTCGTATTGTCGCGATACAGGGGAGACAGCGTTCGGAAATGATACAGGATCTGGGATGGGAATCATTACAACAACCGCGCTTATCGCTTCGGCGTGGGCTTCTTACGATACTCCAATCGCCAACATTCTCCTCCGAATGCGAAAATATGTTGTTGACTCCCATTTACATAGGTAGAAATGTCCATCAGAATAAAATATGAGAAATCGGAGCTTGAACGGAGAGATTCAGGTGTTCTTTCTTCCCGCGCGCTATTCGAGAATGGAATGGGAGATAAATGGTATAATGGTTCGCTGAACCCTCTGCCAGGCACTTAAACGTGATTTGCAGAGAATCCCATGTAGATGTAGATGTAGAAGCGGCTCGCGTTACATTGGGCCTTATGCGGCCTTTCACACGAGAGACGCAGAGCTTCGACTTCGGCTCACTGAGCCGCAGTGTACCTTGTCAACTGAATCGCATGCTACTCACTTTACACGGATTTCTTGTGGCAGCGTTCACACGGGATACAGGGAGCCGCTTGTCGCCCTCCACGCGCAGTTTCGCTACACATTGCTCATTCAGCGTCTCTATTGTTTGCGTCTATTTACCAGTGTATATCACTAGCAAATGTCTGTGTTGTGCCTCCGTAACTAAGGAGAAAACAGTGTGTGTTCGAAGTAAAAGGCAGCATCGTCTAATGAGCACAAACTTTTCTTTATTATCTTTGGTGAAAGATTTGGAAGCTAATCCAGAACACAGAAAACTTCAAGAAAATGTGGATAAATATAAGCTAAAAAATTCTACGACCTTGCATCAGCCAGGTCAACCCAATTTTGCAACACACATTAGCGCAACAGTATATTTCATCATCTTTCGGAAGTGCACCCGGGACAGCGACAATTCTTCCATATTTCGGCTGCAAACCTTACAGCCATCTTCAATGCGAGTCCAAGACTGAGTTCTCAGCGTCTGCGCGTGCCTATTTATACGGTAAATCACGTGATGCAAAGCTACTGAGGATTAGACTGCACATGCGCCGAAGATATCACATTCGTAACTGCCGCGCTAGTCATAGGTGAATATATACTTCAAAGATAAACATGTGAGCGCTGAGTGCAAACATAAACAGAGCTGTTACGTAGCCAAAGTGCTTACAAACGAAAAATTAATCATTAAAAGTGGTAACATCAATCGGAAGTGAAGACAGAGACATTCTTCCAGAACGAAGGCGTGATATAAGTGGCTTCCATTCATTGTCAAGATGAAATCCGTCGTCACGATTTAACAGGCTGTCCGCCAGTTGTATGTGTACAGCTTCCTTTACAACTGAGTCCCAGAAAGTAGAAGCTGTGGTTAAAATCTTTACTTCTTTGTAATTCATGTAATGGCCAGTAGAAATACAATGTTCGGCTACTGCAGTCTTGTTGGACTGAAGAAGGCGTGTATACCGCTGGTGCTCAACGCATCGTTCCTGTACAGTGCGCGTGGTTTGACCTATGTAACGTTTTACACAGTCACAAGGAATTTCATAAACCCCCGCTTTTCGCAATAACAGATCATCTTTGAAAGATCCCAGAAGAGCTGAGGTCTTAGCTGGTGGGCGGAAGATCACATCTACTTTATGTTTCTTCATGATTCTGGTTATTTTCGAAGAAATATCGGACGAAGAATTGTCGCTGTTCGGGGTGCACTACCAAAAGATGATGAAATATTATGTCCGCCGGGAAAACTTTAAGAATCACAGTATGGTGTTCGTTCTCATCTCTCCCTGCCCCCCTCCCTCCTCCCCCACTTTATCAATCTTGGTAAATAGCAGTTACACACAACATCCCTCTCAGCCCACTCCAGATATCGATAACCACTCAGATAATTCAGCAATTTGGAGTATCTGAGAAGACATCGTACTTCTGTAATATATCTCATACTTACAGTGTCGTACTATTCGGAAAAGTTTCCACGACATGAAATTCTATTAAGTTCATCGATATATTTGTATCTATCCTGTTAAAATTATAATAAAATGTTCCATATTTTTGCCACCCTCTCTTCCACTGTTATATGCTTCCTCATGTTGGTCCTCCAACCGAAAAAATTGTTTCTGTATTGCACACTGCTCATCAAAAGAAGTTACTGAAATTCAATAGATATTAAAAAATTTCTGCTCGAAGTGTCCCGTGAAGGCAATGGAAAGCTCCTAAGCTTAAACGAGAAGTATTTTTTGGTGGCACCGTTGGTTTATTTTTCGTACTCAAGCTTTTCTTCATAACAACTGCTGCAGGAACAACAACTACTTCCCCTAAAAGAAACATTTTGTTACTGTCTGGTTCTAGAAAATGCACACCGACAGCAGGGCTTACGTACCATCTGACCTCCCGGGGGGGGGGGCGGTCAGCTGTGAGAGCTGAAGACAGGTTGCAGGGTGCTGGACTTGGGCTCTCTGCGCCGAAGACCAGCGGCTCTCTGCATCCTGATGCACGGCCTCTCGTGTGAAAGGGGCCAAGGGTCTGTGTGAAGCGAGCAGCAGACGATTCCCTTGACAGGCCACACTGCGGCTCACTGAGCCGAAGTCGAAACTCTGCTGCGGAGAGGGACGAGGTCTGCCGACAGATTCGGCAGCTGCACGCCGAACTGGCGCGCGACCTCTACGACGACGACGCTGACGACGACGACGCTGAGGACGCTACAGAGCCCGCCCCTGTGGCGCAGAGCTCTGGGGCGACCACTGCTGTGACGACCGGCGCCCCTGTGGTTTTGCAACCGCAGTCGACAGCTGCCCAGAAGGTGACGCCTGCCCAGCAGCGGGCGATTGATGAATTCAACGCCAAACTGATGGCCTCACTGGAGGGGCAATCACTGGAGAAGACGCTGAAGGAGCCGTGCGCCCCCCCCCCCCCCCCCCCCAGTGAAGTTGCGGCCCAGACGACCGGCGGCAGGAACCTCTCCGCGCAGTCATTTGCGCGCAGAGGTACCGCGACGAATGGACGCCACCGCCGGAGAGAGGACGCAGAAACATCGCGGCTCGCTGCCGCACTTGGCCAGCCGGTCGAGTGTAGCAGTGCAGCCCAACGCAGCAGGTCCTGCTGCAGCACTAACGGATTGATGTCTTTATGACGACCTTAGCTCTGACACGGTAATCGATGCACGATACCCGCTACTAACATAACCTACCCTTGCATGAACTATCGCAGTTAGCAAGGAATCCGCTACTGCCCTTACTACCCGCGCCTGACTGTCGCAGAGGTTTTTTTCCCTTGGCGCTTGCCTTGGCACTTTTTTCCCTCTGCCCTTAAAACCGCTCTTCTTTCGAGGTTTTCGACCAATACTATCTCCCGATATGGACCGTATTAATGGGTAATCTTATCCACACGTACGGAACACATCACAGTACCCGCTCCTGTGACGCCTACATTAACTTACTAACACGTGCAGAGGTGACAGTAGAACTCTTGAGTTGGTCACCATGCTAGTGCAAGCGTGGAGGGGCTCCACTCACTCTATAACTCTGCGTCTCTCGTGTGAGAGCCCAATGTAACGCGAATCGCTTCTGCTCTCTGCAGCTGGATGCACGGCCTCCCATGTGAAAGGGGCCTTATGCGACATTTCACACGAGAGGCGCATAGAAGCTATGCTGATCCGTAGTGTAGCTTGTCAAGTGAATCACCTGCTACTCGCTCGGAACCTTATGGCAGCGTTCTCACTGGATGCAGAGGCGCCGCGTGCCTCCCTCCACGCGCAGTTACGGAACATATTGTTGATTCACCTTTGCGTCCATTGCGTATATCACTAGCAAATGTTTGTCTTGAGTCACAATAACTATGGAGAAAACAGTGAGTGTCTTCGACATATAGAGTTTCATTGTTGAAGTGCAACATAATCCAGTACTATCGGACTGTTCTACACCTGATAATTCGAACAAAGTGAAGAAGGCTGAAGTTTGGAATGAGACATGTAGAATCTATAACAATGGTTTGGACAGTTTGATGTAGGGATGGGTCGAAAATCACGTATCTGTTAAGGGTCACAGTGATTTAGCAGTCGCATTTTTCACAGTCGCAACTCTACGGAATCTGTCTGCGATTTCAGTCGCAGTTTAGAAACGTAGTAGAAACTAAGAGTAGCAAGTCGCAACTACGAGTAGCAAGAAGCAGTTAGCACTCTGCCATCTGTTGGTCGAGGTTGTACTAATATCTTTGCATTGGGCAGGCTATAGAGTCTACCTGCGATTTCAGTGACAAATCGCGTTTAAGATTCGCGAGTAGCAACTAAGAGGCGCAGTTTAGACTTCGCCGGTTGACATCTGTTGGCCGAAATTGGTACTTCTAGCTTCCTGCCGTCTGCCTCGTGTATGTGTGGATTTGTCTGTATATGCGTGTTTGACGTTAGCACTATTTCAGTGAGAAGTCAAAACTAAGAGTCACAAGTAGCAGTTTAGATCGTGCGAGGCGAGCCATCTGTTGGTCGAACGCCGTCGGCTCAAACCAGTGAGCTCGAACGTCCTCACTGGTCCAAACTGCGATTTCAGTGAAAAGTCGAGATTAAGAGTCGCAAGTAGCAACTGAGAATAACATTTAATATTCCGCCTTGTGCTACTTGTTGGCCAGCTGTCGTACCTTCACTCGTGTGTTGTTTAGGGATGTTGTCGAATTAATAAGCAAGAAGATAATTTTCTTTGTGAAAATGTTTACACTTAGTGGCACTATTTTACCTGGCGGAAGCATTTACATGTTGTGAAGCAATGCCTGGCATGTATGTTTTTAGGTTACAGTTTCACAAACACCAGGGCTCAGGTGGCCTATAGTAAACTTCGGCTAGTGATGTACGAATCACGATAGATGAGTGGCCAGAAATCACCATGTTGCATACATAAAAATGGAATACCTGGAAATGAGATGCTAAATTCCTACATATAACATGATATATAATATATTTATATTACACAAACAGAAACTGAAATAACAGTGTTCAATAATTAGGTATATTGCCACTTTGTACAAATTTTGAAAAATCGGCAATTTTTGGCGATCTGTAGCGACTTAGGTATTGGGATTAGAAAAAAATGGTAAGAATCAAATTTGTAGAGAATTTTGTGCTCTTTAGAAAAGAACTGATACGTAAAAGTGGTAGGAACACAAATAATGAAGATATTTTGAAAATACTGAAAAAAGTCCAAAATTTTCGAAGTTTTTTGACCGCAGAAAGTTTTCCCGAGAGAAATTTTGTTGGCAAAATTTGGTTTTATAATCTTTCCAACCATATTAACGAGTTAAAAAAAATCTTCTACCCCACGTTTTGCAAGGTATAGGTTTTGGCTCACTTAAGGTTGCGGTAGTAACACTAAAAGTAGGCCTTTGCGATCGTCTTTTGACAGCTCGAAATTTAATTGAAAAAAAAAGACTTAACCATTCATCTGACACGAAAACTGAATAACCTAATTTGTAGAGGAGGAAATTCTCTACAACCTTTCTCTTTTATGTTTTTTCATGTCTCGTATCGTTTCAGAGATATATGCAAAAATAACGCCGATTTTGGGATGTCTGCCTGTCTGTCCGTAACGTGTTCCCACTTTTTAAGACGAACCGTTCAACCGATCAACACCAAATTTTACAGACATAATTATATGCCTTCAGAGACCAGAACCTCCCATTTTCAAATTTTTCGGACAAAAAATACGATAGTAATACCAAAAAAACGCCGTTTGTAATATAATTGTAATTGAAAACGAACCGTTCATCTGACACGAAAATCGAATAACCTGATTTTTAGAGGGAAAAATTCTCTACATTTCGCTCTATTATGATTCTTTCATATCTTGCATCGTTGCAGAGGTAATTGGAAAAATAACGGCGATTTGACGATGTCTGTCTGGCTGTAACGTGTTCGCTGCGGCGGATTAGCCTCGCGTGCTGGAGTCTCGTGTTGCGGTGCGCGCGGTCGTCCGCCGTCGGGGGTTCGAATCCCCCCTCGGGCATGGATGTTTGTGTCGTCTTTAGTATAAGGTAGTTCGTAAGTAGTTTGTAAGTTTAGGGACTGATGACCCCGCAGTTAAGTCCCTTAAGCCTTACAAACATTTGTAACGTGTTCCCGCTTTTTAGGTCGAACTGTTCAATGTATCGGCACCAAAGTTTACAGATATAATTGTTGGACGCCAGAGACCAGAACCTCTCTTTTTCAAATATTTCGGACAAAAACTACGTCAGTAACACTAAAAAATCTCGTCTGTAATATAATTTTAATTGCAAATAAACGGCTTATCTGACAGGAAAATTGAATAGCCGAATTTGTAGAGGAGTGAATTCTATACAACTTTGCTGTCTTATGCTTTTTTTCATATCTCGTATCGTTTGAGAGATGTTTGCAAAAATAACGGCGATTTGACACCGTCCATTGATTTTACGAAAACCAGCCGTTCGCAGATATCACGGGACATTCCACGCCCAGAACTCTTTCTGGCATATGCCATTTTGCATTGCTTATTTGACGATTTTCTTATTATAACTTACACGTTGTTATTTCAAAGCAACTGCGCACTGAAGAATTAAGAAAAACACGTCGTTCTTCGTACGATAAATGATAATCTAGTATCTAAAAGGCCTTATTAGCATCAGTTAACAACTGCCATCAATAGTACGAAAATAAAGGACGAATTTCATATTTGTTCGCCGTAGTCTAGTGGGCAGCGCGTTGGATTGTAATGTTCATGGGCAGTAGTTCGGAACCCGCCACTACCAAAATTTTTTTCTCCTTTTTTCTTAAAAGTGTTACGTGCTGGGTGCATAGATATTATAACAATAGTAGAGTCGTAGTCATATCACTATAACTTTTTATTATTTACATTATTATTTTTGTCCTACATGTTTGCAAAAAAAATATAAAACTACAAATCTGAAGTGGGCTGTAAAACACGTCAGTGCGATATTCTTTTTTTGGGCCAATAAGTGACGCTCTTGAGCTGTAACTTTATTTGGTTCCTCAAACTGCTGCAACCCACAAGACGGATGTGTCACAGTGGTAGAGAAATAGCGCTACACAGCGCCCAGTACTGGCGGGTCTACCTCAGTTTGCGACTTATCCACTTACTCACCCTCGTTACATTGGACAGAGTGTTACTGATTTTGCTCCCTATATTAAAAACTTAGCATTTCTTTGCTGTTTCAGTTGTATTTAAGAACCGACCGAATATTCGGTTTCGGTTTCCGCACGCTTCGGCCAAAATATTGGTTTCGGCCGCTGTTTCGGTTTGGGCCAGAAATCAGCCGAATCTTCGGCTTTGCCGAAACTAGCTTTTCTGAAGTTACGGCTGAAGTAGGGTCGGGTTTGCGGCGGATTTATTAAACGCAATAAATCTATTTTCTTGTTAATCCAAATATAACGCAATCGTATCTTACAGTGATATTCTTACACTGTGTTTGTAACAATTTAACTTATTCAGTATCGTGCTTAATGGGACGGTTTATCACATTGTTATACTGTAAACTTTTATTAATGTGTTTCCTTGAAAGTGAGGGGCTTCTTTCATAACTAATATGGGTTTAGGAAACATTGGTCATTTCCCTGTTGAGTTTGCGTAAATTTACACAGACAACAATCATACTGTCAGTCGGAACTGTGACGTTATTTTTCTAAATATGCAGCACTGATTGAAGTTTATTTACTGTCAGGAACGAAGCCTATTAGTCAGAAGCACTATAGATTAACAATCCTTCGCTTAAATCTAATTACTGTAATAAACAAATAAATGTTAACCAAGAGCTGCGCGCGATTCAATTCTGTAGGCGACAGGACTTAATCTGTCATGCAGTGACCGTGCTTCACAATTTTGCTTAAATGTCAATATTAGGCTAAAGTGTTCATGTTATTTGTTTATTATAGCGTCGTTAGAAATAAACGTATCCTACCCGGGATACGGACTTTAATTTGAGAAGAATACCTACCCGCAATAACTTAGTGTATTTTCAGCTATACTGCTTTGAACTGTTTTGAATGCAGAGTGCTATGAGAACTCTGATGGAAAACGACATAGCTTCACTAATGACAGGTACGAGGTATTCGTATGCGCTGGCTGACAAGTCCAACTTGAGGAGCGGTTGGCTTAATTTTCGCAACTGCCACACACACTCAAGAAGGCTTAGTATGTGCAGAAACTAGTGATTTGTGGAATAACGTAAATTTATCGAAATATTAACTTAATTACCGTTTCGGCCGAAACTAGAAGAGAAGCCAAATATTCGGGTACGCTTTCGGCCGGAAATCTTGTTTCGGTCGACTCTAGTTGTATTTTAAAAAAATGTTTCCTTCCCTTTTACCGAAAAGTTTTATTACCTAGGAAAAATTGGCAAGGACAGTCGTATTTATCTAGTTTAGTCCGTGATTTCGGTGGGAACATTTAGAACCAGAGCTGTTTACGAATAACCACTCTTGGAAAACAGACGAGTCTTTCGCAGTACCCAAGAGCAGCTAGAAATCTAAGGACTATGCGCTCTCTTGGCTAGGACAACTTAGTTTCTTGACAAAGCGATCCTACAAGGATTCCATTTTTACTGGCTGAGGTCCGGAACTCTTGAAAGCGACTCAATGCACAGGCACGAGCATATGGCTCCTAAATATGAGGGAATAATATAATTGCCTAAATTCCCTGTTCATGTTGTTAATAAAGGAGTTACTGGGTTATGTTCAGATAATGTTCTTGCATTTATTAACGTTCTGTTATATTCACTTTAACATATTCAATTGTAATTTATACAAGACATTTGTACCCACTTGTGTGTTTCTGTTTGAGTCTCTTGTTTGAAACATTTCTCCCAGATTGTTAATATTTTTAGAGATGACTATTATTTAATTAATATCTGGGTGCAAATATTCTTGAAATGGAATAGCTCCTGCAAATGAAACTATTCCGCGATTTTATAAAGATAAATTAAAGCAATATTAATTTGAATGAAATCACTGTAAAAGCCAGATTATATTTCTGAAAAGCTATCACTGACGGCGCTATAAGGATTAAACGGAAGAAATATTTCAAATTGGTGTCTTTGCATTTACGTGAGCCATGAAAGGTGCTTCTGTTTTTATTAAAAGAATTTAAAATATGCAGCACTGTAAAAGAATAGGCAAACTACGCACTAAAAACATGTTGTTGATGGAAAACCGCCGTGGACCTAACTGTTGGAGACATAATTTACAATCACTATCGTTTAATAACAAAGTCCACGGCTAGCTCAAATTCTTTAAACTGAAATTTAATAAGTCGGCACAAATCTCAGGATCATATTCAGAACAATTATTTAGTGAAAGAATGGAATGAAAATAGTTACTATTCTGATGTCATCTCCAGCAATTAGTTTCGTAATTAGATTAAAGGCGGAATCCGTTGTCCTGGAAAAAAATTGCATCACAGTTAACAAAATGTGAGAAGGAAAAAAATAAAGGAATCAGTTTTCTACTAAATGAGAACACATTAGAAGTTCCGTTAAACTGCAGAGCTTATAATTGGATTTTTTAAAAAAGCAGCATTTCTATATAAAACTTACATCACTTACATAGATCATAGAAGTCCTGCGAAAATTAGTAATAATTGCAGAGCTCAAATCATTTACGACTTTACTGTCTCAATGTTCGAACAAGAAGAAGGAAACTAGAGACGCATCTCCTGTCTTTATGGATAGCAAGAATTGAACGTTTCATTGCCTTTGTATTCTTTCCACAGGGGTTTACGTACAATCTTCAAAGAATATTAAATCCTTTTGACTGCGAGTAATATATTAATACTAGCTGAAAACCCGGCGGTGTCCAGGTATTTTTTTATTTATTCTAGCATTGAGTTAGTACTTTTCCTATCCACTCTCTCTCTCTGTCCATCTCCTTTTTTCTAAAAACATGTTACATTTATCAGAGAATATATAAGAAAGAAGAAATCACACGTAAAAATGCACTCGTTTCGAAGAACCAGATCACGAAATCCAACAATAATGATTGTAATAATATCACAGATCGATCACTTGCTGTAATGCGCGAAACGTCGAATCGATTTTTTAAGAGATGTATGAAAAGAAATTTCTTTTTTACTGCTTTATTTATTTATTGTTATTTTTCCTTATTCGTATGCTTATCCTTCCAGAGAATCGGCTGAAGACATTGTTGCACGCATAGAGCAAAGATATGGTCTGTGGCATGTTTCGCTGTATGTAACCTCCTTGTTTTAGAGTCGCAAAAATCATCGCTGGCCGTCAGACAATTTTTTTTTAATAATTTGACGACTTTCAACCACCATATCTTGCACCCCCTTATAGCTATCGGCATGGAACTGCTATGTTGTACAACGGGAGACTTCGGACAACAATTACACACAGACCATTCGTTTGCGTTCTGTAGTTTTCGCTGCAGAGCGAAATATTAACACACACACGTAGAATTTTATATACACCGATAACTTTCCATCCCAATATACTCCACCCTTTTATCATTATCAACCCTCAAGCAACAATGCAACCAATAAAACCATTTTCAAATGGTAAATATAATTTTCAAAGAGTCATTACTGTTCCGCATTTCGCGTTATATTCTTCAAATTACTAAATATCTATCAGATCGCTATAAAACCGTGCCTAAAACATTCCTCAGGTATAAATTAGTAACTGAACGAATATTTAAGTCTCATGAGTCTTGTTGTTCGGACGTGATACGCGTACACAGAACAGACATTCACATCAATATATATATATATATATATATATATATATATATATATATATATATATATATATATATATATATCCGATCGCCATAAAACCGTTCCTAAAGCCTTTCCCGGGTAGACATTAGTAACTGTATAAATTTTTAGCTCTTTATGTCTTGTGGGTCAGACGTGATAAACGTACCCTGAACAGACATTCACATTTATAGATATAGATTTACGAAAAATTTCAACAAAATATGCAAATGTGAAAAGAAATTGATTCTAAAATATCGTAAACAAGGACCTTTTGGTACGTGGAGGCACATGTAACATTACATACTTTAGGTATTCGTTGGGCTGCCAGCGGTGTTGGAGATGCAGCAGTCGACACTGTGACGTCAGCAGAAGTGGTCTCGCGAAAGACGGGTCGGAGCTCATACGTCACGTCACGTGATCAGAATAGTGCTGAGCCAACGCGATCGCCAGCTGACTGCTTGCGACCCAGCCTCCAGCCAGTCAGCTGGCGCTGCACTGGATCAGTTCCATTCTGATCACGTGACGTGAAGAATGCGACCCGACCTCTCTTTCTCGTAGAGCTCTGCATTTGGAGTCCATGCTCGCTCGAACTGGAAGACGCACGTAGTTCCGTGACACTGTAGTCGCTTAGTACGCTACGAGCGACGGCATTCCATGTCCCTTGTAGTCGTTCGAGAATGCCGTGCTTTACATCCCCAACAGTAAGAAAGGTGGATAAATATACTCCGATTATGCTGCTTTAAAAACACTTGAAAGTGTAGAATACGCCACATCGTTTCATGAAGGTATTGGGTCGTATGAATAAAACAGATTATGTACTTTATACTCCGGATTCCAGATGTTCATAATGTTCAAATGTTAGTCTTAACTGGGGGTCATCACTCCCTAAACATACAAACTACTTGTGAACTAACTTATACTAAAGACGACACAAACATCCATGCCTGAGGGAGAATTCAAACCTCCGACGTGAGAGGCCGCGCGATCCGCAACGTGGCGCTCCAGACCACTCGGCTACTCCCGCGCTGCCGGGATTCCAGAGAACATGCTTAGGTTCGCATGCATAAAGCGAGTCGGAGACTATACTTCAACCGAGTATGTTCTCAACGTGAGTAAAATCGTAGGGTAAATACCTCACAAGAGAGAACATTCTCCGACTTCGTATGAATAAAACTAGAAAAGTTTCTCATGATCGGAGAACATGTTCCGTTTCCTGAAGTGAGCTCTTTAGTGTACTTCGATCTGAGTAATTTCTATTGAGAATACGTTTTACTGCGGTTTATAATAAAAATGCCAAAGTTTGTGTGGCATAAAAGGCACAAAAGTTCCTTTATACGTAGCCTGAAGAAATACGGGAGAGACTAAAAAGTTTATGCAAATAAAAACATTTTCTTGACGAGTCGCTTCCTTCACAAAAATCAAGCATTTTTAACGCGACGTCAGAGGAGTTTTATTATTACCGATGTATAAATGAAACACAGTGAATTCAGATGAATGTTTTACCCGTTTGTTTGGAGTGGATATTTCCAGTTGTAGCAGCTACACAGAACTGCGGCCGGCTATTTTGTTGCAAGAAGCAGATTGCTAGGTATGAAATTAAACAGATATTAATTTTCTTGTCGTTTCTACTTACTTCTACACAAAAGAAATTACGATTATGAAGTCAGAAAATGCATCTTAAACATGCCAACCGATTCGGGTAGAATGACCAAGAGCAGTACCGAATGTTGCAGCAATATTTATTTTGTGATACAGACTGTAAACTCTTGGGATTTACTTTATTTGGAATTAACATCATAAGGTCTTATTAATAGAGCCCATTTGAAAACAGCCGCGGTGGAGTGGCCAAGCGTTCTAAGGCGCCTTGTTGCGGAGCGCGCCGCTGCTCGCCGTCGGAGGTTCCAGTCCTCTCTTGGGGCCGAGCGGTCTGGAGCGCCACGTTACGGATCGCGCGGCCGCCTGCGTCGGAGGTTCGAATTCTCCCTCGGGCATGGATGTGTGTGTTGTCTTTAGTTATAAGTAGTTTGTAAGTCTAGGGACTCAGGACCAACGTAGTTTGGTCCCATAGAATTACGAACATTTGATTTGAACCTCCCTCGGGCATGGGTGTATTTGTCGTCCTTAGCATAAATTAGGTTAAGTAGTTTGTAAGCCTAGGGACTAATGACCAGAGTAGTTAAGTCCCATAGATTTACAAATTATTCAGTGTTCGTGTTCAGGAAGAACTGTACTCTCTTTACATATTAGTTTGTTGGGCAGCAGCATATTATTAAGACTAAAGACGGACTTCTTTACGAAAGTGTATTTTTCTGACGATGTTACAAAATTTTTGAAAGGCGACAATGCTATTGAAACTGGGTTAGCACAATTTCCGAACGCAATTTTAAGAAAGCATCACATTTTCAATATTTTTCGGCCCGGAACGTTGTCAGAGTTTTCTAACACGAGATCCATTTTGTTAAATATGACACACGGAGAACATACTCAAGAAAGAGGGGAGGTAGCGAGAATGAACTTCCTACTCAGAGCATATGGTCCGAAGTTTTTATTCATACGATATTGAGAACTTACTCAGAGAGCGTTCTTTTGCTCTGAGGATCTTCTCTGAAGCATGTGATCTTTCTTATTCATACGAACCATTGTTTACGAAACTTTTCACTTTCCTCGACAAGAAAGAACATTATTAGTTTTCATTTCGCGAGCCTTTTTTCCAGCATTGTTTGTCAGTCGATTTTGAAGAAAGTAAGCGATAAAAAGAATGACTACTTTGTGTTAGTGTAAAGTATTGGCTTCTTACTAAAAGATTTACCTCTCCTTTGTTGGTAATAGTACTTACGAAATAGCCGCAGCGGATTAGCCGCGCGTACTGGAGCGCCGTGTTGCGGTGCGCGCGGCCGTCTGTTGTCGGGGGTTCGAATCCCCCCTCGGGCATGGATGTTTGTGTCATCTTAAGTATAAGGTAGTTCATAAGTAGTTTAGGGACTGATGACCCCGCAGTTAAGTCCCTTAAGCTTTACAAACATTTGAACTTAAGAAAGAACTCAATATTTGTTTACCATATGCACTTGATTGTTCTATCTTGCATTGAATAAGTCTGGTAGCGTGTAGCTTCTGACGCTACGTTTTCGGTTATACATCACTGCAAGAGAAATATAACTAAACTCACAAAGTGTTTTCAAAATGGTATCTATATTGATATCTGTCGTTTTTCAGGAGTAAATACATATTATTCAGTAGTGTCAATGCCGCGTTCACGGCCAACGTCATTTGTCTGAGTTTAGCATATACTGTCAAACATTGGAGGAGACTAAAAATAATTACGTACTATCTTACAATGCAGGCAACGGTATGGGAACCTCGTGTAACTTTAATCGATCAGGTTCAGAAAACTTGAAATAGATACGAAATTGTAACGAAAAATAATACCATCAGCTGTGTTCAATATATTTATTTAGCAACCAGTTTCGACGGTCAATGCCGTCATCTTCAGGCCCTTAAAATAAGAAACTTGCATATTGCTGCATTATAATCAATATAACTGGTATCGCACATCAGTCCAGTATTACAGCAACAAGGAACAACAGGCGACCAGGAAATGTAAAAAAGTGCTACCAATCGCCAAAAAATACACAAAGGATTATGCAGCCGTGAGACAAATGATTGACAAAAACCTCATCAGGGTAAAAGACAAGAACGTACGCAGCAAATTACAAAGGTTGTCCCTGGCTTTACAAAAGGAAACAGGATGCAAAATCGATCAAAGTCGCATCCATGATAAAACACAACCCGAACACTAATAACGTACCTTCAAATGATGTACTGAATCCAAGACACCATATTGAATGCATGCAAGTAAATCTACAGCATTCTCGAGCGGCTACAGACAATCTTATGGAGTATATAGTTCAACACAATATGGCATCATATTTATTCAAGAGCCCTACTGCTTGAACAATAACATCGTTGGAATAGGAAGAAAGTACAGAGTATTTAGCTCGGGAAACACGAGGAAAAGAGCAGCAGTGGTCGTCACCAACAAATTCATAGACGCTATAATGCTGCGTTAACTTCCAGATGAAGACACGGTGGTCTTGGAAGTCACCATAGGTTCTCACACATTTTATGCAGTCAGTATGCATATGGATATTAAGCATGACATCGGTATGGATTTTAGTAAACTAGATAACATTTTAAAATTTAATAATGGAACTGGTGTGCTCATTGCCGTCGACAGCAACGCTTGGTCATCTATGTGGCACGATAGAATTACCAATGAACGCGGGCGAGAAATGGAAGCATATTTGAGTGTTAATAATCTTTATATTATGAATGAAAAAAGTGACATTACAACTTTCGAGAGCAGTATTGGGAAAAGTAATGTGGATCTAACTTTAACTAATGGTTGTCTCGTACAGTCATTGCATGACTGGGAATGCTGCCACGACGAAAGTTGCTCAGATCATCGAATTATCACATTTAATATAGGTACAGATTCAGTACAACGGAATGATAATGGATACCACAGTTTCAAGTACATAGTCAACAACGCTAATTTTAGAGTTTTTGAAGACTCAATTGTTAAAGAACTAGAACAGCAATTTCTAAATCAATCTGTCCCAATGACATGGACAAAGAATTAAGTATGGTGGCGGAAAGGGAAACGAATATCGACGGGTTAGTGACCGACTACGAAGCAGCTATAGACACAGCATGTAAGAATGCCTTCAAAATAAAGGACCCTTTACGAGTGAAATAAAAAAAGCGGTCGGTTTCATGGTGGACAACTGAATTAACGATTCAGAGGAAAAAAACAAATGCTGCCAGGCGATTGTATCAAAGAACGCAGAATGACGAGGTATTAAGAATTCAGCGAAGAGAGTTTTATCTTTAGCAGAAGAAGGAATACACAGAAGCGATTCGTCAAGCAAAACTACGATCTTGGAAGGAATATTGTAGTTTTACGTCTGGCAACAATCAGTGGAATGCTGTCTATCGTTTGGCGTCAGGCAAAGTACGGAACACTTCATTCATGATAACCCTTCAGAAAGAAGATGGTACGATGACAATAAACCTAGAGGATACACTCAACTCCATGCTAGATTACTTCATTCCACTGGATAACGAGGACGAAGATATTGAATACCATAAAGATGTTAGGTACGTTACCGAAACCATTGTAATTACAAACAAGGATAGAGTTTTCACAACGGAGGAAATTCGTACTGCAATGGAACAGCTGAATCCTAAAAAGTCTTCAGGAGAGATTGGCATCAATAGTTTAGTTCTATTGAGGGTGTTTAATATGTTTCCTCAATTTGTTACTACGATCTACAATCGTTGCCTTCAAATTGCATGCTTCCCCAAACTGTGGAAGCGAGCTAAAATAATACCGATAGTTAAGCCTGGAAAGGAACAGAGCGCAGAAATCAACAAGTATCGTCCAATAAGTCTTTTATACACTGAAGCTAAGATACTGGAAAAACTATTAATAAATCGAATAATGCATTTCGTCTACTCCAGAATCTTCTGCATAAGAACCAGTACGGTTTCACCCCACAAACGGGTACGACTGACGCGCTAATGGCTGTAAAAGAATTTGTAGAGAGTAGTCTCACAACTAAAGTGTGTGTCATCATGGTGAGTCTGGATGTACAGGACGCCTTTGACGCAGCTTGGTGGCCAGGTATTTTAAAGACGTTGCGTGAGTTTAACTGTCCTGCAAATCTGTATAACCTTAGACGTAGCTATTTCAGTCACAGAACTGCAACGTTGAATGTCAACAACCTTCTCATAAAAAGATCTGCTACCAAAGGATGCCCACAAGGTTCTTGTTGCGGACCAGGTTTCTGAAATATATTATATGATTCCTTGCTTAAATTGCCTTACTCAGGACACTCTCTTGTTATAGCCTTTGCCGACGATCTGATTGTACTAACCAAAGGAGAGAGTCCTCTTGCCGCTGAGAACATCTGTAATAAACTCCAATTCAACGAAGAGAAATCAAAAGCTATACTTATCACCAGGAAAAGGAAATTTGCCTCATCTACAATCACAATATACCTTAATAACAAAGTGCTTCAACAAGTAGACCATCTAAAATATCTGGGCGTTATAATCGACAGTAAGTTTACATTCAACAAACACGTTCAACATCTTACAGATAAATGCACGGTCTTGATTAACGCTCTTTCCAGATCAGCTACACTCAACTGGGGTCTGCGGGCTACAGCACTGCAAACTATTTATAAAGGAGCAATACTGTCTATATTATCTTACGGCTCACCGATGTGGATAGACGCACTGGAGCGACAATACAACCGTACCAAAATTAATAGAGTCCAACGGTTAATCAATCTAAAAATGGTCAAAGCTTACAGCATGACATCCAGCGAAGTACTTTGAGTTTTATCAGGTCTCATGCCGACAACACTTAAGATACAGGAAATAGCCAAATATTATAAACTGGTCAAAACCAAAGACGCCAAACAGACAATCTACATCGCCCTAAAGTACAGAAGCTGGGCACACCCGGCAGACTTTACAAGGATAACTGAGAAGGACGCCAGAAAAAGCTACGCTGTTGAAATATACACAGATGGAAGCAAGTCAGACGACGGAGTGGGTTCGGGGATAGCAATATTTGTTAATAAGAGGCTTACTTACCAGATACAGCTAAAATTGTCTAATGAATGCTCCAACAATCAAGCGGAACAATTTTCAATCCTCAATGCTCTTGAGTTCATAAATAATCTCTCGAATACTGATACAACTGCAGTAATTCACACCGACAGCAGGATTACTTTGAACTCTTTGCGAAATCTAAAGAACCACAACTTGTTGATTGAAGAAATAAGATGTAAAATCAGAAGATTGCAGACACACAACTGGCTGGTGCATTTCGAATGGGTTAAGGCACATCAAGGGATATGGGGAAATGAACTAGTTGATAACCTTGCTAAAAGAGCAGCTCGATCAAACCAATCAATACGATACAACAAAATACCTACAAGTGCCGTAAAGAAGAAACTTCGAGAAGAGTTTAGGAACAAATGGGACATTGAGTGGCACAGAACAAAATACGGGGGAAGCACTAAACCGTATTTTCCTACGATCCGACGTTTACTGATTAAACTTCCAATATCTCAGAATTTTACAGCTATGTTAACAGGTTATGGGATACTGAAAGCCTACTATCAGCGGTTCAAAATAATTGAAGACGGAACGTGCACATGTAACAGTGCTGTCCAAACTATTGACCACGTGCTTTTTGACTGCTGCAATTTATTGAAAGAGAGGGACCATCTCAAGAAAAAAATAGCTACCAAAGGAGGAGGATGGCCCGTCAGTAAATATGACTTAGTACATAAATTCACTACAGACTTTTACATTTTTTGTAATTCAATAAGATTTCCTGATGTATAAAATTGTTTGTTCCTTTGTAAACCCTGTCAACTTATACACTGTACTTGTGTTTGCAAAAATATTTGATGTAATCGCCTGAATCTAACCATCAAACATGTAATATTACTATGTAATGGGGCATGTTAAATAATAAAAAAAAAAAAAAAAAAAAAAAAAAAAAAAAAAAAAAAAAAAAAGGGAGTCCCTCTTGTTCCTTGTTACTGTAATATTGGACGAATGCGCGATACCAGTAGCTAGATAAATTTACTGAACACAGCTGATGGTATTATTTTTCGTTACACGATATACAACTGAAGCCCCTGGCCCGTAATTAAGATGGGCAAAGTCAAAAGATACGAAATTTTCCCTCGGTGTCGACCGACTGCAGTGCAGAATCATCTGCTTACAGTAGCAAATGCCTTATATCACAGAAATATTTGTTTCTTCGCTATTTCTTATGATGCTGCGAAAAGAAATGCATCTAACTGCTTAGTTTTTGTTACCTCTTTATGATGAACAAACGTCGGGCTTTCTAATTGCATATTAAATATATTTTACAGTTTTGCAGTGACTACTTAGTGTTTCATTTATGACTGGTCGAATCGGTCTTATCACATTTGCTTCGTTCTATTTATTCCTCTGTCTTCCTGCAGGTTATAATGCACGAATGCAAGTCTGCAGAAATCTGTTGTTTAAAATTGATGTTACCTAAAATCGCAGGCAGCAGTGAACTGGCGCGGAGGTTATATAAGAACTGACGTTATCTCTGATACTTCAACTGGTTCCATTTATTTCTACTTATTATTCTTTTATTTGCGAATTGACAATTTAGGGTAACGCTAAAACTTTATTTCCTGTTTTTTTGGCTGAAGTTTTCTCTGTCTCCAGTACTCCTTCATGCAGTCATTGGCGACTTTATTTTGATGTTCTGTCCGAGTTCGCCCATTCCTTTTAGGTCTTCCTTCACCTTGAAAGAAAAGAAAATGTTTGTTTAGCTTATGGGACTTAACTACCTTATACTAAAGACAACACAAACATCCATACCCGAGGGAGGATTCGAACTCCCGACGGGAAACGGTCTTGAGCATCACAGCATAGCGCCTCAATGCGCTCGGCCACTCCGCCGCGGCCCTTCAAATTGAAACCCTTCCAAATTTTCGACTGTGTTATACTGAATGTACTTGTTTCTAACAATTCGGACTCTGTGATGTTGAACTTTTTTGCTTTACATTCTTAATCCATTGTGTAGTGATCTTTTTCTTCCAGAAGTAGTTGAATATACTGGGTGATCAAAAAGCCAGTATAAATTTGAAAACTTAATAAATCACAGAATATTGTAGATAGAGAGGTAAAAATTGACAAACATGCTTGGTATGACATGGGGTTTTATTAGAACAAAAAAAATAATAATAATAAAATAAAAAAAGAGCTCAAAAATGTCCGACAGCAGTAATTAGCTTAACAAATTAAGACGTAGCAAAGATGATGTTATTTACAGGAAATGCTCAATATGTTCACCATCATTCCTCAACAATAGCTGTAGTCGAGGAATAATGTTGTGAGCAGCACTGTGAAGCATTTCCGGAGTTATGCTGAGGCACTATCAGTTCCGATCGGAAGATTCACTTGAATGCCGGTCTTGTTTAAACAACTGTATTACAGCACCGGTGAATACACTGTTACCGGAACATTTAACACCAGAATAACCTATGACCTAGAAGGATTTTAGCAGTGAGTGTTTGTCATCTTCAGCGACTCTCATCAATGTTTTCACTCCGTCAACTTTTATTTATTTATTTATTTTTTTCTGGGTCTGGTCATTCCAAGCAGGTGTGTCAATTCCGTAATTTATTAAGTTTTTCAAATTTATACTGACTTCTTCATCACCCAGTATGGTTTTTTTATTTTTTTTTTATTTTTTTTTATTTTTTTTATTTTTTTTTATTTTTTTTTTTTTTTTTTTTTTATTATTATTTTCATACTGTATAAGTGAGCAAGAAATGTTAGCCTTCTATTCCGCAAACTCGCTGAGATTCTTTCCACATTCTGGTAGACTTCTCTGTTGCTTCGCAGTTTCCATCCAAAAAATGTTCAAATGTTTGTATAGTAGACTACGGGGTCATCAGTCCCTAAACTTACAAACTACTTATGAACTACTTACAAACTAGGACGGCACAAATATCCATGCCCGAGGGGGGATTCGAACCCCCGACCGTAGTGGCCGTGCAGACCGTGATTGGAGCGCCTCAGTCCCCTCGGCCACCGCGGCCGGCTGTTTCCATCCATATTCAGTATGAACTTCGCCCATGATTTTTCTTAAAATTCTCGTTTCCAAGATGTCTAGTTTTTCGAGGCTATAGTTCATGGAGAGGTATTCATTTGCATAGCGACTTCTGTCTTGTTCAAATGTTCAAATGTTTGTAGAGCTTATGGGACTTAACTACGGTGTCATAAGTCCCTAAACTTACAAACTACTTATGAACTAGCTACAACTAAGGACGGCACAAATATCGATGCCCAGGGGGATTCGAACCCCCGTCCGCGGTGGCCGTGCAGACCGTGACTGAAGCGCCTCAGTCCCCTCGGCCACAGCGGCCGGCCTTCTGTCTTGACGACAATGTTGTAGTGCCTTATTTTTGCATTCTAAAACATGCACTTTTTTATTGTAGAGGTTTTTCCTCATACCTGGCTGTTTACATTTTTAGAATTCGATCCCCCACGGCAGCGTTTTCTAAACCATTTTCCTGTATAGCTTCAGCAAGGTACTTGAACTTTTTGACCGCCTCAATCCCTCCTGTCTCCGTTTTGAGGAATTTACGTCCCTGTTTGTCATTTGTCATAAATTTGGTCTTTTCAACTGAGATCCTTAGTCCTATTTGACTGGCTTTCTGATCGAAGAGATTGATTTGGGTGGTTGCTTCTTCCGTGCTTTCTGATAGCATCCACGAACGCCAGACAGTCAACTTTAATTCAACTTTCTACCAAAGGAGATTGGGTGTACGCCTCGGATGTCCAGTTCTGAGTTCCAAATTCTTACAACCTTCTCTAGGCTACAGTTGAATAAGAGTGACGGAAGTTCATCACCCTTTCTCACTCCCGACTTAAATTCAAATGGACGAGAGAGTTGCCCATGAACGTCACCCTAGAGGTTGTATTTGTTAGGGCCTCTTGGACTATATTTGCTGTTGTGGCGTCGCTACTCGCCACAACGCCGGCGGTCTATACAAGTCGGCGCGCAACTTCTAGAATACGCGATAAGTCGCTCCACAGTGCTTCGACCGCCGGGGGCGCCCGCAGTCTCGGTACCGTAACTTGGGGTGATTTGGAACTACTGGGGTGAAATGGAACATTTGTCCATTTCAATAAAGCATCTTTGCAGCGGAGAGATACTTTGGGCCGGCCGCGGTGGCCGAGGGGATTGAGGCGCTCCAGTCACGGTCTGCACGGCCACTACGGTCGGGGGCTCGAATCCCCCCTCGGGCATGGATATTTGTGCCGTCCTAGTTCGTGAGTAGTTCATAAGTAGTTTGTAAGTTTAGGGACTGATGACCCCGTAGTTAAGTCCCATAAGCTATTAAAAAAAATAATAATAATAATTTGGTGTAACTAATGAAAACCACCTCCCTTAGTCACCAGAGATACTAGTTGTCACAGTGATACAAAAATTGTGTGTGTGAAAGAGGTATACAACCCCAAAAAAATATATTTAAGTGTAAATTTTCCCATAATATGATAGTCTGAAAACAAACTATTGCACGGCTACTCTGGTAATAGTAATACAGTTTTCTGACATTGGTATGTTAAGGGCAATTATCAGTCATGGTGTGTGAGAAGTTAGCCTATGTTTGCTTATGTTATTTATTAGGTAGAGGTGTAAATATGCAAAATAGTACTTTTTCAGGGTGAATTGGAACATGCTGCGAGTGTACAAAGAGAAGATTGCGTCAGCTGGCTATTAAAACTATAGCGAGATAAGCCTCCAGAAAGCTCTGAATGAAGTCAAGACACGTAAAATTTGTCTCAGAAATGTTTCTAAAAAATATGGAATACCTGTTAGTACACTCTCAAGGAAGTTAAATAATAAAAAATTCCTTGAAAATAGGTGGACAAACTGTCTTGGCAGTAGAAGAAGAGAGGCCTTTAATCGGTGGTTTATTTAAATGTGCAGAATGGGATCAGCCAATTACGATAAGTGAGGTTAGGGATATTGCGAAGTGCGATTTGGACCGAAGTGGAAGAGTGGAAAAGAGGTTTGATGACAACAGGCCTGGATATGATGGAGTGAAAAAACTGCTTACAGTACGTTTAAGTGAAAATGTAAAGAGAGTTAGGGTGAAAGTTAGCAGTGAAGATAGAAAACTATTTCAGAAATTTGGAGCAGACAGTGAGAGGTGTTCCACCTAGTAATCAGCATTAATTAACATTAAACAGAAGTACTATAAAGGCATCCTCTACAACAAAATTCTGTTAATGTGTGTACTGTGTTCCAATCAACTCCTCTACATGTTTTAAATGCTGTTATTTACCAAAAGAGTCAGTGTTCCAAATCATCCCAACTCCTGAGGTGATTTGGAACACAATTTAGATTAAAATATAAGGAAAGGTCTTGATAGAGGATTTTTATCCTTGCAACACATTGATGTAAGCATAACTAGACATGTGTTGTTATGGTCTTCAGTCCGGAGACTGGTTTGATGCAGCTCTCCACCCTACTCTATCCTGAGCAAGCCTTTTCATCTCCTCTTAAGAACGGAAACCCACGTCCATTTGAATCTGCTTACTATACGCGTCTCTTGGTCTCCCTCTGCGATTTTTACCCCACGCACTTCTCTCCAACGCTAATTTTACGATTCCCCGATGTCTAAGAATGTGTCCTACCAAGCGATCCCTTCTTTTAGTCAGGATATGCCAAAAATTACTTTTCTCACCAATTCTGTTCAGTACCTCTTCATTAGTTATAAGATTTACCCACCTAATCTTCAGCATTCTTCTGTAGCACCACATTTCAAAAGCCTCTATTCTCTTCCTGTCCACACTGTTTATTGTCCATGTTTCACTCCCGTACAAGGCAACACTCCACACAAATGCCTTCAGAAAAGATTTCGTTACACTTAAATTACTATTCGATGTTAGCAAATTTCTCTTTTTCAAAAATGCTTTTCTTCCCATTGCCATTCTGCATTTTATATCCTCTGTACTGCGACCATCGCATGTTATTTTACTACCCAAGTAACAAAACTCATCGACCACCTTTATTGTTTCGTTACCTAATCTAATTCCTTCAGCATCGCCTGATTTTCTAAGACCGCATTCCATTATTTTTGTTTTGCTCTTGTTAATGTTCATTTTATACGATCTCTTCAACACACTGTCCATTCCATTCAACTGCTCTTCCAGGTCCTTTGCTGTCTCTGACACAATTACAATGTCATCAGCAAAACGCAATGTTTTTATTTCTTCCCCCTGAACGTTAATCCCTATTCCAAATTTTTCCTTGCTTTCCTTCACCGCCTGCTCAATGTACAAATTGAATAACATCGGAGAGAGGCTACAACCCTGTCTTACTCCCTTCCCAACTGATGCTTCCCTTTCATGCCCTTCGAGTCTAATAACTGCGGTCTGGCTTTTGTACAAGTTGTAAATAAGTCTCCTTTCCCTATATTTTACCCCTGTTGACTTCAGAATTTGAAATAAAGTATTCCAGTCAACATTGTCAAATGCTTTCTTCAAATCTACAAAAGCTAAAAATGTAGGTTTGCCTTTCCTTAATCTATCTTCTAAGATAAGACGTAAAGTTAGTATTGCCTCCCGGGTTCCTATGTTCCTCCTGAATCCAAACTGATCTTCCCCGAGGTCAGCTTCTACCAGCTTTTCCATTCTCCTGTAGATAAACTAGACATACTGTATTTAAATTTTCAGAGTTGTAGTGCAAAATTTAGACATTAATTTTCAGTAAAAACTACATTTTCTGTTCCATTTCACCCTCTTTGCCTGCTTCGCGCGCCGGCCAATAGAAAGACAGGGGCTCGCCTAGGTATGCCGGCGCACCGCAGCTACGGCAGACAGTTTGGGAGTTCCAGTCAGTACCTGAGGCAGAAGTTCAACTGAGGAGAGCCAGCCATCTACGTAGCACAAGCCGGAACTGTATCGTCAAGAACTGTAATGATACTTTGCAGAACTGTTTAGTAGATAGGAAGAACTGTATCAACACAAGCACATCAAAGTTCAGTATTCAGTTCATCCGTAATAAATGTATATGTGGACTAATCAATGCTTTTAGTTGCAGACCCGTGTCCGCATCCATGCTCGTCACGTCCAGTACAGTACAGTCGTCAGATGGTGCTAGCCAACGTTTTGGGATAGACGTTGGCTAGCACCATCTGACGACTGTACTTACTACTATAGCTACTTTTAAAATTGACATCATTTGATTTTATGATTTTCACTGTGAACAAAATTATTAACAGGTCATCAATTTTATAAAAAATATTGTACAACAGACCAATTAGTACACATTTTGGCCACCAATTATATATATATATATAAGCAGTAAACGAGACTCATTAATACAGAACAGTTTAAAGTAAAAGTGCCTACTAAAATTACAATAAAACGTAACTATTTCTACCATAAACATACCTGATATAATTTTTATTTTATTTTTTTTTTATGTGAAACTTTAAAGAGGGCGCCTTACTCGCAAATAACGCATGCTGACGTCAACTGTGTAATAATTGTAACAGCTGCGTCAGTACGAACGCAACCTCCAACATGGAGGTCAAGATGTTTTAAGTATTTTAATTGTTTTTGAGGTTTTTTTTTTTTTTTATCATTGACTTTAACTGAGCCGGCCGCGGTGGCCGCGGGGACTGAGGCGCTCAGTCACGGTCTGCACGGCCACTACGGTCGGGGGTTCGAATCCCCCCTCGGGCATGGGTATTTGTGCCGTCCTAGTTCGTAAGTAGTTCATAAGTAGTTTGTAAGTTTAGGGACTGATGACCCCGTAGTTAAGTCCCATAGACTATACAAACATTTGAACATTTTTTTGAACTTTAACTGAAACTTGTACAATTGGCTTATAATGTGAAATGTATGTTATTCTAACTGGTTCTTTTGTATTTATTTTAGCACTGAAAAAGACCACTCAGTGGCCGAATTCTAGATCTGCGAATAAATAAATATGTTTCTACGACTGATTGCTGAAAAAATTTCCACAAGTCAAATACAGCCGTGGAGCACCAATTCCACGATGGAATCAAGCCTGGCGTCAAAATTTGTTATCTCAAAGAGGAAGTAACAGCAAAGTGTTGCAGCTATTTTGTCTTAAGCCAATCCCAGTAGATCGGTTATAGAGGGCTGTTCAAATGCAAAGATACGAAACATCTTAAAAGCAGACCGGTTGAAATTTGGATATGCTACTTTCGGATAATTTACGGACGCGAAGAGTGCGTCGTCACGTCTGCTAAAAAAAAAAAATTCGGGGAGTTGACCTCAATAGGGAAGGTGATGCTCACCGTCCTTCTCGACGTCCGACGTCAGATACCGCTCGAATTCCTCGAGCACGGAAAAATCATTAACAGTGACATGTACTGTGAGGCGCTGGGTAGCCTACGCAAGTCCATCAAGAGCAAACGGTCTGGTCTGCTCATGGAGGGAGTGATCCTGGTACATGATAACGCGCGTCCACACGTCTCCAGGGTCACACATAGTGTACTGGCCCTACAGCCCAGACATGTCACTCTGTGACTTCCATCTCATTCGTCCGCTAAGAAAACATCTCAAAGGGCAGCGCTTCGACTCAGACGGTGAACAGAAGGACACATTAGAGGACTGGCTCTTGTCAGAGTCACAGGACTTCCTTCGGCTCGTTAAACAGTGGGATAGTTTTTCTCAGGCCTCTGGTGACTACTATTGAATAAAGACTTCAATTTTAGACACAGTGTCGTTTCTGACCTTTTCATTTGAACACACTCTAATGAATATTTTAGTGGTGTACTGCAATTATATTGAAACGGCCACTGCTTATACAGCTGAAATACTACGCAAATCTATGCGGCAACGCCTCACCGGGAAATATAGATGGTAAATCAGACTTGTAATGTCGATACCGGAATTTTAGTTGCGAATAACTGGTACTTTTCGGTATTCGTTTCGTCTCGGTTGTAGCAGGTTTCTTTTAGTTTTGCATTAATAACTGGGTAAAAAAAACACCGGCATAACCATCGGCCATAGCAGCAGTACTAACATATTTTTAGTTCTTAAAATTTTTTCTTTAAATATTGATATTTATTCGGAAAATTTTCATTGATTTAAAATATTTGGTACTAATAGAAAATGGAAAGAATACGTTCCAACAACTTTCGCTTCCGATTGCGAATATATATTGTTAGCACCCACCTACATAGATATGATCGCCATAATAAAATAAGAGAAATCAGATCGAAAACAGGTTGAAACATGTCTGTACAAATTCAATAATATTGTTTTGCCAGTGTTGTATCGATATTTGTATGCAAAATGTTATATGAACTGCTTTGAGTAACTACTTCGATGGTTTATTCTGCCGTGTAACGTCTCTATCAAAGACTATGTATGTGAGTAGTAGCTGAACAGAATGAGTAGAGTCGGGGTGTAGCTCTGGTATTGAACGGACGTGCTTTAGTTGGTTGCTGAGGCACTAAGTTTTGTACGAGCTGTTGGAATAATTTGAAATCTGTTTTTCACAGACACAGTTCTGTCTTTATGAGATTTTGTATCATTCATATATGTATCAGTCTAATAAGATTTTTGTTGTTCTCCAATCATAAGGTAATGTAATTATTATTGCTAATAATAATTAACCTGTTTCACTTCGTAGTTAGAAAGCTAACTCTCTTCCTTTCATTGAAAGTTATTGACTATTAAAATCAAAGCATAGTATTAACTAAGTTCAGTTTGATTAGCAGATTTTGTTATTGGTGTGACGTTTAACGATAGTAATGAGTTTTGTGCTATACTACACACGTGAACAAGATACTAAGTTTCTGCAATCAGTTAGCGAAATAAATTCTTGCAGGTGCATTACTAGAAAGTGGTTTGTGTTTTTCCAGTGTTCTCGCAGTCAAATTTATAGTGTAGTCAGTTATAGTGTCAATGAATAATAAATGTGTAGAACTAATTTTCAATATCCTTGATTGGAAAGTCAGTTATCGTAACTACCAGATGATGATAATTATTAATGCAACATTTAATTTCAGATCAGGTTTGAATGAGTAGCTTTGAAACAGATCACCTTCAGCTGGCGTTCATTTGCCAAATCCCTATACGACCTTGTTTTTCCTATCAATAGAACAGCCTTACCTTTATCCCACCATTCAACATACCAGGTTTTTCCCGCGTGGCAGTAGAGAATGGAACTGTAGAGAGATATCGTAAAAGCGCTTCGATCAACGCTCTGCCATGCACTTCAATGTAACTTGCAGAGTATTTATGTAGATGTAGAGGTAATGCAACCTTCTTTATGTGTGCATTAAAGATGAAAGACAAAGCCTCCCCTGTAGTTTGTATTGCAGCACTGACGCTTAACAGTGATCGCGATGCTGATCAGATTTATGACAATATCTAGATGATTTCTAATCACCGTGACTTTTATCTGGTACTAGCTGAAACCCCCCGTTGCCTGAGTATTTATTCATTTATTTAAGCCTTTAATTAGTACTTTTATCCAAATTCAAATGTCTGGAAATCTATCGGATCAAACTGCGTGGTCATCAGTCCGTAGCTTACAAACTCCTTAAACCTAGGTAAACTAACCTACGGACAAACACACACACCTATGCCCCAGGGAGGACTCGAACCTCCACGGCGAGCAACCGCGCGCTCCGCAGCGAGACGCTTTAGACCGCTCGGCTACTCCACCGCGGCCTTCTCCTATCTCTTCTCTCTCTCTCTCTGTCCATCGCCTTTTTTTCTAACAACATGTATTTATAAGAGAATATGTAAGAAATAAGGTTGTCTTGCATAATATACAAAATTTTAAGTACAGTATCCAAACAATGAAAAAAGTAATAAAAATGGAAATAATACGTAACATTCATACATTCTTTTAATCCACAACTTGACATAAACAATTTTTCTTGTCACTTCTCCGGTATCTAATATGAATAATTTCTTTGGTGAGCCCATCCCTGAGCAAGTGACATGAATTTGTCCTTGTGAGAAACATGGACATGCCAAATCCAATCCAGTTTTAAATAGATTGACCTGTGATTTATTAATCGTAATAGAAATGTATTTTAGGTGTATATTCATTTGTGTAAGTGCTGTATGTCCAAAAAGTCTATTGCGAATACAATTAGTAGTAAAGAAGTAATATATTAAAACTTGGCGCGTTACTGTTTATATGCTCATATCTTATGAACTACGTGTCGTACTGTGATACAATTTATAAAGTACTTTCAGATATATTTGTGTATACTATCTATTAAATTTTCTACGACTACAATTTGTAGTGTAGAAATTATAAACTGTAGCGTCACACCGAATGCCACAGTTTTGCTCCATGAACAGAGGAAAAGTAGTAAGCGAGAAACTTTTTTCCTTTCATTATTTTGATGTGGTTGTCAGCGATAAAAACTTTTTAAAAAAGGTTTGAAATTATGTTTGAAGTTTGTTGCAAATAGCTAAGTAATCTCTTCCTCATATATTGAATTCATAAAGTCTCGCCGCATTATGTGGCAGTTCCTTGCAACTGCTATTGTTTATGACGTCGCATGTGGTCGTTACCCCTACTGTACCTGTCACCTCGCGGTAAGTTGTGTGTGTGCCCAATTTGGCTGAAATCGGTCCAATGGTTTAGAAGAAAATGAGCAGCATTGTCGCGTGATGCAGCATATTTCGCGCATCTCATTGTTTATGACGTCATATCTCGTGAACTATGTATTGTACGTCATCCTTACGGTTACTGCGACAGTTCTCACGGTTTGAAGCTTACGTATGCAAAATTTCATAAAGATTGGAACAAAACTATATATTTGTATTCAATACGTACACACAAACACACGGACACTGCTTTATATATAAATACTAGCTGAAAACCCGGCGTTGCTCGGGTATTTATATATTTATTCCTGCTATTTTTCAGATATATATACATTTGTATAAAGGCTGTATGTAAAATCTCTTGGGAATACAATTAGTAGTAAAGAAGTAATGCATTAAAACTTGGTGAGAAGGTACACTCAACTATATGCGTGTATATTGTCTGTAAAATTTCCTGCGGCTACAATTTGTAGTGTACAAATTATAAATTGTAAGATCATACGGAATGTCATAGTTTACTCCATAAACAGCGGAAAAGTAGTAAGCGAGAAACTTTTTTTCGTTTCAGCATTTTGCTATGGGTGTCAGCGAGAAAAAGGTTAATAATGGTTTGAGATTATTTTTAAAGTTTGATGCAAATCGCTAAGTACTCTTATTCTCATATAGCGTATTTATAAAGTCTCGCCGCAGTATCTGGCAGTTTTCTGCGATTCCTGTTGTTTATGACATATCTCCTGAACCATGTGTCGTATGTGGTTCGTACTCGTACCGCAATTGTTATCTCAAGGAATTGATTGACTGATTGATTTTGTCAGGGAAGCCAAAACAGTTTTGGTCCAACCCGCCACTGCCCGCACCGAAACTAAGTTTATTGTGCGGTATAGCTCCCTGTGTATCTAGTAAAGCCAACCAATGCCCTAGAACAGTGCAAGGAGTCCCTTTACCAGTTTTTTATTAGACACAATTTCTTCGAGTCTGGTTGTCCCAAATGTTCTGTGCCTTTTGCTCTCCAAGGCATTGGAAGATTAGATGTGATGCAGTTTCATCACCATCATCACAGGTCCTATATTTAGGGTTCTCTTCAGTTATTCCCATTTTATGAAGGTGTTTTTTTGAAATTACCACGCCCTGTCAGCAATCCAACCATGAGTCTAATCTCTCTCCTATTCAAGCCCACGATTACAGAGCTTCTTTTAAAACATGGCTTTGGCATCATTACCTTGCCATGTTTTTGTTGGTAGACTTTGGTCCGATATTCTACGTGTTGTCTTCTGAGCCAGTTACGTAGTTCCAATTTGATCATTGCCTTGGTGAATGTCAGGACAGGTTCCGGTCCAATAAATGGAGCCTCTGCCCCCATCCTGGCTAATCTGTCGGCATGTTCGTTGCCACTGATCCCCGAGTGGCCTGGGCCCCACAATAGGTTTACCCTATTGCTTTCCTAGTCGGCTGGCATTTCCCCAACCTTTCCTATATTTACCTCACTCAGTATCTTAGTGTGTAATTCTGGATATCCCAAAGAGTTCCAGTTTTTTGCCAGATTTGAGCCTGTATGCACCAGCCGCTGCCTCCATCTTGACCCAAAGGTGTAATGGGGGCATATCCAGCATGGTTTCCATCACAGCAGCTGGTGTGCTGATAATTCCGCCTGTTATGGCTAAGCAGGCTAATCTCTGCACCTTACCAAGCTCCTTAGCAGCAACCTGCTGTTCTACCTTCTTCCACCACACGGCCGCCCCATGGGTGATCCTGGGTCTAATTACCGTGGTGTATATACAGGGGCGCAAGCCCCAGTTTTTGCCACAAGCTCTCCTGGTACTTACCAGAGTACCTTTCGCCTTGGAGCGAAGATTTCTAATGTGAGGGGTCCATGTCAGTTTCTCATCTAAGGTAACCCCTAGATATTTCACTGTCCCCTTCACAGGTAGAGCTTCATCGAAAAGATTTAGAAGCTAAGGAATATGTGTACCAAATTTGGTTGAAATCGGTCCAGTGGTTTAGGAGAAATTGAGCAGCATTGTCGCTAAATGCAGCAGTTTTCGGAACATTTCATTGTTTATAACGTCATATCTCGTGATCTATATATTGTACGTGATTCTTACATTTAAGGCTACCGTCCTAATAGATTGAAGCTTATGTGTACAAAATTTCATAAACATTGGAACAAAACTGGAGATTTGCATGCAACACGTACACACAAACATACGGACACTCTGCTTTATATATTAGATCACAAACATATATAAAATTCTTCCCGGGTTTCCAGCCGGATCATTCTGAGATCTGAACACAATATTTCTGCGGTCCAACTGGCCGCCATCATCAGATGAGGAAGCGAAGCCGCTCTCGCAGTGACTGAATGACTGACTGACTGACAGTCACGGCGAGAGCGGCTTCGCTTCCTCACCTGATGATGGCCGCCAGTTGCACCGTAGAAATACGAAGCGCGTCCATAAAGTAAGTTCCGTTTCAATTTATCTCCGCTGCAGCGCTGCGATTGCAGTTCCGCACATGCGCTGTAGACGATGTGTATCAAGGAGAAGAACGTGCGCCATTTGGAGATCGCTGTCAGTTATGTACGCTTTGTTGTGCTTGTTTGAAATGTCGGCGTTGATTGAAAATCACGCCGCCTGTGAAATCAGGTCGGTGATTAGGTTCCTGAATGCGAGGAAAGTGAAACCAAGTGAAATTTATCGGCAAATTTGCGATGTTTACGGACCAAATGCGATGAGTGATTCGATGATGGGAAGATGGGTCCGACAGTGCACGATGAAGAACGAAGTGAGCGTCCACCTTTGGTTACAGAAGAACTTTCATCTGTTCTTACATCTCAAGTCTTTTCTTGGCGGTCATCACTTCACCAATGACGATGAGCTGAAAGAAACTGTTTCCAACTGGTTGAAGATACAGGCGGCAGATTTCTATGAAGAAGGTATAGAATAGCTGGTGCCAAACTATGACAAATACCTGCATAACTTCGGCAGTCATGTGGAAAAGTAGTTTAAGAGTTGTAGAATTTTGTGCAATATAAATTTCTTCTATATCTGTATACAATTTCATTTTATTACCAAACGGAACTTACTTTCTGGACGCGCCTCGTATTGTGTACAGATGTCAGAATGATCCGGCTGGAAACCCGTGAAGGATTTGATCAATTAATACGCCGGGAAAGTCTACATAGCCACATCACAAACATTATTGGTCCTCAGACAACGTGAGTGATGGGACAGCCTTACCAGCTTCTAGCCAGTTTCATTTTATAGTGACTAGAAAATATGACGGGAGTGGAAGAAGCAGAAGCAAAGACAGAGGCAGAAGCTTAGACACAAACAAGTGCTAAACACATTTCTCGAACGTCAGGCAATTTCTTAAGATAAGGAACGTCTCACCTTCAGTGGGAATTATGCATTTCATTATATGACTTGATCCGTAAGAAAGTTACATGGACATCTGCACAGAGTCTAGCGCCGATTAAAAGAAACAGGCCTTTCATATGTAAACGAGTGAGATATGGTTTATGGCACTGGCTGGTGGCATAGGTTCAAATCCCCATTCTGAAAATGAATAAAACAAACGGCCTTCTCAACTAGGTGTGAACCCACGGGAGACCGTCATGTTAACCCCACTCATTCACTGGCTCCGACAACACTAATAATAACCACGTAAATACTTCTTAACTTCGAAGCAAATTGGTATTAATTGTAAAAACTAAACATATTTGGTATAATACGTACTTAGTGTTGACAAACAATAAAAGACGCATTTAATATGCGAACTGCTGGTCATCTAAAATACAGAACCAGGATACATCATAGATGACAAGAAATGGCATGAATGAAAATACAGCTACATGGGAATTCAGAGGGATGAGGAAATCAGTATTGAGTGTCGACGCCATTGCTAGCTATAACCGCTGTTACATCCGCCGGCAGTTAACCCGTTACTTGCCAAAACTTTAGTTTTTAAATTTTGACTTTTTTTTCGTCAATGTCATCTTCACGCATTCCATTGCTGTCTACTTCTGCTACAATTTCTTCAATTGTAATCCCATGCGTAATTTTTATCCTCTTGGAATGACAAAATGTGAATGAGGACAAAATATAAAATATAAGGAAAGCAGATCTCAAGAAATAGTTCAAGACAGCTATACATAAGCAGGCCCGGCAGTTCACATTTTTTAAGACTGGATAATTGGCCAAAAGTTGCCGCTACCCTCTCTAATCTCTATACATAAAATGTTCTGTTGGTTTGTGTGTAGCCGTTAATCTCCGAAAGTTCTTGATCGATTGCTTTGAAATATCGACATAAAGTTTCAGTGTAATACAGGAAGATTTCTAGGTACATATTTCTCGAATATATTTATAAAACCTATATGTATATTCTTTTGTGATTTTTCGTATCAACGTTTACCCATTATAGTGTTGATATAAATTCATAAATGACATATACTGAGAAACTGTGTATATAAAACGTGCGCATATTCCAGTAGAATGTTGTGTTAAAATTGAAAGCCTTCATTCAAAAATTTTTGGAGATATAAGATTTTGTACATAACACTAAACATGGCTCTAGGTTAGATATAACTCTAAGAATAGACAGAGGAGGCGGAGGAAATTGATGTAGGAAGAGGGGAAAGGGATGAACAGATATATATTGATGATGAGACGGATATTAAAAACCAAATACACGTTAAACGATAAAGGATCATTGCGACAACCGTTTCAAAAATTTTTTGTACTTTTAGTTCTATTTCACTCGCTGTAATGTATCGTCTAAACTGCGTCGAACAGTTGGTTACCCGCTATCGAACTTTTTGAATAAATTACGTACACACATTTGACAAAGAGTGTCACTTTAAAACGACTGTTACGAATTAATAAAATATTAGTTAAAAACCTAAGATGCTGTACTACCATGTCACAAAAAATCAGATTTTTAAACCGTATGCTTTCTTCAAAATAAAGTGAGAAGCGTTATGAAATTAAAAACTCACGCAGAATAAAAATTACGCATGTTCGATTTTCACAATAAATGGAAAACATGCAAGGAAAAAAAGTTGTTAAAACGATGTTGGGTGGACCCATATACCATCATCAGTCTTTACAGCGTGAAAATCGGACAAGTGATTTCCCCCTTTTTCCCAGCCCGACCAGACCGGGAGTGGCCATCCCCGCGCGGCTCAGTGTAAATAAATATGCAAGAGTGGGAATTTTACCGACTCTCAGTTTCTTGAGTGGGTACAGCTAACGTTGTACCCACTTCAACCGCCGGGTCCGTACACAAGGTAACCTTCTCTATATATAAAAGGAAGTGTCCTGATTGACTGACTCATCATCGTCCAGCCCAAACCACTGAAGATAGAAACTTGAAATTTGTGGGGGGTGGTGATCTTACACTGTAGGCGTCATTTAAGAAGCGATTTTCGATATTCCGTCCGTAAGGGGGTGAAATTAGGGATGAAACGTTTTTTGAAAATAGTAGCTATTTAGCAATTTTGAAGCTAGTACTACAAAATTTCGGATTTTAATTCAGGGTTTAGAATTTAAATGACACGTGTTTCGGCATTTTTTGAAAATCTACAAATAAGGGAGTAAAATAGGTGACTCGAAAAATTGATTTTCAAAAATATGTTGCTGTTAAATTTTAAGCTACAACTACGAAACTTCGGATATGGAATCTTGGTCAGGATTAAAGAGACGCGAGTTTCGGTATTTTTGGAAATTTAAAAACTAAGGGGTAAAAGAGGGGATCAAAAATTCGTTTCGAAAACACATTGTTGTCAAGACAACAAATATTGGTATTTGTAATGTTCGTTATGATTTAAAAAATACGCGTTTCGGTATTTTTGGAAATTCAACCATCAAGGGGGTTAAATTGGAGAGGGGGTGTTTTTCGAAAATCTGTTGCTATTTAGGCAATTTTGAAGTTAAAATTACAAATTTTCGGATTTGGATTCGGGGTTCGAATTTAAAAGACACATGTTTCGGTATTTTTGGCAATTCGACCAATAATGGGGTGAAATACGAGATGCAAAAATTGATTTTCAAAATATGGTGCTGTTAACTCAAATTTCAAGCTATAACAACGAAACTCAAGATATGGATTCTTCACCAGGATTAAAGAGAAACAACTGGTGCAGATCAACCAGCCTACGCATGCGAAGCTGCGGGGTTCAGCTAGTTAGATATAAGATTACTGATCTAACACACCACTCTCCCATTATTTAGACGCGTAATATAAATTGATACTGTTCTTCTTTCAGAAAATCTGAGAAATACTAAATCTCACATTGGCATCAGTATATTCATAAACACTACGAGACAGGTAAATCACAACATAGCAGTCAACGCTGATTCCACATACTGCCGAATCTGACCTGGTGTAGCCGGCCTTGGTGGCCGAGCGGTCTGCGGCGCGCCAGTCACGTCACTACCGTCGGGGGTTCGAATCCTCCCTCGGGCATGGATATTTGTGCCGTCCTTATTATTAGCTAGTTCATAAGTAGTTTGTAAGTTTAGGGACTGATGACCCCGTAGTTAAGTCCCATAAGCTGTACAAACATTTGAACCTTTTTTGACCTGGTGTAGCAACGGGCGGTGTCTCCTGGACCAGTCGTTCCGCGCTCGTCGACCAGGCGTTTCAGACGTGCGAGAGATTATTATGTAGCGCCTATAAGTTGTTGGAGTTTAAGACGTTAACTAAAATATTACGTAAAAGCTTTGAATCGGGGAGTAACGGAGGATAAATGGAGGGTGTGATTTTAAATATTCTTTGATTAATTTTGTATAACGTCAGAAATAATGGGAATGTTGGCGGCAACTACATCATAAAAAAGTCGACAGGCTTTACCTCCATCGTTACCATACACCGTTTCGATGATATCACCCTAAAAAACTCCAAATTAAAATGAGAATAATTGAAGGAAAAACCCCATCGTGATCCGGAATTGCACGGGTGGAATTTTTACGTGCAGTGGACCGTGTGATTAATTATTGTGTGCTTTGCGTTTTCGGTTGGTAAAATATTGCGAGGATAGACAATTCAGACTTCGTCATATACTATAGCTTAATAGAAATGACTGCAAGTTCTAAAAAATTGAATACTATTATGAAGGGGAAAGATTGAAATCTAATGGTAACAAAATGTTTAACAATCAATTCCCTGTTATTCTTCAGCCGCAATGGCGTTCAATTCCGTAACACGCGAATTGTACGAACCATCTCCGCCACTAGGAGGCGGGGAAACAAATAAGAACACACCCGCCATTTAATTAAGGAACTTATATATATTTCAAGTAATATTTTTTCTCATTTAGTACTATACTTGCAGCAATTTC
This sequence comes from Locusta migratoria, assembly GCA_026315105.1. Taxonomy (NCBI): domain Eukaryota; kingdom Metazoa; phylum Arthropoda; class Insecta; order Orthoptera; family Acrididae; genus Locusta; species Locusta migratoria. The sequence continues at coordinate 287,789,751 of CM048745.1, read as the reverse complement.
AATGGTGATCAGGGAGGGCTGCTAGTAATGCGCCTTAATTCGACGGCGGCAAAAGACAGACAAATGAAGCGGTTCGCTGTTCTTTCTCTCCAGCAGTAAAACAAGGGAATGTAGGATTTTCAGAGATTATTTTCTTTAGAGAGAAAGTGGTCAGTACACCTGAGAGGAGTCTATCGTATGTTGCTATTGAGCTTGAAGTGCTGTATTTAGTGTATATTGTATGTAGTGTGTTTGTGTGTACAATTTTTGTCGCTGAAATATGCCTAAAGTGTGTTCAGCATTTAAATGCACAAATCGAAGTGATAAAACGATAGATACTTCGTACAAGAACACCAAATGTTTTGCCTTGTTTGATCTTTGTCTGTCTACACTCAAACAAAATTCGTGACTAATGGCACTTAGTAGCCCCTAGATTGAAGCTTCACATGACATACCCTGCAAGTCCTTTGAAGTCCGTCCCCGTAGCTCAGACGGCAATGTCGCCGACCACCACGCAGGGGTCCGGGTTCGATTCCCGGCAGGGGATTGGGTGTTATGTTCTGTCCTCATCATCAGCGACATGCAAGTCGCCGAAGTTGCGTCAAGTAAAAACAACCGGCCAAAAATGCCATACGACCATTTCATTTCAGTTCCCTTGAAGTTCAAGCCATAAAAGAATGCACAGTTTTCTACACAGCGTTGCTGTGTTTTTGAGATGTTTCTTCCTCTGTTGCTCCTGTGGTTGATGAAACCACACTTTTGAGTGTCTACACCTTATCACCAATTATTTTCTTTCTCAACCACTGTGCATTCAAATATAAGCTCTGCGTCCTGATCAAAGAATAGTGTCATTCTGTTTATTCTTTGCAAACTTTCCTATGCTTAGTCTCTCTCTCTCTCTCTCTCTCATATATATATATATATATATATATATATATATATATATATATATATATATATATATATATATATATATATATAATTCGATGTCATACTACATCTTGACCTGATATCTAACTTGCTTCTGAATTATCTTAAAGGATTGCGAAGTAATTTAGCTTATTTATATAAACGAAGTTATGTATTCGAGATTTAACCAGTTCCAAGATCGCGAACAGGAATAAATATATCTGCTGAAAAGGTATGCATTTCTCTTTAGTATTTTGCACCTATCGATCATTTTGGAGGTATCAGTGTGAGTGACAGAAAACAACATGGGAACTCTAGTTGATATACACGCGAACCTGCTCCTACACGGTCAAGACTTTAATAACAGTGAACCTTGTGATAAATCCACCAGTGCCGTGTATACCATTGAAGGGAAGACTTTGTTTATTTCAACAATAAAAGCATCAGTCATCCCAACATTGTTCTCTGAACATAGAAAAAAAATTTAAAAAAAAGAACAACAAGATTAGATTAATATTTCTACGCGCGAGGATCGGCGAATGTAAGAAGCCGAGCTGTTTGCAGTTGCTGCAGCAACGGAACCAGCAATTCTCAACAGACGTAACCTGCTACACAATATAATAATCTCTCGAATATTAAATGTCGAACTAATCCTGAACTTGAACCCAGATTTTACAAGATACATAATAGAAGTTTATTTAATGTTGATTTCATATGATTTTTAATATTAGAGTTGGCCACTGTTTCATGGTTTCAAAACCATGTTTCGATACGCGGAATTGTTTCACGGTTTCGTAACCGCGGTGTTTCATTCTGCTCGGTTTCGGATCACATTCGCGGTCGATACTGAAATTGTTACGTCCTGTCGGTTTCACTGTTTCAATACACCCGTGTTCCAGACCAATAATGCAGGAAGTCGGAACCGACGAATTGTATCGAAAACATGGTGTTTCATTTTGCTGTAGTTCTGCACAGATACACATTTAACTTACTAGTATATGAACGGTTTAAAGAGTGCCAAAAACAAATGGACAGACTATGTAGATTAAGATTACCGAATCAAGAGTCGTTTATAAAGTGACTGCAGTATTTCGAAATGACGTAATGACTGCTTTATAAACGTGAATGAAAAATAAAACATTGCTCACTATTTGCATTGAAATATCCAGTAAAATTCAAGGTTTATCTGTTCACGTACGGTAATATGAAAAACACATGACAACACCCACAACTTCCTTTAAAGAAATTAAAAAAAAAAAAAAAAATCAATCAATCTAGCCGTGCGTTAACGCTGTATAAAAACCTAACCCTTCCAAAAATGTTAGCCCAATAAATATTAAGTGATAATATACCTTCTCAATATCACATGCACGTTAGCACACACAACACCTATCAATATTAAGCACTAGAACAAAGGAGATCAAATGTATTAATTATATCTAATTTGATAAACACTAATAAATTAGACATAAAAACGGCAGGTCTCAGCTAATGGGAAAGCAGGAACGTTACTTACTGTGGTGTCGCACAAGTCTAAAGTGCGCGCCACGTACTTTCGCGCGGCGCTCTTACGACGTCAGCCACGAGCGCCCTCTGCTGCAACTCCGCTCGTGGCCACGACTGCTGCATCGTCCACTTGGGACTGAGTTAGGAACCAGTTAACACTTGGGAATCAGCTAGGCACCAGTTAAGACTTGGCTATCGGATAGGCACTAGGACTCATCAGTAGGCAGGCCTCTATCGAATCTACGTATCTGCAGTCAAGAACTATGTAAAAGTTAAGTATTACTAAGTCTCTATGAAATATATATTTCTTTCTAATTTACTCTAGTGTTTCTAGTTTCTGCTGTCCCACTGGCTGCTCACCTCCGTACCTGCACAAACGTGCATCCTTTATTCCTGTGTCGGTCTCTTTCTACTCGGCCAATGACACCCACGAAAACCGGCGGAAACGAGACACAAAAGTGGCGACGAGGCTGGGACACAAAACTTACTCCGAAAGCAGTGCATTTCGTACTGTACAGTGTTTAAATTTTACTTATTGTCCTAGCAGCCTCTCGTGATAATTTTGGCAATCATGTGACTTTGCCATTAGCGAATCGCGTTACAGTGCAAATGTTTCGTCATGAAAACTTCATTGTATGAGAACAATTTGCTTCACTGAGCGGAAAATGGTACATACAAGAACCTGTCAACCACAAACAGGAAGAATGTAACATCTCGCCAAAGCAAATGTTTTTGATATGTCGCGTTTTGCAGCTCTTAAATATTGAAGAAAAGACATTTTTAAATATGCACCAAAGCTGCTTTGGTGCATATTTAAAAATATCTCGCCAAAGGTTTGCCACCGCGCTCTTGATGTTGCCAACATAACCATGTGAGAACACCGATGCCGATGGAAGTAATATGTAATTGGCAAAACATCTAGTCTAAAATTTCTGCTTACAGTTAAAAAACTTATCTCTTTTCATTCTCCACCCCGAGGAGTGGAGCGGGCTGTTTGAGATCCGGCCCATAAAGAGTCGCGGTTCTATTCAGCCAATTATCAGACAAGCTGATAGTGGGGCAAAGGGGGATCCCAATTGGGAATAAGTGGGAGGGGCTTACCAGCTCCGGCATACGCCTTACAACCAAGGAAAACCTCCCGAAAACCTTGGTCGGAGCCGGGGGATTGGGACCAATTTAATTTATCTCCGGGACTTGCCCCGGACGAAAAATGGATTATCGAGAGAACACGAATGCACTCACGACAATCAAGGATCGGACGCCCGAGTTACTCTCGTAATCTCGTAGAGATCGGCTCGACCAACAAGTGGACAAGCATCTCCCACAGGAACCGCACCCGTGGGCACGGTATCCTAGTTGCTTGTCTGTTCTTAATATACTTCGCGAGCCCACAACGTGACTGCGAGAGGACAGCCCTTAACAACGTCATCCTGCAGCCTACACACTGCTACGAGACGACGCTACAAATTCGGAAACAAGGCCAGACTAATACATTCAATATCTATCTGCTTAAGTTGAATACACATTTACGAGCTTTAGCAGCTTTTCTCTTTCACTGAACTGATACAAACTGCTACCTACAAGACTAGATTTCTTCGTAGTATATTTAGTATAAATTTTTGTAGACGATATTTTGTGAGTACATTTTATAAGTGAACAGTGATATTCCGTGTGAAGAATTTTATTAGGTAGAACTGTGTATCTAAACTGAATGTGATTGTTCATGTTTATTGAAATTGGTAATATCTATGTTTAAAATGCCACAGAATCAGTCAGTTGTTTTTAATGCTAGTCAGGCAGTGATCAATGTAGTCAGTATCAATGTAGTCAGTATCAATGTAGTCAGTATCAATGTAGTCAATATCTAAACTGAATGTGATTGTTCATGTTTATTGACATTGGTAATCGCATTAAAGCTTTAGAAACAGCAATCATTACAGTCAATGGTAAGAAGAGCATTTAGAATCAGAAATCACAAACGTAACAACTAAGGTATCAGAATTATCTTTGCCGCAAGAGGAACATTTACGAAAATTTTATCAGTGGGCGGAAAACAAGAAATCTGAGATTATAGAAGTTATAGATGATCATGTCAAGCAGGCAGTAGACACCATAACATGTGCAGATGATAATAGCAATCCGTTTGTAAAATGTTTAACAGAAATTCGTGAACAACTAGAGGAAGATTTGGTCTTGTGGAGGCGCGATATGCAAAGCACTCTGGATACACGAATGGAGCTGTGTGATATCAGAGGGCCAGTTGCTGTAGAAGATAGACGAGAGAGTTTTAGCAGAGATACTAGGACATCCACAGATGAAGTCAGATATGATCGTCACCGTTCGTACAGACCACCTTCCAAACAATTTCCAAATAACCATCAAATGAATGAACCGTGTCACAGTAATGTCCAAGAGAAGATGTTGAAACATCGTCAGTTTCAAGTCTTCAATCGGGACAAAAAAGAGAGAGAGAGAGAGAGAGAGAGAGAGAGAGAGAGAGATTCATATCACACGTACCACGAATTTGAGCAAGCTTTTCTCTCTAAATACTGGTCGCGTGGTATACAACAACGTTTGCGATAAGAATTGATATACCCACAACCTTTTTCATTCTCAAAGGGAACTTTAGGCGTTATTTTGAAAAATATATCAATAAGTCTAGGTACTTCAACAAGACATATTGCAGTTGCTTAAGGCAAATTTACCCATAGTTACGAGGTATGTCCACAAAGTAAGTTCCGCTCGGTTATATAAAACAAATTTGTACAGAGACAGAAAAAATATTTATTGTACAAATATCTACAACTATTAAACTACTTTTCTTCATAGAAGATTGCCTCCTGTGTATTCAACCTTGTGGTAACATGTTCTTTCAGCTCATCGTCGTTCAAATGTTGATCACCAAGGACAGATTTTTAGATGTAAGAAGAGTTGAAAGTTGATTGAAATAAGTTCCGGGCTGTACGGAAGATGATGAAACACGTCCCTGTGAAATTCCGCAAGAGTTGTTTGGTCACATTCGTCGTGTGGATCGGGCATCGAGAAGGAAATCCATCGCCTTCTTCATTGTAGCGTGTCAGAAGCTGAAGTGCACTGCCCATCCGTTGTTTTTGTGTTGTTCAGTAAGAATTTTGGGCACCCAACGTGAGTGAAGTTTTCGAAATTTCACTTTTTCAGTAACAATTTCGTGAATTAGTTGTCGTGACACTTGTGGATCTTCCGTAGCAAGGTCACTAAGTGTGAACCTACGGTATGCTTAATCTCCACTTGTGTGACCAGTTCATCAGTTACCGCAGACGGGCGTCCACTTCTTTCTTCTACATCTACATCTACATCTACATCGATACTCTGCAAATCACATTTAAGTGCCTGGCAGAGGGTTCATTAACCACCTTCATAACTTTTCTCTACCGTTCCATTCTCTAATAGCGCGCGGGAAGAAAGAACACCTAAATCGTTCCGTTTTCGATCTGATTTCTCTTATTTTATTGGGATGGTCATGTCTCCCTAAGTAGGTGGGTGCTAGCAAAATATTTTCACATTCAGAACTAAAAGTCGGTGATTGAAACTTCGCAAACAGATCACGCCGCAATGAATAACGTCTTTCTTTTAATGATTTCCACCCCAATTCGTGCAACATTTCCGTGACGCTTTCCCCCCCGTAACGTGATAAAACAAAACGAGCTGCCCTTCTCTGAATCTTCTCAATATCTTCCGTCAGTCCCACCTGGTGAGGGTCCCACAAGGGGCAACAGTACTCCAAGAGAGGACGCACAAGTGTGATGTAGGCAGTCTCTTTGGTGGAGCTGGTGCATCGTCTAAGCGTTCTGCCAATGAAACGTAACCTTTGGTTCGCCTTCCCCACAATATTTTCTATGTGTTCTCTCCAGTCAAAGTTGTTCGTAATTGTAACTCCTAGGTATTTGGTAGAATTTACGACCTTAAGGTTTGACTGATTTATCGCGTAATTGAAGTTCAGCGGATTTCTTTTAGTGGTCATGTGTATTACTTCACACTTTTCTTTATTTAGTGTCAATTGCCAATTTTCGCACCAAGTAGAAATTTTGTCTAAATCGCTTTGCAGTTGCTTTTGATCCTCTGTTGACTTCACTGACCGATAAACGACAGCATCATCCGCGAACAGTCTAAGGGAGCTATTCAGATTATCTCCTAAATCGTTTATAAACACGAGGAAGAGTAGGGGACCAATAACGCTTCCCTGTGGAACGCCAGATATCACATCTGTTTTACTCGATGACTTACCGTCAATTACAACGAACTGTGTCCTTTCTGATAGGAAATCGTGAATCCAATCGCACAATTGGGGAGATATTCCATAAGCACGCAATTTCATTAGAAGCCGCTTGTGGGGTACAGTATCAAAAGCCTTCCGGAAATCCAGAAATATGGAATCGATTTGAGATCCCTTGTCGATGGCACTTAACACTTCATGTGAATAAAGCGTGCACTTGATCATGTCCTACACTGGACACTCTAACCCATCTTCTAACCATTGTCTGCCTCCGTAGTCTATTGGACAGCATGGTGCGTTATCACGCAGGGGGTCCCGGTTCGATTCCCGGTCGGGTTGGATATTTTCTTCGCTCGGGGACTGGCTATGTCGTCCTCATCATTTTACCATCATCATCAAGTCGGCGAAGTGGCGTCAGCAAAGAAGACTTGCACCAGGCAGGCTGAACACGTTCCCCCTTGAGGTCTAACGACCATAAACGCCACACGAAGTCATCGTCATCATCTCATAGCCACTGAATTTGTCCGTAAAGATGTATTTCACAGTATTATACAATAGCTAATGGCATACTTTTCCATCGTAACCACAGTCTAAACACTAACTGGTGTGTGTATATCCCAGCAGATTATGAACAGAAGTTAATTTCGTATACTCACAATACCTCGGGCAAGTTTGGAGTGATTAAAACAGCACATAAGATAGGATCATATTGCTACTTTCAGAATATAGGCCGAAAGGTACAGAAACAACTGAAGAAGTGTATCATCTGTCTTAAAGCAAAACCTGACAGTCAAGGCACAAAGAATTTTCTCCATGCAATTATTCCTACGGCACCGACATCTTTAATATCTACCGATGTTTGTGAACCACTTCCAAGATCACGAGGAGGGGTCAAGTACATAATAGGATTTTACGACGTTTTTAACAAATACATTAAATTATATCCATTGAAAGCAGCAACTACCAGAGCGATTCTCAACAAGGTAGTTAATGAATGTATTCCACATGCAGGAAAGCCAGCAGCAATCTTATCCGACAGTGCATCAATTTTCATCCGTTTCTTTTGGAAGAATGCTATGGCTAAACTCAACATCAAGCAAATACTAACATGTTGCTATAGCCATCACTCCAATCCGACCGAAAGGATGTTTAGGGAATTGAATCGATTTATGAGGACGTATTGCCATGCCAAACAAACTGCATTGATTGAATATCTGTCACAATTTGAGCAAATAGTTAATAATTTACCTCATTCTGCTACAAGCTTTACTCTTGCAGAACTCATGTTTCACGAGCAAGAGGACAATGAATGGATAAATATATTACCTAAACTAGACAATAACAAGATTTTCTTGGGAAGAGAAACTCCGACAGGCGTTACATAATTTAATTGCGAGATCAAAGAAGCGTAAGGCTTATTATGATAAAAATGTAAAACGGATACAAACATTCTTTGTTGGACAAAATGTTATGCTTAGATGGTATACTAGATCATCGATGTTGCAGAAGAAACTAAAGAAATGTCATATGCTCAGGGCCTTATGTCATAGTGAAAATTCCAAACCCAGGAGGATAGGTGTTAGCTTATCCAGATTCTATGAAGATTAAAGTAATGTTTACTCATCACGATTTAAATCGATGTTCAGCTGAACAGCGGTGGGACAGTAACAAGAGACTGAACCATCAAGAGTCAGTGATATTTTCTTTACATAGTGTGTATAAGTGCTTAAGTGTTATAGTGTGTTGAGGCATTCTCTACAGTGACCTAGTTATTAGGATATTTATGACTTTAAGAAGATTTATTTGTGTATGGACAGTGTTGAGAAGTTTCTCCACTAGGATTTATTTATAGAGTATTAGCAAACTACGTAGAATGGTTTCCAGACTGTGTTGAGACAAGTCTCCACAGTGATGTATTTGTAGGTCACATTACGACGTAAGAATAATTATTGTGTGGACTATGTTTAAACTGTGCGTAGTGATGACTTTCAAACTGTGGAATAATAGATATAGCAATTTCTGAACTGGGAATACTTCAAACGGCGGAGCAGATTGTGAACGCTATTTGAATACTTCTTTTTCCTTCTGCAATATTTATTGATATGTGTGATAATCATAAGTATTTCTTTTATTTTAAGTAATTCTTTTTTCAATTTGAAGCATATAATATGAACGCATACTGCGTATTAAAAAAGCTATCACTGAGTTTTAGTATTCAAAGGTTATTAAAGATATTTTTCAAGTTTTAATTAGCATGTCCTTCAAACAAAGAAGCAAGTCAATTCAGCCAGCAGCCACAAGTTTTGCAATCTAATTTTCTACAAGATTAAGAAGCAAGTTAATGGTTTCAGATGTGTGAATAGGCTGATTGACATTTTCTAAACTGAATTAAACACTCACAGATTCAAATCTAGTAAAAATAATCTATACATCTGACACGAATCTATAGAGGATTCAATTATTCAAAATTTGGAATTTTTGATGGCTATCTGAGAACCATACATTTATATTTTAGACATTTTCGGGTCAATTTTGGAACTTTTCATACCATGAATGATAACCACTGGGACGCGGAGGACTGACAGTGCGCATTGATTTATTATCAGTAGATTGTAGACTGAGACTGGCTTTCATATTGGAACATATTAAGGTGCACTAACCGATTTGTTTTTCTTCCAGGCAGTCAAGTAATGAACTTGTGTTTATATATATGCGGGAATTGTTTCATGCAACGCCATCACTGTTTCTGACTCCGAGACACCTGATGTTCCTGACTCAGCATCGCAGCCTCTCGCCGTGCTGTACCTGCCAGCCCATGCAGAACAACATCCACTCAGCCTTCCAGTCCGGGCGTCCTATCCAGTCCATCTGTCCGTCTCTTCCACAGCCGACTACGCAGCACAGCGCTACGTCTCGTCAAGAAGACAAAAATATTTTCCATGTATTTTGTAACGCTATCTGATCCTCCTATTCTTCAAATCTTTATTTAATTTTCTGTCGAGCAACAAAATTTTCATTCAAGCTCAAATATTCTATTCTATCTAGTATCAGACTGGGGACCTACCAGCCGGCCACGATGGCCGAGGGGACTGAGGCGCTCCAATCACGGTCTGCACGGCCACTGCGGTCGGGGGTTCGAATCCCCTCTCGGGCATGGATATTTGTGCCGTCCTTAGTCTTAGCTAGTTCATAAGTAGTTTGTAAGCTTAGGGACTGATGACCCCGTAGTTAAGTCCCATAAGTTCTACAAACATTTGAACATTTGAACCTACCATCCTTAGTTTTCCTAAGTTTTCCTGTAGGACAAAGTTGCCCAAATGTCTAGGTCTTGAACACAATACTGATGGCAGCAACAACAACGCCTCTCCTCTCAGCTGTCTGCTTTGGAGGTAAAGTGCCAGTGCTCTAGCAGATTTTAATCTTCTTTTACCCCAGACGCGGCTTTCATGCTGAATACCGTTTTTAGTGTTTTATATCAGAGGTAGGCCATTGGTTGATGAAAATTTACTGTTTTAAAAGTGGGATTTTATTTGGTTTTTAATACATGTTGATGGAGTCCCACTTCTTGAAGAAAGAGATTTTATAGGTGCTTTTATAGGCAAGTTGGTTACAACTCTAGAATAATAATGAGGATCAGCTAGTATAGAGTCAAAGTAACATACGGTTAAGATCTGAAAGATATAAGCACCTGATGATGCAAATTTAATTTGTGAAACCGGTCGTGAGTTCTTGTAAAGAATTTTTAACAGTCGCAGCGGTGTGTTATTAACAAAATGTCAATCTTGCTAGGTTTTGTATAGAGATGTAGTACCTCTATACAAATGAAAGCAACCAGTCTGAATTATGTCAAGATTTTGTGATACCTTCTTCCTATTATCCAGTGCACAAAGTTAACACCACTTTTAACTTCCTTAAAAATATTTTCATTCGTTGCTAACAATACTTGATCGATCATGTTTGACCCATAACCAGTGCAAAGTGTGGAAGCAGTAGTAACAGCCAGAAATTTTTTCACTTGTATATGTCTGCGTTCTTTGCAACAAATATGTACTTATTTCAGCGTGGCAACAACGAAAGTTATTAATGATATTTGTGTGGAATGCTTTTGTGGCATTTTTATTGCAGTATTCTGTTGTCACTTTCGTCTTTGTACTCAAATTTCGTACACCAAAGTTCAAAACCGAACTATTTGACAGCAATTTCACAAGTTCGTAGGCTTAATATATTTAGTTAAAACAAGATAAATGTATACTAGACTTTGTGAAAGCAGTTCTTATAACATATTAACAACAGATGAAGATCGATGATCATGACTGTTCGTCATAATTATTACTGTTCACTTTATGTTTCACAGCTCGTTTAGACAATACTCTTGCATTAAAATCAAAACACATATTTTCACAGCCGCACTTTCATTGTTATGCAAACCTCAGCTAACTGTTGTTACTGACACGTTCAAAAATGTTCAAATGTTTGTAAAGCTTAAGGGACTTAACTGCTGGGTCACCAGTCCCTAAACTTACATACTACTTATGAATTAACTTATACTAAAGACAACACAAACATCCATGCCCGAGAGAGGATTCGAGCCTCCGATGCGGGAGGCCGCGCAATCCACAACGTGGCGCTCCAGACCGCTCGGCTACTCCCGCGCGGCATTACTGACATGTTCGTGAGATTTCATTACCGCGTTTTTAGGAAATATACTACCAGGCTCGTCAATCCGCAGCTTCGGTGAACTCTGACGGAACATGATGCACATCCGTATTCAATAGTCAGTCCTTATTTAAAACTTGAAACTGTAATAGACATTATAATTACGTAGGCTTCCACGGCTAGAGTCAGATGACATAAAAGTTTTCTGGGTATGGTACCGCGTCATGATGTAAGGCTATTACTTAAATAACCAACGTTTCGGCCAACGTTACAGTGGCCTTCATCTGGGTAACAGTTACCCAGATGAAGGCCACTGTAACGTTGGCCGAAAGGCTATTACTTAAATAACCAACGTTTCGGCCAACGTTACAGTGGCCTTCATCTGGGTAACAGTTACCCAGATGAAGGCCACTGTAACGTTGGCCGAAACGTTGGTTATTTAAGTAATAGCCTTACACCATGACGCGGTATCATACCCAGAAAACTTTTATGTCATGTAATAGGCAAAATTCTCCAGTGGGTGTAGCATGCCAGCTGTCAGCCGATGCCCCAAATAACATGGCGGATGCCAGTTCAATTTGCCTCAAACATGGCGGACTTATCGCCACTCTATGAAATTTGAGCTCTCTGGAAACGAAGAAGTCTTGTTCATTGCGTGCCACGTGTAGTGTCGCGTTGTCCTGTTGTAATGTTGCTGCCGTCAAGCTCCGGAGGATACCGTGCTCTAGGGTGCGGTTCCTCTAGGGGGATGCTTGTCCACTGGTGGTTGAGCTGATCTCTACGAGTTTACGAAAGTAACTCTGGCGTCCGATCTTTGATTGTCGTGAATGCACTCTTCTTGCTCTCCCGATAATCCATTTGTAGTCTGGGGCAAAGTCCCAGAGATAAATTAAATTGGTCCCAATCCCCCGGTTCCGACCAAGGCTTTCGGGAGGTTTTCCTTGGTTGTAAGGCGTATGCCGGAACTGGTAAGCCCCTCCCACTTATTCCCAATTGGGATCCCCCCTTTGACCCACTGTCAGCTTGTCTGATAATTGGCTGAATAGAACCGCGACTCTTTATGGGCCGGATCTCAAACAGCCCGCTCCACTCCTCGGAGTGGAGAAGGAAAAGAATAAGATTTTCAATGTGTAAATAAAAAGTTGAAGGACAATTGATTCTTTCTTCTGTCATCTGTTTTCTTTACTTGTCCAGCGAACCCTTCGTCCGTTAGTAACACATCATTTCACCCGAACCAGCATAAGATGGCTAGTTTCGGAGCAGTGTTCCCCAGTCACTCTGGACAAAACAGAGAACTGTACCTGAAAATAAAAACAAAATATGCTGATAAGAAGTCTCCAAGGCAAACAGCAAGTATGAGGGACACAAAACCAACAAAATATGCAGTAATACCATTCATAGGTCCACTCTCGTATAAAATTTCAAATTTGTTCAAAAAGAAGGATGTCAATATCAGCTTCTCAACTCATAATAAACTCCAGCAGAAGGTTGCATACATACTCCCACAAATTAGCAATCCTCACAAAATATCAGGTATCTGCAAACGTAAATGTAACAACTACCCCAAATTCTAAATTGGACAAAGAGGTAGACCCTTTGAAACTAGATTCAAGGAACATCTGGATGCTCTACGGCTGAATAATTTAAGTAAATAAAAATTTGACACCCATTTGGCCGAAGATAAACACTCAGTGGTTAATATAGAAAGGAATCTACAAATCGTACACCTTACAGATAAAGGTGAAACCCTGAATCTTCTTAAAGACATTGAAATACATGTACATAAAAATACTTATCCCGATTTCATACTGAATGAGCTAACTAAATCATTCAACACTCTCTTCCTAAAAAACTTCCAAGGGTCTCTTACACACTACTTAACACCTCCATAGGCAAAGGCAAAGCACTAAAATGTTGTGTCACAAATGGAAGTAAGCCTGTACCCATCTTATATGGATTCAATAGAAATATACTTATAAAATTTAATGTAAAAGCTCATATCCTGATATAATAAAAATTAAAGCCTACTCAAGAAGAATTAAACCAATGCTTAATAAAATATATCACAACAGCAGTCATAATACACAATAGATCATAAATTTTAAATTCAGTCGCAGTTATAAAAAAGCCCTTCATTCTACCTGTATTCTATATCAGTTTGTTTATATAGAGCTTTAAATTTGTTGCCCCATCTATTTAGTATAACGAAACCACTGTAAAAACAATACATAAGAACACTATTTATAATATACAAATTGACTACAGACTTAAGTTCAGTCACACTTATTCATTTATATAACTTCAATCTGTGCATGTACTGTATCAATTTATTTATATATAATTTTGTGTGTCTTGCCTCAACTAGTCAGTAGAATGCCCTATAATAAATATTGTAAATAATTTCACTCCCAAAGTGCGATTTTACATTAATCTCTCTGAATAAGCAAAGATAAACGTTACCCTTACCGACACAATTGCATAGCGTCTACAACCGAACAACTTCAACTTCACCACAGAAGATCTTCATAAACAATGTTTATGTCTCGTATGTACAGCTGGCTCACGTATCGTAATTGATTATAGCGCACATTACGATACTAGTATCGTGTCGTGTGAAACACATTAACAGCACCAATACACTGCACAGTGACGTGTGAAACACCTACCTTAAAAGCACTCAGGCAGTGCACGTTTAGAAAGTGTAAAATACACAAGAAAAATACAGGATAATCTCATCACAGAAAAGTATGTAAGTTTTTGGCACACTTCATGTATTTTCAACTATAAAACTCTCCTGTAAATATGTTGAAAATAAAGAAACATACATTTAACTTCAGGAAATAGTAAACGAAATATTTTTTGTCTATCCTAGGGCTGCCCGATACTATAACTGATGCAAAACAAGGCTCAGCTCAAAAGCAAGAAAAACGATCTGAAGATGGATTTGTATAATTCCAAAACCGGTAATGGTCTAAGAAAACAAACATTTCTACCATACTTGTGGCTGCTCGCTGTTTTAATTATAAACATTTAAATTATGTACCCAATTCTCACAATATATACAATTTACAGTCGTTGATAGGGAGGGCCACTTGGGAATTGCCGTGCGTCTGGGAGACACGATACGGATCGCGCAGCCGCTCGCGTTGGACGTCCGAGTCCTCCTGGACATGGGTACTTTTGTTGTCCTCAGTAAGAGTTAGTCTAGCAAGGAGACCTTCAGGTCTCGGAAAATCAGTTTGGGATGACACTTCGCATGTTAGTAGTGTACGTCAAGTGTGTCAAATGTTGAAATGTTTGTTAAGCTTATGGGACTTGAGTACGGGGTCATCAGTCCCTAAACTTACAAACTACTTATGAACTACCTTATACTAAAGACGGCACAAATATCCATGCCGAGGGGGGATTCGAACCCCCGACCGCAGTGGCCTTGCAGACCATGACTGAAGCGCCTCAGTCTCCTCGGCCACCGCGGCCGGCTCAAGTGTGTCCATTCACAGAAATTTGTAAGACACTATCCAGAAAATTCGGAGAAAAAGAGCTCCAAAGTTTAGGGCCAACTTCAAATATATCTTATATGCTAGTCAAGAGACCCAAGATCCAATACGTCAAAATAGCTCAGACACTGGCGTGCCTGCTCGTCGTGTTTGTGAGCAGATTGCAATCCGACTTGGGGCAACATATTATTTTTATTTGTCTTAAAAATTATAATATTTTTATATAAAATTAATTATATAAGATATGTAATATCTTATATATTTAATTTTATATTATTTTATTTTAATTATGAAATGACCCTTGCTGTTAATTATAATTTTAATTGCAATATAAAATCGAATAATTCCAAATCCTTTTTCTACATTTAATGTAGGTAGATTAAAGCGTTAATTATTATGTGCTTCTTCTACGTGATCAGGCCCACTGAACCGCACGCAAGTTTCCTTCTCCATTGCTTCCTATCTGTTGCTGCTTGCTTCAGGTCTTCGTGGAGGCCATCCCTGCAACGCTTATGCTCTCCTTCCTGTAAGAATGAAATGAGCTTCTAAGACCATCTGCCATCTTCCATCCGGGCTACATGACCGGTCCACTCCACCCGCTTTGATTTGATGGCGCCGCGGTGGAGTAGCCGGACGGTCTAAGGCCGTGTGTATAGCCCGCGGTTGCACCGCGGCGGTGGAATCTCGGCGGTTTGGTAGTGCGCGGTTTCTCCTAAGGCAGCGTGGGAGCCGCTTATAGGCGCGGCTGCGGTAGCGGCCCCTCCGCTCTTCCGCCGCGGAGTCAAAACACCAGCGGCTGCACTTCCAAATAGGGTTGCCAGATTGAACTCGAGGCAGGCCCGGAGACTAGACGTGCCCCCCCCCCCTACCCCTTGGCCAATGACTCACCGCCCCCCCCCCCAACTGCGACCAACTCATACACTGATCAGTATCGACTTTTTGTAGCCACTCTTTATAATTTTCTTTTTGCAACCATTCTTCACGGAACGAACTTAGATATCGTCTCTTCGTTTCACTGTCATTACTCACTAATCTGAGTTAATGTAAGCTTGTCTGTTCTCACACGATCCGAGTATTCCAAAAATTGCCGGTAAACTGATAATAAACAATGAACGAACAAACACAAATAATAGACGTCGCCAGTTGACACGTTGCCGCAACAGTGTTTGCTTAATAATGCGCTAGCCGATTACTACCGACGCAACAATGAAAAGTTTTCACAGGAAGAACAGAAAAGTAGCGTTTTGTTGCAATAAGAAATTGACATTTATATAAAGTTATTCATAATTACTAGAGAGGAGCCGGCCGGGAATGGCCCAGCGCACTGAGGCGCCTTGCCACGGTGCGCGAGGCTGCTCCCGTCAGAGGTTCGAATCCCCCCCCCCCCTACGGCATGGATGTTGCGTTCGTCCTTAGTTTAAGTTACGTTAAGTTCGATGTAGATCGTCGCTACATGAGCTTAGTACTTAAAAAGCGTCGGAAAAAAAAGATATGATGAAGGTTACATTCAAGCCCGGAGATGAGAGTCATTGGCCCGTAGACCCGGAGAATTCATTCCAAACCCGGGCACTCCGGGCGGCGCCCGCAGATCTGGCAACCCAACTTCCAAACCGCCGCGGTGGTGCGGCGTCTCTTTACACGGCGGCTAATGGGGCTGCTCGGTGCCATACGGCAGTGCCGTCAACTGTGCCGCCCTGCCAGATGCAGCGCAGCTGCTCCGCTAGTGACAGTGCTGAGTGCACACTGCTACTGCGAGGGCCGACTACTTGAAAAAGTGACCTGTGGCCAAAATGTTCATACAGAACCATTCATCGACGAAATCAAATTACGACCATGTTTTGGGATTCGGAATCTGAAACGTTTAAAGACAGAGATATGAAGAAGAGGAATTGGATTGAACTATGCAATATGTTGGGTACTATTGGTGGGTCGTCAACTCGCTACAATATGCAATAATGTTGTAACTTTGTGCAGAAACCAAAAGATGATGTCAATGAACATCAAAACCGGTCGTCTATTGTAAATAAAGACCTTAAAAAACCGCGATGTTGGCATTTCTGATTTATTAGGATAACAGCTTTTTGTTAATAAGATATATTCTTAAATTTTCGATGTAATTGTTCATTCATAGTTCCGTGAGCATTGCAGATTTACATGTAAATCCTATAATCATTTATTCAGAATATTAAGGGAGAAACAGTTTAGACCCTTCAAAATGCCTCAGCGGGCGCAATTTGCCAACCCCCTAGCCTGAATAATTCTTACTGTCTTACCTGAGAGTTAAAGATAGCATCTCCTCTGTAGAAAAGCACAGACCCTGAAATAATTTTTGGTTCACAGATATACTGCGAACTTTCAGCGACAGCTCATCAAAGGATTTGGTTGACATTCGATGAGAATTAAAGAATTTATCATTATCCTCCCTCAATTTTCCGTATAAATTTCGGAACACACCATCAATGTGTCTAGAGCTGTTGATCCTCGTTTTACATTTCTTCTCTTTTCCAACAAGGTAAACGTAGTACAGTACTGCAGGGTCCATCGCGGAAGGCGAGCTCTCAGTGACAGACAAAACAGGTGGCACCACTGTTTGCCCCCACCAGGCAGGAACAGGGCCCCGCGTGCTGTTAAAGTTGGAGCGGTGCCTCCGCCAAATCACAGCGGTTGCCCCGTCGCGGAGGCACCGCTATCTATAAACGCAGTCTAAGGAGCCTCGCTGCGGAGCGCACGGTTGTTCGCCGTTGGTGGTTCGAGTCCTCCCTGGGGCATGTGTGTGTGTGTGTGTGTGTGTGTGTGTGTGTGTGTGTGTTGTCCTTAGGTTAGTTTACCTTAGTTTAAGTAGTTTGTAAGCTACGGACTGATGACTAGGCAGTTTGGTCCGATAGATTTACAAACATTTGAACATTTTGGATGTGATGGTTCCTGCTATGCTGAGCTGTTGGTATAATTCTTCAACCTCTTAGTTGTGCCTGATCCACCATTCCCCTGTGTTTCGTATCCAAAACCGTACCGAAGACCTTTCTCCCAACAACGAGGAGCTTGTGAAAATCCGGTTTTCGGATACTCCATGTCTCACAGCCACATAGAACAATAGGCTGGATAAGGGTTTTGTACAGTATGATCTTGAACTGTCTGGAAAGACATCTGGAGAGAAGCAGTTGCGCTGGGCGGTGGTAAGATCGGTGTCCAGCAGCTTGAATTCTGGCAATAATCTCTGCATCACATGACGAGTTCTCTGTGAAAAGTGTCCCCAGGTATTTAAATTCACGCACTCTCTTGTAGCGGTGGTCTTCCACAAGCAGCGAATGTAGACGTCCGACAGTCTGCCCACGCGCCAATACAAGGTACTCCGTCTTGGCTTCGATTATGCATAACCCAAATTTGCTAGCGGCCTCCTTTAGTGCTCTGGTCATTTGTTTCAACTCTTCTTCAGTCCTAGAGAGGAGACACATAGTTTGAATAGGCAAAGTATGCCAGTCTCTTCAATCCCTTCGTTCATTTGGAAAACCTCATGTACGTTCTTTTCGAGGGTGAAACTGAACAGAATAGGAGACAGGCCATCTCCTTGTCTGCCACAGTTTCAAATTCCTCACTTACACGATTTCCTATTTTCACCTTAGCTTGTGCTTCGCTCAGACACATCTTTATCAGATTAATAAGTTTCTCTGCCATCCCAAACTCCCTTAAACAGTCAGGCTCTTGTAGTGCGTGCAATCATAAGCCTTGAAATCTACAAGTAAAATATACATTTCTGTACATATTCACCCAGTTTTTTAGTGAGCTGCCTGAGAGTGAAGATGTGATCTACTGTTGACCGCCCTGGCAGGACATCTCCATGGTATTCCCCAATTACCGATACTGCCACTGCCTGAATTATATGCGTGAGGCAATTGGACAGGATCTTATAGCAGACGTTAAGCAGGGCGATTTCTTGATACTTGTCACATTTTGGCTTGTCGCCCTTCTTATGGACTGGACAAAAAAAAATATTCAAATGTTTGTATAGCTTATGGGACTTAACTACGGGGTCATCAGTCCCTAAACTTACAAACTACTTACGAACTAACTAACAGCAAGGACGGCACAAATATCCATGCCCGAAGGGGGATTCGAACCCCCGACCGTAGTGGCCGTGCAGACCGTGACTGGAGCTCCACAGTCCCCTCGGCCACCGCGGCCGGCTGGACTGGACAGATCGGAGCTGTTTTCCATTTTGCTGGTAGTTTTTCTTGCTCCCTATTGCTTGTATCAGTCAGTGTATTCTCTCTGCAAGTTTCTCTCCTCCTACCAGGATCATTTCAGCCTGTATTCCATCTTCACCTGGACTCTTATTCTTCTTAAGGTGCTTGATTCTGGTTTTGATCTCATCCAGGGTAGGTGAGGATTAATCTGCATCGGCTGTAATTGTGGACTGGAGATCAAACTGCAGTTTGGGTTCATCACAATTTAAAAGCTATCGAAAATACTCTTTCCATCTCTCAGCTATATCTCTATCCCTCGTCAGGATGATGTCATGGAAATCTTTGATAAATTTGTGCTTAACCTGGTGACGTTTGCTAAGGCACTTCACCATCTGAAACATTTCCCTCATGTTTTGTCCTATGGAGCCTGCTTCATCGATGATATATTTCATCTTTGCTCTTCTCGCTGTTGCTCGCGTAGTCTTTCGAACCTCCTAAAACTGTGCTTTGCCCTTCTTCAGCCACTTGCTTCTGGCTTCCTTTCTCCGTCCTAGGACCTCTGCGCACTACTTTCCATATAAAAACCTTCTTCCTCACTGTGTTTCCCATAATTGTTTCTTTTGCCATTTCCATGACTGAGTTATGGATGTTTCCATAATAGTTCAAGGTCTTCGTTTCCCTCCATTTCACTGCTTCAAAACTGTTGTTAAGTTGTACTTGGTGTTCGTTTTTTCATCGTTTAGTTTTTCCGCGTGATATGTTTCAACTCTAGTTCTTCCTTCATACTCCTCGTGTGAAAGGCCTCTGACCAAAAAATTGCAGTAAAGATGCCCTTGCAAAGCACATGTAAAATAAACCGCTTTGATAACCAAATAAGTAACACACTAACCAGCAAAATGTCAAAAAGTGAATTTTATGTGTATGTCTCAAAGAAATAGGACAGTGATAATGAGGACAGTTAACATTAAACAGCTCAACTCAGAAATAATTATATGTTGATAAATTTGCGTTATTTATAGTAATGACATGTACCAGAACTAATTACGGCACTAAATACACTAAAGATAGTGAACAAAATTTGTACAATTTTTATAGTATTACTTATGACATAGGGTTGGATTTACTTTTAGTGTTTGGATAAATACTGATCTACCTTCCAATCTACCGATATTTTCTCCCTTGCCTTCCGAAAATCTTTCATTATTTGTTCGTAGCAGTGAATAGTAGTAGTAGTAGTAGTAGTAATAGTGTGTGTGTGTGTGTGTGTGTGTGTGTGTGTGTGTGTAGTCGTCAGAGAGTACAGTTTTGGTTGTCTGAATGAGCAGCTTGGCGAGCAGTATGATTGTAAAAGCATTCTATTTGCTTATATTTCTTTGGCAGAAAAGGAGGATTCATGACTTTGAATGGCTTGAAATTTTTATTGATGAGAATTTATGAATTGTTTTGCTTACACTCGAGAAAGGTATGTTTTTTTCTGAATCCTTTACTGAACTATGCATCGTTAAGTAGTGTTAGTCGATTCACGCAATTACAGGATATTCAGCGTGAATTTAAAAAGATGACCTTTTGAATAAAACTTATTCAAAACTAATAGAATTACTCTTCTTTGTTGCGCTTAGACAATGCTTCTTAGCAACTTTGGAATTATTCTGTCCAATTTGCACATGAATTTAGACACATCTTTTTACAACTTATTTGATCTTAATTTTTGAGCAGAACTGGTAGGATCAATGTAATGCAGGAAGCACGTTACTGATGCATCATGGTATGCAAACAACCAATACTCGACAATTACAATTAGACAGAGCTTTTCCTTGATTTCACAGAATGGTTCCTACTTAAATTCATGTTCAAGAGTAAGCAACTTTTCTCACTTTCAACGTATATGCGTGAAATTAAATTTAAATCTTTTTGACATCATGAATAGGAAAGACCGCTTACTTGTGAGATTATTTGTTTCACAGTTTTTGACTCGCTACTTATTCTCGGACTTTTCATTTTGCTATTATAACGAAACGTATTATTCTGTCAGATAGCTATCATTTTTTTCTTGTCAATTGCGGAAAGCGCTCGAAACACTCAAATTAATTAGACAACTTATTTACAACACAATATGTCAGTGAATGAAATTAACTCTTGATCTCAGTACGAGTTTAGATACACAACAATCATTAGTAAAGTCACACAAGAAATTATACTTATTTTGTTTTTGCAGTTATAATCAAACTTGATATTTACATAATTAACGTATTTCTACTTAGTCCACGTAATTGTACTTCGTGTCATATCTGTACACGTCATTCTGTCACTTTAAGTCATCAGTCAGACAGATATTCTGGCTAATTAGGCGTATTAACAGGGCTATACATTTCACTATCAGTCAATGCTACGCTGATAAATCACAATATTTATTCTTACTCTAACACAGACAATTTTGGTCAATTTTTAGTCACAAGTGCAGTCACACACAGGGTGAATCTAAATTTGCGCACTCGGGCTTCGCAGCGCGATTCCTCACATGCTAGCAATAAAAAAAATCTCTCTCACAAAATTTCGTCCTGCGCATATTTCTGGCAGTAAATGGACGTCGAAGACTGAGATGGGTGTATGTCCCATACGTCAGAGTGTTTCAGAATTACACTACTACACCAACAAACTTCTAGGGAATGTGGGAGGTGTCTTGTAGAATAAAGTGAGCATAGAAACCCTTGCATGGAAACGTCAGAGCATCGAAGTTGTTGGAGGGGATGTCTAGCGGCAGGAGCTGGTGCCTGTAACTTGGACTCTTCGTAGCGACGTTGAATGGCGTTTCCGGGCATGGGTTTCCATGCTCATTTTGTTCCTCAAGACGCCTAATGCATCCCTTACCAGTTTGTTGGTGTAATTATGAAACACACTGACGTATGGAACACACAGCCCTCTCAGTCTTTGACGTCCATTTACTGGCGGAAATATGCGAAGGATGAAATTTTGTGGGAGACATTTTTCATTGTTGGCAGATGAGGAATCGTGCTGCGAAGCCCGAGTGTGCGAATTTATATTCACTATATATACAGGGTGAGTCACCTAACATTACCGCTGGATATATTTCGTAAACCACATCAAATACTGACGAACCGATTCCACAGACCGAACTGAGGAGAGGGGCTAGTGTAATTGGTTAATACAAACCATAAAAAAATGCACGGAAGTATGTTATTTAACACCTACGTTTTTTATAAATGGAGCCCCGTTTATTTTTGTTTGCACATCTGAACATATAAACAAATACGTAATCAGTGCCGTTTGTTGCATTGTAAAATGTTAATTACATCCGTAGATATTGTAACCTAAAGTTGACGCTTGAAACCTCCGACGTTCACTTGCGTTCACTTGTGGCGAGCAGCATCTGCAGGGACATGTTTACGAGGACGACCATGTTTACGAATGTGGCTGTAGTGCACTGTTGTGGTTTGGTCTAGCTGTCGCAGTGTCCGCATGTAGCGCTTGCTGCTATTGTTATTCTGCATTCGTCTTTGCACGCAGACTAACTGTAGTACACTGTGTTACCAGACGTCTGTGATAGTGTAGTGTTGTAGGAACTGTGACTATGGTGTATTCGAACTCTGAAAAGGCGGAGATGATACTCATCTGTGGCGAGAGTCGACAAAATGCAGCTGAAGTCTGCAGGGTGTATGCAGAACGGTACCCGGACAGAGAGCATCCAACGTGCCGCACATTTCAAAACAATTACCGCCAACTGTATGCAACAGGTATGGTCGTAGCACGCAAACGGATCCGTAACAGGCCCGTCACAGGAGAAGCGGGTGCAGTTGGTGTGTGTTAGCTGCTGTTGCCGTGAACCCACACAGGAATACACGCGACATTGCGAAAGCCGGTGGACTGAGTCAAAGTAGTGTCATGCGCTTACTGCATCGTCACCGCTTTCACCCGTTTCATGTGTCGCTACATCAGCAATTACATGGTGATGACTTTAATCATCGAGTGCAGTTCTGTCAATGAGCATTCACAGAGAATGAGTTGCAGTTCTACCTGTTTACCGAAGAAGCGGGTTTTACAAACCACGGGGCAGAAAATCTACGGAACATGCATTACTGGTCCGTGGACAATCCTCGCTGGCTCCGACAGGTAGAGCGACAGCAACCGTGGACTGTAAATGTATGGTGCGGAATCATTGGCGACCACCTCTTTGTTCCTCACTTCATTGCTGGGGCCCAAACAGCTGCAACATACATCGCGTTTCTACAGAATGATCTACCAACGTTGCTCGAAAATGTCCCACTGGAAACGCGTCGACGTATGTGGTATTAGCATGATGGTGCACCTGCACATTCCGCAATTAACACTAGGTTGACCCTTGACAGGATGTTCGACGGGCGTTTCATAGGACGTGGAGGACGCATAAATTGGCCAGCCCGTTCTCCTGATCTTACACCTCTGGACTTCTTTCTGTTGGGGTACGTTAAAGGATAATGTGTACCGTGATGTGCCTACAACCCCAGAGGATATGGAACAACGTATTGTGGCAGCCTGCGGCGACATTACGCCAGATGTACTGCGGCGTGTACGACATTCATTACGCCTTAGATTGCAATTGTATGCAGCAAATTATGGCCACCACTTTGAACATCTATTTGCCTGACATGTCGGGACACACACTATTCCACTCCGTAATTGAAAACGGAAACCACGTGTGTACGTGTACCTCACCCCTCATGGTAATGTACATGTGCCTCAGTGAAAAAGACCAATAAAGGTGTTAGCATGTGGACGTAATGTGCTGTTCTAGTCTCTTCTTTACCTAAATACATCACCGTTCCCTTTGGATCCCTAGTTAATTCGGTGTTCTCCGATACACACGATCGAACATCGGAGGAGTGGTACTCAAGCGTCAACTTTAGGTTACAATATCTCCGGATGTAATTAACATTTTACTATGCAACAAAAGGGCACTGATTACTTGTTTGTTTCTATGTTCAGATGTGCTATAAAAACTAACGGGGTTCCATTAAAAAAAACGTAGGTTTGTGTTGAAAAACATACTTCCGTGAATTTTTTTATGGTTTGTATTAACCAGTTACACTAGCCCCTCTCCTCACGTTCGGTCTGTGGAATCGGTTCGTCAGTATTTGATGTGGTTTACGAAATATATCCAGCGGTAATGTTAGGTGACTCACACACACACAAACACACACACACACACACACACACACACACACACACACACACACACACACACACACACATATATATATATATATATATATATATATATATATATTATATATATATATATATATATATATATATATATATATACTGACTAGTCTATTAAATGATTTGTTTTTATTTGTTTTATTGAAGAGGTCGTTATAGCGAGGACACTGACGGATGTATAAAACAATAGCTGTTCTAAAAGGCAATTATAAATACACATGCTCCAGAGACGGTAAACGGTTTGATCTTTACGTTTATGCGGAAAAAGGACAAAATAAATTACTGGTTTTACAAGAAATATTTTTCTGAAAAAAAAAAAAGAAAAAAATGTTTTACTGACTTTCCCTTCATTGTACACAGCACATGAAGTGACAGCGGGTTATTGATTTGATTGGTGCGTGAAAGTTCACAATAATTCTTCCATTTAGTTTCCCGTTCATCTCTATATATAAAAGGAAGTGTCCCGATTGACTGACTGACTGACTGATTGACTGACTGACTGACTCATCATCGCCCAGCCCGAACGACTGAAGATAGAAACTTGAAATTTGTGGACGGTGTTGATCTTACTCTGTAGGCGTCATTTAAGAAGCGATTTTTCGATATTCCGTCCGTAAGGGGGTGAAATAGGGGATGAAACGTTTTTTGAAAATACGTAGCTATTTAGGCAATTTTGAAGCTAGAACTACAAAATTTCGGATTTTAATTCAAGGTTGGAATTCAAAAGACACGTGTTTCGGTATTTTTTGAAATTCGACAAATAAAGGGGTAAAATAGGTAACGCAAAAAATTGATTTTCAAAAATATGTTGCTGTTAACTCAAATTTTAAGCTAAAACTACGAAACTTCGGATATGGAATCTTGGTCAGAATTAAAAATCCACGATTTTTAGTATTTTTGGAAATTCAACAAGTAAGAGGGTTAAATAGAGGATCGAAATTTCTTTTTGAAAACATGTTGCTATTGATACAATTTTGAAGCTCGAGCTGCAAAAATTGATATTTGTATAGTTGGTTAGACGTTAAAAAATACGTGTTTCGGTAGTTTTGGAAATTCAAACACTAAGGGGGTAAAAGAGGGGATCAAAAATTCTTTTCGAAAACCCTATGTTGTCAAGGCAATTTTGAAGCTATACCTGCAAAAATTGGTATTTGTATTGTCCGTTATAAATATAAGGGGGTTAAATTGGAGAGGGAATGTTTTTCGAAAATCTGTTGCTATTTAGGCAATTTTGAAGTTAGAACTACATTTTTTCGGATTTGGATTCGGGGTTCGAATTTAAAAGACACGTGTTTCGGTATTTTTGGAAATTCGACCAATAAGGGGGTGAAATACGAGATGCAAAAATTGATTTCCGAAAATATGGTGCTGTTAACTCAAATTTCAAGCGACAACTACGAAACTTAAGAAATGGATTCTTCATCAGGATTAAAAAGAAACAACTGGTGCAGACCAACCAGACAACGCATGCGAAGCAGCGGGGGTTCAGCTAGTTTCATATAAGACTGAGACACAGTGAAGCATGGCTAGGTGTAGTTAGTAACTGTATAAATGCATTCAGTGTATGGAAAAGACTCTAGTTATACTTTTGATGGCATCTCGTCTTGTTTTAAATGCGACTTGCGTAATAAATATTATGAACGAAGCCACTGCAACTGTTGTGTCGCTGCGGAGTTACACAGGGGAGTCTCGTACATCCGGGATTTTATTGCGTCGGAGCACCGCGGGCGCGTGCGACGGTATCAGGTTTCGGTGACACCAGTTAACGTCTGATTTGCAATTTAAGCGCCAATGTACGCTGCAAGTTCTACGCGAACAGAATTATTCCAACAAGTTCCGCGCAGCGCACCTTTTGCTCTCGTTTCATTTTCTCCTCGAACTGTAGCATAAGCTTGGCAAGTTCATATCATTTAAGAGCTACCTCGAACAGCTACTGCTTCGTGTTCGGAAACGTATCTTAACGTGTTCTACAAGGCGGTGTAGGTTTTCCTCTGATTTTGTTTTTCCTCACGTACGATAACTCGCTTCTCTAAAGCATCGGTCCCACCCGGCGCTATAATAATTATTTTTAAATTGCGTGGCTGTTCAACGACGATAGGTAGCACAAATAAATGTGAGATATCGCCGGGGCGAGGCTACTAGCGAGAGCGTTATGAAGTAGAGCAAATACTCGTTCGCCACAAGCAGTAGTCGTTTCTGCTCGGTACGTTGAAATTTCTTACGTTAAGAGCCTATAAAGTCTTTGCTACTGATAGTTTCTGATAGCTGTTGCACCAGCCGAGAAGCATTCATGTTTATCACACGAAAGAAAAACTGTTTTTTTTTTTTTTTTTTTTTTTTTTTTTTTCGTAGGCCACGAAGCATCATCGTCTCGTATATGGAGCAATTCTCAAGAACCAGATCATACAAGTATTTATCATTACAGCCCTAGCCTCGTAAGCATTCTTTTTTAAGTAAAGTAAGTACTCGATATGGTATGTGACTCAATACGGTCTAGTGTCTTTGTCTTAGTGACAATGAGATTGTTCTATACTTTAACGAGACGAACGATATCGTATATTGATATTTCCGACCTTTCAATTAGTGGGTCTCCTAGAATACCAACAAAACAACTGGCGACTTTTCCTAGACTGTTCGAAACAAAATTTTAAATCTGTGTAACTGTACGAAGGAAATAAATTACCTCCGATTCCGATAGCTCATTAAACTAATCTTAAGGAAGAACATCAAATGTTAAACTTGGCAAATTCCTTTAATCAAGATTTATGATCAGTATCTACAGACTTACAATGATGAATTTTTGTTCTTTCTTTTAGATTAGCAACGTGGATGCATTAAATATCCAACTTTTTCTGTTGGTCAGTCATGCGAAAAATGAACACTCGTCCCCGAGAAGAACCTGACTATAGGGAAAAATAACATCGTTCACGAACCGTTGGTCAGTCGAGATAAATAATACTTCTACAAATTAAACTTGGCCTTATAAAAAGAAGTTTGTTAAAATTTTAGATAGGAATGCCATTGCTTAAAATAAATTTCACAGTCGTTTCCTGGCCTGAAGTAGCCTAGATAAAAGTTAAAAGGTAGAATTTTTGATGAGCCACATTTTTTCTCCTTATCGCACTCTTTGGAATGGTTATTAAATAAAATTTTCAAATAAATACTTTGGCAACTTTGACTTGTAGCATTTTTAAAACGGCAGCCACGCGCGGAATATAAGTGTTGAACTGTTCCTATTCTAAATTCCTGTCCTTTTCCTATTTATCCAATCTTCCTTAAATGTGGCTCAGTTTCAACTCATCGCTTAATAACTAAAGTGCTGTTGTACTGCCGCAGTGGAGTAGCCGAGCGGTCTAAAGCGTCTCGCTGCGGAGCGCGCGGTTGCTCGCCGTGGAGGTTCGAGTCCTCCCTGGTGCATGGGTGTGTGTGTTGTCCTTAGGTTAGTTTACTTTAGTTTAAGTAGTTTGTAAGCTATGGACTGATGACCACGCAGTTTGGTCCGATAGATTTGCAGAAATTTGAACATTTTGCTGTAGTACTAACCTTGTATCTTAACTCTAAGAGCAACTTAATGTACACCGATTTTATACTCTCACAGAACGAATTTCATTTAGTGTTGATAATTTGTGAATTCAATAAAATACAATGATAAAAACACTTCTCCAAGCATTTTACATTAATTGCGACATAAATCAAAAGTTTACATTTTTTCAGCATTAACATTCGGGATCTGAATATTCTGCACAGTTGTCGAATTCTTCGTAAATGCAGCTGCTCTGTAGCTCTGAAGGACTACGGAGGACGTCATGCCCACTTGTGCAATCGTATGTATGTATTGCAATACCGCAGGCGCACATCCCATGATACTCAAATTACGTACGAGAGAGTAGGGAAAGCTTGTTTTCCTACAGCTGGACGTTCGAACAGTGCTGGAATTAAAAGTTTATAATTTTTTGTCAGATAATGTTCCTGTCGTTCTTTATCATTAGTCGCAGTAACCTTTTACGTACAGTAAAATAATCGTAAACACGGGGTTTATTTAATTTCTCGTAAAGATATTTTAGTGACCTTCGAATTCACAAACACTTTCGACTACTATGGTAGAATAAAAGTGGAGTACCAGAATGAAAAGTGCTCGTATCAAAGCACAACAAATGGCGAATTTGTCATCGCCTCACTCAAAGAAGTAAAAGAGGTCTTACCTGGCAGCTTAAGACATTTAAATAAAAGGATCTGACATATTCACGCTATCTTACGAGTCAACCCTAATTTCTCAGGGTAGTGAACTCTCGAGTAGGATGAATCTGTAACAGCAAGAATCCCTAAGTTTGAATATATGAGTCTTAAACTGCATTAGTACGTAGTGTCATACTGCACGATACTGGAAATGTCAGTTTGGATAGCGTTATACCAGGTGCCATGTTATTAAAACACTGATAATAAAATTCAGTGGACAGTCCTGTAACATTAAAATTAACGTAGACGAGCTATAAAGTACACTTACCTTACTGTCCTTTGAAATAATCACTTCCCATACATATGCACTGCTTCGCTCTGTCATACATGTCCTGGAAAATTTGTACCAAGTCTTCCTTTGAGATGGTGTTCAAAAGCCCCGTCACGTTTTGCCGGATATCGGGAATATCGTCACATGTCTTTCCTTTCAAAGCGAGTTTGAGTCGAGGGAGTATGAAGAAGTCTGGAGGAATGAGATCCATCGAGTATGGTGGTCGTTCAAGTTGTACGTCCACTGTTTGGCGATATTGGGTGTGGGCAAGCGTTGTCGTCTGGCGTTTTTCATTCTGTTTCATTTATCAACTTGTTTTCCTGAGCGTTGAACGAGCACTGAAGCACTGCAAATTCAGAAACCCCATAAATTCACCGCTAGTTCTCTCTCTCCTTATTTCGAGTACGAATAGGCGCTCTCTTTCATGTTTCTCACGCAGCATTGAACTTTAATCTTTGTTGTACATTTAATTTTATTTACTTCTTCTTGGAAACTCGGTCATTTCAGACAAGTATCCTACTAGAAATTACTCATAAATCCAGAGACTGTACTTCAGCAATGGACAATACAAATAAACGTAACGCTCAGCATATGAACGGTTAGTAAACAGCTGTGAAATGAAACAAGAAAAACTTCGTTTACGAGGCGTATGGTCGTCCAGGCTCTGAGCTTCTCCTTTCCTCATCTTAATCACCTATAAAGTTTTTGCTACTGACTATTATTTCCAGCAACGATGCAAACATTCACGTCTGTTACACGAAGAAATTTACAGCAAAAGGAATTACAACATGGGTATTTCTTAGTTTACTGCATGTTATTTCTCGCTTTGATGGAAGGCTTTGATTCCGAGTTACCTTGATGATAAGAAACATGTGAATTGGAGCTAATGTCCGAGAAGTACGGAGACAGCAATTACATTATTACTCAAAACTTCGTTATATCATTATTACTAGTACGTAACTGTTCATCTATTCCGTAAGTTTTCTCGTGGTATTCTGTCGACTACAAGTCGTTTTTGTTCAGTGCATCACAATTTTTGCTTTATTTTATTTATTTTGTTAGGTAGGGGAATATATACAAATCCGTTGCTCACGGTCGATTCTAGTTAATATTATGGCAGCTACGAGGAATTCGCATCAATAGCGACCAACAGATACAATTACTATTTCAGTTTTCAGTGTCTGCTTTCACTCTTAGCAGAACAATCGTAAACGAAATTCTCTCTATCATATTTATCGTGTTAGCCGTATCAACCGTCTTGGATGCCAAATACACCTACGTAATTTCTGCACCAGTTTTTGTTATTATTGTTGCAAATGAGGAACCTCTCCTTCCCATTTCATTGCAGCTTTTTCTATCGGTTTTATATTTTTCATTAGTCGGTAGTGGATGTTCAAGGTGCAAAAACTGTTTGACGATATGGACTTCGTGTGGGCGATCGTTGACGCGTGCCGGTCGCGGTGGCCGAGGGGACTGAGGCGCTTCAGTCACGGTTTGCACGGCCACTACGGTCGGGGGTTCGAATCCCCCCTCGGGCATGGATATTTGTGCCGTCCTAGTTCGTAAGTAGTTCATAAGTAGTTTGTCAGTTTAGGGACTGATGACCCCTTAGTTAAGTCCCATAAGATTTACAAACATTTGAACATTTTTTTTCGTTGACGCAACTTGAACATCCACCATCCTCGCCAGATGTCAATCCTCCAGACTTCTTCCTTTTCCCTCGACTCAAACTCGCTTTGGAAGGAAAGAGATTTGACGATATTCTTGACAACCTAACATCCTACCTACCGGGACGAGGCTTTTGAACACCATCCCAGCGGATTTCGTCCAAAGCTACCAGCGTTCATAGTTATGGGAGTGGACTATTTCGAAGGATAGTAATGTAACTGTAGTTTATAGTTCAACTACGTTAATGTTACAAGACTTTTCACCGAAATTTATTTATCACTTTACTACACGGTTTTGTCTCAGAGTCGAAGCATAGCGGCCAAAATTTTGGATGTTGTCACAACAAGGGGAAAGTTGCCGTTTTATGTGGTCTGGTAGTCACCTGAAAGTATCTAAAGTACAAAGGTCCGTGGAACGAACTGATGAAAACAAGCACTTGTTTTGCCTATAATGGAAATGACATACACTACTGGCCATTAAAATTGCTAGACCAAGAAGAAATGCAGATGATAAACGGGTATTCATTGGACAAATGTATTATTTGGAATTGTGTGGAATTGCGCCAGACTGCTGCTGTGTATTCTGCTGCCAAGGCAGATGTACGGAGTACGTTAGGCTGTGAACCCCAGGTGGTACCAGTGAGTTTGCGTATGATGCTATTTCTGGCAGATACTTTTAGCTTTGTTTCCTGACAGTGATCTTTGAATGTCAGACTACGGTCCAGTTTTACTCCCAGATATTTTGCGGGTATCGTAGTGGGATAGTTGCAGACCTCTCCAGCTAATACTTAGCTTCCTCCTGGCTTTCCGGTTTCTCGGATGAAAAGACCTGCGTCTTTCCGGGGTTTGGCTTGAGATGGTTATCATCATAATACTGGTCGAGATCTTCCAGGACTGCTGTCAACTTCGTCTCAACTTCCTCGAATGTTTTCCCTTGAGCTGCAGTAGCTGTATCATCTGCATTAATAAATGTTCTTGTTCCAGGGTTGATAGGTTGGCCGTTATGCAGAGTGACAAAATACCTCCTGTTTTGCAGCAGACATTGGATAAACTGTGTTAGTCGGTAGTCTTTTGTGACAGAGAATACCATTCTGATCAACTTCTTGTGGTTGACTGTGTCATACGCTGCTGTCAGATCTATAAATGCCACTCCAGTAACTTGTCCTCTTTCGTACCCATCTTCTATATGCTGCGTCAGGTTAAGAATTTGACCACAGCATGACTTTCCTGGGCGGAAACCTGCCTGCTCTTTTATAAGGTTTTATCAACACGTTTTGAAATGCCGTTGAGGAACAGCCTTTCTAGGACTTCGTACAACTGACATGAAAGAGAAACTGGTTGGAAGTTTTGGGCCTCAGATGGTTCTTTGCCAGGCTTCGGGAGTGCTACTACTTTGGATTTTAGGGATCTGTATTCAATAAATTTAAGATCCATTGATTTGTTACTGGTCCAAACATTTTAATCTGTTCTGGACGTAGATCATCTAAGCCTGCAGCTTTATTATTTTTTATAGATTGGAAGGTTACTTCCAGTTCTTCCATGGTGAAAGGAGTGCCAATGTGGCCTTCTTCTTCAGTGTTTCTTTGAAGCTTCCTTTCAGCGGTGTTTCTTTTGGTTTTTTTTTTTCATTTTTCCATTTTTTGATCGGGAGTTACATTAGATCGGGAGTTACATTAGATAGGCTTGTAGGGGCACTTGATGGGTCACTATTAAGTTTCTTCAACAGCTTCAATGTCTTGCGGCTGTTCTATTTCATGTCTAGTTGTTTCACTGTGTCACACCATTTCTCTCTTTTGGTTGCTGATAAAACATTCAGTAGTTCCACGCCTGTCTGAGTTGTTTCTTCAGAGAATGGGTCAGTTTCGAATAGGTGTTCGTATTCCTGAAGAGAGATTTTGAGTCGTTATTAAGCCCAGGAATGTAAAATGTTCTACATCCCCTAGGATGATGATTCTAACTAATTTAATAAACCCATCATACATCTCTGGGTTTGGCTCTATCTTTGTGACTTCTTTATCGAGTTCGAGGCTGAACTTTTCCCACTGTGCTCGTTTAAAATTGAATCGTCTTTTAAACTGGACTGTCTCTGGCTTCGCCACTGCTGCCACAGTACAGATAACTGGTCGGTGCTGTGTGTGGGGCAGAGGTCCCAAAACGTTCGTCTTTGCCTGCTGGGCGATGTGGTCCATATTGTCCACGCCATCTCCCACTGTTAAAGGAGGGTGGCAGCTTTGGGTCATATATTAGTATCAACCCCGTCTATTCAGCCCATTCTTTGGGTTCTTCTCCATTCTTATCCGTCTCCTGGTAACCCCAGGAAGTGCTATGGTAGTTGAAGTCACCCATGACCAGCTTTAATGGCTGGGATTAAAATTAGGGGGTTCCGCGAACTTAAAATCAGAACTTGGTGGCTTATACACTGATGTCACCGTGCATGACCGGATCTCAATGGTCAGGATCTCAATGTTGTTTTCTGAGGTTAGACCTGTTGACCGGATATTTAGGTCAGGTTTGACAAACACAGCACTACCATACTTGGTACGTGGTCGTTCAATGATTAGGTCCATTCTATTTACTTTTGGCCTTCGGTCTTGTGGTCCTCTGTGGATTTCCTGTATCAGTAAAATGTCACAAGCTGTTTTACTGCACATGTCTGACAGTAAGACTTCTTTCTACGGTGATATGCCTTCAATATTAATATTATTACAAAAGTTGGCTTTGATAAAAGCCACCGAGTGAGGTGGTTTAGTGGTAACACACTGGACTCGCATTCGGGAGGATGGTGGTTCAAATCCAGCTCCGGCCAACCAGATTTAGGTTTTCCGTGATTTCGCTAAATCGCTCCAGGCAAATGCTGGGATGGTTCCTTTCAAAGGGCACGGCCGATTTCCTTCTCCATCCTTACCCACAACTCCGAGCGTTAGCTCTGTCTCTAATGACCAAGCCGTCGACGGGACGTTAAACCCTAAGCTTCCTTCCTGATAAAAGCCTTTGTGATTTAGATTCTTGATCTTGGTCCTGGTGGTGAAAGGATCCGTCGCTAGGATTCCTTCTAACGTTGCCCACGGTACGCCCGATCACTTGGGATTCCATACTTCAAGCACGATTTACTGCGAGGCTCCTTCCTTGTACCCCAGTTGACGCTTGAAAGACGCGAAACGCGTGGCTAGCGCACGTCCTGAGACTCAGGCGAGAACCCTATGCTGCCCAGGACGAGCGCTAGCCGCGCGTTTCGCGTATTTCAAGAATCCACTTCGCTTCGTAATATTTC
Organism: Locusta migratoria; assembly: GCA_026315105.1. NCBI lineage: Eukaryota > Metazoa > Arthropoda > Insecta > Orthoptera > Acrididae > Locusta > Locusta migratoria. Next base: position 287,756,109 of record CM048745.1, on the reverse strand, counting down.
GGGATCTAATTGACGTATTGCGATGCAATCAACCCCATTGATTATGTGATTTGTCATGCTAGATATTGCTGATGATATAATATATAGTATCCATTTAAAAATACGTAAGTTTGTATTAAAAATACATTTTCTTTTGTCGTAGAATGTTTCAAAAAATTTACAGTCATGAGCCCCTACATAACAGTAATACCGGTGAAAGTCGTTTTACAGTAGCTGTTGTTGTTTCAGAGATATTTTGGGTGGTCAACTTTCGAGGAGAAAAGGTGCTGAAGCTGACTACAACGTACCTTCCGCCAAGCACTGTACGATACCTAACGGAATATAAAAACCTTCTCCACGGAAACATAGAAGGCTGTGATAACTTTCACGATGATCGGTCAAACGGTTTCGATGTCTGTAGTGAGGTACCCTTCGCCATGCGCCGTGGGAAGTATTACATACACTGCGGTCTTCCTCTTCTTTTGAAGGTCAAGCGTGCAAAATTTCATCAAAAACAGTAGATTTGTGTCATATAAAACAAACGAACAGACAGTCTTCTTCGCGGCATTTTATTGAAAATAATACACAGAATAATTGGAATAAAACTAAATAGACGAATTTTTTTTTTTAAAAATCACGGTTGTGTATTACACGAATTTGAAACACACATGTAATGTGAAATAAATTTAGCATCAAGGAAAAGTTTGAAATTGATTGTAATAATAATTTCGTGTGGCTCTGTCACCTAGTACAAGTCTTTCAACTAGTCTTTCAACTTGCGTGTCCGTAACCTACCCCAGTTATCCCTATGATGTACCAATTATTAAAAAGTGACTGGAAAGATTGAAAAATACAGCCATGTTACTGGAGTGGACCCAGTGAGGCTCGGGAGCTCCAGTAACATTCCTGTTAGACTTTCCTGTTTCTGCGGAAACTTTCGAAGCAATTTGGACGTAGAGGCTCCTAGAATTTATTGAAAATGTACTTTTTTTGTGTGTGTGAAATTGTTGGAATACCGTTCTGAGAACGCACGCTGCGATTCACGCTTGCCATCTTGACACACTAAAGCGTTCGAGTGAAAAATTGGCGAATGTCAGTTCAGCCGTCGACACTTACAGGGCAGAATCTATTGCCAAGTCCCATAGAGTGGACTCCACATGTTAACGAGCTAAAAACGAAAGCAGATGCACAGAAATGCGATCAGTAACAGGCGTCCACTACAGAGGACCCTGCACACCACAGGGTTAAACGTAGGATCCAAACCACGTGTCGTTTCTGTCGACTCGCCACATCGTTAACGGTTGAAGGCTAGGATAAAACGCAGAGTGAAAACATCTACGACCCTAGTGGGTTTCTAACCCATGATCCGTTTTGCTGTGGAGCGCTTTACTGCTAGCCTGGACTTCAGGTCGAAACTCAGTGCTGTCTATTGGATACTTATCCAAAGCTAGATAACAACATTTAATTTGCAGTAAATATAATGATATCATTCATCGAGATAAAAACTATCATATCTTTTAAGCTGTACCAAATTACATACAGTGTGCAAAATATCATTAAGGTCAGTTAGGTCATGACACAGAATTTATATATACACAACCATGTCCGCTCTACAAGAGCCGCGGCGGAGCGTCCGAGCGCAATGGGGCGCTTTGCTACGATGCGCAAGGCAGTCCCCCGTCGGGGGTTCGAATTCCCTCTTGGGCACGGATGTCTGTGCCGTCTTTAGTATAAGCTAGTTCATAAGTAGTTTGTAAGTTTAGGGACTGATGACCCCGCAGTTAAGCCCCATATGCTTTACAAACTTAAAAAAAAAAATTTAAAAAGCTCTACTAGAACTCTGCTAGCTGAATAGCTCCTCCCATTAGTAAATGCCTGACCTTTTAAGTCTTACAGTTTTCCACCTTATAACGAAAGTCCATAAATCAGCAGCCAAGGCCACCACTCCAAGAAGTATCTGGGTGAGACCACCCTCTCGGCTCCAAACTGGACTACCACTAACTCTGAAAAAAATGCAACTGATTGTGAGCTGCTAACGCCTCCGCCTCGGACACGAGGCTAGCAGTATTCACCATTGTCGTCATATGAAATGAGAATGGCCTCCCAAATACAAGCGTAAATGAATTGAGGGTTAGTGAGAGAGGGGGCTATGCCACCTAACATGAAAAATTGAGCTTCGGTAATTTTCAGTATGCTCATGCCATCTTGGGTCAATCCTGTGAACTAGAACCATGGGGACTAGCTCCCGCTCTTTCTGGAGCAGTTGTAGATTCTTGAATGCGCCCCTGCGATCATTTTGAGCGAGAGGAGGAACTATCCCACTTATCGATGTTGTCCCCTGTTTCAGTTGCTGACGTACCAACACAGAAGTGTAGCAGATTGGTTGATCAGTGATAACCGAGGAACATATTGTTCAAAACTGTAATCGTTACTTCTATATCCCTTTTCAAGAAGACACCAGGTCGTCGCTCCAAACACAGGAAAGACCCCATGATTGATAATCCTTACATGACTACACTTCTTGAGGAAATACCACTGCTCTTTCTGCACAGAAGATCTGTATCAGCCTTAACGTTAAAAGATATAATGACACGTAGCGACATATCGTCTAATTTTTCATGGTGTCTACCAAAAAAGTGAAATACACAGAAACAGTGGACAGTGATAATACTCCAGAAGAGATAAGAAGTCGTTTATGCCTGGGTTGTTTGTAGTTGGTGTGTAAGCCTGATAAGATGATTTGCACTTGGGTAATAGTATTTCAAGTAGGATAAAACTTCTTGATATGTGTATAAAATTTATGTTTTTGTACTATTGCTGTATTAATTAAAGCCTACAAGGTCATAATCATTGCTATTTACATTGAAATTAATATTTTTCCTTTGTATAATTTACATAACAGTACGTTAAGACGAAAATACGGACCCCTTTACTGTACAAATAATGCCTTAATACAACACTTTAGAAAACTCGATTTATCTCCATTTCTCCTCGAAATGGCTTAGCTCCCTCTCTCACTAGACCCATCAATTGTGGTCGACGTGAGGCACAATTTGGAAACGACTGCACCCCGAACGCTCGATATCCGCAGAAGACCTCCCGCACATCAAGACTAAGGCCTCCCGTGAGACACAAAGAAATGCACATTGCTTTCCGTCCCTGAAAGTAATTTCCTTAAGGAGCTCCATAATGCGACTAACATTGGAGCTCCCAGTAACTAGGTAAATTTAGATGCTTACTAGTCACTGGAATTTATCGCTTTACGGTGAGTAAAATCTTGACTTGGGGTCGCGCCTTTTTATGGCGCCAGCAGTATATTTGCTTGAGAAATGACAAAGCTGAATAACATCGAAGGGACGAGGACCCTAGGTCCACGAGACTGCAGACGTTGGCCAAACTTTCCTTACCTCCCCCCCTCCTCCACCCCGCCATACGCCGTGGCCTACAGTCCATTTTCTGTGTAATGTGGTTTACTGAAAATGAGCAGGTTTGTGTGCTTTTGGGAGATGCTGTATCACAAATATCCAGAGCGTGCAGTTCCCTTCACAATATACGTTCCGAAACTACTTTACAGGGACCAGCAGCAGTTTCTGACAGCAACAATTCCTGTCGGCTTTGATCCCATTTGGCACTGACACGGTGTTGACCCTGTCGGTTAGACATATTATGTGTCATGAAAGTAATAACCGCATTGATACACTCATAAAGTGGATAACTATCTTTTAGGTGTGGTTACGAGGATATTGAAACAAGATATCTCTATTACGTTACAGTAATATAGACCCTAAAATTAGCCCAAAGATCTATGATGAAAATGCTAATTGTTTTCCACCAAACAGGTATTGTAACCTCCTTATTTTCTACGGAAATAAGGGCTTGTGATTGTATTCATTCGCCTTATGTGGACGGTAATCATAAGGCGTGTGGAAATACCAGTAAACACTACCCTGTGGCAGCAATTAATTCTGTGGTACCACTGGGCTCGGTTCTTGGGCCTTTCTTCTTCTTCATCGCAATGAATGACCTGCTTTATTACATAACAGTCCTCGCCTCACACAAGAACATCACCAGAAATTTTTATGAATCAAGATATAGACTTGCAAAACAAGGTAATTCGTACTGAATATCTCCAAAGTAACCGATGTAGTAATATCCAGTTTTTCTTCGGTCTCTCTTAAAATTCATTCCAAAAATGTTCAAACGTTTGTAGAGCTTATAAGAATTCCATCAAAATTGGAACAAAACTTTGGATTTGTAGGCAATACAAACACACAAACAAACACACGAACATACTGTATATAAAGAAGTTTATAGAGGTTATTGCGCAATTGTTATTCTGATAATGGGAGCTTGACGTTAGAAACGCGTTAAATCTAGTGGTTTTGGACTGTAGAAAGGTAGCTGAGACGATATCGTAACATTCAGCATGTATCGCTTAGACTTCATCAGTGCGGGAACGACTTTCTTTTAACATCACATCCATTGTCTTCCCTTGGATTTCGTCACTCAGTATGTAATGTTTATGTTATGTAATGGCTATCTTATGATTATCTGATAAAATAGAATCTAATACTTTTTGCATAAAACGTTTGATCAAATTTTGATGAGACGGTTCAGCCTGACTATCAACTTTACAGTCGTATCGAATCAAACTTCAGAGACTTTTGTTGGATGAACATCCGTAAGCTATAGTCTTGTGTAGTTCGCGAACAAACTAGTTCGGAAGAGCGCTCAAACAAGCGAACTACGCGAACTAGTTCGCAGATCCCTCGCCTCTTAGTTCGTCCGCTCCTTTTCCGAAGACTGGCGGGTTACAGCGAGAGGACGCGAGAACGCGCAGAATCGCGTGATTCCCTTCTGCCAGTTGCCGTCATTTCGAGCTGAGATGTAGCACAGCTGTAGTTTTAGTAGCGGTAGCAAACGCTAAAACGAGCGGACGAACTAAAGAGAGCGACCTACTTCGCGGCCGAGCTGCGAACTGAAAGGAGAGCTACCGGTCGCGAACTAAAATATGTGCGATAGGTCGCGAACTAAAATATGCGCGATCGGTCGCGAACTAAAATATGCTCAGTCGCTAGCGAACTAAAGTATCCGCGATCGGTCGCGAACTAAAATATGTGCAATCGGTCGCGAACTAAAACATGCGTTACCGGTCGCGAACTATTATGCCAAACGTATATCGCTTCTTAGTTCGTTGGATTCTTTTCCGAAGACCGACGGGCAATAGCGAGAGGGCGCGCAGCAGAATTAAAAATCATGTGTTTGCCTTCTGCTGATGAGAGGCATTTCGAGGTTAGCGTCTGCCTGCTATATTACATAGTTCAATGCTACAAAATTTCTGCTTTGAAGTATTCTGCACTCTGCAATGTCTGACTAATAAACTCCATAATGCCAAGATATAGAGATAACTCTAAACTTAAACGCGAGAAATTATCCACAAACTGTTTCTTTTGGTTTGCGTGATATAGTAAGCGGCTCAAGTAGCAAGCGCATGAAGCAGCTAGGTGGGGGAACTTCTCCCTCCACCTGCATGCGCAGACCACGCCGCTCAGCCGTCACTGGGAGCGGACGATCTAAAAGAACGAACTAGTTTACGGCAGAGCCGCGAACTAAAGTGAGCGCTCCCGATGGCGAACTATTATGCGCAAGTCGAGTAGGCTATATACGTATATGCCTCGACAGGCGAAAGACAGTTTCAGTGAGGATGCACAAAATCGTCCGACCCGTTGTGGAATGTGCGATCAAAATGGAAAGTGGAGTGGAGTCACTACAATACAATGTGCGGAATTTGAGTATCGCGAGAAGCGTGTCTGGATAGTCGAAGCGTTTAAGGTGACCATTTGCGTGAAGCTGGATATCTGGGTCGAGTCCAGGTCTGGCACAAATTTTCAGCTGCCCCGTTGAAAGTATTTCAACGCCTTGGAAGAGCCTGAAATTTCATAATGGTTTGCCACCTAGGCAGCGAATTCGTTCACCTGGCGCATATGCCACAAGTTGCACTGTTGTGTCTGACGGGTTGCATACCTCTGAGGCTGTAGAATCTTCGCGCAGCATTCTTCTATGGCGGCAAGCTGATGTTTCGAAGCCTCCTTTACACTAGGATCCTCATTACGGTTTTAGAACTCGGATATATTTCTTCCGTCTGTGCAACAAAATTAATATGCAACTTTTAGTCGCCAGATACTTTTCGTTATATTAACAACGAAACATCCCCAGTGGTCTGGACAAATATCCGCAGTTTGATTCGTTTCTTGGGCGAAAAAACAGTTCATTATGAAAAAGTAGATTTTTAACTGCCTGTAGTATTTCATCTTGGCCTTTGGCCTCATATCATAAAACACCGTCTGCTTGCATATTTCAAGGTAGTTTTCATAGTAGTTTCTTCTTTCATCGTAGTTTCCTCTTTTTCGGTTAAGAAACAAATCAAATTATTGATGTACCGTATACATATCATGGCAGACCACTGAACATGTTTCATAGTATATAAAATTAAACGTATCTGGTAACAGAAATTAGCAATTTATTGTAGTTGCACAAACGGAACGAAAAAGAAAAACCTCAGTAATCGAAAATCCATTGCGTACAATAATGCCACATGAAACTTAATTTTATTTTAGGCATAACTAATAGGCTATTTTTGTAAGAAATGTCTTTGTCGTTCATTCATTCATCCTCAGTGAAGACTGTCCAAATGACCATTAACACCTACGAAACATTTTAATTCATTTTACAAATTATTGTTGCAATACTGAAAACCTGATCATATATTTTCACTGCGCTGAAACTTTAATAAAAATCTATTTAAAGTTTTATTCAAGTTTGCATACGACAGCATTAGAGATCGAACTTGGAGCCATTGCATTATTTTTGAACGCCAATTTGGAAAAAGAAAGTTTGTTTAGTTATTTACAAAGAGTACAAGTATCTAAGAAGTTTTACAAAATTTTTTATAGTTATCCTTACCAAAAATGGACACTCTTTGCACGCTAAGCTGCCTATAGGGGGTGGGAGTGAAAGAAGAAAGGTAACCAATGATGTGTGAGTAATCAGACTTGATTCATCCACTGTTTGAGAACAAGTACACTTAGAGACCTGTAAAGAAACTTTACATAATTTCTGTTTCTGAAGTTTTGGAAAAAAGTGTTTCAATAACTACTTTTCCGCTACTCATACGGTAAAACTACGGCTCTCAGTACACCATTACAATTTATAGTTTCTTACACTACTAACTGAATTTGGGACACTTTGTTTAGATGGTATGCACATATGAAACTGAATGCACATTCAAAATTATATGATAGATTGAAAAATCTTATTTTAAACTGAAAATCTTGGTAGAGGTATGCAACCTTCATTGTAAAATTTTAATAATGATTCTAAAATTGCTGGACATTGCTTGACTAATCAAAAGATGTTATCAGTAGATTATTTATTTTCAATTCACAACATGTTTCGGGCACACCCCATCATGTGGTGATCTGTCAATAAGATACATATACAGCCAATTAAGTATATACACAAAATTCTTTGCAATTTATAGTTAACATATGAAATATGTTTTATAGTTTTACATAATTTGTAATTACATACCGATATTATATAAATTTAGATTTCATGTATTCAAATTGCCATATAAAATACTGTTATTATCTATTGACAAATAAGAATAAACATCAGTTGTTATGAAGATAATATTTATATAAAATATTTTAGAAAATAAATATTTGATGGCAAATTATTATGTGAGTAACAAGGAAGTTAGAGGCTGAACAGTTGTCTTATTTATTCAAGATACACTTTATTTTGATCTTGTATCATTTTAAACAAATATCAAAAATAAAATAAATACCATATCTGCAAAAAAGTGAAATCCTCAAAATTAATTACTGAAAAATGTTGCTTCAAAAATAATAGTTTCATTCTTTTGTTTTGGAGATACTGCAATTGTGATGGAAGATTACATATCTCAGTCTTTGACCTGCCATATGTTGCAAGAACAAGATCAGTATCTCTAACAACCATATTCATTTACTGAAAATATATCATAATGCTATAAAGCTTCAAAAATTTGAATGCTGGTTTCGGCCCAATTGGTTGACTTAAATATCTGCAGCCTAAAAGTGATGTTTGAAACTATCAGGAGATAGCACCACATATTAAACAAAAATCTGTAAGACCCTATGAGACAAGCGCGATTTCACCTCGTTTAATGCTACAGAGGTCTTCATACCAGAGCTACGAACTGCTAACATCACCGTTAACATCTAGCAACACTGTGACAGTGAAATTACTCCTGCAAGTGGTACTAAATTGTCTCACTAACTTCACTTGACATTCCTCTTCGACTTCCATGACTCACACCGTAGAAACCACATGTGATATGAAAAAAATTTAATTTTTGCACTCAAGGAATGCTGTTATTCGTGTAAGTGACATTTCAGGTTATTTTTCATTAAACGCAGAGCATGAAAATGTCAGAGACTGAGGGCAAGTGGGGGCAGCATATCTTTGGCTGTGTGGTTCTGCATGTGTCTTGTGATGCAAGCCTGGTGGAGTCGGCAGTTCTAACCCCGGTGCAAGACAGTATGGTTAGGGATGGCGTTTTGTTTTATTTTACTCGCTACAAATTGCAATCAGAAACTCTTTAATGAAATCAGAAGAAAATCTTTACATGTTAACACTTTCCAAAAGGTCCCCTCCAAATTATGGAAATGGTCTTAAGTATTTGGTTTGCTTCACCATACAAACGCCTTGGAAGAAATTTGAATTTATCTCCACTGATAGGAATGTAATTTTTACTACTCCCTTAGGACCAACATGTTGTTGTTGTTGTGGTCTTCAGTCCGGAGACTGGTTTAATGCAGCTCTCCACTATCCCCTATCCTGAGCAAGCCTCTTCAACTCAACATAAGAACGGCAACTTACATCTGTCTGAGTCTGCTTACTGTATCCCTCTCTTGGTCTTCCTCTGCGGTTTTTACACCACACACTTTCCTCCAATGCTAAATTCACAATTCCTTGATGTCTAAGAATGTGTCCTACCAATCGACCCCTTCTTTTAGTCAAGGTATGCCAGAAATTCCTTTTCACCTCAATCCTGTTCAGTACCTCCTCATTAGTTACGCGATCCACCCACCTAACCTTCAGCATTCTTCATTAGCACCACATTTCAAAAGGCTCTATTGTCTTCCTGACCGCACTGTTCTCCTCATTAGTTACGCGATCCACCCACCTAACCTTCAGCATTCTTCTGTAGCAACACATTTCAAAAGCCTCTATTGTCTTCCTGACCGCACTGTTTATCGTCCATGTTTCACTCCCATACAAGGCAACACTCCACACAAATGCCTTCAGAAAGGACTTCCTTAGGATTAGATCAATATTCGATGTTAACAAATTTCTCTTTTTGAAGAACGCTTTTCTACCCATTGCCATTCTGCATTTATATCCTCTGTACTGCGACCATCATTTGTTATTTTACTGCCCAAGAAATAACAAAACTCATCTACCTCCTTTAATGTTTTATTACCTAATCTAATTCCTTCAGCATCACCTTAGACTGCACTCCATTACTCTAGTTGTGCTCTTGTTAATGTTCATCTTATATGCACCTTTCAGCACACTGTCCATTCCGTTCAACTGCTCTTCCAGGTCCTTTGCTGTCTCTGACAGAATTACTATGTCGTCGGCAAAATACAATGTTTTTAATTCTTCACCCTGAACTTTAATTCATTCTCCAAATTTTGCAACCATGACTTATTAAACTGATAGTTTTGTAGTTTTCACACCTATCTGTACCTTCTTTCTGTGGAATGGGGATTATAACATTTTTCTTAAAGTCTGAGGGTACTTCACCACTCTCGTACATCTTACACACCAGGTGAAACAGTTTTGTAATGGCTGGTTCTCCCGGAGACTTCAGTAATAGCTCTGAGGGAATGTCATCTACTCGAGGCGCCTTGTTTCGAATTAAGTCTTTTAGTGGTCTGTCAAATTCATCTCTCAGTATAGTATTTCCTATTTTATCCTCATCTACTTCTTCTCCTCTTCCTACATTATTGCCTCTAAGTCCATTTCCTTCATAGAGCGTCTCTATGTACTCTTTCCACCTTTCCCTTCTTTGCTGAGAACTGGTTTTCCATCTATGTTCTTGATATTCATACAGCCGTTTTTCTTATCTCCAAATATCTCTTTTATTTTCCTTTAGGCTGTATCTATCCTTCCCCTATTTAAACATTCTTCTACATCCTTGCATTTGCCTTCTAGCCACTCCTGGTTAGCCATTTTGCACTTCCTGTCAATCTCATTTCTTAGTCATCTGCACTCCATTTTGCCTGTTTCATTTACTGCATTTTTATATTTTCTCTTTTCATCGATTAAATTTGGTATGTCCTGTGATATCCAAGGATTTCTTGTAGGTCTTGCCTTCCTACCTATTTTGTCCTCTGCTGCCTTCACTGTTTCATCTCTCAATGCTACCCATTCCTCCTCTACTGTTTTATTTTCCCCTGTTTCTGTCAAGTGTTGCCTAAAGCTCCTCTCAAATTCTCAAGAACTTCAGGTTCCTACAGTTGATCCAGGTCCCTTCTCCTTATTTTCCTACCTTTCTGCAGTTTTTTTGTCTCTTCCATGTATACAATCTTCTTTTGTGATTCTTAAACCAGGTGTTTGTTATAACTAAATTATGTTCCATGCAAAATTCTACCAGGTGGCTTCCTCTTTCGTTCATTTTGTCCAGATCACATTCATCTACTATCTTCCCTTCCTTGTCCTACTACCAAATTCTAGTGTCCCATAACAATTAAGTTTTCCTCTCCCTTCATTGTCTGAATAATTTCCATTAGCTCCTGATATATTTCTTCAATCTCCTCTTCATTGGCAGAGCTAGTTGGCATATAAACCTGAACTACTGTGGTCGGTGTTGGCTTCGTATCTATCTTGACTACGATAATGCGATCACTGTGTTGCTCATAGTAGTTTACCCGCATTCCTGTTTTCTTATTCATTATCAGACCTAGTCCTGTAATACCCCCAATTGATTTTGTATTTATAATCCTGTACTCACCAGACCAGAAATCCTGTTCCTCTTTCCACCGAATTTCACTAATCCCCACTATATCTAACTTCAACCTATCCATTTCTCTTTTTAAATTTTGTAGTTTCCCTACCCGATTAAGGGATCTAATATTCCGCACTCCGATCCATAGAATGCCAGTGTTGTCTTTCCTGATGATCACATTCTCCTGAGTAGTCCCCACCTGGAGATCCAAATGGGGGACTGTTTTACCTCTGGAATATTTTATCCGAGAGGATGCCATCATCATATATTCATACAGTAGAGCTGCAGGTCCTCGGGAAAAGTAACAGCTGTAGTTTCCCCTTGTTTTCAGCCATTCACAGTAACTGTGTGGCAAAGCCACATTGTCTGTTGTTACAAGGCCAGCTCAGTCAATCATCCAGACTGCTGCCCCTGTAATTACTGAAAAGGCTGCTGCCCCTCTTCAGGGACCACACGTTTGTCTGGCCTCTCCACAGATACCTCTCCGCTGTGGTAGCACCTACGGTAACGGCTATCTGTATCATTGAAGCACTCAAGCCACCCCACCTCAGCTATGTCTGTGGTTCATGGGAGTGGACCAACATGTTAGGGAGATAATTATCAAGGAAGTGATTAACATAGTTCCTTATCTGAAATATCTGCTGTTAGAAATGGGACACGAAGACATGAACCTTGGAATGTGCCTGTGTTACTTTATAGCATGCACTGAAGGGTATTCACATAATTTATCACTAACATTTACCATAGGGAATCAACTACACTTAAACATTATAGTGCACTTCTGCACTGTGGTTTGATGAAACCATACGAAGTGATGATAATGACAAATTACATGAAGGGCTTCTCTGAAAGGAAAAGAAATGAAATTTAAACCATAAATAACAGTGTTAATCATCATAGAGTGCTATTTGATTGGCTCAATGAGTATGACAAATTTTTGCACCGCTAATGTACTGGGTATTAGTGTAATAGAAAACTCATAATTCAAAAACGGGTTCTCTGTTCCATTGATATCAATTGTGAAATACAAATCGCATCCTTTGTTGTGGATCACCTCTTAATAACAGTAGAGCATTTTGCACCATCCAGGCGATGAGCGGCAGCAGCCGCTTTGGGCAGAGAGCGAGGTAGTGCAGCACCGCCACAGCTACTGCTTCTGACGAAAGGGCTGCGGAGAGCTCTGGTGTGTGCTGCATCCAGAGGCAGCAATATTATATGGCCGAAATGTTATTACCAGTGTTTCACAACAGAAATGTCTTATGGATATGATCCTATTGCACTGGTGGCATTAGCATTCACGAGGGATATGAAATAAAATTTTTTCAACCAGTATTTCAATCACCAACACTCGCACTTTACTAGTCATGCACTTTTCCACAAGACCACTGACAAATGTGATTTAGTCATCTTATAACTGAATACAAGACTTACTGCATGAACCTCCACAGTCTACAGTGTTGCCCGATTGTGCAGATAACTGAACTTAAGAGTGTATCACCGCAGTCATGTTTACTGCCCCATGTCGCGATTGGCACAGAGTTTGCCTCAGTGGTGGTTGGGTGGCGACTGTGTTTTTTTTTATCAAAGAGTGTACGTTCAAAATTGTATCAGTGTATGGTAAATAGTTCAGGAGACCACTGTAATGTTGTAAACAATGTGCTAATGTGCTGCAAGACAAACTGCACCATAGAGTGAGTGTCTTTAATTTATTGTGTCTTACTACAAATTCTATTCTCAACTCTGTAGACAGTTTACAAATATTCCACTAATATACCTGGAAAATTATATTTTTGTAGGACACATTGTTCACAAGATATGACATCATAAGAATTGGATTGGCTGAAAAGAAACTTCAGGCCATAATTCACTGCAAATAAGGGGTGAAATTGACAGAGGTAGAAGATAAACATCACGTTTAACGTCCTGCATGGTCATTTGAGACATAAAATCAAATGTTCAAATGTTTTTAAATTTAATGCACTTAACTATGTTTGTCATCAGTCCTTAAGCTTATAAACTCTTTAAACTGACTTAAATTACACTAAGGACAACACAAACACCCCTTCTCAAGGGAGGACTCAAACCACCAATGGCGAGCAACCACATGCTCCTACTTATACATGCCAAGCCATGTAGGATGCACTTAAATGTCAATAAGACATAGTGTCTTGTCTGGTTGAATGGGTGACGCCATCTATATTTGAGTCAGTTTATCTCTGATAACTTGCAGTGCTGTTGCAAGCTTTCAACAATGAAGGGGCCAACAACTTCAGACAGAAACTGCATCGTGCATTGCCATAGAGACATTTACAAAATTGCTTAGCATAACTGATAATGTAGGTGTAATCAGCTACAACTGTCAGGGATCAACTTACACCAACTTCATTATAATGGATCTACATGCAGTAAAATGTGCTCATTGTCTAATTTTCTATAATTACCAGTTGAAGTTCTTAGGAGCTTTTGATTTGTTTGTTTGTTATTATTAGTGGTTTTGGACATTTCAGCCAATTTTCAAATCAACCTGTTAGAACAAATACAAGCTATTTAATTTTATGTACATACAATAAGACAGTTTCAGAGTACACATAAGTTGACAAATTGCTCTTTACATTCAAGTTAGTCCTACAATAACACTGTTTGCTACATGTTTATTTTGTGTGTGTTGGTAGTTCTTTGTGTTAAAGTGTGCACCAACTATTAGCCGAACTGAATTTGTAATTAAAAAACAAGGATAGGGGACGATCATCCCAGTACCTCATAGGAGAGTCATTTAATTTTTTTTATTTTGCAAACGTAATTCACCATTGCTCCTTGCATGGGTAATAAATATTTTCGATTAATACATCAGTACAAGATAAAATGTATTAAAGAAAGCTTACTCGTATTTGACCCATAAGGCAAAGGTGCACAGCTGAGCTATGTTCTTTGCCCTGATGATACATCAGTGATAAAAACCAAAAGCACATTACAATGGCCTGAATAGCAATGTTCAGCACAACCATGTGGGTAAAAGTGTCTATTTGTTGGGTGGAAGATGACTCTCAATGGTTCATTTCCTACTATAAACAATTGTTTTTCTCATCTTCTCATTTGAAACATATATTGTGTTTGTGTTATTCCTTATGCTACTATTTCCAAGAGTGGTATAGCACAGGAACCTAAGAGTACAGCTTGAATAATATTTATAATTCATAAATATCTGTTGTTTATTTCCAAGTATACTGCAAATTATTATATAAAAAAATTCATGATGTAATACTCCCTTTTATGATGATTAAACAGTCGTGGAAATTTATCTTTGCTGACTGCTTCAGATTTTTTTCGTACAGATGATTTCAAAGTGTCATCAGTGACTTTTAATGGTCCATAAAAAAACAATGTCCAGTGGTTGCAGCAAGTGATTTCTGTTTGCTGGCAGACATGTTAATGTATTATTTTATTCTGCTTATTTCAGAACATCTTTATTGAAATGACTGTTCACATTGTCACCTACTAGAACTTTTCTTACTAGAATATTTCTGAAATGAGGAACAAAAAAATTTTTGAACCATAAGCTCCATGTAACTACGTCAAACCAGCCACTCTTACTCCGTTTATACCATGTATTTGGTGTACCACCTTCTGTCCATGTAGAACACCTGTGCTGTGCCCCTATGTATGATGGAAGCTAGTAACATTGCACCAGAGGCTGACCCACAAAAAGTGACTGGAAAGGAGCTTTTGGTACTGTTCACAATTCTATCTTGGTATCTGACACCTCTTTTACATATGCAATACCTCTGTCCAGGCTCAACCAAACAATTGGTCTCATTATAATTAAATATATTATCAACCATCATTATTTTTCAGAGTGAAACTCAAGTCATTAAGGTAATGTTTAATATTTCCTACATATAAAGCTAAGCTCTTTTTTGGTTGTAGTCTTATGCCTCTTTTCAGAAATCCAAGTGCTCAGTCTGTACGTGGCACATTATTTTTCAATGCAGATTCCTTGCATCCTGTGCTGTCGAAAGGTGTTTACTATCATTCGTAAGTCTGGCAGGTCAAATGGAAATTCTTAGTCAGATGCAGTTAAGAGATGATCAACAGAGCTACTTTTCTCCTCATCAGAAAATTCCAATGGCCGCCCAATATTGTTGGTGTGTTTGTTTCTCAATTTATTGCTTTGTAAATGTAAAAATGTCTGCTAGCGGTTCTGACAGTCATTTTACTATTTGCTACTACAGTCACAGGTTCTTCCAAGATTATTTTACTGTTTGCTATCACAGGTTCCTTCATGATCTGTGTCAAGTACCTCTTATATGGATGGGAATTAGCTTTACAGATGTATATTCTTGGCATTTTAAAAATGAAATTATAAAAAAATCCATCATGTAACACATACAAAACTAATTTTAGTACAAAATGGGAAGAATTAAGAGTTATCCATAAGAAATCAGTGGTTCCCAGGCCTAGCAGTTCATATTTTGCTTGAGTGGGTAGTTGTCCAAAATTATCATTCCACACCCCTCCTCCTCCTCCATCCCACTCAATCTACGAGGGTGAGTCAAATGAAAACCTTAAGTATTTTTTTTTTTTTTTTAATATTATTTATTGCGCAGAAGTGGTACAAAGCTGTATCACTTTTTAACATAATCTTCCCTTTTAACATAATTTCCCCCAAACTCAATCTAAGTACTCCAGCACTTCCTCCATAAATTCCTTTATAAGAAAAATTATTTTGGTCGTCTGCACAACCACTCGTGGACCATGTGGCGTACCTCCTCATCGGAACGGAACTTCTTTCCTCCCATTGCTTCTTTGAGTGGCCCAAACATATGGAAATCACTTGGGGCAATCTCTGGTGAGCATGGTGGATGAGGAAGACACTCAAACTGCAGGTCTGTGATTGTTGCAACACTTTGCAAAACAGGAGCACATCATGCACAATGTGGTGTGCTGACCCATGACTAATCTGACATGCTGCAATGTCATTCAGTGTCATCCAGTGGTTTTCCTTCACTATGGCTTCAACTGCTGCAATGTTCTGTGGAGTCACAACTCAATGTGCCTAACCTGGATGAGGAGCATCTTTCACTTCAGTCACACCATTTGCAAACTACCTACTCTATTCGTAGACTTGCTTCTGTGACAAACATGCGTCACCGTACTGAACCTTCATTTGTCAATGACTTTCAATAGATTTCACACCGTTATTATGCAAAAACAGAGCGCTGTTCTTTCCTGGTGCAAGTTGCTAGTGCGGCCACCATCTTTGTACTGATACTGCAATGGTATGTGTGCATCTGCACTATGCTGCCACCTGGACACTCTGCACGCCGTTTGTAGCATGCTCACCAACTTACAGGATAACGGGGCGAAATTTTTATTTGTTATTACAAATTTAGGTTTTTCATTTGACTAACCCTTGTAGAAACTTTAAAGAGGAAAAAATCCATACAATGGAGATTTTCTAGATACACTTTAATTCTTGATGTATTATTCATTTACTAAAATGCTATTAGTATAAAAAATTACTGCACAATGCTGTGCTGTGTTTTGTGTGTCACGAAACTAATGTACTTCAGCAAAATTTTAGCCAGTGCCTCTAAGGACATGGTACACAATGAGAAGGTGATCATACCCCCCGCGACCTACATTTAATCCCTCATTTGCAACCTTTGCAATGGTGGATGCACGTAAGTTACTGAATGTTTTCAATGACAATGTTAAATTATGTAGCATTTGTTTCAATGGCAATAACAGAATTGAACTATGATAGTTCTTCAATGCAGTTACTAAGAAAACTTGTAGCATCTGTTATCATATGCCGTGCTCCGTTTGTTGTTTGAAGCTCTACCAATTCTTACGCCTTTCAGTTTTATTACTTACCTGGCAAAGGGTTAAGTTTCTCTAACACACTTTAGTACAAATCTGACGCATTCCTTTATTCTTTTTGTACTATGGAATCAATGGGTTTGACTGTATTTTGGAAGGAGTGGAGAGACAGAAAATTTATTGAAAACTGTGGTTTTGTGTTTTACAAAAAAGTGTAGAAAATTGACAAATACATAAAACAATACACATGAAGCAGTTGCTCTGTATTACTATGCTTTTTTTTTTCTACCGATAATTCAGATACAGGGTGATACAGAATTTCTATTGCACTTAAAGGTGTTGTAAGGGCATCTCATCACAACAATACTTGAAAATTAATCCATACCCAAAAATGTCTGTTGGGAATACTCATCTTTTCTTTTTAAGAATGTCACCCCCAGGCATCAACTTACTCTTACCTACATGAACTGCAACAAATGCTTGAAGTGGCGACCATAAGTTTCATTGCACATAATCATCCTGTCAATAGCAGTCACACACACCTTCTACAAGTCCTTAATGTGACCATAACACACATCTAAATTCATAACTAGTATGTCTCCAGGAAAGCCAAGTAGGTTTGACATGGCAGTAGAATACATGAGCCTGTCAGATAACCACAAATATCAGCTTACACATTAATACCAAAACAAATGGTGTTTAAATCCATTTGGATTTGCGACTTCAGGGATTTGCTCATTCCACATGCGGCACCGTGCAGTTTGTGAAGTGCGGTTCGTGTGTGAAAAAAATGACTCCGAGGGAAGTACAGAACATCGACATGTCGATGCTGGGAACATGTGGAGTAATCAACAAGTGTCTCAAAATCAGGACCCAATACCTGCACCCTCTGGAGTCGGTATGGGTAAAGTTGCTGTTCATGCACAACTCTCCAGAATACATCCACAGCCCTAGCTTTGGTGCAGATACTTGCCCATGGGTTCTGCTTGAAATGTTGATCTCAACAGAGCAGTGCATCCACTCACAACCACAAGAGGCCCTAATAGGCTTTCATCTGAAGCTTCACTCTTGGAAAAAAATGGCACATGATGGATGAGAATGATCTGGAAATCATTCGCGATACAGGGGTTGTGTTAATAGACAATTTCATCCATTTTTAGGACAGGAGTCCACTACACTCAGGAAGCGGCTACACGGGTAGCGGGACCTATGTGGCATGGACTGGGCGATTTTTTATGTTAGAGGGCCTCGGTAACGCACAAACTGGGTTTCAGTCTCAAAGGGTGCAGGTCAGACACAGGACGAATGAAGATCCAGAAAACATTGGTGTAACAGTTGTAAATTGTCGTAGCTGTCTTGACAGAGTTCCAGAGCTCCAAGCGCTGATAGAAAGTACTGACGCACAAATTGTTATAGGTTCTGAATGCAGGCTGATGCCAGCCTCTCGACTCAGACGATGCAATTGCCGAAATGTTCAGAGAAAGCTTGAATCACTTTTCAAACAGGTACCCGAAGCATACTGTTATAATCGGTGCCGACTTTAATTTATACTCAATATGTTGGCATCAATAAGTATTAAAAATGGCAAAACATTGTCCGAACTAGTTCTAAATGCTTTTTCTGAAAACTACTTCGAACAGTTAGTTCATGAACCCCCTAGAATAGTACATAGTTGCGAAAATACCCTTGATCTCCTAGCAACAAATAATCCTCAGCTAGTAACAAGAATCAAAACAGATAAAAGGATTAGCGAGTTGTAGTAGCGAGACTAAATATCGAAATTCTGAAATGCACCAAAAATAAATGAAAAATATATCTATTCAAAAGAGCAGATAAAAATTCACTTCGCACTTTCCTGAGTGGTAGTCTCCAGTCTTTCAAAACTGGAAATGCGAGTGTAGATCAGATATGGCTTACTTTCAAAGACATAATATCAGTAGCATTTGAGATATTTATACCAAATAAATTAATAAAAGAGGGGGCTGACCCCCTGCGATATACACAACAGGTCAGATCACTGTTGCAGAAACAAAGAAAAACACATGCAAAATTTAAACAGATACAGAATCCCCAAGACTGGCAATGTTACACAGAAACTCGCAATCTAGTGTGGACTTCAATGCAAGAAGCTATTAATAGTTTCCAGAATTTTTCATAATTTTGCAGAAAATTCAAAGAAATTCTGGTCATACGTGAAGTACACTAGCGGCAAAACACAAAAAATTCCTTCACTACGCATTAGCATTGGTACTACTACCAATGACAGTAATGCTTAAGCAGAATTGCTAGGCACAGCTTTTCGAAATTCTTCCACCAAAGACGATGAAGTGAACATTCCAGAATTCAAACCAAGAACAGCTGCCAGCATGCGAAATTTAGACGTAGATGTTCCTGGAGTAGTAAAACAACTTAAGTCACTAAACAAAACCAAATCTTCCGGCCAAATTGTATACCAACTAGATTCCTCTCAGAGTATGTTGATGCAATAGCTCCATACTTGACTATTATATACAACAGATCACTCAGTGAAAATCCATACCCAAAAACTGGAAAGTTGCCCAGGTCACTCCAATATTCAAGAAAGACAATAGCAGTGATCCCCAAAATTACAGGCCCATCTCATTGACGTTGATTTGCAGTAGGATTTTGGAACATATACTTTGTTCAGACATTGTGAACTACCTCGAAGAGAACGACCTATTAATCAATAGTCAACATGGAATCAGAAAGTATCATTCGTGTGAAAGACAACTTGCCCTTTATTCACATGAAGTGATAAGTGCCATCAACAAAGGATCTCAAAATGATTCCACATTTCTGGATTTCCGGAAGGGTTTTAATACTGTACCTCAAAAGCGGCTTCTAATGAAATTGCATGCTTATGGAATATCGTCCCAATTGTTCGACTGGATTCACGATTTACTATCAGAAAGGACACAGTTCATAGTAATTGACAGTAAGCCATCAAGTAAAACAGAAGTGATATCTGGCATTCTGCAGGGAAGTGTAATAGGTCCCCTACTCTTCCCTGTGTTTATGAACCATTTAGGAGACAATCTGAATAGCTCCCTTAGATTGTTTGCAGATGATGCTGTTGTCTATCGGTTAGTGAAGTCAACAGAGGATCAAAAGCAGCTGCAAAGCAATTTAGACCAAATTTCTGCATAGTGTGAAAATTGGCAATTGACACTAAATAAAATTAAAAGTGTGAATTAACAAACATGACCACTGAAAGAAATCTGATGAACTTCAATTACACGATAAATCAGTCAAACTTTAAGGTCATAAATTCTACCAGATACCTAGGGGTTACAATTATGAACAACTTAAACTGGAGAGAACACATAGAAAATATTGTGGGGAAGGTGTTTGGTGTCGCACAAGTCTAAAGTGCGCGCCACTTACTTTTGCCGCACGCCGCCATGCGCGCACGGCATGGCGTTCTTAAGACGTCAGCCATGAGCGCCCTCTGCTACAACTCCGCTCGTGGCCACCACTGAAAGACATCGTTCACTTGGGACTGAGATAGGAACCAGTTAACACTTCAGAATCAGATAGGCACCAGTGAAGACTTGGCTATCATAGGCACTAGGCAGGCCTCTAGCTCAACTATGTATCAGCATTCTGCAGTACTGAGCTATGTAAAAGTTAAGTATTGTATAAATTCTGTGCAATATATATCTCGTTCTAATTTACTCCAGTGTTTCTAGTTTCTGCTGTCCCACTGGCTGCTCACCTCCGTACCTGCACAAGCGTGCTTCCTTTATTCCTGTGTCGGTCTTTCTACTCGGCCACCGACACCTACGACGGAAACGAGACACAAAAGCGGCGATGAGGCAGGGACACAAAAAGGTGTACCAAAGGTTATGTTTCATTGGCAGAACACTTCGAAGATGCAACAGCTCCACCAAAGAGACTGCCTACATCACACCTGTACATCCTCTCCTGGAGTACTGTTGTCCAGTTAAAGGGAGACAGTGAGAAGGTTCAGAGAAGGGCAGCTTGTTTTGTTTTATCACATTACAGGGGGGAAAGTGTAACAGAAATGTTGCACTATTTGAGTTAGAAATCATTAAAAGAATGACATTTGTTGCGGCAAGTTCTATTTGCAAAATTTCAATCACCAACTTTTACTTCTGAATGTGAAAATATTTTGCTAGCACCCACCTACATAGGGAGACATGATCATACCAATAAAATAAGAGAAATCAGATCGAAAACATAATGCTTTAGGTGTTCTTTTTTCCCCCGCACTATTAGAGAATGGAGTGGTAGAGAAAGGTTATGAAAGTGGTTAATGAACCCTCTGCCTCTGATATGCAGAGTATCTATGTAGACGTATGTCAGTAATATCTCAGTGTATTAAAAAAAAAAGCGCGCACTATAACATTCTGTAATGCACCATTGTTCTTGACCATTCAGTGACAACTGGTGTACATACATTTCAGTTAGCTGGATTTTTCTCTGATGACATGTGCATGATGTCATAAAAGACGTGAAACAGGTTACCGCCCTCCATCAAAATTGTTTATCTTACAAGCAGCACATTTCTGGGAATGGATTTCTAACCAGTATTGATGTTTTTGGTTCCCTCTACAACACCCGTGACTATGTAATAAGAATTATGCTTCCCTTCGCCTTGTAAACTTTTTTTTTTTTTTTTTTTTTTTTTTTTTTTTTTTTTTAGGGCGCACAACTTCTACGGTCATTAGCACCCAGACAAGAACAGATATTCGCTAGATCTCAAAAAAAAATTGGTAACTGCCAGTTAGAACATCAAGAAGAGGCTAAAAACGAAAGATAAAAACAATTAAAAGGGTTAAATTTCCTTCGATAAGTTGGCCAAGTTGATAAAACGCAAAACTCAAGCAGCTGCTAGTGTGTCATCAGCTAAAATTTCCTCCAGAGTAGACGGAAAGTGAAGGGCTACACGGAGATGATTAAAGTTAACACAAGACAGTAAAACATGTCGTACTGTCAGCTGTTCACCACAGGAGCACAGAGGTTAGCAAGTGACGGTGGCTGAAACGGCAGTGACCGATCCGCAACTGGGCCAGGATGACCACCTCTTGCCGAGAGGGGCGTGAGGAGGTCCTCCAAGCGATCGGGATCGGTTTTACAGTTCGCAATTTATTGTTGTACAGTGAAAGCCACGCACTGTGCCATCACGACACGATACTCCGGCAAAGAGACCGTTGAACATCGTCCGATGGGATGCAAAAGGTAGCCATGCAAGGCAAAAGAGCTGCGGCCTTGGCTGCTATGTCGGCGATCTCATTCCCGGGCACACCCACGTGGCCAGGGACCCACAGGAAAGAAACGCGACAGCTGTCATCTGCTAGCAACTGGAGCCTTGTAAACTGAAAGCTGTAATATTTTTGAAGAAACGACCCGCTTATTAAAATCACTGTAATGTTTTTACAACTCACAGAGAGTTAAACTTAAACTTAAAGCTTGGATTTACAGTCGATTTATCAAGTTTGTGAAAATGATTCTAATTTGTTAACTATTCACAATTATACAAAATGTATGAAAACAAAAGTAATTGTAATCTTACAATTTTCACTCTCAGATGCCTTATCATACACACCACTAAAACCTCCAAAGTAGTCGACTACCTCTCATTATGCCTTGAAATGAGAAATACCCTACCTACTATTCTCCCCCCTCCCACCACCTCTCTTACTGCAATGGTTTCATTCCTGCAGTAGACACACATACAAAACCTGTCTATCCACTATCCTACCAACACAGTCTCTAGTCCCTTCACAGGTATTTACTAAGCAACTTTTAATACAGACATGACCAGTAGTAGGCTGTCTGTCCACATGAAGGGCCATCGTCAAACTGTGACCAGGAGACTGCTGTACCATCATGTTGCAGAGCACACAGCTCTGCATAATGTGGCACACTTGAATGACAGCTGCACTGCCCGTGTCTTGTATGTCCTCCCCAAAATCACCAGCTTTTCTGAATTTCACAGGTGGGAACTCTCCCTAAAATATATCCTATGCTTCCGCAATCCCATAGGCCTAAATCTTTGCTAGTTTCTGCACCCACCACCCTCTTCTCCCCTTCCCTGTCCACACTCAGCCTCACGTATGTCTTCCATTCCACCACATCCTCTTCCCTTCCTCCCTGTCTGTCAGTCAGTGCTGGTGTATTCCCCCAACCCCATCTTGCATCCCTTCCTTTCCTGAATCCTTGTTGCCTCCTCACCCCCATCACTGGGCACTTTTGCCTCTGTCATTCAGTGTCTCTGCAGTCTGAAGATAGCAGCAGTCATGTTTGTTTGAATGTGTGCGCGTGTGCGTGCACGAGAGAGAGAGAGAGAGAGAGAGAGAGAGAGAGAGAGAGAGAGAGAGAGAGAGAGAGAGAGAGAGAGAGTGTTTCTCTGTCTGATGAAGGTCGTATCAGCCAAAAGCTTCTAGTTTATTTGTCTTCTGTTATTTGTGCCTTTCGGCAACTCATTGATACCTCTGTGGTGAATAGCAACTTATTGTTTTTAAAAATATTGTTGAATCCTTCCTGGAATTTCTATTGTTAGCAACTACTTTAAATATTTTCATGCAAATTCCATGTTAGTTGTTACACAACTACTGTAAAATTGAAACTTCCTGGCAGATTAAAATTGTGTGCCGGAACCGGGACTCGAACCTGGGACCTTTGCCTTTCGCGGGCAAGCGCTCTACCACTGAGCTACCCCGACACGACTCACGATGCCGCCTCACAACTTCACTTCCGCCAGTACCTCGCCTGTAGAGTGAAAGTTTCATTCTACTGTAAAATTACCCAATTACATAGTCTTGATTAATAATAGAAATTCTCCGATAGGACGCCAAAAAATAATTCAAAACAGAGAGGGGTTAGCCAGGACTTACCTCAATGCAATACTGTTGTTAGTAACACACAAAAAAGTGTTACTATTGACAGTACTATTGAGCTAAGGTAAATGATATAGGTAGTCTTTCTTATTCACAGCAATCTAACAAGGAGATCACACAGATATCGGATTTCAGTTTATTTTTTAAAATATATTTAAGATACATGAAGTTCAGAACTTAAATAACAATCAGTCTAAGCCATTCGACACAACTCTAAAATTTATTTTCTCCAGAAAGTTTGAAAGTTTTGCAAGTACATGTAAATACCAATAATTAAAACAGTTACAGCATCTGTTGGTGTAGTTCATGTTCCATGTTTATGGCAATACTGAAAAATAAAACATCCATTTCAATGTGGTCTCACACATGCCAGGGTGATAAGCATTGTAAAAACATGGAAAACAATCATTTTCACAGCATCAAACACAATGTATAAATGCTGCATTTTTACAGTCACAATTTTCCTTCGATATGTCATCTGGAAAGCAAACTTCATTTACATTCATAAAGATTTCTCTTGTATCGCAGTTTAGAAGCGAACCACGCACACCTTATCATTTCACCAAAGATCAGGACAGCTGGTGATGAATAATTAAATGAAGTTTGATGCAATCTTCTCTATCACTAATTTCACGTCCTCATTCAATAAGTTCAAATGTTTGTATAGCTTATGGGACTTAACTACGGGGTCATCAGTCCCTAAACTTACAAACGACTTATGAATTAGCTAACACTAAGGACGACACAAATATCCATGCCCGAGGGGGGGGGGGGATTTCAACCCCTGGCCGTAGTGGCCTTGCAGACCGTGACTGGAGCACCTCAGTCCCCTCGGCCACCATGGGCGGCATTCAATAAGTCTGTCAGAGCGGCTCAGATAGTAGCTTTCCTCATTTGATCTGGTAGGCACAGTTTTGGAGGTGCTGAATGAAATATTTCACTCGATGGTAGAAATACACATCACAAAGCTGCACCAGTGGGGTGCATTTTGGTGGAATTACTTGCATGGTGCAGGTAGGTAGGCACCTGTTTTGAAAAACTTTATTCTACAACATTGGATCGTTTTGTCCACTCCTAGAATCAATCAGTAAAATAAACCTTTTTTTTTAACATATTATTTCTTTACTAATTTCCAGTCGTTACCAGACTAGTACCAGACTAGTAGTTTGGTACCCTTAAAACATGCAACCAACCAACCGAAAAATACAGAAAATTTATGAATAAGCAAAAATACATGCATTTTTCGTCAAGATTACCATTAGGGATGGGTTGACCCCAGTTTTACTGAATCGAATCTGAATACCGAATCTTAAACAACACATATGCCAAATTTCTACCCACATAGAATCTTCCATATCTCGAACCCAAATAATCTGTCAACTCAAGTACATGTATTCAAAAAGAATTACTACTCTAACACAGCCACTGGTGAAGATAAAGCCTTCTGGGATTGATCCCAAATGACAGTATTACAGTAAGATTTAAGAACTTAAAATTTCATTTAGATTTTTATTTTAAATCTTAAGGATTTTTTAACACTCCTCCCTCCGCTTAAAAGATTTTTAGGCCATTACATGTTTAGAGATATATGTTGCTTAGATGCTCTGAAAGATAATAAACTATCTTCACTTTATTACAAACAGTTCCATTTTGATGAAATAAAAAAATAATTGAATTACGAAGTCCTGGAAAGGAAAGGATTACGTATTTTTTTCTTTTTTCAAAAGGGAAGAATCAAAAGTAAAACATGGAAAGATGAGTAGATATTTTGGAAGTTGGAAAAATAGATTCTTAAAAAATAGGACGAATAAAATAATTTTATAGTGACATATCAGGCATTCCATAAGTGACAAGACAGGACATTCAGACACAGAGAAATCCACGTTTATTCGACGTGTGTGTACTTGTTGTTGCTAAGGTTCCGGAGGTTTAAGCATGGGTATTTTGTGGCTTTATTTATTCTTTCAAAAATTTAAGATCACGTAACTTGTCTGCACAGAATTTATATTCATAGAAGATTTTTAAATCAGTACTAGAAGTCAGTTGCCGTGCTTAATTTCTAACTATTCACGTTCAGCATAAGAATAATAAAAATGTAAACATTAATGTGATACGTATATTCTTCCGTGTCATTCGGGTTTGTTAGGCAGCAGAATTTAGGCCTAAATGTGATAACATTTGTATTACTTTTATGGCAAAGGGAGTGTGGAATTTTAAGAATCACGCTTCATAGGAACAATCCCTTGCCCCTACGAGATAAACACATAAGTTGTAGCATGAAGGCAGTGATTGTAGCGCCAAGCATATTGACGCTACACAGGCTTGCCAGTCAGCTTTACAGAGTAGCATTTAGATGAGACTTCGAATATACGGCAAACTAAATGCGAAAATATAAAACAATTTTATTACACTTATAATACAAATTTTACAAAATGTTTATAATAGAATTTAGATACAGGTACGGAAATTCTGAATCACTATCACTTGATTCCTTGTTATTCAGTTCCTTCGTAGTACAGAACGTGATCCATTGTACTTCGTAGTGCATTTGATAGCTAACATTTTTAAATGCCTGCTACACACTTGCACGTTTTACACGATCCGTTGGTGTCAGTTGTCTGTCACTTTTCAAAAGGCAGTCGGTGTACAAGTGCTTAAGCTTGACCTTAAATGATTTATTGAAACAGAAGTCAAGTGGTTGATGAATTGATGTCATCCCGCATGGATGGCGCATAATTAGAAATCCTAGTGCTTCACTACAGTTCACATAACACAGCACTTTACAAAATTTGACGAAAAAATACTTTAAATCAGAATGAGGCAACTCGTGGAAGAATGCTAAAGCCTTATGGATTGTTGGTATTTACTTTATGAAATTTATGTTTGTTGCTACTAATTTTACACAGGCTGCTACATTTTATATTTGCGCCTGCAAAGCAAGCCTGTGTAGCACTGCTTATATCAGACAGGAAAAGTTACTTGTGGCAGCTCCTAGCGTCTTTTTCATAACTTTGTTCACTTTGTACTCTATTTAAATCACAGGCAGTTTTTTTTTTTTTTTTTTTTTTTTTTTTGGGGGGGGGGGGGGGGGAGAACCGAAAAAGGTGCTCAGATTCAGGTAAATACGCTAGATTGTTTTCACAATAGCCACCCAACTGCGTAAATTTCTTAGTGGTTTCACTTGAATAAATTCAAAGTAAGATCGCTTTATGACGTCAGGTCTTTCAGGAGATCTATGGAAAATAAACTAAATAATGCAGACAAAAGTGCACTGTTATGCAAAGTAAAGTACAACATTCATAACTGAAGGTTTCCATATAACACTTTGGATTCAGTAGTATTTGTCCATGATGCATTGAATCTCGAAGCCAGTGTGCTGGATTCAGCCGAACCACTCGGACACAACCCTAATCACCATTATACATTAATATTCTGTAAGTATTCAAACACAATGAGGGGGGGAGAGAGAGAGAGAGAGAGAGAGAGAGAGAGAGAGAGAGAGAGAGAGAGAGAGAGAAATGTCATGGGCAGTATTCAAACCACTAACCCTATGGTTGTAAGGCCAGAACGTTACCACCTGAGCTACGCCGAACAATACCAATGCCACTGTGGCATTGCCAATACTGCAGCTGTTTTAATTATTGGTACTTACATGTACTTCCCAAACTTCAAAGTTGATTTCCTCAAGAAATTTTGAGAGTTGCGTCTAATGGCTTTTGGCTCATTATTATTTGAGTTCTGAACTTCACGTACCATATATAAAATCCAGTACCCATGTGGTCTCCTTGTAAAATATCAAATCATAAACAGAAATTCTCTCAACTGTTTCCGTTTAAGCAACAACAATTATTATGTCTATTACAACATCCCATATTAGTTAGTCAGTCTGATGATTAAAGCGGATGGTCTAGGCCAATATTTCCTATTACTATGACAAATCTTTTCGATTTCAGTTACAACTGTAGAAAAGAGTACAAAATAAAATTTGCAACACATATATATATTTTTCATCTTTTGTACAAAACAGTAATTAAAACTGACAGGTTTATCTTTCACTAGAAATGCAGAAGATAAAATTACTGCAAAACAGTGAAACAATTGTGTCCATTTTTAAACAGAAACATTGTTCCTGTCCAACAATTTAAAATAATACAAAGCACCTGTATATGGTGCACATTAACATGACAAATTTACAGCTTCACAAGAACCATAATAAAAATTATATTATGTGTGTGTGTGTGTGTGTGTGTGTGTGTGTAAAAGCAATAGACGAGTGGCAAAACAGGTGAGGAGGGAATTGTAAGAAGATGCAGAATATTGGTACTGATGAGTGATAACTGATAAGACATTGAAAGCTTTATGAAGTAGAAGGGGGAATACAACAGTGACCAATAGATTGCTCAAATGGAATGTCTTTCAAACTTATGTGCACAACATGCTGATGATACTATGAATTTTACACAAGAGACATTTTTTTAAAGAAGTCATCACTGTAAAATATTTTAAAATGGTACCACCAATAATATAAATATTTATTAAACTTTTCTTGTGTAATCAACCACAATATACAAATTAATGGAATGGATTTAAAATGTGATTCTGATGTTTATTCCTCACTGCTATTAGAACTTTTGACAGTAAGAACTCAATTAATTTGAACATTGGCAGACTTGTTCAATTATAGCAGTATGAAATATATGGCCTGTGGAATGACTTATTAAATTGGAATGAAATGGCCCTTTTATTACTATTATTACATTATGAGAACCCAAGCAAATAATTACTGACAGTCATTGATATTTCTCTTAAAAAGGTAGAATTGTATCACAATTTATTTCTTCAATACAACTGGAGTTGGATGATAATAAATGCTTATTCTTCAAAATGTTTGTGCCACAAATTAAGGTGCAGCCTATGTATAATAAACTCATTCACAAATATGAAGTAAGAAAACATCACATTTAAAATATGATAAAGCTCACTGCTTGAGAAGCGAAGTTTGTCAAATTTATTTTACGCTAAGCACAGGCTCTTAGTTCACACTTCTCTGAAATCACACAAGCTATGGCTCCCATTCCTTTGAAAACTGGAAAACACATGCTGCACATGTTTAGAAGTCAACCAAAACTTGCTTTTTTATGTATTTAATTTCTATAAGGAAAAAAAATTATATGTGCTCAAGTAGACACTATTAATTAAATGTTACAAAGCACTTCATAACACATGTACACACAATGTAGGAAAAATTACAGTAACTGTCAGCTATAACTGCACATTGGTGTAACACAGCAAAAATGGTGGTATTTTTTTAAAAAAATGTTGTCATCTATATAAAACTTAACAGGTTTAAACTTCAAAATGCATTGATCCCTTAAAATCATTACATGATTTCATTAACTTCTATTGGCAATACATAAATAGTGTCCAAACGAGACAAAAATGCCTTTAAGTATAAAATCAGAATACAATGAAAGTATAATGGAATGACTGATTTTCAAGAGAGACCTGCACTCTTAAAAACAAGAACTCGCTTTGCATCCATTCAAGAGCACCATTTATAGACATCCCATTATAAATTCTAAGTAACAATGCAAACAGGTACTAGACAAGTGTATATCTGTAACAAAAAGTACTGAAGTTTTCTTCACACCCTTAAAAATATTTCCTATGTATTTATACAGGAACTGCTAGTTCAGTATCTATATTATAAACAGACATACAAAATGCAAGGCCAGCTTGGTCTGTTTGTTTCAATCCAAACAAATCATCCTAGCATCCAGATGAATTGATCAGACCTGTAAGGAATAAACATCCAATTTTAACAAAACTACATAAGAAGAAAAATCATTAAATATACCTAGATTGACAAAACATACAAAACAAAAGCTAAATATAAACTCAATTACAGTAGACAGTTTGAGTATATATCATTTTACTGTACACTTTAATATAAATATGATAGGCACATGGTGATACAGAGCTACTTTGAGCATTTAAATACTGAAATGTGATCTACAAAGGCAGTGAAATGAGATATGGGTAAAATCAGTTTTGCATGACCGTTGTCATTGTGTTTAGTCCCAAGACTAGTTTTTAAGCACCTCTCCAAATTACTTTATCCTGTGCAAGCCTTTTCATCTCTGAATAACAAAGGCAACCCATATGAACCTGTGTATTCTCATTGTCTGTTTCCATCAGTGGCGGACTATGGTAGTCGGAGGTCCGGGGTGGCAGAAAAAAAAGGAGCCCCCCCCCCATCCACTTAGAAGTACATGTATTACTATAAAAAAGTAACTTGGAAGAGAGCCACAGGACAGTCTAAGAATGAAATAGCTTTCGACATTTGGAGGCCCCAGAATAAGAAGCCAAGGGCGCTAAAAAAAAAACCACCCACACCCACGTGCTTTTCTGGTGTTTGTAGGCCCCCCAGGGCAAAAGGCCTGGGGCATCCCCCCCCTTTCTCCACCATTGGTTTCTATCTGCAATTTTTACCCCCACACTTCACTAAACTGATGATTCCTTGATGTCTTATAATGTGTTCTATCATTCAATCCCTTTTGTTACTCAAGATATGCCATAAATTTCTTTTCACCCCCATTTTGTTCACTACCTCTGTGGTGTCGCACAAGTATAAAGTGCACGCCACCTACTTTCGCCGTGCGCTGCCATGCACGCACGGCACGGCATTCGACAGCCACGAGCGCCCTCTGCTGCTATTCCGCTCGTGGCCACCACTGAACGACATCGTTCACTTGGGACTGAGATAGGAACCAGTTAACACTTCGGAATCAGATAGGCACCAGTGAAGACTTGGCTATCGGACAGGCACTAGGCAGGCCCCTAGCTCAACTATGTATCAGCATTCTCCAGTACTGAGCTATATAAAAGTTAAGTATTTCTAAGTCTCTATGAAATATATATCTCATTCTAATTTACTCTAGTGTTTCTAGTTTCTGCAGTCCCACTGGCTGGTCACCTCCTACCTGCACAAGCGTGCATCCTTTATTCCTGTGTCGGTCTTTCTACTCGGCCACCGACACCTACGATGGAACCGAGACACAAAAGCGGCGACGAGGCTGGGACACAAAAGTGGCGACGAGGAGTGATAGACGAACCGTAGATCAGCCTGCTAGCAGCAGTCTGAGCACGCAGAAATTGCTCCCACCCACCTACCCTTATAATAAGATTTTTGGGGGACAATATTGTTAAGTGTTTTGTGGACTTTTTTTGTTGCAGTGCGTCCTCATTTACCTTGCATTTGTACTTTGTTATAATTTACTTGTATGTGCAGCGCCTATTCGGTCAGCATGGCCACTACCCCGAACCCAAACTTAATGGAAATTATTCAGTTACAGACGGCGCAAATCACGCAACTACTTCAAGCGGTGGCGCATTTAACGGCACAGACAGCTAACCAACAACAACAGCCGTCGCTTCAGCAGCTCACACCTGCCGCTGCACTGCCCCCTACACTGCTGCACTAGTGAATCTGTAGCAGCCTCGCATTGCGCGGACGCCGATCCGGCGGTAGTGCCATCTAGTGACAGTGTCATTAATCCGCTGTGTGCCGATCCTGCACCGCTTCCTTCACTACGCGGCCCGCGCATGCACAAGCGCAGCAAACACGCTGTATTAGACGTTGCTCACATTCGCGCACCTGACGTGCGCCAGAAGCACAAACTTTGTGACTTTTTTCATAGAAAATGAGACTGTACAATTTCAGCTCGACACTGGTTCCGCTGTCACTTTAATGAATAAAGAGACGTATGAACTTCTGGGTTCGCCAAAATTGTCGCTGTCTCAACAAGTGCTAACAGCATATACAGGTCAAAATATTCCCGTGCTAGGAATGTGTAGCCTGCCTGCCTCTTTTCAAGGTGTAAAAAAACAGTTTCTATTGTAGTTCTTCAGGCCAAATCTACACAGAACATTTTTGGACTAGATGCTTTTGACTTGTTTGGTTTATCAATTCAAAGAGATGTGCTTCAAATTTCGTCAGTAGTGCCTCAGGACAAACTCAATGCATTGTGTGAAAAATATAGTGACTTGTTTTTGCCAGAATTAGGTTGTGCAAAAGACTTCGCGGCACACGTAACTTGAAAAGAATCTGCAGTACCAAAATTTTGTAAAGCTAGACCAGTGCCTACCGCAATTCGTGATAATGTTGCTGCAGAACTTAAACGTTGGCAGGATAGTGGGGTGATTTCTCCTGTTTCTGTGAGTCAGTGGGCCTCGCCTTTAGTAATTATAACCAAGCCGTCAGGAAAACTTCGTCTCTGTGCGGACTTCAAATCAACAGTGAACAGTCAAACAATTGTCGACACTTACCCCCTGCCCTGACCTAAGGAACTAATGGACAAATTAGGACAGTCTCGCTTCTTTTCTAAGATCGATTTAGCAGAGGCATACTTACAGATTCCGCTTGATGACGAATCAAAAAGTTTTTTGTCATTAATACTCACATGGGCCTTTTTTCAATTTCAATGCCTACCCTTTGGCAGTTCTTCCGCCCCCGCTATTTTTCAACATTTTTTGGAACAGCTGACAGTTTCTGTACCATGCTGCTCGAACTATTTAGATAATATTGTGGTCTCGGGACGCACAGTTGAAGAACATTTAGCAAACCTGGAGTGCCTTTTCAAAGTATTGACTGCAGCAGGTCTACGTTGCAATAAAGCAAAGTGTTCATTTTTTCAAACTGAAATAGAGTACCTAGGCCATGTGATTAATGCCCAAGGAATCCATCCCTTACAATCACATTTTCAAGCGATCAAAGACTTGCCTCCTCCTAAGAATGTGCACGAATTGCAAGCAGTAATGGGAAAGCTTAACTATTATTTCAGATTTATTCCCAATGCCTCTCAGTTTGCAGCTCCACTGCATCGCTTACGTAGGAAGAATGTTCCCTTTGTATGGTCTAAAGATTGCCAGGTTGGCTTTGACAAATTAAAGTGTGCACTACTCAGTAATGCATGTTTGATTCCCTTTGATCCACAGAAGCCTGTAGTGTTAGCAGTGGATGCCTCGTCATACGGTCTGGGTGCAATACTGTCACATCGTATTGGATCTCACGATCGTCCTATTGCCTTTGCATCCAAGCTACTGACGCCAACGCAACAGAATTACAGTCAGATTGAAAAGGAGGCCTTAGCAATCATTTACGGTGTCACAAAGTTTCATCATTATCTGTATGGCAGAAAATTCTATTTGTTGACAGACCACAAGCCTCTCACGTCGTTGTTCTCACCCACAAAGCCAATTCCGCCACGAATGGCACAAAAACTTCAGAGATGGTCCTTGATACTGTCAAATTATCAGTATGAGATTTTGTACCGACCTACCACTCAACACGCCAACGCGGACACACTTTCCCGACTTCCGATTGGCCAGGATGTGTCGTTTGAATCTTCAGAAATGGCTTGTTGTCAAATAGACTCCAGAGATGCTTCTGCTATCGACGATTTCCCTTTGAACTCTCGTTGGGTTGCACAGGAAACAGCTGTGGATGCAGACCTAAGTGTGGTAGCACGTTTTGTTCGCTCAGGGTGGCCTGCCAGGGCCAAAGACATTGGAGGGATGGATGGATGGTTTGAGTTTTAAAGGGACTTAACGACTGTGGTTATCAGTCCCTGGTTCCAACCATAGAGGGTAGAAAAAAAAAAAAAAACACTACAACGCAATAGAAAACGATTTGTTAAAACTCACCATGCAAAGGGTGTTGCGTCAAAAAATAAAAGAACCAAAGTAAAAACTAATAAAAAAGAGAAAGGCGGAAAGACGATGCCAGTATCCTGGCCAGGTAACCACAGACTAGGGAGTAGGGCAACTGACCGCTTTTGCACATTTAAAAAGACCTGCCTAAAACGGTAGGGCAACGAAGAACAAACACATAATGAACACAGTATTAAAAATCAAAGGGAGCGGTACAAACCACTTACACGAATAAAATTTAAAACTGCGGCAGCCATAGAGGCATTGTCAGCTAAAACAACTTTCAAATCGTCAGGGAGATTAAAATTCCTTCTCTGCGCTGCTAGGTCCGGGCATTCCAAGACGATGTGGGCGACTGTCAGACGCGCACCACATCGACACTCTGGAGGATCCTCGCCACGGAGAAGGTGGCCGTGCGTAAGCCAAGTATGGCCGATACGCAGCCGGCAGAGAACGACAGAGTCTCTGCGAGGGGCCTGCAGAGAGGTCCTCCACACGTTCGTAGTGTCCTTTATACGCCTTAGTTTGTTGGGCACCTGTAGGGTGCGCCATTCACTACCCCACAAACCGAGCACTTTACGGCGTAGTGCAGAACGGAGATCAGAGCATGAAATGCCGATATTGAGGACAGGCTTGTGGGTGGCCTCTTTGGCCAGCCTGTCAGCCAGCTCATTGCCGTCTATCCCGGAGTCCAAAGAAATGCCACTGACTGCCCTCGTTGGTCAATGGTGTACAAGCACTCTTGTATGGCAACAATCAGAAGATTGCGCGGGAAACACTGGTCGATGGCCTGTAAACCGCCCAGGGAGTCGCTACAGATGACGAATGACTCCCCAGGGCAGGAACATATATGCTGAAGTGCGCGGTGGATGGCTACCAGCTCTGCAGTGAAAACACTGCAGCCGTCTGGCAGGGAGCGCAACTCATTGTGTCCTGCAAGCGTGTAGGCAAAACCAGCATGACCATCTACCATCGAGCCGTCTGTGTACACCACCGTAGAGCCTCGGAAACCATCAATAATTGATATGAAGTGGCGACGAAGGGTCTCAGGGTGGACTGAAGTTTTAGCGTACCGTGACAGTTCCAGCCGAAGGTGAGGCCGTCATATACACCATGGTGGTGTACGCGACTGGTATCTGAATAAAGAGGGGACAGGAACAGACTCCAATTGGCTCAGCAGAGACCTAACACGAACACCAACCGTCAACCCTGATCTCGGTCGCCTCTGCGGAAGGTGGAGATCAGTTTGAGGAAAGAGTAGACGGTGGTTTGGGTGGTTAGGTAAACCACAGATAGTAGCCGCATAATTTGCAAGCAGTTGTTGTCGCCTGATATGCAGAGAAGGCACACCAGCCTCCACAAGGAGACTAGTCACAGGACTTGTACGAAAGGCTCCTGTTGCTAGCCTTACCCCACAGTGATGGACTGGGTCCAACATCTGCAGAGCTGAAGGCGATGCTGAGCCATAGGCAACGCTGCCGTAGTCCAGTCTGGACAGAACAAGCGCCTTGTAGCACTGCAGCAGCCTACTGCGGTCTGCGCCCCAAGTGGTGTTACTGAGGCAGCGGAGGACATTAAGGTGCTTCCAGCACTTCTGCTTGAGCTCACGTATATGAGGAAGCCATGTTAGCCGGTCGTCAAACACTAGCCCCAAGAAACGGTGCGTTTCCAC
The DNA here is from genome assembly GCA_026315105.1 of Locusta migratoria. NCBI lineage: Eukaryota > Metazoa > Arthropoda > Insecta > Orthoptera > Acrididae > Locusta > Locusta migratoria. The sequence goes on along the minus strand of CM048745.1, from coordinate 287,720,984 downwards.
CACATTGAGCAGATGGCCATCGATGGAAAGCTCAGGATGTGGATGGGCTGTCCGACACCGGCAGAAGTGCATAACGCAAGTCTTGGTAGCAGAGAACTCAAACCCATGGGCAAGGGCCCACTTCTGCGCCTTGCGTATGGCTCCCTGCAGCTGTCGTTCAGCAACACGCATACTGCTAGAGCTAAAATATAAGCAGAAGTCATCTGCATACAGCGAGGTGGAGACTGAGGAACCTACCGCTGCCGCTAGACCATTTATCGCCACTAAAAACAGAGGAACACTCAGGACAGAGCCCTGAGGTACTCCATTCTCCTGTACATGCAGAGAGCTACAAGAAGCACCGACTCGTACACGAAACGTACGAAAAGATAAAAAATTCCGAATAAAAATGGGAAGCGAACCCCGGAGACCCCACCCATGTAATGTGGTAAGGATGTGATGTCTCCAGGTCTTGTCATAAGCCTTAAATAAATCGAAGAAAACTGCCACCAGGTGTTGGCGGCGAGAGAAGGCTGTCCGTATGGCGGACTCTAGGTGAACCAGGTTATCCACAGCTGAACGCCCCTTTCGGAAACCACCCTGATATGGAGTGAGAAGACCCCTGGACTCAAGGAGCCAACACAATCGTCGACTCACCATACGCTCCAGCAATTTGCAAAGAACGTTGGTGAGGCTGATTGGTCGGTAACTGTTCAACTCATGTGGATGTTGACCAGGTTTGATCACCGGGACTATCAGACTCTCACGCCACTGTGAAGGGAACGTACCAGAACTCCAGATGTGGTTGAAGATAGCCAGAACGTTACGCTGAGATGCAGGTGGCAGGTGTTTCAGCATCTGATTATGGATACGATCTGGCCCAGGCGCTGTGTCAGGACAGTGTGCCAGGGCACTGAGAAATTCCCATTCACTGAATGGAGCGTTGTACAGTTCAGTACGGCGAGTCTGGAAGGATAAGCGCTGTCGTTCCTCCCGCTCTTTCAGGGCGCGAAAGGCCCTGGAGTAGGCCGCAGATGCAGAACTCTGAGCGTAGTGTTCAGCAAACAGTTCAGCAACTGCATCTGGATCTGTGTAAACTACTCCATTCACAGAAATCCCGGGCACACTAAGAGGACACTGGTAGCCATAAACACGTCTGATCTTCGCCCACACCTGGGATGGAGAGGTACGCGATCCAATGGTAGAGACATATCTTTCCCAACACTCCTGTTTGGCTCGTCTAATCAACCGTCTGGCGCGGGCACGAAGCCGTTTAAAAGCAATGAGGTTCTCCATAGATGGGTGCCGCTTGTGGCGCTGCAGAGCTCGCCTGCGCTCTCTAATCGCCTCAGCAATCTCCGGGGACCACCAAGGCACTGTTCGCCGCCGGGCTGATCCCGAAGAGCGAGGGATTGCACCATTAGCTGCAGAAAGAATGGCTGAGGTAGCGCTGTCGATCACCGCATCTATGTTGGACAGTGGAGGAGAACCAATGATGGCAGCAGAAGTAAAAGCGTCCCAGTCAGCCTTATTTAACGCCCATCGGGGCGGGCGTTCTGGGGCCCGATGTCGGGGTAGTGACAAGAAAATCGGGAAGTGGTCACTACCACACAAATCATCGTGGACACTCCAGTGGATTAAGGGGAACAGGCTAGGGCTACACACAGAAAGATCGATGGCCAAGTAAGTACCATACGCCACGCTAAAATGCGTGGGGGCACCGTTGTTTAAAAGGCAGAGGTCGAGTTGAGAGATCAAGGACTCGACATCTCTACCACGGCCAGTAGTCACTGTACCACTCCACAATGGGTTATGGGCGTTGAAATCACCCAATAACACAAAAGGCGGGGGTAATTGCGCTATCAGTGCAGCCAGGACATGTTGTGGTACTTCACCATCAGGAGGAAGGTAGACGTTGCAGAGAGTAATGTCCACTGCAGTTCTTACCCTGACAGCTACAGCTTCCAAAGGCGTTCGTAGTGGAACAGCTGATCTGTAGACAGAGGTAAGGACGTAAATGCATACACCACCTGACGCCCTGTCACCGTCTGTGCGGTTCCTATAATAACCCCGATAGCCACGTAAGGCAGGGGTGCGCATCACGGGAAACCAAGTTTCTTGCAGGGCAATGCAAAACGCAGGTGAAGTGCTGAGGAGTTGGCGTAACTCAGCTAAGCGGGGAAAAAATCCACCGCAATTCCACTGGAGGATTGTGCTATTGTCATTAAATGCCATGATTAAAAAGATAAAAGAAAGTGGTTACTTCGACGTTTCACCAGTTACCGCCGATTTTGAACCGACCGAGTCCAAGATCATCGGCTCTGGGGAGTCGATGAGGGCGAGATCCGCAGGTGAGGTTAGGATCTCTAACTCATCTTCTGAAGCAGAAGATGAGGGTAGATGTGGCTTTCGAGCCACTAAAGAGTCCTTCTTCTTTGTCTTCTTGACACGTCCCTCTCGCTGCCCCTTCGATCTGAGGGGCTGGGAGGGCTTCTCGGAAGTGGCGCTGGGCGTGGAAGAAGAGCGAGAAGCCCTTCGACCAGCAGGTTTGGGATCCGTAAGCCTTTGGCCAGGATCCTCTGAGATACCCTGAGAAGCCTCGGAAGGGGGTGTCCCGAGGGACCCCTTCCGAGCGAGAGGAGCTGGAGAAGGCTTTACCTTCTCCGGCTGGGAGGTGGGGACCAGTGTCCCCGATGTTTGAGGGGTGGATGCTCCCACTGCAACAGGAGTGGGAGCCACTGAAGGGGAAGTGCCCCCAGCTGGCAAGGGGGCAGGGACAGTTGAGTGGGCCTGAGAGCCCACTGGCATAGGCGCAACAGATGGTAGAAGAGGCACTGCAGACGATGACGAGGCTGCCGTGGCATAGGTGTTAACCAGGCGCACAGGGTGGAGCTTTTGATATTTTCTCTTTGCCTCTGTGTAAGTCAGTCGATCGCGGGTCTTATATTCCATTATTTTCCTTTCCTGGTGCAGAACTGTGCAGACAGATGAACAAGGGGAGTGATTTTGGCCACAATTAACACATACTGGAGGAGGGGTGCAGGGGACGTTTGGATGTACAGCACGTCCGCACTCCCGACATGTAGGGTTGGCATCACATCGGGAGGACATATGCCCAAACCTCCAGCATTTGAAACAACGCATAGGGGGAGGAACGTAGGGCGTGACGTCGCACCGGTAGACCATCACCTTGACCTTCTCAGGCAATGAATCGCCCTCAAAAGCCAAGATGAAGGCACCGGTGGCAACCCTGTTGTCCTTCGGACCCCTATGGATTCGGCGAATAAAATGGACACCCCGCCGTTCTAAGTTCGCACGCAGTTCGTCGTCTGACTGCAACAAAAGGTCTTTATGGAATATTATTCCCTGCACCATGTTTAAGGTTTTGTGTGGTGTTATGCTAACGGAAACATCACCCAGCCTGTCACAGGCAAGCAATGCCCGTGACTGGGCTGGGGATGACGTCGTTATTAACACCGACCCAGAGCGCATTTTCGACATGCCTTCCACCTCACCATACTTGTCCTCAAAGTTTTCAACGAAGAACAAGGGCTTAGTCGTCTTAAAAGAGTCTCCATCAGTGCGGGTACAAACGAGATATTTAGGGGCATAAGCCTCACCCTGGATTCTTGCCCGACGTTCCTCCCATGGGGTACCAAGGGAAGGGAAAGTCTTAGGGTCATAAGTAGTTGCATTATATTCAGTCTTATCACGCTTTGAGACGCCAGGTTTGCGTATGGCGACGCTGTTGTTTGCTCATTTCATCCTGGTCCCACGAGCAGCTAGGGAAAACAGGTCCACCCAGGCAGAGCCCCGCTTGCCTGGGGAAGCCTTATACAACTGAGGTGCGGCAGGTTCCTCAGAGGTTGCTCGCTAGCGGCTGTTCAACCTCAACAGCCATGCATCTCCTCGGCACGTAGCACACCTTGAGATTGAGGTTTTTTTTTATAGAGGTTTGTACCGTCCTCGCGACCCGGGCGATTAAGCCAAGATCCCCGGGCTCTGAAACGTACAACGTTCCACCGTCGCGCCGAACGATGGTCGTTGAAGCACGCACAGAGCTTACGGTGTAGCGGACTGTTGGCGCGACACAGACCACGGCTCAGGACCCCGGGTTCGCCAAGCCCGTACCCAGCAAACTAATGCTGAGCCCCTGAGGGGCCCAAAGACATTGATCGGCCTCTGGTTCGACGTTATTTTGCACAATGTCATGCATTGTCTTTAAGTCAGGGTGTTCTTCTGTTACATACCGACAACGACCAAATAAGAGTGATTGTTCCTCGTTCCCTGCAACGAGAAGTATTACGCCTCCTGTATCAAGGGCATTGGGGTATTGTTAGGACAAAGCAACTGGCCAGACGTCATTGTACCTGGGTTGGTATGGACGCCCAGATAGAGAGTATGACGTCACAGTGTACTGTTTGTGCGGAGCATCAGGCAGCACCTGGCACCTCCGCAACGTTTCTCAGACTGGCCACGCCCCAAGGGACAATGGCAACGTTTACACATTGATTTTGCCGGATCTTTCTGGAACACGCGCTGGTTAATTGTTGTAGACGCTTTCAGCAAGTTTCCTTTCGTGATTGCCATGAACTCAACGACGGCTTCTAGTACAATCAGTGCCTTAACATCAGTGTTTTGCATCGAAGGTTTGCCTGAAACTATCATCAGTGACAATGGACCTCAGTTTGTTAGTGCGGAATTTCAACAGTTCTGTCGTGTGAATGGCATTCGTCGTATCACCACCGCACCTTTTCACCCTCAGTCCAATGGTGAAGCAGAACGTTTCATTCGAACATTCAAGTCTCACATGGAAAAGATGAAAGGTCAGCACTCCAGGCAGCAAGCTCTTCAAATTTTCCTGTCTACGTATTGGTGCATGCCAAGTGGCCCGTCTCCTGACGAGCTGCTACACGGCCGCCATCACCGCACTCTCCTTTACCTGCTGCAGCCTCTCACGCACCGAGTCGGTTCGTAAGGCGCTAAGCATTTTCAGGTTTCTACGCTGGTGCTGTACTGGGTGTTTGCTGGAATGAAGACACAATGGATGCCGGGCACCATTCAGCGCATGCTCAGTCGCAATATGTATGTTGTACATTCTTCCACAGGGTCGGAGCTGCGGTGCCATGCAAACCAATTACGCCTGCACAGGCCGCGCGATCCTGTCTCGGGTTTCTTGATTCCAGATCCAGTTCACCACCAGGGAGCACAGCCACATCGTTCGGCACCTGGCACAGCGTCCCCGACTACGAGATCACAATGGACGTCGACACGCCTCCGACGCAGTCGTCGCCGCCGCCTCTCTCGCCGACGCAGATGAGAGTGTCACCGAGAGGGACTGCGGGACCGTGCAGGCCCCCCCAGCTTGGGCCACGCACCTCAGAAGAAGATGACCTGCTCCCTCTGGGCGGAAGCGTGCGCCCTTCCCCATGTTTTGGTGGGTTTCCCGGGGGATCGCAAGGTGGATGCCGGGGCGCGGACGGCGTCTCGATCCCAGCCTCTGCTACGACGCCCGTCCCACCAGTAATGCCCCCGCCCAGGCCCTCCTCCCAGTGCCGTCGCCACGATGGCGCGGCGGTTTGGGGGGGGGGGAGGGGTGTGGTGTCGCACAAGTATAAAGTGCGCGCCACTTACTTTCGCCGCACGCCGCCATGCACGCACGGCACAGCATTCTTACGACGACAGCCACGAGCGCCCTCTGCTCCTATCCCGCCCGTGGCCATCACTGAACGACATCGTTCACTTGGGACTGAGATAGGAACCAGTTAACACTTCGGAATCAGATAGGCACCAGTGAAGACTTGGCTATCGGACAGGCACTAGGCAGGCCTCTAGCTCAACTATGTATCAGCATTCTGCAGTCTGAGCTATGTAAAAGTTAAGTATTACTAAGTTTCTAAGAAATATAGATCTTGTTCTAATTTACTCTAGTGTTTCTAATTTCTGCTGTCCCACTGGCTGGTCACCTCCTACATGCACAAGCGTGCAGCCTTTATTCCTGTGTCGGTCTTTCTACTCGGCCACTGACACCTACAACGGAAACAAGACACAAAAGCGGTGACGAGGCTGGAACACAAAAACCTCTTCATGAATAACATAACCTACCCATCTGAACTTCAGCATTGTTCTGTGTCACACATTTCAAAATCATCTATTCTCTTCTTGTCTTAACAATGTCTTGCTCACATTTCACACCCATACAAGGCTACACTTCAGATAAGAAGTGCTTTCAGGAAAGCCTAACTTTTAACTCCTCAAGCCAGGAGCCTGAGTACATGCTCGTGTGCCATGAGCATCCACATTGGCAGCATCTCGACCCTTACTCACAACTTGCAGTGTCAGGTAAAACTGTATTGCTCTTCCATCTGTTGGTTCTGGGCAATACTACTTTGTCATCCCAACTGTAGACACATCTATGTTGACTTGTGAGGGAGAACTTGTCAGGAAGTGAAAAAGATGGATGAAATCATGTGGGAGTGATCTGGATACTTATGACGACGACGACACAGACTTTTTGGAAGAAACACCGGAAAAAGAGAAGAAACAGCAGATAATAAGGAAAAGACTGAATGTGTTCCATAAATAAAATGTGAGCAATTTGAAGAAGGCAGGAAGTGGGAAGAAGTTGACAGCTCTTATGTGCCTTTTAAAACACCATTTGCTAGTAAATGTTGACCTGAGAAGCAGGTAAATTCAGCTGCTGAAGTTTTCAAGTGTATTTCAGTGAAACAATCGTGGAAGCAATTGTGTCCGAAACTGTTATGCTGCAGACTATTCAGAAGCAGACATTACTACAACCACATTCAAGGCTTCATAACTGGGTAGAAACTGGCACAGATAAGCTTACATGTTTTTTGCACTACAGATGTTGTTGAGAATTATTCAGAAGCCATCCATAAAATCTTATTTCAGTAAGCATTCACTTTTGAACACTCCAATTTTTTTTTTCCAATCTATGCAACAAGAGAGATTTGATCTACTTTATAGATTCCTACATTGGATCTCCATACATTTCATGGCAATAAAAGATTGTTCAAGTTGGGCTCAGTTATTCAACAAATGGCACGTTTAAAAATTCATTCAATATGAGATGAAACATTTATGTGAATGAATCTATGTTGTTACGGAAACGAAGGTCGGCAATAAAAACCTACCTTCCTCTAAAAGCAGTTAAGTCAGGCATAAAGTGTTGCGAGATTTGTGAATCGTTCACAGGATATTTGTGGCAATTTATTATTTATACAGGAAATTCCACTCAAGTAGAAATGATTTTGTTTCTGCTGATACACTGAAAATTAGTCAGATAGTAGTGAATTTTGTTGAAACTATTCTCAACTTACGCCATACTCTCTGGATGGACAAATATTATAGCAGCTTCCATTTACATCACGGTTTGAAGGAAAGATGTATGAACATTGCTGGCACACTTTGAATAGGAAGAATGTACTTGATGCCTTGAAAAGTGCACAACTAAAAAAAGATGAAATCATAGCATATCATTCACAGGGAGTTTTGGATTGACAAAAAACAGGTCATTTTTATTTCAACATTTCACAACAATGTAGTTTTTACAGCAACCAAATGGAGCAACGAAGTAATAAACCCTCAGTGCATTAAAGAACACAGTTTTTTGGGGTACATCTGAAGGATCAAAAATTACAACCTTTTCTTTCGGAAACAAACAAAGGTGTGAAGTGGTACATGAAAATGTTTAGAAGGCTAAGGAATGTGGCAGTGCACAACACTTTCACTGTTTATACAGGCAGCAAAAAGACAAAGGCAGAAACACATGTAAATTTCAGAATTAATCTCGTATCACAATTGCCAGAAACTCGTGGGAAGAGAGCATCTTCACCTCAATGCAGGCGGCCTTCAAAAACTCCTGTTCCTGAATGTCTCAAAAGCTACACATATTACTGAGAAGATCCTACCCACAGAGGAGAGCAAGATTAAAAAAAGTGCGCAGTGTGCTGCAAGAAGACAGGGAAGTGAAAGGAAATGTCATTCTGGTGCAGAGTCTGTGGTGTAGGACTTTGTTTGGAAGATTGTTTCAAGGTACACAACATATAAAATTCATATTAAAAGATAATGTATGTTTTTAATGTAATAAAAATGTGTTGTTAACAACTCCTGAAAATATAATCACTTTTTAACAAATAATTCTCGCACTAGAGCAATTTCAATGAAACGCTGTATTATCTTCTGGTACCAGTCAGCAGCCTAAACTACCACCAGTATGCTCGGCAGATGTGTAGTTAACTACCAGCTTGAAGGGTTAAAATAATATTTTCTTTTAACAAATTTCCCTTCTTCAGAAATATTTTTCTTCACATTGGTATTCTGGATTTTATATATTTTCTACTTTGGCCAATATAAATTATTTTGCTACATAAGTAACAAAACTCACCTACTACTTTTATTGTCTCACTACCTAATTCCTTCAGCATCACCCAATTTTCTTAGACTACATCTCGTTACACTTGTTATGCTCTTCTTAATGTTCATATTATACCCTCCCTTCAAGACACAGTCCATTCCATTCAAATACTCTGCCAAGACCTTTACTGTCTCTGACAAAATTAAAAAGTCATAACACAGTTGTGCTCTATCTCTCTCTCTCTCTCTCTCTCTCTCTCTCTCTCTCTCTCTCTCTCTCTCTCTCAATCTCATTTATTTGATTTCTACCAGTTTTTTTCCATTCTTCTATGGTATACACAATTTGTGGTACTCTTTTGCAACCATGACTTATTAAACTATTAGTTCTGTAAGATTCACACCTGCACCCGCTTTCATTGGAATTGGAATTATTGCATTTTTCTTTAATGTCAGAGAGAATTTCATCTGATTCATCTCTCACACCAGACAAGATATCAGTCGCTTTGAGGGAATGTAGCCTACTCCAAGGGCCTTATTTCAATTTAGACATTTCAGTGCTCTGCCAAATTCTCCGCCAAGTAACAAATTTCCTACCTCACCTTCATCCCCTTCCTATTCCTGTTCTACAGTAATATATCTCCTCTATATAGTATTCCTTCCATCTTACAGTTTTACCAAAAAAACAGAGAGAGAGAGAGAGAGAGAGAGAGAGAGAGAGAGAGAGAGAGAGAGAGAGAGAGAGGTGCACAGGGTTGTCATATCCAGAGCATGCGAATCTTGTACCAACCTCATACAATTCTCTTATTTTACCTACTAAACATTCTCATACAAACTGAAAAATATTTCATTTGTAATATATTACTGTGAAAACGTACTCAGGTAATACACACTGAAATATGGAGCTGAGACTAACAAAGATATATGACCATGTAATACCAAAGTCGATATGTCATATTTACATCAAAGATATTTGATAGAGTAATAGAGAACTTTGACACACAGGTTTTTCATCAAAGAAATATCATCAAATGTAATGCCTCGCTGTATATTTGATTATAAAAGTTGCTTGTCTTCTGATCACTGCAATGCAAAATGTAACCGCTCTGAGCGCTAACATCACTGTTGCTAATCGACGTGCGCGCGTGTGTGTGTGCGTGTGTGTGTGTGTGTGTGTGTGTGTGTGTGTGTTTGAACATAACTGCAATGTCGTGCCGTAATTAACATTTAACCCCGATGGCAAGAAATCACTGTAACCCTGTCTTCTCCAGATATTGTGTTTGTCTCATGCCAATACCGGTGTGGGTGATATGGTGGTACTGAACTGAATAATATCCAACTTAAGTATATAACTTACTTTATTACTCAGAAAGATGGTATCACAAGCAAATGCAACTGTTCGTACGCACCAGCCATGTTGCCAGAGAAACTGGCAGAAAGAGAAGCTACTCCCCCACATCAGTTTGTGACATGAGGAGACCCCTTACTACTGATACATTGTGTAACTGTCATTGTCAAGTAAATTATATGCAGTTTTGATAGTGGTTAAGGGAGCGCACAATAAAAAGTAGTTGTTATCCGCTAACTTGAAATATGACAATCATAATATCCCTTTTTAACACAATGAAGATTTATTCTAAGAAATATTATGAATTTTTGATAATATTTATTTGTCAAAGATTTGATTGAAAATATTATCATGTACTACTGGCCTAAAGAGATTTGTTTTTAAAGCGGAGTAATACCGACCTAGTGTGTTTTGTTGTTGCTATATACAAAAGAAATAGCCTGAATCACATTAAAGAACACACTATGTGCTCCCCCGTCCTAAAGAAAGGGATAGAAAATACAGAATCCAAACTATTGGTCTCAGTTACTCATGATTATGTTTGCCAGCAGATGAAGTGAAACATGTTGCATGAAAAACAAGTAGGCCTGTAAACAGTTAGGTAGGAGATATGACCCAAATACAGTTGTGAACAAGTTCATCCTAGATGTTGTAGTTGATTAGCTTCATTATCATGGTCACGTTAACTCCAATGAAGCAGCTGACACTAACAATTTCAGTCATAGGGTAGAGTCTGTATCATCTAAGGTACAGATCTGTTATGGGCGATAAATGAGTAATAGCTGGTACTCTTCTTAAAATACTGGCTATAATGCTCATCAAATTTACAACTAATGAACAGCATAGTGAACATATCAATATAGCCAAGCCAGGCACAAAGCTGTTCTTTACCACAGTAGTACAAGTGTACTAGGTGAGTCTCCTAAGACTCCTTTTATTTTGTTAATTATTCAAATTATCAAATGGCTGTTGTGGCAAATTACAGCACACAGATGGGCACACAATTCTGCCACAGAATTAAGTGTCAGTTGACACAACGAAACAAAGGTTTCTTCCTCAAAAATGGAATGATACACTTTTTTGTAACACAATGAAAACTCTTGAAAAGTCAAGTACAGTGGAATAACACTTAGTAAGAGGGTAACAGCAACTGGTCACAGAATAAATAGTTATTACATATTGAATTCGGCTACTTCCTGACCATCATCATTGAGCAGAGGTGGCTTAAGGGAACATCTGTTTCAGTTGTGGAGAAATGTATCTTAAACAGATAGGTTAAAGAAAGATAAGCCATGTTTACATAATTTGTAGATTTAGAAAAATACTTTTGACTATGTTGACTGAAATATACTAAAAATTCTTGAGGTAGCAGGGATAAAATTGCAAGAGTGACTACCTACGTCTTTTACAGAAACTGGACTGCAGTTACAAGTAAAGGACATGAAGGGATATGAAGGGGTAGCACTGACTGGGAAGGGAGTCAGAGTTGCACCGTACAGTCTGTGTAGTCCAAACTAACCACAGTCAACAGTATAGGATTAAAAAGGGAAATATTTAAATTTAATTTAAATAAGGATCAAGAAAAGGGGGGGGGGAGATTTATGGTTTTCCCAGAAGCAACTGACTCTTGAAAGAGGTACATTAAACTAAGGAAAAGTAAGATTATTTACCGTATTTACCCAAATGCATGCCACGGCTATTTTCCAATTTTTGCAGTCCAAAATTGCACCTGCAGCTTAGATTTGGGTACAAAACTTTAGGAAGTTCCAAAAAATGCCACTCAGTGCTGCCAGAAGCAGTTATTTTTCCACAGTAGTCATCGTCTTAGTGTTTGTATCTAGTATTACAAGATAATTCTTTATTCATGGGGAAAATTCAAATTCAGTAAAGCTCAACTTTCACTTTAGTAATTTTTCAAATAATGGCAATGATAAAAATAAATCATCTTACATACACATAATCGAAGAAACGAAGCGATTATTTTGTGTTGCAGAAGTTGGCCAACATGGTAAAACATTTCAACAGCTCCAGCCAATAACAGCAGTGCTTGAATAAACAGTTGAATAGGGTATTTTCCTGTATTAAAAATATGGTTTGAATTGTTGTTATTCTGAATGATTATAACATTCAGACAGCATTTTCGCGCATAATTCTTACAAAACATCTGTTATTTTTATGTAATTAACGCTAAAAATCATCAAATTTCAGGTTTAGATCACGTGATCGAAAACGCTCCGTTATTGGCTGAAGTACTGGTGACGTCATAGAACACCTATAGTGCGGCAATTAGAAGTCGGAGCTGTATTATTGTACGCGTTTCCTCCTCTTCGCAGCTTTAAGTTCAGTTTTTTCGTGATCTAAATGCTTTTACAGTTTTTATGCCACAATGGAAGATGGTTATGTGAAGGCTGACAGTGGAAACCTCCCTAAAGTTGATGCAATTATGGTGTCTTCATTCTTTAAAAACAATCCAAATTTTTACATGTCAGAAATAAGAAACGTGAAAACTGCATTGTAAGTAACGCATACCTACATGAACTTAATCTGAAGTCACAATATTATGCAATAAAGGGTGAAATTTTATCTTCTATCCAAGCGGCCTTGAGTGATTATGTTGGCAACATCAACAACACGATAGAAAATCTTTGTCCAGATGTTCAGACCACATAGAATGACTAGATTAGTGAATCGTACAGACCATGAAGTAAATAAATAATGCTGTTCCTGCTCTAAGATTCTTTTATGTACCCTTGTCCGGTCAGTAAAAGTAACTGCCCTCGTAAATCAAAGGTTTCACGAAAAAAATATTTGCGCTGTCACGCGATTGGCTAATGGCGACGTCTCATGATTCTTACTATTCAGCATCTGTTGCCAACATAGTCACAGGAAGTCGCCGGGATAGTACAATTTACTGAAGCCCAGTCTGTACTTAATGTAGTTTTCGATGTCCCTCCCCAGCTGTAATACAAAATTTCACTTACAAGTGACACTATACCAGAGAATTTGCTATCTAATCTGGTGGTTCTTGATTATCTAATAACTTAAAAAGCATTTCTTGTATTCTGGATATTTAATTATTTTTGCGAAATAAACTTCACAACATGACGTTACAACGATTTTTGTTTTTTTGAGTAACTAACACTTTTAATCATATTTACACTTGCATATTACGAAAGTTTGAAAGCTAAATAAATCGGCGCATTAAAGACATCTCCCATATACGTATATTACGATAGGGTAAGTTGTTGTACAGTAACTAGAAGGGCGTTGTCGATGTATAAAACGGTTCCAGAATGAAACTTTCACTCTGCAGCGGAGTGTGCGCTGATATGAAACTTCCTGGCAGATTAAAATTGTGTGCCGGAACCGGGACTCGAACCTGGGACCTTTGCCTTTCGCGGGCAAGCGCTCTACCGACTGAGCTACCCCGACACGACTCACGATGCCGCCTCACAACTTTACTTCCGCCAGTACCTCGCCTCCTACTTTCCAAACTTCACAGAAGCTCTCTTGCAAACACGCAAGACTAGCACTCCTGGAAGAAAGGATATGGTGGAGACATGGCTTAGCCACAGCCTAAGGGATGTTTCCATAATGGAAAAACAAGTAGAATTCCGGCACACAATTTTAATCTGCCAGGAAGTTTTATAAAACGGTTGTTTGACTAAGATCTATTGGTGATAAAATTGCAGTTACTGGAGATAAATAATCAGTGCTATACTTTTATAGTGGGCTGCAACAATATTCATGTTGTTCTTTCACCAAATATATTAGAAAATGGATTTAATTAGACATAAATCGTAGGTGTGTATCATTATGAAGTATTACTTCGCAAATGTAAACATCAGGTCATTGACCTACACATAATACTACTTTATACCTTTCCAGTAGAAGAGAATGATACTAAACAGTTTAGTTTACCAATGGAATAATATTGTTTACTTGTATCAAAATGATCCTCACAGAAACACACACATGAAGTAGCCGCTATTTCATTTGGATCTCTTCGCGCCAGTGTCAACCACTTTTTGCGTATCTTCTCATTTTTTGATACTTGCAAGAACAATTTTTCTGGAGTCTTGACAGATGTATTGGTACAGTGCGGAACTAAGCAATATTTGTATGTCATTATGCAAACATTAACGCCCAAACATGAGACCTCGGCCCAAACAATACACAGGTATTTGTTTATCTTAGCAGCAGCAGCGTGTTGTATGACGTCACAGGCATCACGTGACTCAAATGTAGCGTTTTAGTGGGCTTTCAAATTATTTGAATTTCATTTCTTTTTTTTTTTTTTAAAGTACTGAAATCCACGAGGTAAAAAAGCATGTTCGGGCCATAATATGACATAATTAACAATTTAAAACGATTTCCAGAAAACAGTCAAATACCCTATTGCATGCATTCAAATTTCATTGTCTGTTTCGGTCTGCTTTTGAACTTTACTGAAGTATCTGGTTGTAGTCTATGATGATGAAACATGTTCATCATACCACGAAACTGAAGAGGGAAGTGTGATTTCTCTTAATGAGAAAACTTCCGCTCATGCTACAGGTCAGCAATATAGAATCGATGAGAGTAATGATCCAGGTTGGAGACAGTAAAAGGAAAACTTTTAGCTTGCTCCAGCAGCAGAAAAACTTTCTTGGGACCGCAACATGGGTGCCAATATGCCTTATAAAGTGTGTTGCATAAATTTGTCAAGGAGCAATGACGCAAATGCCTACCCATGACTGCAGAAATACTGCATGTTAAGGAACATGAAATTGTTCGAGAGCAGAAGATCACAGGTTTCAAAGCAAGTCGCAATTGTGTTGCTCGCTTCGTGAAATAGTGTGGATTTTCCCTTCACAGGTGCACATCAATTGTTCAGAAGCTGCCTGAAAATTACGAAGGAAAACAAGTAGAATTTCAGTACTTTGTAATCCATCGACACAAAAATTACATTCTCAGTCAGACCGGCAATGCTGATCAGACACCAGTGTATTTCGACATGCTTGAGAATTACACAGTGGAGGAAAAAGGAAAGAAAACCCCAATGTACTGTCTGCGGATGGTGAAAAGCAGAGCATGTCTGTTATGCTTGCGTGTACAGCCGACAGGCATAAACTGCCTGCATTTATTGTTTTTAAATGGAAGACTCTACCAAACTAAGAGGTCTTTCCAAAAGGTGTTATAGTACGTGCAAATGAAAGTGGGTGGTTTACGGAGGACATGGTATTGGAATGCATTAGACTTGTTTGGGAGCCTTGTCTTGGTGCCTTGCTACATCAGTTTAACATGCTTGTGTTGGATTCATATGCAGGTCATTCTACTCCCACCGTAAAGAAGCTATTAATAGAGGGTGGAACGGACTTGGCTGTTAGTCCAGGAGGGATGACTTCGATCCTGCAGCCATTAAATTTGTTTCTCAACTAGCCGCTCAAGGACAAGCTGAAGCACATGTATACACAATGGCTTATGAATGAAGATAGGCACTTAACTCCTACAGCATGTGAGAAGCAGGCAAGTCTGTCACAACTTTGTGAGTGGATTGATCAGTCATGGAAGTGTATACCAAGTGAAACTGTCCACCACTTGTTTAAAAAAATGCTGCATTTCAAATGCACTTGATGGAACGGAAGACTACACTATCTAAGAAGGTAGCGACAAGGAATCTAATGACAATGACTCCAATTAAAATCAATATGTATATGTTTATGACAATTTTATAAATTTTGTAGTTTCACTTTTGAGGTCTATTTCTTTGTAGATTTGTGATGGTGTCCAGCCAGTCATTGAAAGAAGAGACACTGTGTGTGTGTGTGTGTGTGTGTGTGTGTGTGTGCATGCACCCACACAGGTGCGTGCATTATTGGGGGGTTTCTCCATAGCACAGGTCTATTTGGTCTAAACCTGTGTGAGCCTCTTCCCTGGCAATAAAAAAGTAGTGTCCTCCTAGATGGTGAAAGATGTTGAGGAGACTTTATACTAGTATTTCACAGACCACATTAGCCATGCAAATTACGTCAACACTCGGCGCAGTGCAGTGTTTGTAGCATAGGGAGATAGCCTGTGACATCCTACTCACAGTTAATTTGTGGGTAAATTTGAAATATTTCTACAGATAACATGAATTTTCATTGCTGTCAGTGTTTTTGATGTAATAGTAAGTTTAAGTGTCACACAAATACATGAGAGGCACTAATGAAATTTTCTTCAAAGTGTGGCTTGCAATTGGGTAAAACTCCCCCCCCCCCTCCCCTTCCCTTCCTGAGTCTCATTTCTGGGGTGCGACTTGCATTCAGGGTTGGCTCAGATTTGTGTAAATACGGTAAATGTCTTGTTATTCACAAGGCAAAATTAATGCACCAAATTGTGATAGCACAACAAACATCTGTATGGAATAAGAAAAACCTCTGTATGTGAAGTAGGATGAAATTAATCAATCTGGAGACAAAAGCTGCTTAGTTAACTCTTGCCAATTACAATTACCATTTTCAGCTCTTTCCAGGACAACAGGTATCGAGTCTTGTGTTTTTGACTGAGTGCTTGGTCCTAGCAATTCTGGACAAGAAATTTCTCCTCGTTGAATGGCATTAAGTGTCTTTAGCAGATCATAGTTAATGTGCTCTGACACTACAGAATCCAACCTGGGGACAAAAATGAAATGTTGAAACAATATTTAGTGTAGCAAACACGGTTTCCATATAATCCATTATAGTAATACAGTAAATTATTTTACTTAAAACTTAAATTTAATGTCTATGAATTCTATTACAGTAACAGAGTAATGAAGAATGTGAATTAGAAAATTTTTAGGTCATTTAATTATCTACTAATTACAGTCTTATGATGTGCCAGAAACTAAAATATAAGACATTTTTAACCCAAAAGGTGAAAGGAAAACAGAGATTGGTCACAGAATAATTTTTTTATTACATATTGAATTCGGCTACTTCCTGACCATCATCATTGAGCAGGCGTGGTTATAACACACACAGCTTACGAATTATCAATTTATCAGAAACATCCTGAATTAAGTAAAAAAAAAAAAAAGAATAGTTCCAATTCAAAAATTGTTTTATTCAACTAATGACAGAAGATAAATGTGATATCAAAGAAAGTCAAAGAAAAATACCTTGTTGTTTTGTCAAATAATTTTTGTTAAACAACATTTTGTTATCTCTATTATCACAAAAATAATTTGCACCTTTCTCCAAGCTGACTATACTGACAGAGGTTATTGCTCCTGCTTTTGATGCTGCCAAGAACTGACTTGATAACACAACAAATTAACAACAGAAATTCCAGACTGGAATAACAACAATATTCAGAGGATAGATTGCAACTCATAGTAAAAACAATCACTAAGCTGCAAACAGGCAGATAAAGCCAACTATAGCTTTCATCACATGCACACATTCATATAATCATACAAGCACTATCTACACATACATGACTGCCATCTCTGTACTTCACACCTCTAGTGTTGCATCAACTGTTAGTGCCATCCAGAGTGAAGACGGGAAGGTAAGGGAGTACGAAATGTACAGGACATGGGGGTGTGTGTGTGTGTGTGTGTGTGGGGGGGGGGGGGGGAGGGGGGGGGGAGGTGGACGGGAGATATCAATGCTGCACAACACAATTAGAAGCAGTTAGATGGATGGAAAAGGATGTGAGCTGCAGTTTTGGAACACAGTGGTGCGGGGGATGGGACCAATATGGTGAAGGAGAAGAGGGGGGGAAAATTGTGCTAAACATTTCGAGGATTAAAGACATGAACTGGGAGGAGGATAGATTAGTCACTAGATTACCCCTGGTTTCCCATAGGATTTTTTCCAGGTTGTAGAAAATACTTTACGGATATCTCCCATCTGTGAAGTTCAGTGAAGTTGGTGGTGGAGGGTAGGATTCAGATGGGTTGTGAAGCAGTCATTGACAGAAAAAAAGTTATCCTCAACTGTATGTTGTGCCACAGGATGGGCCACTTTGCTCTTGGTTATAGTTTAATGGACATCTGGGGTTATTTTATATGCCAATATAAAATTCTGGGTAATGAATGAAACAGAGCTGGTACATTGACATGAGTAGTTCCACAGGTGATACAGCCTCTGATAGGGTAGGATACATTGTCACAGGATTGAAACAGAACATGCTGGGTACATAGATTGGGCAGGTCTTGCACCTGCCTCTTCCACAGAGATATGATAATTGTTGCAAGGGGATAGAACTGGGAGAGGCATGGCCTAGGATACTGTGGAGGTTGAGTGGGTGATGGAACACAACTTTAGGGAAGGTAGGAAAGATCTTTTGAGTACAATGTTTTTCATTTCAGAGCATGACAATAGACCAGGGGTCTCCAATTTATTAGGCCACAACGGCCACATTTCAAGTTTTGAATTGCAGTGCAGGCCGGACAGTATTTTTGGCAATTACTGAAGAATACGATAGCAATGTCTACTTTGAGCTGTAATGGGGAAACCCCAATTTAACCCGTACACTTTATGATCATCATATCACTCTTTACATAAGCAAAAATGATAAATAACATTGATCTAGGTTAAAATGCACGGCGGCTTCGGCTTAACACCTATACATTGTTCGTAAAAGTTCAGATCACCAGCATTGGAGTACTATACTTCCGTGATGATGTTGGCAGCAGTAGCTGTGTAGCATTCATGGACAGTTGTGCAAGTCAGTTGTTTTTTTATGAGTTTCAAGTGAAACAGTTGTGGCCCAGAGAAATTTATGACAACATATTAAATTTTCAACTCCCTGTAATGTCCATTGCAAACAATCAATATTTCAAATTTTTAGTGTCTTTAAATTTAAACATTAGTGCTCGGTAGCTGAATGCGTGAATGTAAACGGATGAGTTTGCACTGGAAAAAATAACTAAATAAATAAATAAAAATAAAATTAACCATTCCTCACTCCCCTCAGTTCCATTCATGCAGTAACGCCGCAGAAATATACCACACACTCGCAAAAATAAACCATATAGTTGGTTCAACACTCCCGCTATAAACATATTCAATTGTTTCACACCTGGCATTGGTTACGTTCAACAAGTAGCACACTATTTATTGGTTTCCCATGTTGGCACTGGCCAGATGAATGATGGGAACTGAAGGCAGCCAATCAAGAGTGGCATCCAGACAGATAATAAGAATGTCTTTTTCTCTATGGCATGAATTAATTATGAAATTATCTGCTGTAGCGAATCCATATTGCCACCAGATCGTAATGGAAATATTACATCAAGAACCAGCCACTACATAAATATAACAGATTTTCTAATTAATGGAAATCAAGCACATATACCTTTATTGATAATTTAAAAACCTTGTTACGACTCAAAGCTGTAAAATTAAAGTCACACCCACATAGTGACTGTTTCTCTAACTACCTTTTTAAAAGATTTTTAACAAATGTAATGACTTTCGGGTATGGTACCTAATAGCACATTAATTTCTGTGAACTGAGCAGCAATGTCATTTACACAGTAAATCTTCTAAACATTAACGTGTTATCAATGTGAATGTCATGATTTTGCAGTGTTACTCGTAAAAAACATGTCCGTCCACACTGCGGAATTGTTTACAAAGTGTATGGACATTCTTAACACACAATGCCACTCCAATTAGCTGCATTCAGTTCCCATCATTTATCACGTCTCTACTACATTACATCGAGTAGAATCTGCTGTCATCAAACTTACAAAATTATTAATTGGGAGTTATTTAACTCAACACATTAGCTACAGATGCGACCTATAGAACAACATTTTGTTGCTCCCACATTTATCAAAAGAAGAAAATAATGAAATTTTTTGGTTTTACAAATACACGAGGCTGCAATTTTACCTCCAGCAGCAGTAGTGTAGTGTGCTGATGTTGGCAACGACAGTTGAATGCGCTTTGAAAACTCAATCACACAGAATAAGGAGAAGAATCTTTGTGTTGAAATAAATAATGTTCATTGCGCATTACGGTTAACAGGTTCTTTTATGTATCCTGTTCCGGTCAGTAAATTAATTACCAAATATACTTGAGTAATCTGCGCACCTTCAAATTTTGACAATTGGAGGGGAGGGGGGGGGGGAGGGAGACATGCAGATTTGTGAAGGTGAGGATACCACCCATCGGCTTTGAACAAGCGAGAGCAGTGATGCAGTGATATTGGGATGTAACGGCTGTTAAATTTCAAAACAATTGACACTGCAGAGAGAGAGAGAGAGAGAGAGAGAGAGAGAGAGAGAGACGCACAGGGTTGTCATATCCAGAGCGTGCGTACCTCATACCAACCCCAAAAATTCTCGTATTTTACCTACTAAACATTCTCATTCAAATTGAAACATATTTCTTTCATAATGTATTACTGTGAAAACGTAACACACACTGAAATGAACACTTATAGAATCTGAACAGTTAATAAATAAATAAAAAATGGAGTTGAGACTGGTATTACATGGTCATATATTTTTGTCAAAGTCAATATGTCATGAATGAAATTTTCACTCTGCAGCAAAGTGTGTGCTGATATGAAACTTCCTGGCAGATGAAAATTGTGTGCCAGAACTGGGACTTGAACCTTTGCCTTTTGCGGGCAAGCGCTCTACCGACTGAGCTATCCTGACACGACTCACGATGCCGCCTCACAACTTTACTTCAGCCAGTACCTCGCCTCCTACTTTCCAAACTTCACAGAACCTCTCCTGCAAAACATACAAGACTAGCACTCCTCGAAGAAAGGATATGGTGGAGACATGGTTTAGCCACAGCCTAAGGGATGTTTCCAGAATGAAATTTTCACTCTGCAGTGAAGTGTGCGCTGATATGACACACGATTTTAATCTGCCAGGAAATTTCAATATGTCATGTATTTACATCAAAGAAATTTGATAGTTTAATAGAGAACTTTGACATACAAGTATTTTTCATCAAAGAAATATCATCAAATGTAGCACCTTGCCGTGTATTTGATTATTAAAGTTTCTTGTTTTCTGTTCGCTGCAATGCAAAATGTAACCGCTCTGGGTGCTGGCATCGCTGTTGCTAATTGACATGTGGGTGTGTTTAAACATAACTGCAATGCCGCACCATAATTAATGTTTAACCCCAGTGGCAAGAAATCACTGTAACCCTGGAATGCTGATACCGGTGTGGGTAATATGGTGGTACTGAACTGAATAATATCCATTATCATTAAATAATTTACTTTATTAATCATAAAGATGGTTCACAAATGCAACTAGTCATTCTTACATCAACAAAGCAACTGTTCGTATGCGCCAGCTGCGCTGGCAAAGAAACTGGCAAAAAGAGACGCTACTCCACCACATTGGTTTGTGACATGAGGAGACCCTTTAATACTGATACATTATGTCATTGTCAAGTAAATTATATGCAGTTTTGATAGTGGCTAATGCAGCACACTATAAAAAGTTATTATTATCTGCTATCTTGGAAATATGATGACCATAATACCCTTTTTTAACACCATCATGACGATTTAGGTCTAAGAAATATTACGAATATTATTTGATCGAAAATATTATCATGTAATACCGGCCTAAAGGGATCTGTTTTTAAAGCAGAGTAATACCCGCTTAGTGTGTTTTGTTGTTGCAGATGGGGTAATACCTACCGAAATTTGAGTAATCTGCGCACCCTAGTTTTTCGTTCATAAATTCAGGAAAAAATGTGCGTGGATTACTCAAGTATATACAATATCATTGTAAAGTGAACATTTCATTGCCAACATTAACATACTCAGCAGATGTTTCAGTATTTAAAATTTTTGCCAATAGGAAATTCAGTGAAATACACCAGATACACTGTTACTTTTCAGTACACTTTGTGTGAAATTTGTTTTTTGAATCCAAAACCTTGTCACACTGTGGCTCCAACTTAGTTTATTACATCAATAAAATGTCTTACATGTTTGTCTCTCTAGTTACTTCTGTGTTTAGATTTGGCAAATTTGAGCAACAGAAATGTTTATTCACGTTCTTCTGTAATGCCAAATACAGGTAACTAACATGGTACAAAGTCTTCGATAAGGGGATAGTTTTCTTTACAAACAAACATAAAATTGTACAATACTCCCTTCCTCAAAATTTGTCCTACATTGTGCCATATGTTTTGAGATCAATCAATCAATTTGCAACACTGCATGTACGTCTCTCACTGCATATGACAAGGGGTTCTGTAAAATTCGTATTTCCTTCGAGTGTGTATCTAAATCAGAAAACCCGGAAGAGAACTCTTTCTTCAGATCACCAAGAAAGCCCGATGCAAAAGAACGTGGAAAACTAACCATGTTTACTCTTCAATGATTGGCAATCGGCGAAGTGCGAAACAATCTTTTGTTTGATATTGCTTTCAAAAATTATAATCTTTTGTCAGAAAGCTTTAATGAGCATGTAGAGATTACAACTAAATTGGCGTTTGTGTGTGTGTGTGTGTGTGTGTGTGTGTGTGTGTGTGTGTGTGTGTGTGTAAAAGGGGGGGGGGGGGGGCAGCAATCCCTCTTCCACCTCTCACAGTGTTCCAAAACTGTGTGTCTCATCCTTCTGTACCCTACCAGTCACTGCATGCTCCATCGGACATTTATGATATCTCTATTTCCACCCTTGCCCTGCATCCTATCCCTTTAGCATCCCTCTCCTCACCTCTTCAGTCCAGACTGCACTCACAGTTGACAACACTCAAGGCACAGTGGCTAGAAACAGTGGGTGTATTTGGGTTGTGCCTATATGATTGTACTAATGTGCAAGGTTATTTCTCTGACAAAGTCTGCAGGCAAAGGCTTTTGTTGTACGAGTATCTCCTCCCCTCCTATTTTTATGAGCCAATCTACAGCTCAGCGATAATCTTTACAGAGAGTTGCAATCTACCCTCATAATATTGATGAAAAGGGGAAAAGTCTCCCTTGGAAGTTCCATACAACAGAACTTGTTGCAATTTACTTTCTGTCTCTCTCTTCTTTATCATAGGCATCCCTTTCAATATTATATAATGTTTCTTGTGCAGAGCATCACACAAGTTATTAAAACCATCTGTGATGTGAAAATAATCATTTTTGATGAACCAGTATCTAAATGCCTCACTTGTGAAACTAACTCCAACCACTTACAATCCTTATTTAGAGAAATCTGTCTCCAACAGCTACTGCTGCTCCAACAAGGCCAGTGTTTGCAAAATATACTTATATAGCAAATGTCAATGGTTAGAGGGACACAGATGCACAGGTGTCATTAGCACACCACATTTCCCCTGTGCCAAATGCAGTTGTGTAGGAGACTTTCCAAGACATGACTGTGCAAGTAATTTATGTGACAGCCAATTGACATCATGAGCTGACACCTTTTGAACAGGGTGTGGTGATCAGTGTCTAATGGATGGGAATTTCGACTGCACCAGCCCAGTAGTGCAGGTTTTATCGTAAATGGCTGAATGACGGTGTCACAGTCCACAACAGACTGAACTACCAGCCACCCCAATGGACTATATCTGACAACATCTGAGATGTTCCCTAGTGACAGAAGAGAAACAGTGCAACACGGAACTCGTTAGAAACGTATGCCAATGTAAACTGGGGCCCATGTGGGGCATGGCAAACGGCACCACACATGGGTGCCACTCTTAATAAAATGTCATCAGACACAATGGCTTGTATTTGTCGCAATCATATGGGACGGACAATGCAACAATAACTAGCCACAATAGTGTAGGACGAATCAGGATTTCAACTGCACCACAGCAATCAAAGTCACCATATGTGGCACAGATCACATGAATCGACTGAAGGTGCCATGAAGGTGTAATCCTAGACAACTCGCGTGTGTGTGTGTGTGTGTGTGTGTGTGTGTGTGTGTGTGAGAGAGAGAGAGAGAGAGAGAGAGAGAGAGAGAGAGAGAGAGAGAGAGAGAGAGAGAGAGAGAGAGAGAGAGAGATTTCTCTCCAGGCAGAAGACACAAAAGGCATCTATGTAGACTTACTTATAATCTGGATGTGTGCTTATAAACTTCCTCATCCATGCTGCAGTTGTCAGCAATTCACCTGATGCTCTCCGCTGTATTAATTTCAAATACTGCTGGATTGTACAATGTGTATCTGCATCAACATCCATACCACTTAAATAACTGTTAATTAATGGAATTAGGCCAGGAAATTCACCATCCTATAAAAAGGAAGAACATTTTAATAGGTTGAATATAAATTCCACTTTTACATTGAACATTTAAAACATAGGTTTAGTTTTGGTTTTTTGTATGAAAACATTTTTACCCCTGTATCTATTATCAGTCAAGACAAGGAATTATGACATGAACTGCCAATTAACAATGACTTCAATCAATGGGAAAATTGAAAATTTATGCTGAGTCAGGATTCAAACCTGCATCTCCTGATTATTAGGCAGCCATGTTGATCACCACATCACTCAAATGTAGTGATCACAATGACTAGATGGACTAACCTAGTCCATGCAGTCATGGTGGTCACTATGTCAGAGTGGTATGTTGGACAATGCATCTCCATAGTAAGCACGAGTCCGAGGTTCAAAACTTGGCTTGGCACAAATTTTCAACTTTCCAGCTTGATTTAATGCTATGCTCAACAAATCTTTCAAATCATAAATGTGGGTTCCAATATGCACTAGACATTATCAACAGTAAACATCAAGCAAAGACATTCATTTGTATTAAAATGCAACTCAACAAAGACAATACTGATATTAAAATAAGTATCAAGAACAATAATGGATATATACAATAGTTTAAATATTGTTCAAACGAAATAGAATGGCTGGCCAGTACTTACCTTTGTGCTGTACCGCCGATAGTAACACAAATGAAGAAACAGAAAAAAAGGGGACAGAAAGGACAAGCTTTCAGAACACAGTTCCTTCATCAGGTGGGAGAGAAGGGGAGAAGAAAGAATGGGAACAGAAGGGAAAGGTAATTCATGACCTAGGTCATGAAGGTGGTGTTTCGGGAGTGTGGATGTCTGAGATCTCTGACGTCCACACTCCCGAAACACCACCTTCATGACCTAGGTCATGAATTACCTTTCCCTTCTGTTCCCATCCTTTCTTTTTCCCTTCTCTCTCACCTGATGAAGGAACTATGTTCCGAAAGCTTGTCCTTTTTGTCCCCTTTTTTTCCTGTTTCTTCATTTGTGTTACTATCGGCGGTACAGCACAAAGGTAAGTACTGGCCAGCCATTCTATCTCGTTCAAACAATATACAATAGTTTGCAAGACCTGCAAGACTTGCAGGTAAAAATGGGGGCCAATTGCATTAATGACTAATTACATTATAGTTAAATTATATTGAAGCTAATACTATTGAATGTAACACCAGAAATATGCAAGTTAGGCATAAACCTGACAGCACTTATTTCCAATCTGCATTTTTGCAATACAAATTCACAGTTAGATAATAAAAATTTAGGTATCGATAACACATCTCACCTTGCCATTTATGATCTGATTTATTGTCATTTGTGTATAAACATTACACTCTGTTTTCTGACAGCAAGAAGTGGCCACTGTAGGAGAATCTTCAGTCGTTATATCCTTCCTAAACCAGAACTTTTCATTCCTAATTGCGTCTCTTTTCTGTGCGTTCTGCATATTTTCATCCACCTGAAGACAACATTAGAAATGATAAAAGTTAAAACCAGGAAACTCTAAACTTGGCACAGTTTTCAAAGCAATAAAATTAATAAGAAAATACTCTTATTTGCCATATATTACGAATTATTTTTAAGACACTACAGTTGGACTTCATAATCTCGAAATGAGAAACTGATGATCAAATTTGTGAATACTGCAGAAAATATTATGTTTGAATTGCAGAGAGTGAAATACTATGTAACATGTCAATGAAGAATCCCAGAAGTGCCCACCTTGTCACCAGATACTTTCCGGGACTGGAGTGGACTCTGAATGTGACTCTCCAGCAAGGATACGACTTCCTTAAATCCTGCCCCGAAATGAGATCCATCCTTCATGACATCCTTCCCACTCCACCGAGAGTGTCTTTCCGCCACCCATCTAACCTCCTAGTCCATCCCTATGAAATCCCCAAACCACCTTCCCTACCCTCTGGCTCCTACCCTTGTAACCACCCCCGTTGTAAAATTTGCCCTATGCACTCTTCCACCACCACTTACACCAGTCCTGTAACCCGGAAGGTGTACACGATCAAGGGCAGAGCCACTTGCGATAGTACCCACGTGATTTACCAACTGACATGCCTGGACTGTGAAGCGTTCTATGTGGGAATGACCAGCAACAAACTGTCCATTCGCATGAACGGTCACAGGCAGACAGTGTTTGTTGGTAATGAGGATCCACCCTGCGGCTAAACACGCCTTGGTGCACGGCCAGCACATCTTGGCACAGTGCTACACTGTCGGGGTTATCTGGATACTTCCCACCGACACCAATTTTTCAGAACTCCAGAGATGGGAACTTGCCCTTCAGCATATTCTCTCTTCCCATTGCCCACCTGGTCTCAACCTCCGCTAAATTCAAATTACCACCCACCATCTTTAGCATCTTTGCCTCAGTTCTGTGGACAGAGCCTCTGCCTCAAGTGGTATCTCTGTCCAACTTCTTTGCTTTCTACAAATGTCTGCCTACGTGTGTTTGCGTGTGGATATGTGTGAATGTGTGTATTTGTATACCTTCCTTCCCCCCCCCCTCCCCCTAAGGTAAGTCCTCCCACTCCTGGGATTGGAATGACTCCTTTTCCACTTCCTTAAAACCCATATCCTTCCCTTTCTCCTCACCTTCCATCCTCTTTTTTCCTGAAGAAGCTGCCAGCGGTGACGAAAGCTTGAAAGTTTGTGTGTTTTTGTTTGTGTTTTTTGTTTCTATCGGTGAGCCTGTGCTTTCGGTAAGTCAAAAAAATCTTTATTTTTATACATATTTTTCCCACCAGGAAAGTCTTGTTATTGGGATGTTTAAGAGGGACAAAACTACAAAGGTCATCAGTCCCCCATTCCATCACGAAGTGTCAAAAATAAAAGTGCGGAAGTCAAATAAATGCGCCTAGAGATTAAGTTTGCAAATTGGGAGGGGAATCCCACTGGGTCCATAAAACATCAACAAAATGGACAAGAAGCTAAACGAAAAGAGACAATCACACAAAGACACCTTACAACAAAGAGGCAGATGGCAGTGGTTGGGCGACCATAGGAATAAAAAAGGAAAAGTCAACCACACTGCAGCACAAGGGAAAGTCCAGTCAGAGAGACTGATAAAAAACCCCTGCTCGAATAAAACTTAAAACTGAATTTGCTGCTGAAGCATCGTCACGTAAAACATCTGATAAAATTCCAGGGATGTTAAAACGACGCCGCAAGGTGGCTAAAACAGGGCAGTCTACTAGGATGTGGAATATTGTCAAATGGGAGCCACACTAACACTGGGGCGGTGCCTCATCACGAAGGAGATGTCCATGCGTGAGCCACGTATGCCCAATACGGAGTCTACACAGCACCACAGAGTCCCGGCGAGAGGCCAGCATGGACAAACGTCATGCGGTTGTGGTCTTCTTGACTACCCGAAGCTTGTTGGGTGTGCCAACGCTATGCCATTCAGCATCCCAAAGCTGATGTACGCGGTGGCTCAACAATGAATGGAGATCCGACGCCAGGAGGCTGATGTCCACAATGGACGCACTGATTGTCTGCCTGACAAGTCTGTCAACACGTTCATTGCCCGGGATGCCCACATGACCCGGAGACCAGATGAACACCACTGATCGCCCGGACTGTTCACTGGCACAAAGCGTCTCCTGTATGGCCAACACCAGGGGAGACCATGGGTAACACTGGTCCAGAGCTCTAAGGTTGCTCAGGGAGTTGCTGAAAATAAGAAAAGACTCACCTGAGCAGGACCGGATATGCATGAGAGCTCTGAATGGCCACCAGCTCTGTAGTGTAAACACTGCAGCCATTTGGCAGAGAGTGCTGTTCCACACGGTCACCATGAGTATATGCAAATCCCACACAGCCATCAACCAGGGAACCATCAATGTAGACCAGGTCATAACCAGGGAACTCCGCTACGACAGCCGAGAAATGGCAGTGGAGTGCTTCCAAGGAAACCGAGTGTTTGGGCCCATGGGCCAAGTCCAGCCGGGTGCACAGCCTTGGCAAGCACCATGGGGGTGTACGTGCATGGACCCGATAGGGAGATGGAACGGGAAAAGACTCAAGCTCCAGCAGGAGGGAGCAAACTCGAAAGGCAATCATATAACCCGATCTAGGGCGTCGCTGATGGGGACGGACGACCACATCAGAAAAGAGGAGACAACAGTTTGGGTGGCCTGGGGAGCAATATACATTGGCTGAATAAGCCACTACTAGGTGTTGGCGGCGTATCTCCGAAGGTGGGACCCCAGCCTCCACAAGTAAGCTGTTCGCAGGGCTGGTGCGGAAGGCACCCGTTGCAATTCGAACCCCACAGTGGTGGATGGGGTCCAACAGGTGCAATGATGAAGGCGATGCTGAACCATAGGCAATGCATCCAAAGTCACGCCATGACTGTACCAGTGCTGTGTAGAGTCGCAATAGTGTGGAGCGATCAGCGCCCCAACTGAAATGGCCTAGGTGGCGAAGAACATTCAGATGACGCCAGCACTCCTGCTTCAGCTGACGAATGTGAGGAAGCCACATCAGCCGGGCGTCGAAGACAAGCCCTAAAAACCTAAGTGTGTCCACTACTTGAAGTAAGTGGTTGTCGAGGTAAAGTTCGGGGTGTGGGTGAACAGTCCGACGCCGACAGAAGTGCATAACAGTAGTCTTGGCCACAGAAAACTGGAAGCCGTGGGCAAGAGCCCAGGACTGCGCTTTTCGAATCACTCCCTGCAGTCTGCGTTCAGCCACTTGTGTGCTGGAAGAGCTAAAATAGATGCAGAAGTCGTCAGCATATAGTGAAGGGGATACTGACGACCCAACTGCTGTCGCTAGGCCATTAATGGCTATTAAAAATAAGGGAACACTCAGAACAGAGCCCTGAGGAACCCCTTTTTCCAGCACATGAGAGGTGCTTCGAGAGGCACCAACTTGAACTCTAAAAGAATGGACAGCTAAAAGTTATTAATAAAAATCTGAAGGGAGCCCCGGATGCCCCACCCATGTAAAGTAGTGAGTATGTGGTATCGCGACGTCGTGTCATATGCCTTGTGCATGTCAAAGAAGATGGCTATGAGATGTTGGTGCCTGGAAAACGCTGTGCAGATTGTGGACTCGAGGTACACCAGGTTGTCGGTGGTGGAGCAACCCTGGCAGAATCCGCCCTGGCATGGAGCCAGTAAGCCCCAAGTCTCGAGGATCCAGGATCCAGCACAACCGCCTACTGACCATGCGCTCCAACCGTTTACAAAGAACATTGGTCAGGGTGATGGGTTGATAGCTATCCAAATGAGCAGGGTTTTTGCCTGGTTTCATCACCGGTACGATGATACCCTACCGCCACTGCGAAGGGAATACCCCGTCGCTCCAGATCCAATTGAAAATGGTGAGGATATTACCCAGGCTTTCTGCAGGCAGGTGTCGCAGCATTTGGGCATGGATGCTATCAGGCCCAGGAGCCGTATCAGGACATTGTGCGAGGGCACCAAGTAGCTCCCACTCATGGAATGGAGCATTATAAGCCTCAGTGCGGCAGGTGGTAAAAGAGATATGCTTGCGTTCCACCCGCTCCTTTAACATACGGAAGGCCGGTGGGTAGTATGCAGAGGCAGAAGCACGAGCGTAATGCTCAGCAAGCATCTCTGCAAGCGTCATTGGATCCGTACATATGGCTCCATTCACGGAGATCCCAGGGATTGTTGTTGTTGTGTATCCCTGTAAACGCCTAATCCGGCTCCAGACCTGGGAAGTGGAGATACCTGACCCAATGGTGGAGACTTACATCTCCCAACACTCCCGTTTCCGTCTTCTAATTAAATGGCGAGCACGAGCACAGAGCCTTTCAAATGTAATGAGGTGCTCAAGAGAAGGGTGCCGCCTGTACCACTGTAGGGCCCGCCTACGGTCTTTAATGGCGTCAGCGACCTCTGGTGACCACCACGGCACTGTCTTACACTGTGGGCGCCCCGAGGAATGAGGAATAGTAGCTTCTGCAGCAGATAATATAGATCGCATGGCCCTCTCAATCACCACATCGATTGTATCGAGTGGGGGAGGGTCAACGATGGCGGCAGAGGTGTAGCCTTCCCAGTGAGCCCTGTGAAGAGCCCACCGAGAAGGGCATGCTGGGGACTGACGTTGTGGGAGTGATAAAAAGATTGGAAAATTATCACTGCCAGACAAGTCATCATGGACTCTCCAATGGATGGATGGCAGAAGGCTGGGGCTGCATATCAACAGATCAATGGCCGAGAATGTGCCGTGTGCCACACTGAAATGTGTGGGGGCACCTGTATTCAAGAGGCAGAGGTCGAGCTGAGAAAGCAGGTCCTCGACAACCCTGCCACAGCCAGAGATTGTAGAACCACCCCACAGGGGATTGTGGGCATTAAAGTCCCCCAATAGCAAAAAAGGCGTCGAGAGTTGCGAAATAAGTGCAGCCAAGACAGCCATAGAGACTTCGCCATCTAGAGGGAGGTAGAGACTGCAGACAGTGATTCTTGCATTGTCCTCACCCTGACAGCCACTGCTTCTAACGGTGTCTGAAGGGGCACAGGTTCACTATATAAAGAGGTAAGAACACACACACACACACACACACACACACACACACACACACACACACACACACACTCCACCTGACACCCTGTTATACATGCTACGATTACAAAAATATCCCCTATAGCCCTGAAGGGCAGGGGTCCGCATTGCCGGAAACCAGGGTTCCTGGAGGGCAATGCAGAGAGCAGGTGTAACGCTCAAAAGTTGTCATAGCTCAGCCAGGTGAGTGAAAAAACCGCCGCAGTTCCATTGGAGGATGACAGAGTCCGACAGCTGGAAAGGCATGAATGAAAAAATGTTATGCATTACACATCGTTAGCAGCCACCGGTAGCGATGCATCAGCTTCGAAGTCCATTGCGTCTTATGCATCCAAAAGAGCAAGATCCTAAGGGGGATGCGAGTAACTCCACCTCATCCTCAGAGGCAGAGATGGAGGGGGCGGGTGGCACAGTGGCCATCGGGGAATCTTTGGCCTTATCTATCTTCTCCTTTTTCTTTCGAACCCTTGAGTCCCTCGGGGGCTTTGTTGGAAGGAGGGGCTTTGCAGACTCAGCCTCCATCTCAATCACAGAGGGAGAGTGCGACGCCCTGTGGCCAGCAGCCGGCGACGATGCCTGCTGCTGGCGGCCAGTGCCGGTACCGGCACTGATGGAAGCCGCAGAAGGGAGCGTCCCGAGGGTCCCCTTCTGAATGAGGGCAGCCGGAGAAGGTTGAATCTTCTCCGGCGGAGGGTTGGGGGCTGCTCCCAAAGCAAGTGCCTTGGGAGCAGGAGGAGGAATGGAGCCCCTGGCCACTGTAGGGGCAGGCTTGAGTTGACGGCCCTGAGGGCTGGCAGAGAGAGGAACACTAGTGTCTGTTGCTGTTTTAAAAGAGGATGGCGATGATGTCACTGCTGCAGAAGAGGCAGTCAAGGTAACGGGGTGAAATCGCTTGTACTTCTTTCGAGCCTCAGAATACGAAAGTCGGTCCAAGGTCTTCAGTTCCATAATTTTCCGTTCCTTACGAAGAACGGTGCAATCCGACGAACAAGGAGGATGATGCAAGCCACAGTTAACGCAGATGGGAGGTGGTGTGCACGGTGCGTCCGGGTGTTCTGGATATCCACAGTCCCTGCATGTAGTGTTGAAAGTACATCTAGAGGACATGTGGCCAAATTTCCAGCATTTGAAGCATCTCTTAGGGGGAGGAATGTAAGGTTTCATGTCGCACCGGTAAACCATTACCTTGACCTTCTTAGGCAGGTTATCGCCTTCAAAGGCCAGGATGAAAGCACCAGTGGCAACCTTGTGATCCTTTGGCCCCCTATGGACACGCCGGACGAAGTGGACTCCTCTACGCTCTAAGTTGGCGCGTAACTCGTTGTCGGACTGTAACAAAAGGTCTCGGTGGAAAATGATACCTTGGACCATATTTAGCGACTTATGTGGTGTGATGCTCACAGGGACATCACCCAGCTTGTCGCAGGCAAGTAACGCCCGCGATTGAGCTGTGGAAGCTGCTTCTATGAGCACTGCGCTGCTTTGCATCTTGGACCTTCCGGAAACTTCAACGTACTTGTCCTCAAGATGTTCCACAAAGAAAAGAGGCTTTGTAGCTGTAAAAGACTCACCATCCGTGCGGCTACATACTAGGAATTTGGAGAATATGGCTCATTCGCAGATCTAGCCCGATGTTCTTCCCACTGTGTAGCCAGGGAAGGGAATGAACGGGGGTTATATCCAGCAGCATTGTAATCTCCTCTTCCACGCTTCGAGACGCCGTTTTCACGACCGGCCACGCTTTTATTTGCTCGTTTCATTTTCGTCCCACGAGCAGCTAGGGAAAAAGAGGTCCACCCAGACAGAGCCCCACTTGCCTGGGAAAGCCTTGTACAACTGAGGTGCGGCAGGTTTCTTAGAGGTTGCTCGCTAGCGGCTGATCAACCTCAACAACCATGCATCT
Organism: Locusta migratoria; assembly: GCA_026315105.1. Classification (NCBI taxonomy): domain Eukaryota; kingdom Metazoa; phylum Arthropoda; class Insecta; order Orthoptera; family Acrididae; genus Locusta; species Locusta migratoria. Next base: position 287,688,640 of record CM048745.1, on the reverse strand, counting down.
CCTCGGCATGTAGCACACCTTGAGATTGAGGTTTTTTTTATAGAGGTTTGTACCGTCCTCGTGACCCAAGCGATTAAGCCAAGATCCCCGGGCTCTGAAACGTACAACGTTCCACCGTCGCGTCGAACGAAGGTCGTTTAAGCACGCACAGAGCTTACGGTGTAGCAGATTGTTGGCGTGACACAGCCCACGGCTCAGGACCCCGGGTTCGCCAAGCCCGTACTCAGCAAATTAATGCTGAGCCCCTGAGGGGAGGAAAGTCTCCTTCTGTTATATATATGAGTACAAATTAATGCTGTACGACAAAAATATTTGTTTGAATTCAACACTGCTTCAATCGGATTGGTTCTATCCCATATAATATGCCCTTGACTTCCTCCAGCCTCAGCCTGACAGTTATTAGGAGGATGTACAGTTTAATGTAGACTTCAAAACTAATATATATATCACATTTAGAAATCACTGCCTTCGATGGCGGATGAGCAACTTAATATTGGGGCACTCTTTTGTCTTTGGGTGAGAAATTGCGGCTGGAGAAAAATGATTCAATGACATAAAATGGTGAAGATCTTAAGAATATCCTGAGTGGATTACAACCATGCAAGTTGACATTAATGAGAAACATCTGTTATTCTTGGAACTCTGAATACAAGACTGGCACAGTTAAACAAAAATATGTAGAGTACAGCCTACAACGAACTATGTTTTCTTCCAGGATCTCCCAGAGAAAAAAAATAAAAATAAAATACTATAGAAGAAAGTAGCACCAGACCAGCATGCCTCAGGTATGAGTGTCAAGAAACCTGACCCCTTACCACAAGAGTGTAAGAATAGTTATCAGCCTCAATCATTTGATGTGATATGGGCAAGAGGAAAATGAATTTCTGTTCAGAATTATCACAGGTGACAAAGCCACACCTCTACTGCTTCACCCCATAATCGAAGGGCACTTCAATGACGTGAAATCCCAAGAGAATTCAAAATGCCCTTTCTGCAGGAAAGGGCACATTGTGTTCTGGGACTGATGCCATGGTGTACATGTTTTGGGCAATAAAATTTCTGTCCAAAAAAGAACGATGAAACTTACTTTCACCATAAGAGGAAAATGGTTAACTAATGTTCAGTATGGTAGCAGCAGGTGAATGGTGGTTAAGAGAAAATAGTAACCTTATAAAGTTGGTAATAATTCAGATAAAGTTCTCAACATCGACTCTTTACTTTTCAGTTTTATAAGCTATGTATGAAGATGCTGAAGAATAATCAAAACTGGCTAAAGAAGAAGAAAATGTGCCAAAATAGGTTATTTTAATTGTCGTCTTGCACATAGGTTTGATCTACAACAAATAAAATTAGTACATACTCGACTACAAGTGAAAATCTATTCAGGGCCCTGAAAATTTTTTTAGTATACTAATTAATGAGCACTGCCTTAGGTGCATTATTACATATTAATTGTGCAACAATTGGGGTCATCAATATCAGATAATCAGGTTGCCAGTTTTAGTCTTCCTCTTAAATGCAAGGGCTACTTGTTTTGCTTAGCCAGGCAGACAGAAAATAATCCTAACCATGTAGAGCACCAATGGATAACAAACTACCAACCTGATGATGCTACAATAGCAAGACTAGTTCTGACACAGTACATATTTAATAATGGAACCTATGTGGTGTTTGTTAATCATTATAACAATCATCAACTATGGTGCTCAACATAATCAAGATCAATAATATATATTTATTTAAATTTTTTAATATTACTAAACTACATGCAGAAACATGTAATGCTCATTTTTAAATATATTATCAGACAAAGCAACAATTGGATTCCTTTTATTTTCCTTTATTCTCAGCATTAAAAGTTGATAAAATTTGTATAAATTTCAAAAGTCAGTCTGAATAAACACGTCTCCAACTTTCAAGAGCAGCCATAGTACATGTGTCACTCAAATGAATAACATATTGTCATCAATTACTACATAGTACTGATTATCTAACTGATTTACTTACCAAGCAGCAAGAAGAGGAGAACAACACGCATGAAACTTAGGAAAATTGTATTTTAGGAGGCAATGGCTGTTCTTCCTGGCAAAAGGGCAGAATGGAAAAAATACACACGAAGGATAAGAAGTGATGAGGTTCAGGAAATGGGGAGAGTTCCAGGAAATGCCTAGTAGTGGTACGGTGTACCCTCCGCCACGCACCTTACGGTGAATTGCGGAGTATGTATGTAGATGTAGAAGTTTTAATTTCCTTCTCATCCCACAAAGAAAGTCTCCCATGACCTAGGATTCTGAGTGTATTATGTGTAACTTTTTTCCTATAACTTACTCCTTCCAATAAATTGTTTCTCGTCCTCCATCCCTCTTCCTTTCTCTTAATTCATTTGCCAGGAGCAGCAGCAGCCAAGAACTCTGAAAGCTAGCACATTTCCATAACTTTTACCTTTGTTTTATCTGGGCACCATTTGGCGAGTTGATGGTTTATTTAGTTATAATAGCCTTTCAAAAACCAATTATTTTTGTGTTTGTATTAAACATAGCAAATAAAAAAGTATCACAAATCTAATATCACCACTAGAATGTTAGGATATCAGCACAAAGCTAGTACCTACCTTACTGATAGGAATAATGAGGTTCAGTCGGAATGACAGGATTACCCTTGTGAGCAGAACAACAAAACAAACAATAGCTGCATTTTCAAAGTCTGTTATTTGAGCTTCACAAGGTCTAAATTCAACTCTCCAGCCAATGGAAGAGTTTGGTGGTGGTGGCTTGAACCTCATTGTCTGCCAGTTGGTGGACTGAATGTTCTTAAAAATAAACATTGTAAAATTAGCAACAATCATTCACTTCTTTTCCATTAAAAACTAATAGCCATTTATATAGATCACGTAACATAAAACAATAATGACATAAAAATAAAACTGGCAGAATATCCAGGATGGACAATATGCAAGACGTGATTGAAAAGTTTGGTGAATGATCTCAGATGATGATAATACTCACCACTGAAGACCCGCAGTGGTGAACTTCCATGTTGTCTGCATACTCAACTTTCTTAGTCAATGTGAGGTGACTATCATTTAACATTCCTCTTACTCTATAGATCTTGAACCACCAGACTTCTTTTTGTTTCCCCACCTTAATTACGCCCTGAAAACTTGTATTTCAAAGACACTGTGAGCAAGCACAGCACTTCGAGTTATTCCATGTGAATCGTTTGGCAACAGTTTCCAACACTTTTCAGTCAATCTCAGAAGTGTGTTGTATCTAGATGTGATTACTTTGAAGACTTGTAATGGTATTTTACTCAGAACTACAGTAGCCTTTATTACCTGAGAGCATTCACCAAACTATACAGAAACTCTGTATATATAATTGCAGACTAAAACTCCTAGCAGGAAAAGTTATATATAAAAAATAGACGAAGATTACTCACCAGGCGAAGCAGCACAGGTGTGACAGCAGCACAAATAAATAGAACACAAACGCTAGCTTTCGCAGCCTAGGTGCTTCCTCAGGCAGAAGGGAAGGAGAGGGAAAAAGAAATGATGACGGTTTAAAGGAGTGGGTAAGGAGTCATTCCAATCCCGGGACAGGAAAGACTTACCTTGGGGGAAAAAAAGGAGGGTAAACAAATACTCACACACCCACACATTTACACATAGGGGACATTCCACTAAGATATGAGCCACAGATTGTAGGACTCGTTTGTCAAGACAATAACTTGTTTTCATGTTAAATAATTATTGTAAATGTGTTGGTGTGTGTGTATTTGTTTACCCTCCTTTTTTTCCCCCAAGGTAAGTCTTTCCTGTCCCAGGATTGGAATGACTCCTTACCCACTTCTTTAAACCCTCATCATTTCCTTTTCCTTCTCCTTCCCTTCTGCCTGACGAAGCAGCTAGGCTGCGAAAGCTAGCGTTTGTGTGTGTGTGTGTGTGTGTGTGTGTGTGTGTTTATTCCCGCAGCTATCCTCCTGATCTGGTTCAGAAGCAAATTACCAGAGCCACCTCCTCATTCCTCCAAATCCAGAACCTTCCACCAAAGAATCCCAGAAGTGCCCCTTTTGTCACCGGATACTTTGCGGGACTGGTGCGGACTCTGAATGTGGCTCTCCAGCAGGGATACGACTTCCTTAAATCCTGCCCCGAAATGAGATCCATCCTTAATGACATCCTTCCCACTCCACCAAGAGTGTCTTTCCGCCGCCCACCTAACCTTCGTAACCTCCTAGTCCAACCCTATGAAACCCCCAAACCACCTTCCCTACCCTCTGGCTCCTACCCATGCAACCGCCCCCGTTGTAAAACTTGCCCTATGCACCCTTCCACCACCACTTACTCCAGTCCAGTAACCCGGAAGGTGTACACGATCAAGGGCAGAGCCACTTGCGATAGCACCCACGTGATTTACCAACTAACATGCCTGTACTGTGAAGCGTTCTATGTGGGAATGACCAGCAACAAACTGTCCATTCGCATGAATGGTCACAGGCAGACAGTGTTTGTTGGTAATGAGGATCACCCTGTGGCTAAACGTGCCTTGGTGCACGGCCAGCACATCTTGGCGCAGTGTTACACCGTCCGGGTTATCTGGATACTTCCCACCGACACCAACCTTTCAGAACTCCGGAGATGGGAACTTGCCCTTCAGCTTATTCTCTCCTCCCGTTGCCCGTTGAGACCAGGTGGGCAATGGGAAGAGAGAATATGCTGAAGGGCTAGTTCCCATCTCCGGAGTTCTGAAGGATTGGTGTCAGTGGGAAGTATCCAGATAACCCGGACGGTGTAGCACTGTGCCAAGATGTGCTGGCCGTGCACCAATGCCTGTTTAGCCACAGGGTGATCCTCGTTACCAACAAACACTGTCTGCCTGTGTCCATTCATGTGAATGGACAGTTTGTTGCTGGTCATTCCCACATAGAACGCTTCACAGTGCAGGCATGTCAGTTGGTAGATCACGTGGGTACTATCGCAAGTGGCTCTGCCTTTGATCGTGTACACCTTCCGGGTTACGGGACTGGAGTAAGTGGTGGTGGAAGGGTGCATCGGGCAGGTTTTACAACGGGGGCGGTTACAAGGGTAGGAGCCAGAGGGTAGGGAAGGTGGTTTGGGGATTTCATAGGGGTGGACTAGGAGGTTACGGAGGTTAGGTGGGCGGCGGAAAGACACTCTCGGTGGAGTAGAAAGGATGTCATGAAGGACGGATCTCATTTCGGGGCAGGATTTAAGGAAGTCGTATCCTTGCTGGAGAGCCACATTTAGAGCCCGCTCCAGTCCCGGAAAGTATCTGGTGACAAGAGGGGCACTTCTGGCCGTTGGACAGATGGAGGTCGACATCGAGGAATGTGGCATGGGATTTGGAATAGGACCAGGTGAATTTGATGGGACCAAAGGAGTTGAGGTTGAAGAGGAAATTCTGGAGTTGTTCTTCACTGTGTGTCCAGATCATGAAGATATCATCAATGAATCTGTACCACACTTTGGGTTGACAGGCTTGGGTATCCAGGAAGGCTTCCTCTAAGCGTCCCATGAATAAGTTTGCGTACGAGGGGGCCATCCTGGTTCCCATGGCTGTTCCCTTTAGTTGTTGGTATGTCTGGCCCTCAAAAGTGAAGAAGTTGTGGGTTAGGATGAAGCTGGCTAGGGTATTAAGGAAAGAGGTTTTAGGTAGGGAAGTGGGTGGTCGGCGTGAAAGGAAATACTCCATCGCAGCAAGGCCCTGGGTATGTGGGATATTTGTGTATAGGGAAGTGGCATCAATGGTTACAAGGATGGTTTCTGTAGGTAACAGGCTGGGTAAGGATTTCAGGCGATCGAGGAAGTGGTTGGTGTCTTTGATGAAGGATGGGAGACTGCACATGATGGGTTGAAGGTGTTGGTCTATGTAGGCAGAGATTCGTTCTGTAGGGGCTTGGTAACCGGCCACAATGGGGCGGCCGGGATGATTGGGTTTGTGAATCTTGGGAAGTAGGTAGAAGGTGGGAGTGCGGGGTGTCGGCGGGGTCATGAGGTTAATGGAGTTAGGTGAAAGGTTTTGTAGGGGGCCTAAGGTTTTGAGGATTTTTGAAGCTCTGCCTGGACATCGGGGATGGGATTGCCATGAAAGACTTTATATGTGGTACTGTCCGAGAGCTGACGCAGTCCCTCAGCTACATACTCCCGCCGATCAAGTACCACGGTCGTGGATCCCTTGTCGGCTGGGAGAATGATGATGGAATGGTCAGCCTTCAGATCACGGATAGCTCGGGATTCAGCTGCGGTAATGTTGGGAGTAGGATTAAGGTTTCTCAGGAATGACTGGGAGGCAAGGTGGGAAGTAAGGAATTCCTGGAAGGTTTGAAGAGGGTGGTTTTGAGGAAGAGCAGGTGGGTCTCGCTGTGATGGAGGACGGAACTGTTCTAGGCAGGGTTCAATTGGAATGATGTCTTGGGGAGCTGGGTCATAGGGAGTAGGATTATTCTTCTTCGTGGCAAAGTGGTATCTCCAGCAAAGACTACGAGTATAGGAAAGTAGATCTTTGACGAGAGCTGTGTGGTTGAATTTGGGAGTAGGACTAAAGGTGAGGCCTTTGGATAGGACAGAGGTTTCAGATTGGGAGAGAGGTTTGGAGGAGAGGTTGATTACTGAATTAGGATGTTGTGGTTCCGGATTGTGTAGATTGGAGTTTTGAGGTTTAGGGGGGAGAGGAGTTGGGAGTGGGAGATTGAGTAGATGGGAGAGACTGGGTTTGTTTGCAATAAGGGGAGGTTGAGGTTTATTGGAGAGGTTGTTGAGGGAGAGAGTATTGCCTTTCCGGAGGTGGGTGACCAGGAGATTGGATAGTTTTTTGAGGTGGTGGGTGGCATATTGTTCTAATTTGCGGTTGGCCTGAAGGAGGATGTTCTGAACAGTAGGTGTGGATGTGGGAGAGGAAAGGTTGAGGATTTTGATTAGCGATAGGAGTTGACAGGTGTGTTCATTAGCGGAGTTGATGTGTAGGGTAAGGATTAGTTGGGTGAGGGCTATTGATTGTTCAGTTTGGAATTGGTATAGGGCGGGATGAAAGGATGGGTTACAGCCAGAGATGGGAACTTTTAGTGTGAGGCCCTTGGGAGTGATTCCAAATGTAAGACAAGCCTGCATAAAAAGAATGTGGGAGCGTAATTTGGCTAGGGAGAAAGCATGTTTTCAGAGGGAATGTACATAAAAATGGATGGGGTTGTTATAGGGATGTTGTGAGGGGGGCATAGTATATGGATGAAGGAGGAGTGGGAAATATGGGCTATGTAATAGGCTGCAATGAACAAATAAAAAATAAAAAATAAAAATAAAAAGTAAAAATAAGTGTAAAAATATATTTACATGTCAGGAGGGAGATGAAAGTGGGCAGAAATTCAGGTATGAGAAAAGAAAGGAAATAGAAAAAGTTTTTAAAATTTGTTGTTGATACTGTGGTCAACTTTAGTTATCAACAACGTAGTATAAAAGGGTTGGGTAGTAGTATGGCATGAAAAGAGGGTTTAACGAAGGTGAAAATCGGAAAAAGAACGAGAAAACTGCGTGAAAATGCAAGGAAAACGTCTAAACAGGATTGGTTATATGGTAGCGGATTACGATTTTGAGGCTGAAATAGTCTGACGAAGGAAAAGTGGAATCAAGACCAACGGAAAGTTGCTGAGATTGATCGGAAAAGTATTAAACATGAACAGAAATGTGGAAAAACGGGAATGGAAGCAATCGTAAGGTAACTAAGAAATGATGAAAATGGTTATAAACAATAGAGAAACTATTGTTAGGAAAGAGTGTTAACGATTTTAAACGAGAAAATTGAAAGTGCGGCGTGTTACAGACGGAAGCAGGAGTAATGAAAGTGGTAAATATCAAAATAAACGTACTAATAGGAAAAGGTTTGGAAGAAAACATATTGTATCAACTCCGCTAATGAACACACCTGTCAACTCCTATCGCTAATCAAAATCCTCAACCTTTCCTCTCCCACATCCACACCTACTGTTCAGAACATCCTCCTTCAGGCCAACCGCAAATTAGAACAATATGCCACCCACCACCTCAAAAAACTATCCAATCTCCTGGTCACCCACCTCCGGAAAGGCAATACTCTCTCCCTCAACAACCTCTCCAATAAACCTCAACCTCCCCTTATTGCAAACAAACCCAGTCTCTCCCATCTACTCAATCTCCCACTCCCAACTCCTCTCCCCCCTAAACCTCAAAACTCCAATCTACACAATCCGGAACCACAACATCCTAATTCAGTAATCAACCTCTCCTCCAAACCTCTCTCCCAATCTGAAACCTCTGTCCTATCCAAAGGCCTCACCTTTAGTCCTACTCCCAAATTCAACCACACAGCTCTCGTCAAAGATCTACTTTCCTATACTCGTAGTCTTTGCTGGAGATACCACTTTGCCACGAAGAAGAATAATCCTACTCCCTATGACCCAGCTCCCCAAGACATCATTCCAATTGAACCCTGCCTAGAACAGTTCCGTCCTCCATCACAGCGAGACCCACCTGCTCTTCCTCAAAACCACCCTCTTCAAACCTTCCAGGAATTCCTTACTTCCCACCTTGCCTCCCAGTCATTCCTGAGAAACCTTAATCCTACTCCCAACATTACCGCAGCTGAATCCCGAGCTATCCGTGATCTGAAGGCTGACCATTCCATCATCATTCTCCCAGCCGACAAGGGATCCACGACCGTGGTACTTGATCGGCGGGAGTATGTAGCTGAGGGACTGCGTCAGCTCTCAGACAGTACCACATATAAAGTCTTTCATGGCAATCCCATCCCCGATGTCCAGGCAGAGCTTCAAGGAATCCTCAAAACCTTAGGCCCCCTACAAAACCTTTCACCTAACTCCATTAACCTCATGACCCCGCCGACACCCCGCACTCCCACCTTCTACCTACTTCCCAAGATTCACAAACCCAATCATCCCGGCCGCCCCATTGTGGCCGGTTACCAAGCCCCTACAGAACGAATCTCTGCCTACATAGACCAACACCTTCAACCCATCATGTGCAGTCTCCCATCCTTCATCAAAGACACCAACCACTTCCTCGATCGCCTGAAATCCTTACCCAGCCTGTTACCTACAGAAACCATCCTTGTAACCATTGATGCCACTTCCCTATACACAAATATCCCACATACCCAGGGCCTTGCTGCGATGGAGTATTTCCTTTCACGCCGACCACCCACTTCCCTACCTAAAACCTCTTTCCTTAATACCCTAGCCAGCTTCATCCTAACCCACAACTTCTTCACTTTTGAGGGCCAGACATACCAACAACTAAAGGGAACAGCCATGGGAACCAGGATGGCCCCCTCGTACGCAAACTTATTCATGGGACGCTTAGAGGAAGCCTTCCTGGATACCCAAGCCTGTCTACCCAAAGTGTGGTACAGATTCATTGATGATATCTTCATGATCTGGACACACAGTGAAGAACAACTCCAGAATTTCCTCTTCAACCTCAACTCCTTTGGTCCCATCAAATTCACCTGGTCCTATTCCAAATCCCATGCTACTTTCCTCGATGTCGACCTCCAGCTATCCAACGGCCAACTCCACACATCCGTCCACATCAAACCTACCAATAAACAACAGTACCTGCATTATGACAGCTGTCATCCATTCCATATCAAACGTTCCCTTCCTTACAGCTTAGGTCTTCGTGGCAAACGAGTCTGCTCCAGTCCTGAAGCTCTGAACCAGTACTCCAACAACCTATTAACAGCTTTCACATCCTGCGGCTATCCTCCTAATCTGGTAGAGAAACAAATTGCCAGAGCTACTACCTCATCCCCCCAAATTCAGAACCTTCAACAGAAGAATCCCAGAAGTGCCCCTCTTGTCACCGGATACTTTCCGGGACTGGAGCGGACTCTAAATGTGGCTCTCCAGCAAGGATACGACTTCCTTAAATCCTGCCCCGAAATGAGATCTGTCCTTCATGACATCCTTCCTACTCCACCGAGAGTGTCTTTCCGCCGCCCACCTAACCTCCGTAACCTCCTAGTCCACCCCTATGAAATCCCCAAACCACCTTCCCTACCCTCTGGCTCCTACCCTTGTAACCGCCCCCGTTGTAAAACCTGCCCGATGCACCCTTCCACCACCACTTACTCCAGTCCCGTAACCCGGAAGGTGTACACGATCAAAGGCAGAGCCACTTGCGATAGTACCCACGTGATCTACCAACTGACATGCCTGCACTGTGAAGCGTTCTATGTGGGAATGACCAGCAACAAACTGTCCATTCGCATGAATGGACACAGGCAGACAGTGTTTGTTGGTAACGAGGATCACCCTGTGGCTAAACATGCATTGGTGCACGGCCAGCACATCTTGGCACAGTGCTACACCGTCCGGGTTATCTGGATACTTCCCACTGACACCAATCCTTCAGAACTCCGGAGATGGTAACTAGCCCTTCAGCATATTCTCTCTTCCCGTTGCCCACCTGGTCTCAATCTCCGCTAAATTTGAATTCCCACCCACCTTCTTAACATCTTTGCATCGGTTCTCTGGACAGAACCTCTGCCTCAAGTGGTATCTCTGTGCAACTTCTTAACTTCAATAACTTAACTTCTTTGCTTTCTACAGTATGTCTGCCTAGGTGTACTTGTGTCTGTGTGAATGTGTGGGCATGTGTGCATTTGTTTACCCTCCATTTTTTCCCCCAAGGTAAGTCTTTCCTCTCCCGGGATTGGAATGGCTCCTTACCCCCTTCCTTAAAACCCTCATCATTTCCTTTTCCCTCTCCTTCCCTACTGCCTGAAGATGCAACTGGGTTGCGAAAGCTTGCGATTGTGTGTGTTTGTGTGTGTGTGTGTGTGTGTGTGTGTGTGTGTGTGTGTGTGTGTATTCATTTATTTATATGTGATGCTGTCACACCTGTGCTCCTTCGCCTGGTGAGTAATCTTCGTCTATTTTTTATATTTTATTTTTCCTGCTAGGTATTTTTTGTCTTAATATTCGTATTATATGTGCACACACAAGGATAAACTCAAACAAGCAAAAATACTTCAAGGCTAATTAATTACCATACATTTACACAAAGTCATTCTTCAGAGCTAACATACAGAGATGACTACAATGAAGGCTCTCTGAGTAAGCAGCAACCTAGGTTGTGTTGGCTGGTAGGGACTTGTAAATGACATTAAGAAAGAAGCGAGTGCAACAGACAGGGTTGGTGTTTAAGAGGTATAGTTTCACTGCCTAGCACAGGCCCATGTTCGAGGGCTGTCAGCATTTAAATCACCTTGGACCATGAAATTATGAAGACTCTCAGTATCCACTAAGCAACAAAAAAAAACCACATTTGCAGTGTATAATTATCAATATATTACTAAGTAATATCCTTGAGGCATGCATGAAGGACATAGCACAATAATAGAACATCATCGATAAATGCCATGTGATTGTTACGAGGGGACATTCCACTAAGATATGAGCCACAGATTGTAGGGCTCGTTTGTCAAGACAATAACTTGTTTTCATGTTAAATACTTATTGCAAATACTTATTGTAAGACCCTTCTCACCCTGAATGAAACGCTTAGTCAAAACTTCAAGCATATTTTTTTTCTTCTTTTTTCCATTATATTAGGAAAATAAGTATTTCCCATGAACTACAACCCACTAAAATCTCCATTTACTTGAAGTCCACAATCCACTAACTGAATAAACATCTATGCTGCTAAATTACTTACCGCCATCCTCAACATTATAGAATTACAGAGAAAATTTATATTCATCTTGTGAATATGCTGAGAGTAGTGTTTTGCTTTTATAGATGACAATGCGTTGATGATTATGGTATCAGAGCGCACAAACATCAAGGTCCTTAGTGCCCGGACAAAAACAGAGCAAGGCGAGTGTCAAACAAGATAAAAAATGAGCGATATAAACAAGGCCACAAGAAAATCCTTGATATCAAAGTTGGCAAGAGAGGACTAGGAAGACGAATGACAGAACATATGAGCATGGATGGCTGACCACACAAATGAAGAGGAAATCAGTGATCCACTCTGTATTAGACTAAAATCCCCAACAAAAAAACTTTGATTAGAGTGCAGACTGAAAACTTTTTCCACACTCTCCTCACCTTCAGCTAAAATGGAGGGCAGATCACCGCTAAGATTGGTTTCAGCACTCTAAGCACGAAATGAATGGCGCACAGTTAAAATGTAGCATACAGAAAGTTGCAGTTGCACGCCACAGGCATCATAAGAAGGGGGCTATTCTTGATGAAGTAAAAAGTTGTTTGTTAATGGGCATTGCCCAATTCAGAGTTGCATTAGCATTAGTTAATGCCTTCTCAGTGACTCTTAGTATGTTCACCACACTCTGACAGTTAGTTTCACGGACAACAGCATATTTCCTGTCACTGCCAGCCACGTGTCTTCCCACAAGTGAGAGCACTTCTGTCAAACCACAGATAGGACATCCTGCAAGGGAAGTGCAGATTGTATTACGTTATGATTGCTGCAGGCCGTCTTCGCAGACCGATCATTTCGCTGAATTACCACTTGTCCAGACACCCAGCAGAAAGAGACCTGTTTCCCCCACTGCTGGAGGGAGTACAGTTGGTCCAGTATGAGCCGTGGAATCTTCTCATCTGGATCAGGCTATGCAATGATTGCAGTGCACTATGGGAATCAGAGCAGATAAGAAACCATGTGCGCTGAACATACCGCATTTGCTCCATTGCCTTCATGATCACATGAAGCTCTGCTGTGAAAACAGTAAAGACTGTAGGGAGGCAAATCCTGGTAACATGGCCTGGAAACACTATGGAACAGCCGAGGGAGCCCCCAGCTTTGAACGATTGATGTAGACCACCATAAAATTGTGATGATTATTTAATTCAGTTCGATATGTGAAATCAGGAGTGCACCCTTTCTTAAAATCCGCCAAATCTAAAATAATTTTGGGCGTCTGAAGTAGCCAAGGAGGAAAACAGCTCCAATGTAATACCTTAAAAACAGGTACATACAGGTGAGAGAGAATCCTTCAAGTGAATAGCAAAAGATCTTGTTGCCCTTTGCCAAGTACATAACAGCACTTTCATATGAGGCTAAGCTACACTATGATAGGCAGGTTTGTGTGGCATTGACAATGTTTTGTATCCCTGGTGCCCCATGAGCAGTTGTTGCCTGATGGACAGTGGCAGATCAAGAGCTTCAGCACAGATGCTCGGAATGGGGCTAGTTCTAAAGGCCCCAGTAGCCAGCCAAATCCCTTTGTTGTGCACCACGTCCAGCATCTTCGGATAAGAGGGTCTGGCAGAACCATACACCAAGCATTCATTATCAAGGCGAGATCACAGGAAGGCCCGATTAAAACCAAAACAGACGGGTTTTATCTGCAACCCATAAATTGTGGTTATTTTAAAGTACTCGGTACCTTAAGGCACCACTTCTTCAGGTCCTTGAGGTGTGGCCACCATGTGAGTTTTGAGTCAAAGAAACCTCACTGTTTCTTTAAAATTTAGGACAGTGTCCCTCATCCTCAATTCAGGTAAGTTTAAAATAGAATCGGAACACTTAAAAAGAACGAACAGTGTGACTTCTCAGTTGAAAATACAAAACCACTCTTCTTTGCCCAGTCATCCAATCATCAAAGAGCGAGTTGCAACTCTTGAGTCGTCGCTTCAAGATTCGAAAAAGAGTAAAAAAACTGAAAAATCATCAAACAACAAACACTATACAGGACTTTAAACAATGGATGTAAGACTTAATTGCTATGGCAAAGTCACACTTAAAACACTACCTTGAGAAACACCATTCTCTTGCTCAAAACAATCAGAGAGGACGTTGCCAACTCGATAAGTAAAATAGCATGGAGAAAGAAAGGACTTAATAAAAAGGGAAAGACATCCATGAAACCCCCATTTGTGGAGTTGTCCAAGAATAAGATGCCTCCAAGTAGTATCTTAGGCCCACTCAATGTCAAGGAAATTCCCAAAAGTGTGATGCCAGTGCAGGAAAGCTTGTTGTATAGCCGCTTTCAGGAATGACAAGTTATCGAAGGTGGGACGATATTTCCTAAACCCACACAAAAAGCGATTAAGGAGCTGCCTGAATTGAGTCAGGAAACTGACCTGATGTCTAAATAATATTAAAAACTGAGAGGAGGATTTCTCTGTTCCATTCTGTAAGGTGTCTTAACAGACTATAATGCATTATATCATGTCCAGGGCACTTATCACTAGCTGCAGACAACACAGGCTCTAGCTCCCATATGGAAAAAGGGCAGTTGTATTCTTTTGCAGTGATGAACCTGAAGTTCAAACTGCCCTTCTCAGCACCATTTCTGTGGCACTGGAAAGCAGGATCCTGCTGAGCAATCTAAGTTACAGGGTGAAATACTCTTCCATAGTCTGCGCAATGTCTCTTGAATTGGTGTGGAAAGTGCCAATCGCCATTACAGCAGATACTAGGCACCATCCTCTTCTTCCATATATCCTCCTCATGATCTCCCATACTTTAGTGCTACCTGTGGAATGATTGAAGGAATTCAGGAAGTGCTACCATGATCTCTTCTTAATCTCTTGTATAACCTGGGGACATTTTGTCCAAGTTACCTGAAAGACAGCAAGATTATCTGCAGTGGGTTGGTGCTTGAATTTATGTAGAGCCGCTTGTCTCTATGGTAGAGCGGCAGTCTTCCTCTACCAAGGAACAGACTGCCTATTCAACACTGTCATGTAGACCACGAAATGAACGCTTCACCAGCGTGCTGGATCAATTTTTCATAGATAGCGAGGTAGAGGAGATGTACAGAGACAGAAAGCGTAGATGAGCGTAGAAAGGTGGAAGAGGGGTGTCAGGTGAATATAGAGGATGATGGAGGAGATGGGACTAATGGAACAATTGAATAAACACACAATGTTACTGTGAATTACATGTACCACTATTTATACCAAAAGGAGGAGATAAGGTGTAAGGGGATGGATGGATGGATGAGGAGGAGGAGGAGGAGAGAAAAGTGGAGGCAGATAGAGGGGAGAGGAGATGGGCAGAGATAGGAGGGAGAGAGCAAACACAGAGAGGAGGAAATGAATAGGATAAGAGATGAAAAGGGAGTGAGGTGGTGGTGATGGGCAGAGATAGGAGGAGGAGATGGAGGAATAGAGGGGAGCAGGAGAGGGACAGATGGCAAGAGAAGGAAATTGTGATGTATATCCAATTACCAGACATATTAGTAATTGCGAAACATAACTGGGTTTGATAATAAGTAAATAAAATAGATGCAAATTGTGCAAAAAATGTATGAATTTTGCCAAAAGTAAATATGTATTTTACAAAAAATAGATGCTACAATTTCAGGTCCCTAATGATAAGGCTGTGTTCACACTGCCGGCTGGGCCGAGAGATTAAACACATTGGTTTCAATTGCACTGTTCACACTCCGGCTGGGCTGAGAGGACTCCGCTTCAGCCGACTCACGCCGAGCTAACGGGGCGAGCTGATTGGGCTATGTTATTGCTTCTGCAGCACAAATATCTTGTGAAAATAAGTTCTGTTTATTTTTTCTTTATTACTATTAATTTTGTAAAATGAATGACAATTCAGAAATGCTGTTTTAGCTGTTCTCATGAAAAAACTCTCCTAAATATCAGTCGAAATTCATGGGACGAGTCCATTACCACCTGTTTCTTATGTGCTTAAAATCCAATGAGTCACTACCATGAGAGAACAATAATATTAAAATAACAAAATCAATTAAGTGTTAGCTGGCTCAATGTAGACAGCAATGAACAAGTTTCCTTCAATCTTCTGCTGACAGTGGGTGGGGATTCCTTGTTGCTGGGGACACTGCCACCAATAAAAAACTATCATTTAGTGACCTGTCCTACAGTGTCAGAGGACAAACCAAATCAACATATTTTTCTCTAAGTTAAAGTAGAAAACACGAAAGTACCATCATCCAGACAAAGAAAACTGTCATCAAATGATTGAGTAAAATGTTCATAGAAACTTAGTTCTCCTCAGACAGGTTCCTAAAAAAAATCAATAAATAAAAAAAAAGAAATAAAAAAATTAGAGCTGTGTAGAGTTCTTTGAACGTCGAGGCAGGCTGAAATATAATACAGAATGATGCATATAAAACCGGTAGAACTCACGTACGCCTGTAGCCACAACTTGCAGCATTTCTTATAAGCAGGTAACTATGTGTTTTTAATTATATTGGTCGGTAATTTTTTTTTTCTTTTTTTTTTTTTTTGTGGTTTTAGGGCGCACAACTTCTACGGTCATTAGCGCCCAGACAAGAAAAGAGATTCACTAGATCTAAAAAAAAAAGATTGGTAACTGCCAGTTAGAACATCAAGAAGAGGCTAAAAACGAAAGATAAAAGACAATTAAAAGGGTTGAATATCCTTTGATAAGTTGACCAAGTTGATAAAACGCAAAACTCTAGCAGCTGCTCGTGTGTCATCAGCTAAAATTTCCCCCAGAGTAGACGGAAAGTGAAGGGCTACACGGAGATGATTAAAATGAACACAACACAGTAAAACATGATGCACTGTCAGCAGTTCACCGCAGGAGCACTCCGGTGAAGAGCCCGTTGAACATCGTCCGATGGGACACAAAAAGTAGCCATGCGACGCAAAAGAGCTGCGGCCTTGGCTGCTATGTCAACGGTCTCATTCCCGGGCACACCCACGTGGCCAGGGACCCACAGGAAAGAAGCATGATAGCTGTCATCTGCTAGCAACTGGAGGGAGCGTTGGGTCCGATACACGAGAGGATGGTTCGAGAAAGGGTCCTTAAGACTCTGCAGGGCACTGAGTGAGTCCGTACATATGGCATAGAAAGGTTGGCGGTGGCGGCAGGTATACAAAACGGCCTGGTGGAGGGCAAAAAGCTCAGCCGTGAAATTCGAGCACCGGTCAGGGAACTTGTATTGGAAACGGTTGTCCCCGACGACAAAGGCAGATCCGACACCGGCAGTGCTCTTGGAACCATCAGTGTAAATAAATATAGCATTGTCGAACCGCAAATGGAGTTCGACAAGCCTCGAGCAGTATACCAAATCCGGAGTGCTCTCCTTGGGGAGCGAACTAAGTTCAAGGTGAGTGTGAACCTGGACCTGATGCCACGGTGGCAATGGGCTTTCGCTCAACCGAAAGGTGGAAGGAAGGGTAAAATCGAGCCGCTGCAGCAGGCGGCGAAACCGAACTCCAGGTGGAAGCAAGGCAATCGCAGACAACTGATATTGGCGATCGAGTGAGTCGTCAAAAAATTATCGGTAAGATGGATGGTTGGGCATCGACCGCAGGCGGCATGCATACCGACACAAGAGTATGTCACGTCGAGTGGTCAAGGGCAATACAGCAGCCTCGGCATACAGACTTTCAACAGGGCTGGTATAAAATGCACCAGTTGCCAGACGTAATCCCCGATGGTGGATAGAATTGAGACGGCGGAGAATCGACGGCCGTGCAGAAGAGTACACAAGGCTTCCGTAGTCGAGCTTCGACTGAACAATGGCCTGGTAAAGGTGAAGCAGGACGGTACGGTCCGCTCCCCATGACGTGCCACTGAGGACACAAAGAACATTAAGGGATCGGGCACAATGGGCAGCCAGGTAGGACACTTGTGTGGACCAGCAAAGTTTACGATCCAACATGAGTCCCAAGAATTTCTTAGTCTCTACGAAAGGGAGAGCAACAGGGCCGAGACGTAGAGAAGGTGGAAGAAATTCCTTGTATCTCCAGAAGTTTATACACACCGTTTTCTCAGTTGTAATCGGAAGCCGTTTGCGATGCTCCAGGAATATAGACGGTCAAGACCGCGTTGAGGACAGCGCTCCAAGAGACACGTCCGCTGGGCGGTGCAATAAATTGCGAAATCGTCTACAAAAAGGGATCCAGAAATGTCGGCTGAAAGGCAATCTACGATCGGATTGATTGCAATGGCAAAGAGAGCCACACTCAAGACAGAGTCCTGTGGTACCCCATTCTCCTGGCAAAAGGTATCTCACAAAACAGAGCCCACCTGTACCCGGAACTTGCGATCCGCCAAAAACGCTTGAATGAAAAGAGGAAGGCGGCCCCGAAGGCCCCATGTGTGCAATGTGCAGAGAATGCCCGCTCTCCAACAGGTATCGTATGCCTTCTCCAAGTCGAAGAACACTGCTACTGTTTGACGCTTCTTTAGAAAGTTATTCATAACGAAGGTCGACAACGTAACGAGGTGATCAGCAGCAGAGCGGTGTCGACGAAAACCACATTGGACATTTGTTAGGAGGTGGCGAGTTTCGAGGAGCCAGACCAACCGAGCATTAACCATGCGTTCCATCACCTTACAGATGCAGGTCGCCAGAGAAATGGGGCGATAACTGGAAGGAAGATGTTTGTCCTTCCCTGGTTTGGGGATGGGGACAACAATGGCTTCACGCCAACTTGTGGGAACATGACCTTCAGTCCATATGCGATTGTAGGTACTAAGAAGAAAACACTTGACCGCAGGAGAGAGGTTTTCAGCATCTCAATATGGATGGAATCGGGCCCGGGAGCAGAAGATCGGGACAGGGCGAGAGCACAGTCTAGCTCCTGCATGGTGAAGGCGACGTTATAATTTTCACGATTAAAAGAGTGGAAAGAAGGCGGCCGTGCCTCCTCTACATGTTTGCGAGGGAGAAAGGCAGGGTGGTAATGGGCAGAGCACGAAACCTCCGCAAAGAAATGGCCCAATGCGTTGGAAACATCAGCGGGGTCCACGAGGACTGCGTTCTCCTCGGTCAGGCCAGGAATCGGGGAGTGGACCTTGATGCCGGATAAACGGCGTAAGCCACCCCAAACAACCGTGGAGGGAGTAAAACAGTTAAAAGAACTAGTAAAAGCAGTCCAGCAAGCTTTTTGCTGTCGTTTATGATACGACGACATTGCGCCATCATACGTTTATAATTTATGCAATTCTCCAATGTTGGGTGGCAGCGGAAGGTGCGTAAAGCACGGCGCCGGGCTCTAAGTGCGTCGCGGCAGGCTGCAGTCCACCAAGGGAACGGGACACGACGTGGAGGAGACGATGTACGAGGTATGGAAAGTTCGGCAGCGGTGAGAATAACCTCTGTGAGGTAGTCGACCTGACTGTCACAGTTGGGAAAATTCTGATCGTGAAAAACAGCCATGGAAGAATAAAGCCCCCAGTCGGCTTTAGAAATGTTCTAACTGGTGGGATGAGGAGATGGGGAATGATGCAGGAAGTGGATGATACAAGGGAAATGGTCACTCGAGTACGTGTCAGAAAGTGCATACCACTCAAACCGACTGGCAAGCTGAGGAGTGCATATTGCGAGATCTATATCGGAATAAGTGTGTGTTGTGTCTGAAAGGAAGGTCGGTGCACCGGTGTTGAGGCAGACAAGATTGAGGTGTTGGAGAATGTCCACCAAAAGGGAGCCTCTCGGACAAGGTGCCGGAGAGCCCCATAGGGGGTGGTGGGCATTAAAGTCGCCTACCAACACAAAAGGTGAAGGGAGCTGGTCAACAAGGTGTAGCACATCTGCCCTAGTAAGGGCAGATGACGATGGCAAATAGATATTACAGAGGGAAAAGGTAAATATGGATAGAGTGATGCGGATGGCAACTGCCAGTAGGTGAATATGCAATGAAATGGGATGGTAATAGACGTCGTCTCGAAGGAGCATCAGAACCCCTCCATGGGCTGGGATACCTTCCACAGGTGGCAGGTCGAACCGCACATAGGTGTAGTGTGGAAAGTCTGCACGATCACTTGGACGTAACTTAGTTTCTTGGAGGAAGACTAGAAGCGGGCAGTGCAATCGAAGGAGTAGTTTTAATTCCTCCCAATTGGAACGAATGCCGCGAATATTCCATTGACGGAGCGCCATGATAAAAAATGAAGAAAAGAAGATAAAAAGGAACAAGCAGGTGGGGTCACCTCGACGGCCCCTGAGGACCGGACTTCGAGGGAGCACTGCTATCGCCATCTAGGGACAAAGGGTCATGTTCCATTGGTTCGACCGACGCGTCTGCCACCTCCCGGAGTTGATCAGGAGGGGCAGCTTCCACCGCCGGTAAACGGCCAGGTGCCTGGCAGACGGAGCATCCCGGTGAAACAGAAGACGGCCGAGGCCGGCAACTGTTGGATGGCGTGACCGAAGAGTCACGCCGCGGCGGGAAAGGGGGGGGGGAGACTTCTTTTTGGAAGCCTTCTTAGAAGCATGACGGGTTGAAGAAGCGGTTGACGATTGAGAAGTCAGAGTCTTGAGAAAATCTTCACGGACGGGTTTTTTTTTTTTTTTTAACTCCGGGCAGCAGATTTGGGTGCCCGGGATGTGTGTGAACTGGTCGACGAATTCACTGTATAACGGGCAGAAGGGATCGGAGAGGTGGAACGAGCAATTTTCGGGCTAGCCGACCTGACGACAGTGTCGCAAAACGTTAAATCGCAAGTCTGAATGCCTACCTCCTTAGTTGGTCGAGGGGAGGCGAGGACCTGGCTAAAGTACCTGATGGGAGTACAGCAGGCTTCCTACTCGCTAATAACTTCCGAGCGGCATAGGTTGAGACCTTTTCCTTCACGCGAATCTCTTGGATGACCCGCTCTTCTTTATAAACGGGGCAGTCCCGTGAAGAAGCAGCATGGTCACCCATGCAATTAATGCAGCGAGGGGATGGAGGTAGACATTCACCTTCATGGGCGTCCCTGCCACAGGTGGCGCACTTGGCTGCATTTGGACAAGACTTACTGGTACGATTGTATCTTTGGCAATGGAAGCAGCGCATGGGATTTGGTATGTACGGGTGAACGGAAATGACTGCGTAGCCCGCTTTCACTTTAGATGGTAAGTCAACCCTGTCAAAAGTCAAGAAGACAGTGCGAGTCGGCACGAGGTCATTGTTAACCTTTTTCATCACGCGATGAACGGCCGTAACTCCCTGATTGGACATATAGTTCAGTATCTCCTCGTCCGACAACCCATCCAGCGATCTAGAGAAGACTACCCCCGCGAAGAGTTGAGGGTGCGGTGAGCCTCCACTTTCACAGGGAAAGTATGTACAAGTGTAGCCCGAAGTAACTTCTGTGCCTGGAATTCATTCTCTATTTCAAGGTCCCATTGTGCTGCCTGGAGCAGGTCTTCAAGGGACCTGTGATCGCATCGACACCCTTCTGAATGATAAACGGATTTACAGCAGAAAAATCCTTATCATCGGTACGTGATACCACCAGGAACTTAGGAATGTTAGGCAATGCTTTCTGTGGCTGAGAATCATAATGTTTCTGCTTATGGGTCAAGGTTATAGATGATTTGGTAGGTTTCATAGCGGAGGTGTCCCCCGTGATTACCGGCGTCTCCGATGGCATACTCCTTCCTTGTGGGGGCCCTCACTGAGGGCGCACCCGCCTTAGGTGACTGTTCGCACCTTGGGTCACACCTCTCGAGAACGGACGGAGGGACCAATCGGCATGTTCGGAAGGTATCAGCTCGGGTAATCACCCCTCCCTGGGCCCAGCCTTTACCGGGGGTGTACGTACGTGCCCTCCATGTCTACCCGGGGTGGGGAGTTACGCCTTACCCCATCACCGGCTACGCAGAGCGTGGGTCGACCCTCAGACACGCACAGGGAGGAAAGAAAGGAGGAAGGAGAGAAAGGGATGAAGGAGGAGGGAGAATCTCAAACGCCGAGGCGGAGCTTAAAGGGTGAGTCGAGAACAAGGAGAAAGGAAAAAGGGAAGGCTGAAGAACAGGAAAGGAAGAGGACCAAGAAGAGGAGAAGACAGAGGAAGCGAAAAAGAAACCTTGGACTGACTAAAAATGACCATCTCTGGGTGAAGGCACAAACCGGGGGGAAAGAGGGAAGCAGCCTGGGACGGAAGAAAGGTCGCTTCGGCTCGCGGCCCTGTGCGCGCCACACACGTACCCACAAAAGAGCTGTGGGCCCCCTGGGGGGTATTTTGATGTTGTGGCACATTATTCAAAAGCTACAAAAATAAGGAAAGTTATATATTTTCTATTAGGAGAAGATACATCTATAAATATAAGTGTACTCTATTTTTGGCCTTCTTATTTTATCATCTCCAACTAGAAAACCATTAAGTGTTAATGTCAGCAAATTTTATTTCTGTCTGTCAAAAGTAATGTCACAGTTTACATTAATTTTTGCCTTCTCTTATAGTTCTAAACACTAAAAATATATTCCATTGATTGTCTGGTGTGGAGAAAAAAACAGTTGTATGCCTATCATAAAACCTAATGTAAAACTGTAGCAGGTCGTCGTCCATTGTAATCGGTCACCACCCAAGAAAAATTAGTTCATACTTGTTTTCTGGTTATAGATCATGAACACATCATGAAGGATCTACAAGTGTGGTCAGCATTTCAGTGTTTTCAACAGCCGCAGAGTTTGTAGCATGCAATCGCGGCTCTGACACAGCTCAGGTAACTCGCAATTACTTATGAAAGAAAGTAGATATCAGTGTGACTACCGTTTCAGAAACTTGTCTACACCTTTAGCCCCAGTTCACTCACAGTAATGTATGGATAGAACAGTAAGCTGCCCGCTATCGAACTTTTTCGATACACGATTTGTAAATCAAGTGCGCATACTTGACAAATAGCGTCATTTGAAAATGACTTACGTTACAAAAAGATGAATGTTTTCTTCACAAGTTAAGATGTTTTACTAACATGCGTCCAAAATTCAGACATTTTAACTGCATACTTTCATCAAAATTAAGTGAGGAGCGTTTCAAAACTAAAAACTCGTGCGGAATGAAAACTAGACTTTTATTTTTTCACAGGGAAGGCAAAGCTATTAAGGAAAAAATAAGTTGATAAAACGATGTGGCATGGTCTTATATACGTCAAAATATTTTACAAGTCGAAAATTGGAAAAGTAGCTTTTCCCCCTCTTTTTTGTCTCGGCTCGGCACACTGTGTGAACACCCATGCCGTCGGCGTGTGCCGACTAGGCACCAGCCAGCTCGGCACATCCCGGCTCAGCTCGGCCCATCCGGCAGTGTGAATGCATCCTAACAAACACACCAACATGGTGTGATAACTACTATGCTAGAGAAACAAAACAGACTACTCTTTTTAATACTGGAAAAAAAAGTTTCTGCAAAAAGCGTGACATATATGTGAAGCTGAATTTAAATTTGTAGCCGATTATTGTTATTTAGTAATTTAATAGATCCAACAACACATAAATATGCTTGAATCATGAGTCTGGGTCACTCCTCCAGTGTACCTAAGTAAAATCCCCATTTAAGGAAAATTTATCCAAAGAAAAAATATTTCAGTCCTTTGAGTTTTGTTAGAAAGGTGTTTTACTGAATGTATTATAGCAAGTTCAAGGGCACTCACCAATAATTTTCTCACAATATAATAGAATCTATTGTGTTACAGTCAGGTATCTGATTTACCTTCAAGCATACTCATTTTTATTACTGAAGTTACTCTCAAATACAAGCTCATAAATTGTAGGCAAACCTAACAGAAGTTTTTACACTGATTTCAATCTTAATAAGCTAAAATAAAAGTAGAAGTTCCTGAATAGCTAATGATTTAACAATTACTTGTCTCGTTAAATCAATTATCCAAGACCTATAACCTACACTACAAAAGTCTTACGCTTCCACAATAACGACTAAGAGAAATTTACAGAACATAAATAAGCTTACCTCAAAGTGATCAGTATCATTTTTGTCATCTTGATGGATCTTCTCGCTGAACAGTGAAACTGAATCACGAATGAACAAGTGTGCAATATGCTGTGCAAGAAGCGGGTCTATGTCAGCTTGTCGAAGCTGTTCATAGATTTCTTCATCTTTAACCACTGGGACATCATTATACCTAATCAATTAACATAAACTTCAATTTAGAAGATTTGATTTCATCATTTTCAGTTAAAAATCAACACACACAATTTTAATTTATGTACCATGAACTGCTGCTATAAAATGAAACCCTCTGTTCCACTCTTTCATGAAATTCCTTACATTTAAGAAACACTATCATTGTTGAGTACATGTACACCAAAGAAAAATTGATATCTAAAACTATAATATTAGATGCTGGCATTATTCCTTTCGTACTATACAAATAGATTTAATTCTAAGGCTGGGTCTATATCCATTATTAGGTGACAAAGACATGAAGTTACATTCCATAAACAAGCTCAAAGAAAACTGGATTACTGACAAATATTTCTCTAAAGAAAGTTATGTC
Source organism: Locusta migratoria (assembly GCA_026315105.1). Taxonomy (NCBI): domain Eukaryota; kingdom Metazoa; phylum Arthropoda; class Insecta; order Orthoptera; family Acrididae; genus Locusta; species Locusta migratoria. Next base: position 287,664,419 of record CM048745.1, on the reverse strand, counting down.
TACTATTCAAACCAGTTGTGGAAAGGGCTTAGACACATTATGATGCAAGTGAAAAATTCCTTTGGGTTATTTTAACAATTGAAAAACCAATTGGAATATCAATATTGGAGGACAGGTAACTCACCGTAAAGAGCCTTGCTGAGCTGCTGACAGACGAAAATAGATAATCACATTAATACAATTAAATTTTCGGCCACAACCTTCATCAGGAAAAGAAACACATACATTCATGGAATCACTCAGATGACTATCAAATAGTTGTCTGAGTGAGTGCTTGAGTGTATGTGTTGCTTTTTCTGACAAAGGCCATGGCCAAAAATTTAAGTTGTATGAACGTGATTACCTATTTTCGTGTCCGTCAGCAGCTCAGCAAGCCACTTTACTTTGAGTTATTTATCGTACAACATAAACTCAGTAGCCAGGGAAGAGGCAAGTTCAGTTATCACATGCTGTGTAGTGTGTGTAATAAAGTTATGTATTTTTACAATTCGATTTTGATTTAAAGCTTTGCACTGGTAAAAGAACCAGTGTAGAATTTTACACATTTACAACTGAGAGAAGAAATTTACAACCTCTGTCATTAAAAGTTTGGTGAATAGTTCTGTAACAGTAATTTAGATGAACTATGGACTACAGTTACCCCACTGTTCTCCGAATAGTCACCTCCAACTATGCACCACCGAGGTCTGCAATGAATGTTCTAGAACTTTGCATCCTTGGAAATGGTGTATCAAGTTTTGTTGGATGTCATGAATACCGTCAAATCTCTTACTTTTCAAAGCAAGTTTGAGGTGAGGGAATAAGAAGAAATCTGGAGGATTGAGATCCAGCAACTATAGTGTATGTTCAAGCTAAAGGTGTCAGATGGGGCACGAGTTTGCTATTAACAGACTTAAGAATGTATACACAGACTCCACCTGATGCATTACAATAAACACTGTGACTTCTGTAGTACTCACAAAGGGCAGGGGTCCGCATTGCCGGGAACCAGGTCTCCTGGAGGGCAATGCAGAAAGCAGGTTGGTGCTTAAAAGTTGCCGTTAATTCAGCCAGGTGTTGGAAAAATCCAACAATTCCACTGGAGGATGGTCTGGGAAAACATGAGGTACTAAGAACAGCTTTTATACCTCAGGATCACTTGCTGTCACTGCTGCCGAGGCTGTTGGAACGATGTCCACAGATGCAGTCGAGATCTAGGTTCTCAGGGGACGCTAGAATCTCCACTTCATCTTCAGAGGCGGAGGTATGGGGCAGTAGTGTGGGAACCACTGCAGTCTCTGTCTTTACTCAACTTCTTTTTCTTTTGTACCTCTCACTGCCCCTTTGGCTTCTCTAGTCTGGAGGGCTTCACTGACTCAGTCTCGAAGCCCTACAACCAGCCTTCGTTGGCACTGTCTGCCCGGAGGAAGGATGGGATTCAAGCGAGAGCTATTTTTTTTTTTTTTTTTTTTTGTGGTTTTAGGGCACACAACTGCTGTGGTCATTAGCGCCCAGCACTGCCCATAGTAAAATAGAACTGGGGTTAGAACTTAAATGGCTTTCGCCATATTTGCACGATGTATAAAAAGTAAAACTCTTAACAGAATGCGGGTCATCAGCTAAAATAGCAGACATTTCAAATGGTAAACATAGATCATGACGGAGACGATTAAAAAACGGACATTGCACTAAAAGATGGTTCACAGTAAAAGGTTCATCACAGTGCTCACATAAGGGAGCAGGACCACCACGTAGTAAATACTGGTGGCTATAATGGCAGTGGCCAATACAAAGCCGGGCCAGAACAATCTCCTCTTGGCGGGAGGGTCGAGATGACGTTGACCAGAGATCAGGCACAGGTTTAATGGCTCGCAATTTGTTCCCTGACAGGGATGACCAGTGTAAATACCAACGGGAGATAATACGCTGGGAGACACCAGCGCGGAGGTTATCAGAGCTAGTAGAAAAGGTAGATAGCCGAGGAAGGAGAACTGCCTCATTGGCAGCCGTATCCGCAGACTCATTCCCCAACACTCCCACGTGGCCAGGAACCCACAGAAACATCAGAGTAGTTCCACTCGTTGAAAGAGAAGTAAGGCAATTGCGGATGCTTTGTACCAGGGGATGGGCAGGATATAACATGCGAAGGCTCAACAGAGCACTCAGAGAGTCCGAGCAAATGACAGTCTTATTGAGCGAGTTTCTCCGGACGTATTGGGTTGCTTGATATAATGCATACAGCTCAGCTGTAAAGATGGAACTCCACTCAGGAAGACGATATTTAAAAGAGACATTGCCAAGTACAAAGGCACACCCAACACCCTGGTCTGTCTTTGAGCCATCAGTGTAAATGAACAAATTGTCATCAAATTTGAACCGAAGCGCAAGAAATTCTCTCTGGTAAACGAAACTAGGTGTGGAGTCCTTTGGAAGAGAATGAAGGTCAAAGTTAAAACACTGACTTCGGGGCTTCGCCACAGTGGAGAGGTGCTCTCTCCAGTCGAGACGATAGAAGGCATTGTAACGCCGAGCTGGGCGAGTAACGTACGCAAGCGTACTCCCGGCGGTAGCAGAGCAGACGGGCGCATGGCAAAGAGACTGTCAAGTTAGTTGTTAAAGAAAACTGCGTATGTTGGGTGTCCTCGCATGGATGACAAACTACTAGCGTAACGGCTACGTAAGAGTTCCCGACGGTAAGAAAGGGGTAGTTCAGCGGCCTCGGCATAGAGGCTCTCAAAGGGGCTAGTGTAAAACGCTCCCGTCGCCAGACGGATACCTTGGTGGTGGATTGTGTTAAGGCGGCGCAGTATGGATGGTCGAGCCGAAGAATAAATGATGCTTCCATAGTCCAGTTTGGACCGAACTATGGTGCGATACAGATGGAGGAGAGTAAACCTATCAGCTCCCCACGAGGTGCCACTTAACACCTACAGCACATTGAGAGAGCGGGTACAGCGAGCTGCCAAACGGGATATGTGGGGAGACCAGCTTAACTTCCTTTCGAAAACAAGTCCCAAGAATGTCGTGGTATCCACAAATTGAAGTACTATGGGGCCCAGACGAAGGGACGGGGGAAGGAACTCCTTCCGCCGCCAGAAGTTCACGCAGACTGCCTTGTCAGCTGAGAATCGAAAGCCAGTGTCCATACTCCACGCGCGGAGAGTGTCTAGGCACCACTGAAGGCGCCACTCCAGGAGACCCGTTTGCTCAGATCTGCTGTAGATCGCGAAGTCATCAACAAAGAGGGAGCTGACACTCCTGGTGGAAGGTGATCGGCTATAGATTGATTGGCAGACGACCCCGAAAACCCCATGTATGCAGAGTGCGGAGGATGCCTATCCTCCAGCAGGTGTCGTATGCCTTTTCCAGATCAAAGAACACCGCTACTGTCTGGCACTTCTGTAAAAAGTTATTCATTACTGAAGTAGATAGGGCGACAAGATGATCCACCGCAGAACGGTGCTTGCGAAACCCACATTGGACATTAGAAAGGAGATGTCTTGTTTCAAGCCACCATACCAGGCGCCCATGAATAATGCGTTCCATCACCTTGCATACGCTACTGGTGAGGGAAATGGGGCGGTAGCTGGAAGGGAGACATTTGTCCTTCCCAGGCTTTGGTATGGGAATGACTATGGCGTCACGCCAGCGTCATGGAAAGGTGCCTTCTATCCATATGCGGTTGTAGGTGGCCAGTAGGAAGTCCAAGCTCGTTGGTGAAAGGTGTTGCAGCATCGCCATGTGAATGCCATCTGGTCCTGGAGCGGAGGACCGCAAAGACGAGAGTGCATGGTGGAGCTCTCGTACAGTAAACTCGGTATTGTAGCATTCACAGTTCTGAGAGGTAAAGGGCAATGGAGTCAGCTCCACTGTCCGTTTCCTAGCAAGAAAAGCGTCAGTGTAATGTGAAGAGCTAGAGACCTCTGCAAAATGTCGGCCCAGTGCGTTGGCTATTTGTGGAGGATCGACGACGGTGTCAGTTGCGACACAGAGACCGGAAATCGGGGAATGAGCCATAGTGCCTGAAATTTTTCTGAGGTTACCCCAAATGATGGAGGAAGGGGTAGACCTATTAAAAGAGCTCGTGAATGAGCGCCAACTGGCGCGTTTACAGTCGTGAAAGAGGTGACGACAATAGGCCCGCAGCAGTTTGTATCGGATGCAGTTGTCGAGCGTGGGCCGTTGTTTGAAGATTCTAAGGGCACGTCGTCGTGCTAGTAGAGCGTCACGACATTCCACGGTCCACCGCGAGACAAGGGGACGACGTGCGTGGGAAGTCTTGCAAGGGGTGGAACATTCCGCGGCTGTCAGAATAACTGTGGTAATGTGTTCCACTTGGTCGTCTATACTAGGATAATGATAAGTACCAAAAACCGCCAGTGACGAGTAGAGCTCCCAGTCCGCTTTGGTTATCTGCCAGCGGTGTGGATGGTCAAATGTGTCAGGCATCATTAGGTGAATTGCACACGGAAAATGATCGCTCGAATGTGTGTCTGAGAGAACAGACCATTCAAGTGTTAAGGCAGATGAGCTGAAGGTGGTTCAGTATATCTGCCAGAAGGGAGCCCCGTGGACATGGTCGTGGGGAGCCCCAAAGGGGGTGGTGGGCATTGAAATCTCCCACCAACAAAAACGGACGCGGAAGCTGGTCAATAAGATCTAGAAGATCAGATCTAGTGACAGGAAAGGAGGAAGGAGCGTAAATATTGCACAGTGTGAAGATAAATCCAGGAAGGTATATCCGGACAACAACAGCTTGTATTGGAGTACACAAAGAGACCGGTGTACTGTGTACGTCATCCTGAATAAGCAACATTACGCTACCATGGGCTGGAATTCCTGCCACTGGAGGAAGGTCAAAGCGAACGGTAGTGTAGCATGGGAAAGTAATTCGAGTACCAGGGAGCAATTTTGTTTCCTGTAGAGAGAAGATAATTGGGTGATATGTTCGCGTTAGAAGCTGCAGTTCTGTCCAATTCGACCGGATACCACGAATGTTCCATTGAATAATATCCATAATAGGAAAAAATGAGATGAAGGTGGACATCAGCCCGACTAAGGCGGCGGGCCACAGTGCGAATGTTCGCAACTGGTGGTGTCTGAGACGGGAGGGTCTTGCTCCATATTCTCAGAAGTGACCACAGCAGCTGCGTGAGTGTGGTCGGCAGCCCCACCTTTGGCTGATGCACCTGGAGAGACTATAGGCTTCCAGGAGATGCCATCATCGCATTGTGAGGTAGAAGGGGGGGGGTGGAGTTTTCCCCTTTTGGACTTCTTGGAGCCCTGGTGAAGCTCCTTGGTTGGTTCAGATGTTTTGGAAGGGGTGCAGAGGAAATCCTCGCGCGAATGCTCCTCCTTAGACTTACAGGTCTCTATCTGTGGTTTCATAGCTGAAGATGAAGATTTGGAAGAGGTACTCACACTTTTAGTTCAACGTGACGCCGTTGTCGATGTAGGCTGTTTGACAACTACTGTAGCAAACTGTAGGTCACATGTCTGTGTGGCCATATCCCATGTTGGTGGAGGCGTTGCAACTACAGTACTGTAGTTACCACGTGGTAGGGTCTTAGGCTTACGACTGGCGTACACCTTGCGTGCAACTTGTATTGGGACCTTTTCCTTCACACGGATTTCCTGTATGGCCTGTTCATCGGCAAACACGGGACATTCCCGTGAGGAGGCAGCATGATTCCCGTTACAATTGATGCAATGGGGAGACGGTAGTGGACAAATCTCCTCATGTGCCTCATTACCACAGGTGAGACATGTTACCGGGTTCTTGCACGACTGGCTTCTGTGGTTGAAGCGATGGCACTGATAACACCGATTAGGGTTAGGGATATAAGGTCGTACTGTGACTACCTCATACCCTGCCTTGATCTTCGGCAGCAGAGCCACTCGGTCGAAGGTCAGAAACACTGTGCGAGTGGGGACTAAAACATTGTTTTCTTTTTTCGTCACTCGGTGACGCCTTGCGCTGCCAGATATTCCTTTAGTTCATCCTCAGTCAGACCGTCCAAACTGGCTGAGAAGACTACCCCTCAGGAATAATTGAGGGTTGGATGAAGCTCAACACGAACCGGGTAGCTATGGAGCAGAGTAGCCTTAAGCAGCCACTGTGCCTGGGAGCCACTTTCTGTTTGCAACAGTAGTGTTCCATTACGCAGGCGGTTGCAGGTCTTAACTGGGCCGGCAATGGCATCAACCCCTTTCTGAATAACAAATGGGTTCACCGACGAAAAGGATTGTCCTTCCTCCATACGGGTCACCACAAGAACCTTTGATGTCTAAATTTTTCTGTTCAGAGACACTATAGTCCAGTACGTCAATTTCTAGAGACTCTTTACATTTCCTTTTTTTTATAACCATCGCGGATGTATTCTCCACGATTGCCAGTGTCTCCGATGGCATGCTCATTCCCGCTGGGGGCCCCCAACGGAAGCACACCCGCCTTGGGTGATTGTTCCCACCCCAGGTCACACCTCCCGATCTACAGACAGAGGGACCAATCGGCGAATCGGGAAGGTATCAGCGCAGGCAATCGCCCCTCCCCTGGCCTGGCCTTAACCAGTGGGTAAGCACGCACCCTACATGCCAGCCCGGTGCTGGGACTTACGCATTACCCAGTCACCCATATGGGTGGTCTTCAAGTGCGTACAGGGAGGAGGAAGAGAGAAATAGTAGGAGGAGAAGCCTCAAACGCAGACGCGGAGGCAAATAAAGAGGTGAAAGAAGAGCTTAAGCCAAAAAGGTCAGAACTTCGGTTCCCAGAAGGATGCACAGACTCGGTCCCCAAGAGAGGGGAAAAGGACAGTAGAAGAAGGGTCATGTAGCACGGAAAGGAAAGAGTGCTACAAAGGCTGGGGCCCCGTGCTCGCCACGCACGTACTCACCACAGGGCGGTGAGCACCCTGGGGGGCGATCCCTTTCTTGCGAGAGGATCCATAGGAGGCTGCTGCTCCTCTGGCTCGGGGGGTGGGGACCAATGTCCCCTGGATTTGGGAAGGGGCAGGGGGGGAATTGCTCCCGAAGTTGGAGTTTTGGGAACAACACAGGAAGAGGTGGCCCCCAACCTTTCTGGTACCGGGAGAAGATGGTAGGGCCTGAAGGCCAACTGCAACTATCTGAACAGATTGTTGTTTTGTCACTGTAGATAGCGAGAACGAAGTGGCCGTAGCATATGACGTGATCATGCTTGCAGGGTGGAGCTTCAGTACTTACAATTAGCTTCAAGCTTCAGGTACTTACGTTTAGCTTCTGAGTATGTCAGCCTGTTCAACGTCTTATATTCCATAATTTTCCTCTCTTTGTGCAGAACTGTGCAATATGGTGAGCAGGGTGTGTGAGGCTGTCTGCAGCTGACACAGACTGAAGGAGGAGGGGTATAGGGGATGTTGGAACGAGTTGCATGTCCACACTCCCAGCAGGTGGTACTGGCATCACACTGAGATGACATGTGCCCAAACCTCCAGCACTTAAAACGATGCATGGGGGGGGGGGGGGGGGGGGGGGGAATGTAGGCTTTAACGTCACACTGGTATATCACCACCTTGACCTTCTTAGGCAATGAATCACCCTCGTAAACCAAGAGGAAGGCACTAGTGGCAACCCTGTTAACCTTCTGCCCCTATAAATGAAAGCCTCGCTCTGCAAACTTAATCTCCAGGTGCTCCACAAAAAAATAAAGGCTTTGTTGACTGGAAGGATTCTCCATCCGTATTGCTACAGACCAATTATTTAGGGGCCTAACCCTCACTCTGTTGAGAGACCCTACATTCCTCCCTGGCCAGGGAAGGGAACGAGTGGGGGTCATATGTTGCTGCATTTAAATCAGGTCTTCCTCGCTTAGAGACGGCGGTTGTATGTCTGCCAATGTTTCGAGGTCTTTCCATGGTGTTCCCAGGAAGAGGTAGGGATATAAAAACCCACCCAGGCAGAGCCCCACTTGCCTCGGTAAGCCTAATACAACGGAGGTGCGGCAGGTTCCCCAGAGGTTGCATGCATTTCTTTTCGTACTCATGTGGACAACTTCACACTTCTCATTATTTAGAGTCAATTGCCAATTTTTACGTCATACTGATATCTTATTTAGATTGTTCTTCAGTTGGTTTTGATCTTCAGATGACTTTACCAGAAAATAAATGACGGCGTCATCTGCAACCAACCTGAGAGAGTGCTTAGATATTTTCCTAAATCGTTTATCTAGATAAGGAACAGCAGAGGTCCAACAACACTACCCTGTGGATCGCCCGATATCACCTCTTTTTAGTCAATGCCTTACCATTGATTACTACAAACTGCATTCACTCTGACAGGAAATCCCCTATCGAGTCACAAATTTGGGGCGGTAAACCGTAGCCATGCAACTGGATTAAAAGTCGTTTGTGAGGTACTGTGGCGAAAGCCTTCTGGAAATCAAGAAATACAGAATAAATTTGAGAACCTTTGTCAATAGCAGTCATCACTTCATGTGAGTAAAGAGCTAGTTGTGTTTTGCATGAACAATATTTTCTAAATCTGTGTTGATCTTGAGCCAATAGGTCATTCTGTTCGAGATAATTGATAATATTTCAATACAGGATATGTTCCAAAACCCTGCTGCAAATGATCTGTAACTGTGAGTCAAGTGTACTACCAATTGGGCTCAGATGCAACTGTTATAGACAAGAAGGAAAAAATTATTGGGTGTGAAATGAGCCAAAGTACACAGTAATAAAGAGAAACTCTGAGAAAGAAACTTCCTGGCAAATTAAAATTGTGTGCTGGAACTGGGACTCAAACCTGGGACCTTTGCCTTTCGCGGGCAAGCACACTACCGACTGTGCTATCCCGACAAAACTCACGATGCCACCTCACAACTTTACTTCCGCCAGTACCTCGCCTCCTACTTTCCAAACTTCACAGAAGCTCTCCTGTGAACCATGCAAGAGTAGCACTCCTGGAACAAAGGATATGGTGAAGACATGGCGTAGCCACAGCCTAAGGGATGTTTCCAGAATGAAACTTTCACTCTGCAGTGGAACTCTGAGAAACTCTGAGAAAGTTAATCTGATCACTGTATCAACAATAATCTGTCATTATAATGCTTAATTTTACTTAAACCAAGAAAATATAACCTACCAAATTAGAAAGTAAGCTGCTACTTTGAGAGGAAGAGGAAAAATGGTAACTTAATATTTAATTGATTACAATGATATTTTTCAAAGAAAGCATTAGGACTTACTTCTCTCCTTCTGGCGAAAGGTATGAGTCTATGGAATCATATCGTGACTTGGGAATTCGAAACTTGCAGTGCTTTAATGGCTCCAATCCTCTTTCCTCCCTTGTTCGACAATCTACTGAGCAAGATATTGTGTTCCATCGACAATCTACATCAGTCACATAACCTCGATATACAGGACTAGCAGCAGTGAAGGCCAGCTGCAAATAGAAAAGTAAAGTTACTTGAGAATTCTATTACTAACACTGAATTCTAATCGCAAATCGTAATATACAATACATATAGTTATAAATCTTAATTGACAGGCATTCTTTTCATCAAAACAAAATACCCCAACTAACAAATATAAAACCAAATTGAACACTCTGGAGAAAGTACTAACTACTGGAATAGGTATCGGCACCTTAACAATTTTGTGGAACACTGGAGGTTTGATAAGTATAAACACTCATTCATTAAGCAATCTTATGTAGCTGTGCTGGCAAATATGAGAAGAACTAGTGACTTTCTCATAACAAAGTATACCTAGAAGACAATGAAGTAAGAACAAAGACCCGATAATCAAAGGCCCAGAAAATGGTAGCAAAATTACAGATCAATGTTTATATAGCTTCCAATCTAATTAGTATTGTTATACAGAAATGGCTGTGCAACTTTAAACAGGAAAATAAAAAAATAGATACGAATGTACATAAATAGGAAAATTTGTAAATGACAACACATTATGCAGAAATTAGCTGGTAGCATATTGGTTTACTGAATGAGTAACGAATTTGTGAATGCACAAAACTATACTAAAAAGAAGACTTAATATTTTAAAAGAAGTATGCAGCTTAAAATATGATGACTACAACTAGGATTTTTAGGAAAAAGGTGCAACACACGCGTGAAACTTTAGGCAGAAAATACACCACTTCAAACTGTGAAATTTTTCTATGCAATGCATGTATAAGTAAAAAAATAATGAATAATCTAGTGAAGTACATCACTAAACAACTGACCACTTTTAGGGAAATTGCAGAAAAAAATGTGCATCAATAGACTTTGAAAGTCTATATATATATATATATATATATATATATATATATATAAATAAAAGAGATGACTTACCAAAAGGACCGGCTCGTCGAGAGAAACAAATAAAATCACACACAAACACACATACAAGCTTTCGCCACCACTGGCAGCTTCTTCAGGAAAAAGAGGAAAAAAAGGGGAGGAAAAAGGGAAGGATATGGGTTTTAAGGAAGTGGAAAAGGAGTCATTCCAATCCCAGGAGTGGAAGGACTTACCTTAGGGGGAAAAAAGGAAGGTAAACAAATACACACACACTCAGACATATCGAAACGCAAACACACCTGAGGGGTGTGTATTTGTTTACCTTCCTTTTTTCCCCCTAAGGTAAGTCCTTCCACTCCTGGGATTGGAATGACTCCTTTTCCACTTCCTTAAAACCCATATCCTTCCCTTTTCCTCCCCTTTTTTCCTCTTTTTCCTGAAGAAGCTGCCAGTGGTGGCGGAAGCTTGTATGTGTGTGATTTTATTTGTTTCTCTCGACGAGCCGGTCCTTTTGGTAAGTCATCTCTTTTCTATTTTTATTTTTGTTTATCCCACCGGGAAAGTTTCCCTCTATAATTTTTATATATATATGTATATATATAGAGAGAGAGAGAGAGAGAGAGGGAAACTTTCCCGGTGGGATAAATAAAAATAAAAATAGAAAAGAGATGACTTACCAAAAGGACCGGCTCGTCGAGAGAAACAAATAAAATCACACACAAACACACATACAAGCTTTCGCCACCACTGGCAGCTTCTTCAGGAAAAAGAGGAAAAAAGGGGAGGAAAAGGGAAGGATATGGGTTTTAAGGAAGTGGAAAAGGAGTCATTCCAATCCCAGGAGTGGAAGGACTTACCTTAGGGGAAAAAAAGGAAGGTAAACAAATACACACACACTCAGACATATCGAAACGCAAGCACACCTAGACAGACATTTGGCTTTTCACAAATGTCTGTCTAGGTGTGCTTGCGTTTCGATATGTCTGAGTGTGTGTGTGTATTTGTTTACCTTCCTTTTTTTCCCCTAAGGTAAGTCCTTCCACTCCTGAGATTGGAATGACTCCTTTTCCACTTCCTTAAAACCCATATCCTTCCCTTTTCCTCCCCTTTTTTCCTCTTTTTCCTGAAGAAGCTGCCAGTGGTGGCGAAAGCTTGTATGTGTGTGATTTTATTTGTTTCTCTCGACGAGCCGGTCCTTTTGGTAAGTCATCTCTTTTCTATTTTTATTTATATATATATATATATATATATATATATATATATATATATATATATATAATTTTTAATGACGGTTAATGTTATTGTTAGGAGGCCCTCCATACTGGAGTTTCTGGCTAGACTGACTGAAATTAGATTTTACAATACTATGTCTCAGTGTACCCTTCCTAACAGTCAAAATGTGTCACTGTGCTTCCTTTCCAAAACACCCGACCTCCAGTTTTCATACATTAGTTGTCAACTAATAGTTTTGTGAATGACAACATGTATCTTTTAGTTATTTTTTACTGAATATTTTGTTCAGCTTTTCTTACATCTAAGAATCATCAGGCAAAACTTCCAAAAACCAGCATAAATGGTTGAAAATGATTACTAACTAGCGACCCATTCCAGTTTTGGACGAGTAGAATTCATATTTCTGTAAAAATCAATATGTAATTTTATTTTGTTGGTTGCTATGTTCTATGCAATATGATTAAAACCAGTGCACAGCATGGTAATACAATCCTCAGCATACTAAATCACAGTCTGTAACGTACAGTATATGTAAAAGTTTATATTCGGCGCAGTAGCGCACCTAGGAGAGAAAGAGTCTACTGTAGTAGCATTATCAACACAGACCCATAAACGACACTAGCGAGGGAGGGAAGAGAGGACAGGGACTGTCAAGCCAGATGTTAACTTTACATCAATAAATATCACTAGCCAATCACTATCCTCATTAATTCACATTAGGGAAAAAAATCATCTGCTTATGTTGGAAGTCCCAGAGTGGCGCACCATTTTAACTACCAAGGTGATCGAAAACATACATTGTTAAAAATCAGAGTTATAGTGGCATAGTTTGGTTTCTGAAGAAATCAAGTTAACAAAGCCTGCTTTCTGTTGGGGAGTTTTAATTCGTGGCTCGTCACTGTAATTATTGTACTAACGAGGATAGGGCATTAACCACACGTAATAATAATAAAAAAGCAGTCCCTTTCACTTTTTGACATTTTCACTTTTTTATAATTAATCCTTTCCTGATGGTAGGGCTGCATCCCAATTTTAGAAACTGCCTCACTGCATGACTTCGCAATAATATGCACATTCTTCATTTTTATAGTTTATGGAGTTGCCTTCAGTACTAACAGAGGTCTACAAAAATGAAAGATTGTATCGGGCTACTAAACTTATGGATCTGACTGCAATACTACTAGGAGAGTAACTTGACACCTTTTCTTCCCCTAAGGTAAGTCTTTCCTCTCCCGGGATTGGAATGGCTCCTTACCCCCTCCCTTAAAACCCTCATTATTTCCTTTCCCTCTCCTTCCCTTCTGCCTAAAGAAGCAACTGGGTTGTGAAAGCTTGCGTTTGTGTGTGTGTGTGTGTGTGTGTGTGTGTGTGTGTGTGTGTGTGTGTGTGTGTGTGTGTGTGTTTTATTTGTGCTACTATCACCACCTGTGCTCCTTCGCAAGGTGAGTAATCATCTATATTATATATATAATTTTCCTGCTAGGAATTTTTCGTCTATAATATCTGTTAAATAATTACACACATATATATTCTGTTCTGTCATGTTTGTCTTGTTTCATCCAGATTAAAATACACTGGAACCTCCACTATTGTTAGTGTGGTTTATTTAATTTTGTTTTTATATAGAGATATAACATTTTTGAGGCACTCTCATTGTGAATGGACTGAGTTTCAGTAATAGAATTCAATCACTGTTTTACATGGAACTCTTATGTCATTAATATTCCTTTACCTAAACAATTAGTGCTTTTCATCAACTGCAACTGAGGCATTGAAGAAGTTTTTGTTTACAGCAGATCAATCATCACATACGTGTGTGTGTGTGTGTGTGTGTGTGTGTGTGTGTGTGTGTGTGTCATGGCTTTTAACAGAGAGACATTCACAAGCAATCAGCGTAAAAAGTATTCTTAGTCTGCCTTGTAAGGAATATTCACAATTATTTGCAAAAATAATCAAGATGGGCATACTTCATCAATTCATTTTACTTTTTATAACCTTTCATGAATTTTTGCCTTTCTTACCACCCCACCCCCATGTCCTATGACATTCTTCAGAATGTGACAATGTTTTGCTATGCCAAATTTGGCATACATTTCTTCATTAAGTATCAAACTATTCCTGCAGACAGTATTGTGCCCCCCCTTTCTCTTTTCTTCTTTTTGGCTTCTATTGGATTAACAGGTAAATTGTAGGCAGTAAATTTTCCAATGGGAATCTCTAGAAAGCAGAGAAAAATTCAAGTATATCTTGCCTCTCCCCTTCTGGGAATAAACATGAGTTAGAAGAGGAGGAAGGTGACAGGAGACATAATGAGATTTTAACTTTGAAGTGCCAAAACAGTTTGTCCAATGTCCCTGAAGTCTAACAGAAGGGATGTACAAGTACTTCAAAAGAAGGAAAATAAACATGCTTCAGAGTGCCTGGAGGCATGGCCTTTCTTACATGAGGTGAGGCACCGAGTCATTGAAGACAGTTAAAGACTTAAAACATTGCTATTTTTGTAAAACTGATTCACCCAAAATCTAGTATTTTTATTTATTTATTTATTTTATTATCTTTTGTTCAGTATCCTAAATTATGTTCCTGCCAGAACTGTCTGGACAATTTACTTCAGAAGCAAGAAGAAAAGAAATAAACTTTGGGGATAAGCCAATGCTTTATAATATTCTATAAAAACTGTAAACAAAATATGGAAATATTTCAATGAAATATCATTAAATTTTCAATTTTATAATAATAACAAAAAAGAAAAAATATTTTGCATTAAATAATGTAGAATTTCAGAATAACTCTCTCACATAATGGTCCACTTGTGGTCTGGCTGTCTCAATATTTTCCAAAAATCAACAAATTGTGCAATAAGGCCAAAACTCAAATATGTAGCAGTGGGTCTCACAAACAGATTACAACAAATCTAATAATGGAAAGCCCAGGTTGGAACGGACAATATTGTAATAGGACAGTTTACAACTCACCGTAAAGACGTGACAAGTCGCAACAGTAACACAAGAAAGAAAACACACATACAATTTCTGCTATCGGCCATGACCTCAGAAATAGGAACATTTACGCAATCGCAGAGCACACAACACAGTCACACAACCGTCATCTCCGACTGACACACTTCGAATCACACACTGCGGGAAAAGGGAAGGGGAGGGGGCTATAGGAAGGTTGCGTCATGGTTGTGGGAATGGATACAGCACAGCCTTCCAGAGTATGCACGAATTAGATGGGAGGAATGAGATGCAGCTTGTGGATGGAGTAGGAACACACACACACACACACACACACACACATACACACACACACACACACACACACACACACACACACAGCACTCAAAATAGGAGAGGTTTAGGACAGAGAGGTGGGAACTGTAGTGTGCAGAAAAAAGAGAAGTTATCGTAAGTTGAGGCCTGGATAATTTTGGGATCGGAGAATGCACTGTATGGATACCTCCCATGTGTGCAGTTCTGAAAAGCTGGTGGTGGGTGGGAGGATCCAGTTGGCTCAGGTGTGAAGCAGCCATTGAAATCAAGCATATGTTTCGCTGCATGTTGTGCCACAAGGTGATCCACCTTGTTTTTGGCCAGTTTGGCGGTTGCCAATCATTCTAATGGACAGCTGGTTAGTCGTCATGCCAATATAGAAAGCTGTGCAGTGATTGCTTCTCTCACAGATGGTAAATTACATGGCTGCTCCCATAGGTGGCCCGGCCTCTGATAGAGGCCTCTTAGAGGCCGGGCCATCTGCGACCTTCCTATCTCCTCCCCACTTTCTACACTGCACAGTGTGATTCAAAGTGCGGCAGCCAGAGATGACGGTTGTGTGACTGTCTTGTGTGCCTGTGTGATTGCGTGAATGTTCCTATTTCTGAAGGAGGTCATGGCCGATAGCTGAAAGTGTGTGTGTGTGTGTGTGTGTGTGTGTGTGTGTGTGTGTGTGTTATTTATTTGTGTTACTATCACTACCTGTGCTCCTTCACCTGGTAAGTAATCTTCATCTACGTTTTCTACATAATTAAATGGTTACTTTGATATAGAAATGTCTGTATTATTATTATTATTATTATTATTTTTATTTATTTCTCTACAGAGAAAGATGAGCAGCTAGTCAATACTTTTCTTAGTTCCATACAGCTGACAGTGTCCCAAAAAACTAATGAAAATAAATACAAAACATAGCTTTCATAAAGTTGTTTCTCAATCAGTGAGGTAAGGAGGGGAAAAAGAAGAGAGAGAGAGAGAGAGGGGGGGGGGGGGGCAATTGGATATAGATTCCTCGCAACCTAGGTTATGAGGTAATATGTGGAAAATTAGCAAAGGTGGAGAAAAGGATCTCATAGGCAGTTCAAATATATTGTAAGTACTGTGCAGTTTCAAACCAAGACAATACATTGAGAAGTTGAGAGGTAGAATGGTGTGAGAGATAGAAAAGCCGAAGAAGAAGAAAAGAAGAAGAATGAAAAGTCCAAGGTGGAATGTAAAATGACACATTTCCATTAGGCACTGCAGATATTTCTGCATTCACCTTTCCCCTTCTCCTCCCCTTTCACTGTTTGAAGTAGCACTCGAGCCACAGCAGCTCGAAATAGTGTTCATATGTATGTGAGTTGTGCTTGTATGAATGTGCTCTCTTTCCTGGTGAAAGGCTGTGACGAAACAATTAAAAGTTATGTGAGTGTGACTATCTTTTCCACATGCCTGTCTGCAGCTCAGAGACCATTTTTATAATAAATAATACTAACAATTAACATCTAGAATATTAGGTCACACAAGGCCAATGATGTTTATGGCATTCAACGACCAACATATTGTCCATCAGTGAACCACAATATTGTGATTCTCAAGTTTTTCCCGGTGTATTTGATAATCAAAATATCCACGGGTGTACTGTGCCTGTTTGACACTATAGACCAGCTGTACACCCTTGGATATTCTGATTAACCACAATATTGTCTGCTAATGGCAACAGTGGGCAGGAATGGAGGTATCCAATAATAAGCACAGCATGAGGTTACAGAGAGCAGGTGAATGGCCCAGTCGACAAGTAACTCACAACAGTGCTATAGTGCTAGTGGTGTCGGTGTTAATAAAAGGCAGAAAAATCACAAAAATAAACAAACAAAATTGCGTTATATCTGCAACAACAGTTGCTGAAGTTGACATGTCCTCAAAAAAGAAGACAAGAAATTTCATAGAGCGACAAAGAAGAAATTGATTAAATATTAAACAATGAAATATCCCAGAATGAAACTTTCACTCTACAGCGGAGTGTACACTGGTGGATTAAAATTGTGTGCCGGAACTGGGACTCTAACCTGGGACCTTTGCCTTTCACGGGCAATCGCGCTACCGACTGATCTATCCCGACACGACTCGAGATGCCCCCTCACAACTTTACTTGTGCCAGTACCTCACCTCCTACTTTCCAAACATCACAGAAGCTCTCCTGTGAAACATGCAAGACTAGCACTCCTGGAAGAAAGGATATGGTGGAGACATGGCTTAGTCACAACCTAAGGGATGTTTCCAGAATGAAACTTTCACTCTTTCGCCAGGAAGTTTCAATGAAATATCCAATTGAAATGTCAATAATGGACGTTAGATAACAACTCACCATAAAGAGGCTTGCTGAGCTGCTGACGGACAAAAAAAAAAATAAAATAAAATAAAATAAAGACAATCACATGCACACAACTTAAATTTTCGGCCATGGCCTTCATCAGAAATAGGAGCACATACTTTCTCACAATGTGTTTCTTTTTCTGATGAAGGCCATGGCCGAAAATTTAAGTTTAGTGAATGTGATTGTCTATTTTGGTGCCCATCAGCTGCTACGTGAGCCTCTTTATGGAGAGTTGTTATCTATCCTCCATTATTGATATTAGTTTGTTTATAATGTCAAGATTACAATACAACAGCAAAATACCACAAGATGCGAAAATTAACAATGAACATGCTGGATACCGTAACACAATTTTAACTCTTTCCTGCCAAAGCTACCAAATATTCGAGTACATAACTTCATATTCATATTTGAAGTGTGGCAGCCAGAGGTGACGGTTGTATAAGTAAGTTGTGTGCCTGTGCGATTGCTTGAATGTTCTATTTTCTGAAGAAGGCTATGGCCGATAGTTGAAAGTGTTGTTTGTGTGTATCTCTTCTATGCGCCTGTCAAAGCTCATTGCCATGTCTTTGTGGTGAGTTGAAAACTGTCCTTAATACTATATTGTTAACTTATTAGCACATTAGTGTATTTGCACATTTTTGTTTTCCTTATCTGATGCAAAAATATAATAGAAAAATTTTTAAAAATGGGACTGCAAACTCCAAGAGGATATAAAACAACTGAGAGACATCATGACATGTTTACCTCTGTTAATGTAAGGATTTACCAGCAACAGATAGCGAAATTTTTATATCGAAATGCCGTTTTAGATATTGATCTGAAAGGGGGGGGGGGGGGGAAGCAAACTGAAGTTATCCCTGAATCATATTTCATAAACAAAAGAAAACAAAACTACAACTACTTATTACTGACACCTAGAAACAAAGACAACTACAAAAATAACTTGAACAAAATGCCTCTGACACACTGGATCTTCTGGCATTATACTTCCTATTAATTTCCAAATTCACTGAGGCTATCTGTATTGATCAATACTATTACATAACCAATAAATAATTTTCTTACCTATAATAGTCTACAAACATCCCAGAAGCTACCACTGAGAATGTAATCTGGGAGATGTATATTTGAGAAGTTTACCTGCCACAAGACTGAAGATTTGGATACAATGTGCAATTCTGATACCTATGCATAAGGGCAACCTGAACAGTACACACTACATCATGAAGGTTTTAACCTTCAATCAAGTTCATATTCATTATTTAGGTAATGAGTATTCTGACGTCCACACTCCCAAAACACCACCTTCATGACCTAGGTCGTGAATTACCTTACCCTTCCGTTCCCATCCTTTCTTCTTCCCTTCTCTCCCACCTGATGAAGGAACCATGTTCCGAAAGCTTGTCCTTTTTGTCCCCTTTTTTCTGTTTCTTCATTTGTGTTCCTATATGCGGTACAGCACAAAGGTAAGTATTGGCCACCCAGTCTATCTCGTTTAAACAATATTTAGCATCTCTGAGAAGAATTTTCATCATCAATCTAATAACATGTTTTGGCACATGTGATAAAGACTTTTCCACTGTTCAAAGAACTGTATGCAACGTCTTTCCTGGCACACACATTTGCCTAACATTTTCCATCAAAAATATCGGGAACACGGTTTGTAAACAAATGCTTCATTGTAGTCATCCAGCAGTCATTATGCTTTCAGTTACAAACCACAAGGAGGGAAATGTCACAGGTACTATCCATCCCCTCACTGATAACTATATCTTGAAGTTCAGATGACTTCACAAAACAAATTAACTTCACTAAATTCTGAATTCTTGCTCCTGAGCTATAGCTACAGTTTAAATCTTAAAATTTTTATATGCTATGATTCTGTAAATAATAAAGTTATCACAACCACATATGTGGTAATGAGTATAGGTACACCATTTTTCCAATAAAAATTACTCAGTTTGTTAGATAATTGTTGTTATTTTTTAATCTCTTAACAAATCACACATTGCAGTAAAGATATGAAAAAAAAATATTAAAAAAAAATTGGGTCTAAAATAAAATTAAATATGTCCAACAACTAGAAAGACAATCATGTAGTGCTAAATAACAGTTATGGCAAATGCAGGATAGTGAAAATGAAATTAGGTCCAATATGAAGTATGGAAACTATAATTCTTTCAAATGATCTAAATTATTTGGAGGATAGAAGGTGTTCATTAAGAATAATATAACATCATTGCCTTTTTGGTGATACATCATTGCATGGAAGGTTACTGACTTTTTCTTCTCTTTTACATTCTGAACAATTTTAAAATCAATACCTAACCGTGTATCATCAAATCACAAGTCAAAGTTCTCATACTAGTGAAATAGAGGGGAAAAACAATCTATAGTATCACAACACCATAACTTAAGACTTAAGAAATAAATAATAGGCAGAGGTACAAACCTGACACTTGTGAATGTTTCTAACAAACTATTGCCATAAAAGAAAGAATACTGAGCCGATTAATTTCATATATGACAATTCATACTGAAAATTCCCAAAATAGAGACAAATGGGCCAATGAAGCAAAAGAACTTCATGACTTCAACAGGAGGGAGCATAAACAGCCTTTGCCATCCTAATAAAATATTTTCAGATAGTTGACCGGGTCATCATATTAGTTTCATAGATCAATGTTTCAGCCACTGTTGCAAGTAACTTAACAGTAAACTTTTCATGTCACGTGTGTTTGCTGTTTAGCAATCAGTTGTGCCTTGCTGGCTGGCATGGTTTAAACAAAACCGTGAAAAGGAAGGAATCCTTTTCATTACAGCCTTTAATCAAAAGTTCCAAAATGACTAAGTATTACATATGAAATCTGTCTCACGTGTTCACAAAACAGAAGTAAAATTTACAACTTTTCTTAAGAGTAACATCAAGTAATATGTTATCTTCACTACTACAGCTAACTACTTCCTGTTGGTTTGTGCATCGGATTGTTATGTCATATGAAGTCAAACCAAGTCCAATAGCTGAAATGGAATACTGAGGATAAAATTACTGATCATCCTATGAAGAAGCAGGATAATATTTTTGATAAGATGGAATGACCTGCCAGCCTACTTTTGGCTAAATGAATTCTATCATCATCAAATATGAGAGCTTATGTATTGTGTATGGAATCTACATATTTTCTCAATCTCACCCTTCCAAACACTTCTTAAGTTATCTATGATTGCTCAGAAGCACACTAAAGCAATTAGCCATATTATTGTTATTATTATTATTATTATTATTATTATTATTATTATTATTATTATTATTATTATTATGTAAGATGAGAGTGTACACATTCTTAAATGCAATAAGTAATAAATGCTATCTCTTATGCAAATTTTTCTAGAATGTAGTTCTTTACATTATTGCTACATTCACAGCTGAATTTATTACAATATAATCAAGTTACTATTCAGTGTTAAAAAATTTTAAATATTGTACACTTTTCATAGCGTTTCAAATTTATTTTTTTCTCCATTTGCTTGTTCAACACTACTTCTGCTTACCACATTGTGTTGTCAGTTTAATGTACTTTGGAGACATATTCCAGTTTATTCTTCTGTTGTATGTCAGATTTTTTACCTTCCCTCATTTACCTAAAGTTCACTTTCTCATCAGCATTCATTTATTAATACTTCTTTCTGGTTAGACATTGCTGCATTAATCCGGTCATCAGTTTTTGCCATAAAAGGCGATACCTACGAAATATTCAACAATTATGAGATACTGACTTATATTATGGGCTCCCAAGCATGTTACAATGAGTAAGAAAACACCCACCCACCAAATAAATCTAATTTGCTTGCTAGACTTGAAACATGTGATCTTCAGTCTCAAGCTAACTTTCTTTTCAACTTACTGATATTCTTGGGAAAAAATATGGGACACATTCAAGACGAAGGTATATGGCACAATGACTCTACAAGAGTAAACCAAACAAATTAGGAAAAAAATGAAATAAATGAAGAAACAAAATAGCTAATTCCTGATCAAGACGTAGAATTAACTAAACGGATTTGAAGCAGCTGAAAGCTAATTCCTTAAACAAACAAACAGTTTTAATGGGCGAATTAAAACAGATCGTAAGTAACTTAATATGTACAACAGGAGTCAAATATTAATACAACAAAAGCTATAGTTACGATAAATGTGTCCTAGTTCATCTTAGTTCTATATTTTAAGGCTTTCTTTGACATATTATCTCACTATGTGCATACTGCTGTTTCACTTTATCAATCTATCCGATGATAAACTATGTCATTCAGAGTTATTAATCTCTCTGTATCTTATCATTTAGACCAACATTCCATAGCAAGTCTGCAAATGGTTGAATATACCACTTCCTATGTCAGATTACTTGCTGTTTTCATCAAACAACTTCTTTCACTACCATATTTCAATAATATGAAGGAAAGTCAAAAATGAGGATATAGCAACTCACTGTTGAGATGTTCACCGAGTCACAGACAGGCATGTAAAATAGACAATCACAGTCACATAATTTATTTTTCAACCACAGTCTTCATAAAAAAAAAGATACACATACATCACATAATCACTGAGACTTAACTCAAGCACACATGACCACCATGGGAGACCTGATGACATTCATCAGTACAAGACGATAAAACAAAATGGACTAAACAACAAGCTGAATATTGGCACCCTTAATCGAAAAGTGGAGGTAATGACAGATGTACTAACAGATAAAAATTTAGTTATTTTGGAACTAAGTGAAACGAAATGAAAGAGAAAAGGTGAAGAGCATTTGAGATGAGAGGAAAATTGTACTGGAGTGAGAATGACAGGATCAGAAGAAACTGTGTGGCAGTGATGGTGAATAAGAATGTACAAAACTGCATTGAAAGTGTGATATGTCAGACAGGATGATAATCTTTGACCTGAAATTCCAAAAAGAAATGTTAAAAGTTGTCCAGATTTATCCATCTCAAGTGGGATGTAGTGAAGAAGAGAAGATAGACTGAAAATGAGTTAGAGAACATATAAAGAGTGCTCATATAGTGATTGGAGATTTTAACGCAAAGGTACGCAAAGACAGAAGGGGATTGAGCACGTGTTGGGATGTTTTGGATACGGAGACAGAAATGGAGAAGGGGAAAGAGTCTGGATTTGTGCCAGAGGAATGGAATGAAAATATCAAACAGCTGATTCTTGAAGAAAGAAAGTCATGTTATCATCAGATACAGCTGGGATGGACGAACCAAGAGTCTAATTGATTATATTCTAGTAGACAGGGAACAAGGAAAGAAACTACGAAATATGAAGGTAATACCAAGTGAGACTGCAGTTGGAGACCATAGATTACTGGTGGGTCAGTGGAAAATGAATCAATATGTGAAGAATAGAAAAGAGAAAAAAGTGACAAGGAAGAGTAAAAGTGCTGAGAACTATAGAAAATTAATTATACAAGATCTACGAAAAGGAGTTCTCTGTGATGTAGAGAAAGAGTGGAGTATATTTAAAGAAACATTGGCTGAAGCAGCAAAAAAAAAAAAAAGAAAAAAGTGTGTGGTACAACATCCGGAAAGGAAAAAATAAGACAGACAGCTGGTGGGATGATACCACAATCAAAGCAGTTAGAAAGAAAAAATGGAGCATGGATAAATTGGTGGAAATCTAAAAAGAAGAGAACCATAAAAGATATATGGAGGAACAGAAGAAGTGCAAAGAAATAGTGGAAGCAGCAAAGAAAAAGGTATGGGAAGAGTTCACAAAAAGAACTAGAAGAAGACATGAAGAGCAATAACAAAATGTTTTATAAAATTATGAAAAATAAAAGGAAGGCTTCTGAAATATCAGTAAAGATGGAAACAGAGGATGGTAATGTGATTCAAGACCCAGGGGGTGTAAAAGATCTCTGGAAGGAACATTTTAGGAAGTTGTTAAAATACTGAGGAGCAGGTTCATAAGGAAACAACAAACAATGGAGAAATTGACAGAAGTTGGGTAACAGAATTAGCAAAAGTTACAGGGGAAGAAGTGGAAATAGGAGGAGACATTATTCCCATCTTCAAAAAATGGAAATAAAAGGCTTTGTAAAAACTACAAAGGAATAACACTTATGAGTCATACAGCCAAGATTTTTTAAAGAATTGCACTAAATCGAATAAATGAAAAGATAAAAAAGGAGCTGAATGAGGAACAGCATTGTGCGGAAAGAAGAGGTGTGAGCTGGCAACGATTGGAGAAATAAAAGTGATGGGACAACAGAACTATATACAGAGGACTCCTCAGCAGTCAGGCCCAGCAGTAGCTGGAATTGGATATGGATACATACATACACTGGTCAAAACAATTAGGTAGATTCTGAAGTACTGTCATTAGCAAAATGATCTAAAATGGATCAACGTCTTTCTGTTGGTTCTAAAGAGTGGAGACAACAATGTTATGGCAACCAAGATAGTGATAACAGAAAGTTTGTAGTGTTACATTGAACACTACCACCTTCATTTATTTCGACTTGAGGTATCTACATATTAATTAAGTTGTTATTAGGCTGGACCAGAACAGAAACTGCCACCAGAACCAATGTTTGTAGCAGATTCTGGGGGTGAAGGTCAGCGCACAGTAATCACAGATGACATAGGACATAATATGAAGAAGTTTCTCCATGATTTACGAATAACACTGGAAAAAACAATTGAAGAATTGTTCTTGTTGATTTTTATGTATGTTCTTGGTACTATTGTAATATTATTCATTCACGGTTTGATTTATGTTCAATGTGTTCGTCCATAAGGCGAATAAATTGATTTAAAAAGTTTCTCAAGGAAAAAAAAAAAGGAGTTTTTCTTTATATTCTTATTTATTATGGACATCTTAAATTAAACAACAAGTATCAAGAAGAAGTTTATTCATTATGGTTACACGTTCTAGTAATGACAGAGGCACAGCTGAGGCTGAATCTCTTAACTAAACTTTTCACAACTACGTTAAAGTTATGTGCTTAACCCGCCTGTGAGACACTTAATATGAAATGTTTGTTCTTGCCATTTGAAGCAGAAATTTTAAACGGCAGCAAGAACATTTCCATCTGTAAATCTTGAAATAATACATGACTGCAGATCCTCAACAACAAGAAACATTTCAAGTTGTTGCAGAGGTTGGTGTAGACTTGTTTTTACTCTGCCAAATGAATTACACAACCAGTTAGTTGCATTCAGATAATGTAGTGAGCAGGCAGGGCAATGCAACAACAACAACAAAATGACTTACCCAAAGCTATGGGATGGAGAGCCATAAGAAGGTTGGAAGTGGTTCAGACACTGAAGGAGGTGGCTGCAGCTATTGTAGTGTCCCAAAGTGTAATTTCCAGGACCTGAACATGACTTCAGACAACAAGATCCATTAAAAGGAGGCAAGTCCAAGTTCGTCCGCAAGTAAATAGTGGAAACTGTTGCCAAGACAAATGGGGAAATATGTTGTGTTACAAGGCGTATGGGCTAACAACATTTTCCATTACCTCACTAATGTTTAGGAAATATTTTTGTGAACTCCTGAAGTTACAGCTTGATGGTGTCATGATGGACACAGAGCAGCAAGAACTATTAAGAATTAACTAGGAAGACAAACAATTGAAAACTGATTTACTAGAAGTCCTTCTTAGTTGTCTTTCAAAGAGTGAACTTCTGTACAGTAGCTGCTTGAATCTACTATCTCAACTCTGATCTGTACACACACCTCAATGATGAAGTACATGACAAAAATTGTTATTTCACAGTAAAGATAAATTGTACTCTTTCCTTTTAAAAATGATTGACTGCAGAAGAAGAGAGGTCCAAGCCATACCACAAGAACACATGGTGAAAAAAAGGAACCAAGTAACAGGTCCTCTGCACACTGCAAGATTTAGCAGCAATCAACAGAGTTTTAAAAAGTTAAAATATGTCAGAATAATTGGGTGACAAAGTGGAGCAGTAACCCATCAACAGAGAACAAATTTCATAGGGTAACACTTTACACGATGTATCATAAATGTAGGAACACTTTTTCAGGCATGTCTTATTTCAATATCTGCGAGTCCTAGCAAACATTTTTTACAATTAAAGTCATACTAATTTGAATTTGTATCAATTTCACTTACCACATATACGGAGCATTGAGCACTCAATGGATACACCAACTACATGTATTGTCATCAAGCTTTCCGACAGTGTAAGATAAGTGACAATATCAATCATGTTTATGTGTGTGTGTGTGTGCCAAAATCTTAGCAACCCAACTGTATTGCCAGTTGTTAACTTTATTGTTTCCATTATCTGCAGTCCATACTACAAAATAGACAACATTTTTTTTGTTTCCTTATAACCCTAATAGGAAGATCTGTTTAACACTGAAACCTTACGCCTAGTCGAAAGGTGTTAGAATGGTATACTACTAACTGGAAGAACATAAATATGCCAGACAAAAAATAGCATATTACCATTATTGGGCACAGTGGTGCTAGCTGATCGTACAAAGTTCTGGCTTCATTAATGTTGCATGCTTGGAATGTGAGCTGTAGGCAGCAACATCCCATGCCAAAACCCATACAATCCATATACACATGGTCAGGTAAAGCTGCTCTGGAGCTCTCTTCATCATTCAGCTCCTCCTTGAAAGGTGATGGTGTGTACTTGTCTTTAAATACTGCAAACCAACAGATACACAACATAGGTTCACCATGCAATCAATATTAATACTGTCCTGTTACTAAGAGAAATTTGCTTGCCCTCTTATACATTTTCAACTATTCATTTCTGGAGATAATTTTGACAGTCATTAAAAAACAATTACTTCTGACTGGTTAAGGTATTGTAATTACAAAATGACTTCCATACCACCCCCAGAAGAAAATACTGTAGAGAAATAGGACATTTTCAACTGAAATTATAGATATATCATAACCATGCCTAGGGGAGTGACCTGCTTTAAATTATTAGCTGTCACCAGTAATAATGAACACAGCTAATGTGTGTAACCTCCAAAAATGGAACTCTAATTTCTATGGAATTTCCTGCAACTACAATAATTTACAGTACAAAAACTTGTGAATATTTACCAATGTTAGAACTAAAATATTCAACAACAACCAAAAATAAATATGATTATGTATGAGCAGTTTTTTACTGTGGAACATGTGAGTTGAAGAAAAGGAATATTAATTCTACCAAATGTGTCTTTCTTATTAATTTTAACTTCACTGTTCTTTGCATTTTCCTTATCAATTTACCTTTCATCCAACAACTGCTGAAACTTTAAAAAATTGTAAAGCAGGAAAATGGACAAGTAATTAACTGATGGAAAATATGATAGGTCTCATATAGCACAATTTAATAAGTCTACTCCTCCATCTATTGCAAACCCTGTTTTGTAACATTATTATATCTTCTGCTTAGGATTCTTCTTATTGCCCTCAATGGAGCAAAAGTGACATTCCTATGATAACAGTTTTAAGGTATTTGTAATAATGGGTATGTTTATTATATTAATTACTCATACTTGCAAACCAAGCTAGATATGGGCAGAAGATTACTGTTTCTTGCAATAACTTTTGCTTTTTTAACATTTTAGTCACTGAAATAGTCTAAAATAAAATAAAACTGTTTTATGCTGTTTTTTCTTTCAAAAACAAAGTAATAAGCAATAATTAGCCTACTAATTGGAAAGATGTGAAATCTAGATATGGTATTTTTTATTTTTACCACAACAATAATTTTGTTCAACAATCTTTTAAAGGGCTCCAATCATCAGAGAGAACTGATGTACAGCAAAAATGGCATAAAAATAGTCAATCAACAGCACTGAAAGGCTGAAGAGCAGTATTTAATGACTATTATTCTTTCGCCTTTTCAAAAGTGAAGTAAAGAATTACCATACTTTTCCTACCAAAAGGCAAGAAATGTTGGTTAATTTGTTACTGTTATTACTGTTTAACACTTTGAGGACTGGGCACAATGGGTGACATTCAACCAACTGGTACTGAGAATTTTCAGTTATTCTAAAAATTGTACAGTAGACTATACAGCATAGGAAATAAATAGCTTTTCCCCTGCAGAATATTGTAGATAAACATTTACTCCAGAGAGAAAGATTTTATATTAAAATGGAAATGTGTTGTTTTCATACCAAAAAGCTCAAACACTGCAGTCAAAATTAGAGATGTCTTCATCAAGTTCTGAATCACTATTGTTCAATAGAAACTATTTCTTCATCCTGAAAGGCCACGACGAAAATTAATCAATGTTTATTGCCAAAATCAACTATCGAGCAAAACCTTTGCACTGTTGCAGCACGTGAAAGCAAGTTAATCCCGACATATTTTATTCCCACCTCAAACAGTGGCAGCTGATACAACTGTAGGTTTTTTCCTTGGTGCTACCATAATGAGAGTAGTATTATACTGACAAAAGATGTAAGTCACATGTTGAAAGACATTAAGAAAACAAAAAATCAGCCACCGTAGGTACCGATATTTTCGTCGTCGAATCCCATCGACATAGCATCTATGACGCTCGTCTCTAAAGTGTTAAGTGAGATGGAAACCAAACATATGAAACTATGAATATAATTTACATTTTGACTAACACACCCTGTCCCCCGAGACAATATGGAGCACCAGACCACAGATGGAACAATCAGAGGCGGGTCTGATGGGCGCAGACCACAGAGGGAGCACCTACAACCGCCAGTGGAGGAGGAAGGCCGCAGACAAATACTGGACCTGGTCAACTCAGAAGGTAGTCTCAGGTCGCACCTGATGAAGGTTATGAGTTACGTAGCTGAAATATTGTGCAGAGTAGACACTGACATCCGGCAGAACACCCGACTACCCGTCATGTCATTAGATCACCGGGAAAGCCTGAAAAGTTACATTATTGATCTTACTAATACAATTTAGACTACTACGAAGATAAAATATTGTAGCATTATCATACTTTGACTGAAGATGGCACAGGGAAACAAACTGGGATGGGGTGGTAGAACAGAGGAAGAGAAAACTGTTGTGTGAAGGTTGGAGAGATATAATGTTACCGAGGTTGAAACAAGTCAATTTTAGTAACAAAGGGAACTGATGGAGAAGGGGAGGATCTAAATGGCCTAGATGGTGAATAAGCCATTGAAATTAAGCCTGTTGTCTCCTGCTGCATGTTGTGCCACATGGTGGTCCACCTTGCTCTTGCCTACAGTTTGACAATGGGCATCAATGCTAGTAGACAGCTGGTTGGTAGTCAAACCAATACAGAAAGCTAGTTGATGAATGCAACAGAGCTGGTATACGACTTGACTGCTTCCACAAGTGGCCAAGGTTCTGATGGGGTAAGATAAATCTGTGATGGGACTGAGTAGGAAGAGCTGGGTGGGTGGACTGGGCATGTCTTGCATCTAGGTCTTCAACAGGAATATAGTGTCTGTGAAAAGCGGTTGGAGTTAGGGTTACGACAGGGACAGATTAGGGTATTATGGAGGTTGGATGCACAAAAGAACACTTTAGGAGAGGTGGGAAGATTTTGGGTAGGGTGCCCATCAATTGAAGAGATGACAATAGATAATCAAAGTCCTTGGTAAGTTGTTCCAATCCAGGGTGGTATTTGGTGTTGAGGACACTCCTTAGTGGCTGGTTCTCTAGGGTGATGGGAGGAAGATACAGCACAAGAAATCTGTAAGCAGGTAAGGTTTGTGGGGCGACAACTGTCTGTGAAGGTCTTAGTCAGACTCTCAGCATATTACTCTTACCCATTAGAGTCCAAATCACCTGTGAAAGCAACCTCGAGACATACCAGCTCTGCCACAATCATTACCCAGTTTTTGTATCAGTATGCTGACCAAACAGATGTCCACCAGAACGAATGCCCACAATCCAATTAAGAAAAGTTAAAACTGTCTAATAGTACTGTCAACAAATGAAGCAGTTACACCAACATATTCCTGTAGAATAGAAATTACCTTTACAAAATAGTTCAGATAGTAATAATTTTTATTCAAAAATGTTACAAGTGAAAACAAAAAAGAAGAATTTAAAAAATGAGTTATTTTTCTTAACCAGGTCCCTTCTGATTTACATTCAACCTTCTGTTAAACAGTTTTTTTTCCACAAATCTTGCTCAATGTCTTTTCAAACTGACAACCTCAGAGAGATAACTATTGGATGAAATAGCACTACCTGCTGTAGCATATGAATATTCTGTAAACCCACTCAACAGCTTTCAATAGCCTGTGAACAACAATCTGCCATAGTGGCCTAAACAGTGAAATCCATTGCATATTAGAATTAAGTTACTTCTCTGTGATATCCCACTGTGCATGTCTCCCATGAGTAATATATAATGTCACATTAGAGAACACAATTGCAATAAATTAGTAATTGTAATTTTTCATACTATACGTATTCCATCATCAAATACATACATAACCCCTTTTGTTAACTTTAAAACTATTCAAAGAGATTTCGGGCTTATGGCTAGTCATTGTTTACTTCTTAATATTTCGAAGGGCCACCAAAGGCCATCTTCCTCTGAAACGTCAAGACTGATGAAGACACAAAACATTTCATTATGTATAGCACACAGAGTATTACAGTGAGAGTAATTACAGTAACATTGCCCAGCAATGCCTTCGTTGGTAGTGGTGTAGAACTCAGGTTGTGTGTGTGTGTGTGTGTGTGTGTGTGTGTGTGTGTGTGAGCCAACATCTTCGCCAGTCTCTATGGCTCACCTGTAGATGGCTGGCAGGTGTCCAGTTAAAATATTGTGGAGGGAAGTAAATGAAGACAGACTGCAAGCCCAAAACTCCAAACATTCATAGGCCAGTCAAATTAGACATTGAAAATACAAATTGTGATTTTTTTAATATGTTGCTGGGATCAGAGTAGTTATTACCACTTCCAAAGTACATTAAATATGTCACAACTTAAGCCTAACCACAGAATTATATGTCCAATAGTTTTCTAGATATGAAGGGTCAAAAATTGGCTTATTTTCACCAAAAATGTTTGCTCCAATTTCAAGCTGAATATTGGCCTAACCACTCATCCTGCGAGAAACGTCATGAGAAATTGTACAGCTCTATCTTTAAAAAGGAATATAAGAATTTAAGTGCATCTGTTTAATTAAAAACTTACATTTCAATAACCAAAAACTCTCACCATTGTGGTTTCTTAGTAGGTCCTGGTTGTTCACGGACATGTTCTAGGATATGAGGAAGTTCCTGCGGCACTGTATCCATTCCTGGCTGTTTGCCCGAAGGTGTGAGATCATCATAATCACCTTCATCCTTGTACATCAGATTCTTAGTGGCATTGTAGCAAGTGGTACCAGAGCAGTGAGAGCACAAAGGTGAGCATTGACGCCCAGCTCTCCGGCAGTTGCACAATCCCATGCATCCCTTCCTGAACTTACATGAGAGCGATCTGAGAAGTTTTGGTGGGGCTGGTTCACATAATGTTGTTATTGGTAATAGACCATCTCCTCCACTCCAAACATATTTGCCCTTGGTGATATGTGCGGTAGGAATGGAAGAAAGCAGATTCTTTGTTCAGGGGCAAAAGTCCCAGGTCCACCTTCATATTGGCTGCTGACTTGAACAGGCAGAATCGAACACGATGTAGCGTGTCAAAGGTTGTGTCCCCTCCATATAGAGCGATAAAGCACTTCTCTCTGACATCAGCTTGGGCTCTACTGTTCAAAATGTAAATTTCCAGAAAATAACACAGGTGAGTTAAGTGGAACAATTTCTTTCTGTCGAGGAGAAATGAATTAGACCAACAGATTTGAACTCTTCATCAGCCATGGAAAAACAAAATTATGGCAGATATTACTCATGAAACTAGAGATGTCAGAGAAGTGTCTTAGGGCTCTGTGTGGAGAGGACACATCCTTCGACACCCTGCACCCTCTTTGATTATGCTTGTTCATCAACTCAGTAGCCAATGCAAAAGGTGTAGCCAGGACATTTGCCTCCTACCAAAGAAGCTGCTTCCCTCCATTCCTACCTCCCATATCATCAAGTGCAATATTGATTGGGAGTGGCGAAGGATGCACACAGTAGTATTGGTCGAAGAGCTTCGTTGGTCTATTACCAATAACAACATTATGTGAACTAGCCCCACCAAAACTTTTCAGATCGCTCTCATGTAAGTACAAGAAGGGATGTATGGGATTGTGCAACCGCCTGAGAGCTGGGCTTCAATGATCACCTTTATGCAATCACTGCTCGGGTATCACTTGCTACATCATTACTGCAAGTCTGATCTACGAGGATAAAGACGATTACGATGATCTCCCGCTTTCAGATGAACAGCCATGGACTTCAATGTGACTTACAGAGTATTTATTTAGATACAGCATCACAGCAGCTTCCTCATGTCCCAGAACAACCAGGACCTTTTAAGAAACCGAAAAAGTGAGAGTTTTCTGTTATTGAAATGTGAGTTTTTAATTAAACAGATGCATTTAAATGTACTTAAATTTCTTTAAAGACAGTACTGTACATTATGTCTTTGCAAGTCTATAATTTGTTATGGGTTACCATTTGGGCTCATTTTCAAAAATTTCAATTTATTGACTTTTTGATTTTGTACCATTTGAAGAGAACTACTCACTCTAGAGAGTTCATATTGTGCTTATTTTAAAGCTAATAAAATTTTCTACAACTTCAATCCTCATTACTTTTCTCACAGGATCAGTAGTTATGCCGATATTCAGCTGGAAATCGGTGGAGAACTTAAAATTTACATTTCTTTTAACCAAAAAAGAGCCCATTTTTATGCTTCTTAACTAGAAAACTATTGGCCATATAACATTATGGTTAGGCTTAAAATGTTACATTTTCACTGTACCTTGGAAATGGTAATAACTATTAACTTGTAAAAGTCGAACTATGAGTTAGCAGGCAACTAAAAGAAAGTATGAAAATTTCACTATTTTTCACTTATAACTTGGGAAGCACAGGGTTTACGAAGCTGCAAACTTGGTTTCATACTACTCTAACTGGTCCTAACAACACATTAAAAAAATTGCATTTTTAGCCCTCTATTTTTACCAGGAAAATTTTAAATTTCACACCCTACAAAGTCTTACTCATTGGGTACTGCCGGAGAGACTCCACAATCCTTATTTCTACAGCCTACAAATACTACAGTCCACAACTTACTTGGCAAGTTAATTGCAACTTTTTCTCCTCTTCTTTCTCTTATATTTCTTGTGAGAGTTTTAAATCGTGGATGGCCTGGAAAAATGACATCGTCAGGAAAGAAGAGTGAATGTGATGCTCCTTTGTTTGGAGTAGGAACTGTCAGAGGATCTGTGAAATTTGGGCACCCCAGCCTAAATGAAACATGGTGTCAATTACTAACAACTAAAATTATTTAACACTAATTGCTGAAAATAAATACATGTTTAAATTTATTAATAGTTCAAATATAAATATTTTATTGTTAGTGCCATCTCACATACAGTGAAAACAAAGACGAGCTGAGACATAGGAAGCCACCTCTAAAAGGTTTTCATTGTGATCAAAGGTTCCAAACACTCATTCCAATTTATTGTACAATCATGAACTGAAAACACTTGGGTCAAAAAAACTATTACATAAAGTTGTTATGCCATAATAGAGGGACTAATTGAGCAAGAAGTTCTAATTATTGCATATATCCATACCTGTATTGAAATATACAGATTTAAGTAGTTTCTAGATCACACACACACACACACACACACACACACACACACACACACACACACACAGCTGATACAAGCACATTTCACGTGAACAGGTATATCAGCCATCACTGGTCCACTACATCTCAAGTATTGCTTCAACTGTGAGTGCAATTCAAATAGGGCAGTTTGGATACAAAGAGCACTGATGGCCAACCAATACCATCACATCAAACACCATACCACAAGACAAAGACATAACACTTTGTTCTACACAGAACCACAGACCCAAAGTGCCATTAAAGAAGTGGACTGAACAGCTTACAAGTTGTTATGAGATATCTTGAAAATATAAAATATATATAAAAGAAAAGAAAAGCTGGTGGAGAAGGGAGGGAGAGTATATCACACAGCTTACTCACATGTAAACTGTCGAAATATTTCTTATGATATTTGGGCTATTCTTATCTTCAAAATGCTGAAAAAAACTATGCTGAACTTTTTTTTTTTTTATTTTTATTTTTTTTTTTTATAAAGGGGGAAAATGTCACCTGTCTTGACAGATTTTATTCCTACCTCTGTCTTTCTCTAACTTGCAATAATCTTTTCATTTCCATCCAAATTTATTCTCCTTTTAACTTCATGTGGCCCATCTTTGTGTTAGTGAAGACTGTAACCAATGGACAATCTCTGTGCATCCACATCCCTAATTTCTGAAACTAAATACTGTGAATTGGACAAATGCAAAGATAGTAAAGAAAATGTATTTATAACCCCTCGGAAAAATATTATATGCTTAGGCTTAGATGATAAAGATGAACTTCTAATTTCTTAATAGCTAGATAGGTAGAAAATGGAGTTAAGTCTCAGGCTGATAAACACTGTGACGAACAGTTTTTAGAGTTGTGTAACCCACTAAATCGGGAAAGATGGAAGCTTTTAGTCTTCACACGTCAGGGACCACCACCAGAAAGCTAATAAAACAGCTAGAAATTAATAAGGATATACAGACCTAACTGGAAGATATGCTGTTTGAGGACCCATTAATACTTATTTTCTATCAGACTGTATTGAACAAAGGCTAATGTCTAGTCTTGTATTATTTTCCACAGTAAAATGATGATTGAAGGGCATACTGTCTGAATCATTTAGCCATAAAAAGTCTTGCTTTACCCGACAATGTTGGTCAAATGTTAATAATACAATTAGATTCAAATGACTTATTTTCCCATGTAATAAATAAGACCTAAGTTGAACAGAAACAAGGATGAGTGGATAACTTATGCGATTAAAATAATTTGTGCTAGGAAAGAGAGAGCTCTAGGGGCATAATTTTACAATGTGATTCCATCCGTCTGCTTTAACCTCTGACCTCACCAAAATTGTGGCAATAACATATATACAGGCATAGCCAACTTGACAACCCAATCATGAAAAATACCAACATACACACATAAAAGCACACAAAAATTAATGTAAAACCAATAAAATGACACTAACGGGAATGCGGGGATTTTGGATGGGGACATTCTATGTAAGAAGAAAAAAAAGGCAAACTGAAAAAACGCAAAAATAATTTTAAAAATGCCTAAACTATGCACAATAAAAACTGGAAACATTCAAACAACTATACATGGAATTGGATAGTTCAAGTGACCTATGAGATTCTTCCAACGAAGACAGCGATACCAATTCAATCTTCCCCAACCCTTGCTACCAAGCAACAAACAACAAAGAAATAGTATCAAACAATTCAGTCATTTTCAAATGTTCTTCTGAAATAATCTTCTTCACCACAACCACTTCTGTATTTTCACATCTTTTAGCTTCGCCAACTCGTGACCAAACTGTTGTCTTCCAACAAACTATACCTCAGGCTGCTTTCCTGATCAGTCTACCACCAGAACCAGTTTCTCACTTTTCACATTTGTTGGCTTTGCCACTACCAATAATAACACCACACCATCTACATGCATTAGTATATTGCCAACCTACATACACTATGGAAATTCTTCTGAAAATCCCCCTTACATTGATCTTAACTTTATGTAAACACCCTTAACTACCACCAACGCCAATAAAAACTTCACCACAAAGAGTCAACAAAAGAACAACATAATTGAAAATTGTGATACCAGACATTGGCTTTGACCCATGACATCATTGGTGGTCACATACTAAATGGGAAAAAATGCAGGAAGCAACATTACGAAATTCAAAAAATACTCCAAAAGTAAAAATTTGGAGTATCCATCCTTAGAAAAACAGAAAAATAAAACATGAAAATATGGAAAGGCGAACTAAACTGGAAGCATCACACTACTAAATTGCAAAGTAACGCACACACAACAGAAAACTACTTTGAGAGATGCAACCACTTCATATGAATAAGAAGATTGTCAAATACCATACAGAGATTATAACCAAAAATGATTTGAACCATTTAATTTTAACAATGGAAAATTGTGTTGTTGTAAGTTATTTTATTGTACAGTATATTTATGTTCTGATTCTTTATGACAAAGCATCTTCTTTTTTGCATCTTCATGTATAATGTGGGACAAAAAAAATTACCTGGCGCAAATAACAAAGTCCAAGAACAGGGAGGGCATTGTACATGGCCAAACTAATAAGCGCGAGTGTTGCCAACTCCAGTGGTCTGTGCAACTTCAGCTTGCTGTTTACATCATCAAATAGAAGCAATAAAATAGGGTAGGCAATACAGTAGTGCAGATACAATATATGTCAAGATTCATTGCTCTTTAACTCATGTAGCATTTATTTTAGAGAACATTATTTGAGCGCACAGAAACAATTTTAGTATAAGAATTTGGGTAAATTTACTACAACACACTGCTTCTCACATGTTTCATTAGGTGAGTGGACAGGCTGACAGTTTATGAACACAACAGGCGCGTGTTCGAATCCCACTTGAGTCAATTTATTTTTTATTTTAATTTTTGACCTCTTGCAGATAATAGTTTAAATATTAATTTGGTAAAAATTGTGCAGTTGTAGGCTTTTAAAGATTTTTTGAAGATTTTATTTTATAATAATCTAATCTTTAATCAGGCAGACAAGTGTTCACAGTAATAATACTGAAAATGGGTGTATTTTGTTTGTAATTACTTCAATCACTATGTAGTGTCCCTGTAGTTTTCAGCTAAGAGAAACTTATCAGCCGATTAGTACATCTCATAGGTTTCCTTCAAAATGGCTGATGTGAAAGTTTGCAAGTGCACAATTGCTCTTTTTGAAAGTGGTATTAATGTATCTGAGGCAGTACATCATTTTGGTGTAGATGCTTCCACAGCAAGGAGATGGATCAGATGATTCAGAGATAATGGTGAGGTAAGATGATGTCCAATACCTGGAAGACTGCAAGTATATAATCGAAGAGAAGATCATGAATTGGTCAGAGCAGCCCAGACTGCTCCTTTCTCAGGGAACTAGGGAGAGCTTCATATTTCAAAAACTGCTCTCAGACGATTAAATGACTATGGAATCACATCCCGTTGTGCTCTCATTAAAGAACCATTATCTGATGATCAAGCTGTGGACAGACCAGCATTTGTGAGTTCCTGGAAAAATGTCTCGAGTCCAGGTGCAGCGGTCCTATTCTTGTGTACTGCACAGATAGGCAACGATATGATGCCCACTTCATGGCTACACACGCTAGAAGTGTGCACGTAAATGGGAAATCTTGAGGCTGGATGTCTTATATGGGTGTAGGAACCATGCAACAAATCCAGTACAAGTTCAACTCAGCATGCTATGAACATTTCTTTGAAATATAATCATTCCTGGAGCTCAACTTTGGTACCCCAAAGGACATCTCATTCACCAACATTATGATTCGGACTTGGTTCAAATCGAGAGCGAATATTATTCAATGTCTACGATAGCTTCCAATCCCACATGATCAATCCCATAGAGAATGTATGTGCTAAACTCAAGAAGACTGTGTGGGATAATTGGCCAGACCCTCCTCCAAGAATTGTGGATGCCTTATTGAATTTGGTTTGTTCTTCATGTACATCTACATGGGTACTCTGAGTCAGATTGAAGTGTATGGCAGAGGGTTCATCAAACCACTTTTCATGATACTTCTCTGTAGTTCCATTTTTTAATAATCCGGGGGAAAAAGGAACACCTAAATCTTTGTTTTCGATCCGATTTCTCTTATTATAGCGATGGCATCGCCCCATGTAAGTGGGTGGTAACAATGTGTGTTTGCATTCTGAAGAGAAAGTTGGTGAAAGAAATTTCACAAATAGATCTCACCGCAATGAATAATACCTTTCATTTAATGATTTCCATCCCAACTTGTGCATCATTTCGTGACACACTCTCCCCTATATCACAATAACACAAAGTGAGCTGTCCTCCTATGAATCTTCTGTAAATCGTCCATTAGTCCCACTTGGTGTGGATCCCACAATGCACAGCCATATTCCAAAATAGGATCCATAAGTGTAGTGCAGGCAGTTTCTTCCAAGTGTCCTGCCAATGAAACATAGTCTTTTGTGTTCTTTCCAATTTAAATTGTTCATAATTGTTACTCCTAGATATTTAGTAGAATTGACAGCCTGTAGGTTTTACTGATTTATCATGTTACTGAAACTTAACATCTTATAGGAGAGAATTTCCATAGATGAGGCCTTTTTCTGCAGACTTTTAAATTCTGTACCTGGATGGTTCTGGGCTATTCTTGATGTCATTTGCATGTGGACAAAATACTGAAGATATATGTAGCCTATGTTATATTATTTTTATTTTCATGAGAGGTCATACCAATATCAACCTCCAAGAAAGATTACTTTTATGAGAGGTCAACTGAATAACACCCTCCAAGGATATTTATTTTTTGTTGTTGTGGGTAGTCAAATAAATGTTATCTTCCAAGAAAGATTGTTTTTAGATATCAAATTGACAAACTAAAGAGAATACTGAATAAAAACTAGAACTATTATAATTTGATAACAAAAAGTAACGAAAGCAAGAAACATTTGCACCGCAATAAAAATAAAATAAAACACAGGCATCCGATCCAATAACATAACGTTAGCCGGAGGAATGATCCCTTAACAAGCCCCGGCTCTCACACGCTAAGCCCCACTTTTCACTAACCCAAAACTCCACCTGAGCAGATTTCATCAAAGATCTTCAAGTCATAGATATATTAGTCATGAAACCAAAGCTATGGCTACATGCTGACTTTAAACACATAATTTGAGCCATTTTCCATAAAATAACTTCATAGAGAATACAATATTCCTGTGAGGAAACAGCAACTTTGTAAATGAAGCTGAAAGGCTCACAAAAGAACTTTTTTTGGTAGCAAAACCAAGGATACAATCGATATACTCAATTTTAATCCTTTTCTTTATATATTTCTTATCTTTTGACAGCAAGCAATGATACATTATAGAGGCAGTAAAAATACTATTATATGAGAGGTTCAGAATTTGTATTTTCGTCTGTTATAGATTGACAGGAGATTGTCGAGTGCCCGCATGTTAGAGATGAAGTTTTAATTTACTTTGACTTAATGTAATTTTTGTTACTGCTGATTGATTAGTGGTGTAGTAGCTGTTGAAAACAACGTGCAAGAGCATCAGCAACATCACCTACTTCATTTTTTTTTTTTTATTCATAAGACTGCCGTAGCTGCCGTTAAGCAATAATTTCGCTGAAATTTTAAGACACTTGCGGCAGCGGCATCATAGTGTTGGCAATGACTTATGAATGTTCTTTGTAAAATCAGCCACATAGAATGAGGTGATTAATCTTTTATGTTGACCATAAAATAAATAATTAATTCTATTACTGCCCTATTCTAGACAGGGTCTTGTTTGTAGCCAACCCTTGTCTGGTCAGTAAATTAATTATTCTCGAGAACAAATATTTCATCACCAAAATTAGCACACTATGACACCGAAGTAAAATTTAGCCACACAACTAAATAGTTTTGTCACCCTTTCATATGTGCCATGTGAATAAATAAAAGTGCACGATAGCATGACAGTAATGTCTGCTGATACTTTGACAGTTCTTTTTGTGCTCTTGCTTGAGTACCAATGACAATTCACACTGAAAGTCCTGTGAAGACGTGTTTTCATCATACTAATGTTAGAATTCTGGTACTTACCGTTTGGTTATGGTTTCTCTAAGCTTTTCTAATGATACTTTTTTGACGTATTTCACATAATATCCTCTAAAACATTATGTGTTGTGTGTGTGCGCTTGTGGAGATATTACATATATTATGCCTAATTGGAAGCCCTAATAATTCGTTTTCCAGTGATACATGTTGCACAAAAGTACCTAAATTACACCAATAAATATATTAATTTCTCTTTAAATGTGTATAAATTTCACACAGGTTTAAAATTTTAGGCCTATAGACTGGTCATTTTCCATTTAATTGCCCATACATCACAGAATTGGGTAGTTATCCCCTTCCTTCGTTTCTTTAACCATCTGATGTAAAATAATTCTCTGCAACTGCTATGAAAACACAGAATTCAACAGAGTGACAAGACCCCTCCCCCCTTATTCCTCCTAGTTTCGTTTCACTGTTATTTTATATTTTTTATGTAGCAGTAACTAATTCATAATACACCACTTCAGATACAGTTTTCTTGAAGGCATTGTGGTAGTACTGTATAGTGACACTACCACACATATGACTGGTGAAGTGTAGGCACACATTCAAAAATAATTTACTCTTTCTATGACACAAACTTTGCTACTAGCAGTTTACATCATGTCTTTTACAGATTGATAACATAAAGCCAAAATCATGCTTTCTTATTTGTGTCAGCTTTTTTATGTGCACTGGAAATGTGTTTTGACATAATAAATGGCAACCCTATAATTTGTAAGTACCTGTTTTGTAAACTTCTCTTTCAATCATTTATTGCAACTTCTGTTACATTTTTTTTTTTTTTTTTTTTTTTTTGTTTCATACTATTTCTGTCAGATACAGCAAAGGACCTGGAAGAGCAATTGAATGGAATGGACAGTGTGCTGAAAGGTGCATATAAGATGAACATTAACAAAAGCAAAACTAGGGTAATGGAGTGCAGTGTAAGAAAGTCAGGTGATGCTGAAGGAATTGGATTGGGAAATGAAGCAATAAAGGAGGTAGATGAGTTTTGTTACTTGGGCAGTAAAGTAACAAATGATGATCACAGTACAGAGGATATAAAATGCAGAATGGCAATGGGTAGAAGAGCGTTCTTGAAAAAGAGAAATTTGTTAACATCGAATATTGATTTAAGCCTAAGGAAGTCCTTTCTGAAGGCATTTGTATGGAGTGTTGCCTTGTATGGGAGCAAGACATGGACGATAAACAATGCGGACAGGAAGAGGATTGAGGCTTTTGAAATATGGTGCTACAGAAGAATGCTGAAGATTAGGTGGGTGGATCGCGTAACTAATGAGGTGGTACTGAACAGAATTGGGGAGAAAAATTTCTGGCATGCCTTGACTAAAAGAAGGGATAGATTGGTAGGACACATTCTTAGACATCAAGGAATTGTGAATTTAGCATTGGAGGGAAGTGTGTGGGGTAAAAATCACAGAGGAAGACCAAGAGATGGATACAGTAAGCAGATTCAGACAGATGTAGGTTGCCGTTCTTATGTGGAGATGAAGAGGCTTGCTCAGGATAGGGTATTGTGGAGAGCTGCATCAAAGCAGTCTCCGGACTGAAGACCACAACAGCAACAACAACAACAACAGCAACAACAACAACAACTATTTCAGAAACTTGTGCACCAACAAAGTATAATATTTTAGCTGAAAGCAATAGGAATGGAGCTCCTCAAACAGTCTGTCAATAGTTTGCTTTCCTGTTAGTTTGAGATGGATCTGAAGACTGGAATTTCACATGACATTTCAGTTAGTGCATGACAATCAGTATAAATTTTAGGTGCCTACTACCATATTTAATTTCCAGTACCAAATGTGTTTCTCATTAGTCAATAAGACCAACACGGGGTCAATTGAACAGAAGAACGGGATACCACCAGTCGACTTGGACAAGAGACATCAGTATGTTTCTTGTACGACTCAAACATTTTCCTTTGTTTACAAATGTGACAGTTTTTACAACACAAACTTATCAACCTACCCAAGCCCCATGTTTTATTTTAAAAACACTAATCATTTGAAACATCGCTCATTCATAATGACAATTTCTCGGGAGAACACTGTTGCAAAGAAAATTTTTTACGTGCATAATGGAAAGTTTTCATTTTTGAGTGTTGTTTTGTTTCAGAATGTTGTTGACGATTACATTTGAACAACCAGATATCTACATTCAAATACTGGCCGGTTCAATATTTTGTCACCTACAATTCTGTCAGACAATAATAGTATTACTTACATATTTCAAAATACCTTAACAAAACCAAAGTAATGTGATAAAACAGAGAACTTGACATTACAAGACATAACCCAAGACCAGTACATTTTGTCATTCACTGAAGTTGTCTTACTTGTGATGATGTGTAGTGTGGCCCTAAGGCCTATGTTAGATTGAAAGCTGATAATTTCACAAACAGATCTGAGACTAAAATAATTTTTTTTTTTTTTTTTTAACATTAGCTTTTAGCAGATTTAAGGGTAACATCTGCACCATATTTAACACTTTCGGCTGACGCTTATAAGTGTCTGCACTCATTGTAGGATAGCGTCAGCCGCAGCGAAAGTGTTAATGCACATCTTATAGAGACAAAAACTCTAATGTTGAAAACGTATTCAATAATAAAAGTCTTCAAAGAGTATCAAGTGCACATATCATAAATTGATTATAAAAAGGATGGAGTCCTCCAAGTAACTTTCTTTGAATTAAAACATTTACAATTTTATACAAATCATCTACAAGAATTATAGAGTTGAAAGTTAGAAAATGAAATCTGCCCCCTCCTTCCCTCCAAAATCCCCATTTATGTCTAATATACGTGTCAATTCATTCATTATCTGTTAATACAGACTTCTTAATTTTGTTTTCAGTTTGATTCTGTAACGAGAACTGCAAATCCCTAACATTATTTTCATACATATACATTCAATGGTACAGTCATCTCATAAATTATGGCCATCCAAAACAAGTGTTGTTAGTATAAAATCTAATAATTTAATTTTGAAAGTATTTTACATGCAAAGATGATTTATTTGTGACCAGAGATGGGTTTTCATTCAGCTGCAATGGATAAGCTTTGCAAACATGCACTTCGGAGTTTCACGAAAAGTACACTTGTTCCAGCACAGTACACAATCATTTTAAAGGCTTTTAACTGCAGAATACTTCTAACAGTATAAAAGAAACACGAAAATCATAGTGTGGTCAACTAGTATAATATGTGCACACTTTACACCATATGCTCTCCGTGTTGTGTGTTTTGTGGTTTTAGGGCGCACAACTTCTATGGTCATTAGCGCCCAGACAAGAACTTAGATTCACTAGATCTCAAAAAATTTGGTGACTGTCAGAAAATCAAGAAAAAGCTAAAAACGAAAGATAAAAGACAATTAAAAGGGTTAAATATCCTTCGATAAGTTGGCCAATTTGATAAAACGCAAATCTCGAGCCGCTGCTCGTGTGTCATCAGCTAAAATTTCCTCCAGAGTAGACGGAAAATGAAGGGCTACACGGAGATGATTAAAATTTACACAAGACAGTAAAACATGTTGCACTGTCAGCAGTGCACCGCAGGAGCACAGCGGTGCAGGGTCAGCGGATAGCAAATGACGGTGGCTGAAACGGCAGTGACAGATCCGCAACTGGGCCAGGATGACCACCTCCCGCCGAGAGGGGCATCAGGAGGTCCTCCAAGCGGTCGGGATCGATTTGACAGTTCGCAATTTATTGTTGTACAGTGAAAGCCACACACTTTGCCATGACGACACGATACTCCAGCGAAGAGCCTGTTGAACATCGTCGGGTGGGACGCAAAAGGTAGCCATGCGAGGCAAAAGAGCTGCGGCCTTGGCTGCTATGTCGGCGGCCTCATTCCCGGGCACACCCACGTGGCCAGGGACCCACAGGAAAGAAACATGACAGCTGTCATCTGCTAGCAACTGGAGGGAGCGTTGGATCCGATACACGAGAGGATGGTTTGAGAAAGGGTCCTTAAGACTCTGCAGGGCACTAAGGGAGTCCGTACATATGGCATAGAAAGGTTGGCGGTGACGGCAGGTATACAAAACTGCCTGGTGGAGGGCAAAAAGCTCAGCCATGAAGTTCGAGCACCGGTCAGGGAGCTTGTATTGGAAACGGTTGCCCCCGACGATGAAGGCAGATCCGACACCGGCAGTGCTCTTGGAACCATCAGTGTAAATAAATATGGCATTATCGAACCGCGAACGGAGTTCGACAAGCCTCGAGCAGTATACCAAATCCGGAGTGCTCTCCTTGGGGAGCGAACTAAGTTCAAGGTGAGTGTGAACCTGGGCCTGATGCCACGGTGGCAATGGGCTTTCGCTCAACCGAAAGGTGGAAGGAAGGGTAAAATCGAGCCGCTGCAGCGGCGGCGAAACCGAACTCCAGGTGGAAGCAAGGCAATCGCAGACAACTGATATTGGCGATCGAGTGAGTCGTCAAAAAATAATCGGTAAGATGGATGGTTGGGCATCGACCGCAGGCGGCATGCGTACTGACACAAGAGTATGTCACGTCGAGTGGTCAAGGGCAATACAGCAGCCTCGGCATACAGACTTTCAACAGGGCTGGTATAAAATGCACCAGTCGCCAGACGTAATCCCCGATGGTGGATAGAATTGAGACGACAGAGAATAGACGGCTGTGCAGAAGAGTACACAAGGCTTCCGTAGTCAAGCTTCGACTGAACAATGGCCTGGTAAAGGTGAAGCAGGACGGTACGATCCGCTCCCCATGACGTGCCACTGAGGACACGAAGAACGTTAAGGGCAGCCAGGTAGGACACGGGTGTGGACCAGCAAAGTTTCCGATCCAACATGAGTCCCAAGAATTTTGTAGTCTCCACGAAAGGGAGAGCAACAGGGCCGAGACGTAGAGAAGGTGGAAGAAATTCCTTGTATCTCCAGAAATTGATACACACAGTTTTCTCAGTGGAGAATCGGAAGCCGTTTGCGATGCTCCAGGAATATAGAC
Source organism: Locusta migratoria (assembly GCA_026315105.1). Lineage (NCBI taxonomy): Eukaryota > Metazoa > Arthropoda > Insecta > Orthoptera > Acrididae > Locusta > Locusta migratoria. The sequence continues at coordinate 287,620,446 of CM048745.1, read as the reverse complement.
GGTCAAGACAGCGTTGGAGAGAACGCTCCAAGAGACACGTCCGCTGGGCGCTACAATAAATTGCGAAATCGTCAACAAAAAGAGATCCGGAGACGTCGGCTGAAAGGCAATCTACTATCGGATTGATTGCAATGGCAAAGAGCGCCACACTCAAGACGGAGCCCTGTGGTACCCCATTCTCCTGGCAAAAGGTATCTGACAACACAGAGCCCACCCGTACCCGGAACTTGCGATCCGCCAAAAACGCTTGAATGAAAAGAGGAAGGCGGCCCCGAAGGCCCCATGTGTGCAATGTGCGGAGAATGCCCGCTCTCCAACAGGTATCGTATGCCTTCTCCAAGTCGAAGAACACTGCTACTGTTTGACGCTTCTTTAGAAAGTTGTTCATAATGAAGGTCGACAACGTAACGAGGTGGTCAGCAGCAGAGCGGTGTTGACGAAAACCGCATTGGATATTAGTCAGGAGGCGGCGAGATTCGAGGAGCCAGACCAACCGAGCGTTAACCATGCGTTCCATCACCTTACAGACGCAGCTCGTCAGAGAAATGGGGCGATAACTGGAAGGAAGGTGTTTGTCCTTCCCTGGTTTGGGGATGGGGACAACAATGGCTTCACGCCAACTTGTGGGAACATGACCTTCAGTCCATATGCGATTGTAGGTACTAAGAAGAAAGCACTTGCCCGCAGGAGAGAGGTTCTGCAGCATCTCAATATGAATGGAATCGGGCCCGGGAGCAGAAGACCGGGACAGGGCGAGAGCACGATCTAGCTCCTGCATGGTGAAGGCGACGTTATAATTTTCACGATTAAAAGAGCGGAAAGAAGGCGGCCGTGCCTCCTCTACCTGTTTGCGAGGGAGAAAGGCAGGGTGGTAATGGGCAGAGCTCGAAACCTCCGCAAAGAAACGACCCAATGCGTTTGAAACATCGGCTGGGTCCACGAGGACTGCGTTCTCCACGGTCAGGCCAGGAATCGGGGAGTGGACCTTGATGCCGGACAACCGGCGTAGGCCACCCCAGACAACCGTGGAGGGAGTAAAACGGTTAAAAGAACTAGTAAAAGCAGTCCAGCAAGCTTTCTTGCTGTCGTTTATGATACGACGGCACTGCGCTCTCATACGTTTGTAATTGATGCAATTCTCCAAAGTTGGGTGGCGGCGGAAGGTGCGTAAAGCACGGCGCCGGGCTCGAAGCGCGTCGCGGCAGGCTGCAGTCCACCAAGGGACCTGGACACGACGTGGAGAAGAGGATGTACGAGGTTCAGCAGCAGTGAGAATAACCTCTGTGAGGTATTCGACCTGACCGTCACAGTTGGGAAAATTCTGATTGTGAAAAACAGCCATGGAAGAATAAAGCCCCCAGTCGGCGTTACAGATGTTCCAACTGGTGGGACGTGGAGATGGGGAATGATGTAGGAAGTGGATGATACAAGGGAAATGGTCACTCGAGTACGTGTCAGAAAGTGCATACCACTCAAACCGACCGGCAAGCTGAGGAGTGCATATTGCGAGGTCTATATGGGAATAAGTGTGTGTTGTGTCAGAAAGGAAGGTCGGTGCACCGGTGTTGAGGCAGACAAGATCGAGGTGGTGGAGAATGTCCACCAAAAGGGAGCCTCTCGGACAAGGTGCCGGAGAGCCCCATAGGGGGTAGTGGGCATTAAAGTCGCCTACCAACACGAAAGGTGAAGGGAGCTGGTCAACAAGGTTTAGCACATCTGCCCTAGTAAGGGCAGATGACGATGGCGAATATATATTACAGAGGGAGAAGGTAAATGTGGATAAGGTGATGCGGACGGCAACTGCCTGTAGGTGAGTGTGCAAGGAAATGGGATGGAAATAGACGTCGTCTCGAAGGAGCATCAGAACCCCTCCATGGGCTGGGACACCTTCCACGGGTGGCAGGTCGACCCGCACAGAGGTGTAGTGTGGAAAGTCTGCACGATCACGTGGACGCAACTTAGTTTCCTGGAGGCAGACTAGAAGCGGGCAGTGCAATCGAAGGAGTAGTTTTAACTCCTCCCGATTAGAACGAATGCCGCGAATGTTCCATTGAAGGAGCGCCATGATAAAAATGAGAGAAGAAATAAGGATAAAAACCAAGTAGCGAGCGGGGTCACCTCGACGGCCGCTGAGGACCGGATGTCGAGGGAGCACTGCTATCGCTGTCTGGGGGCAAAGGGTCATGTTCCATTGGTTCGACCGACGCGCCTGCCACCTCCCTGAGTTGATCAGGAGGGGCAGTTTCCACCGCCGGTAAAGGGCCGGGCGCCCGGCAAACGGAGCGTCCCGGTGAAACAGAAGACGGCCGAGGCCGGCAACTGTTGGACGGCGTGACAGATGGGTCACGCCTCGGCGGGGAAGGAGAGGAACTCTTTTTCTTGTCAGCTCTTCTGGAAGAGTGACGGCGGGAAGAGGCAGTTGACGGTTGGGAAGCCTGAGAACGCAGAATATCCTCACGGACGGGTTCCTTTTTCAAGGTCCGGGCATCTTGTTTAGGTGCCCGCGGTTTACTAGAGTTTGACGAAGACTGTACCCTAGAAGCAGCAAGAGGGAGCGGGGACGTGGAACGGGCAATCTTCGGGCTGGCGGATCGCACAACTGTGTCAGCGAAAGTGAAGTCACATGTCTGGGTACTGGAATCCTTGGTAGGGTGAGTTGAGGTGAGTACCTTACTGTATGTACCCGCTGGGAGGACAGTGGGCTTTCGACTCGCCAACAACTTACGAGCGGCAGATGTCGATACCTTCTCCGTAACCCGAATTTGCTGGATTACCTTCTCATCCTTGTATACAGGGCAGTCGCGAGAGGAAGCCGCATGGTCACCGTTGCAGTTTAGGCAGTGAGGGGACGGAGGTGGGCAATCCCCCTCATGGGCGTCCCTACCACAAGTGACACACTTTGCTGCATTAGGGCAATGTTCACGGGTATGGTTGTACCTGTGGCACTGAAAACAGCGCGTTGGGTTAGGTACATAAGGGCGGACGGAGATGACTTCATACCCTGCTTTGACCTTCGACGGGAGGTCAACTTTGTCAAACGTCAAAAACACAGTACGAGTCGGTGTCAGATGGTTATCGACCTTTTTCATGACCCTGTGGACGGCTGTCACACCCTGATCGGACATATACGATTGGATATCTTCATCAGACAACCCGTCAAGGGATCTCGTGAAGACTACCCCCCGTGACGAGTTGAGTGTGCGGTGCGCTTCGACCTTAACTGGAAAAGTGTGCAACAACGTAGTACGTATCAGTTTTTGGGCTTGGAAGGCACTTTCCACTTCCAGCAACAATGTGCCATTGCGCTGACGTGAACAGGTTTTAACAGGGCCAGCAATTGCATCTACACCTTTCTGTATAACGAAAGGATTGACAGAATTGAAATCCTTTCCGTCGGTGCGAGAGACAACCAGAAATTTAGGTACATTAGGCAGAGTCTTTTTAGGCTGAGGCGAGTCTAACTTACGTTTATGGGGCAACGTCACGAAAGAAGATAAGGAAGTCATCGCGGAAGTGTCCCCCGTGATTACCGGCGTCTCCGATGGCGCGCTCCTTCCTAGTGGGGGCCCTCTCCGAGGGCTTACCCGCCTTAGGTGATTGTTCACACCTCAGGTCACACCTCCCGAGAACTGACGGAGGGACCAATCGGCACGTTCGGAAGGTACCAGCTCGGGTAATCACCCCTCCCTGGGCCTGGCCTTTACCAGGGGGTACGTACGTGCCTTACTTGTCTACCCGGGGCGGGGAATTACGCGTTACCCCGTCACCTGCTACGCACGATAATGCGTGGGTCGGCCTTCAGACACGCACAGGGAGGAAAGAAGAAGAGGATAGGAAAGAAAGAGAAAGAAGGAAAGAAAAGAAGTGTCTCAAACGCCGAGGCGGAGACTAATGAGGAGAAGAAGGCTAGGAGAGTTCAAGGAGAGAAAGACAGAAAACGAAGGGTAAGAAAGGAAGGAACGAAGGAAGAAAAACCACAACAAGAACCACCGTATCTCACGAAATATGCCCGTCTCCGGGCGAAGGCATAAACCGGGAGGGAAAGTGAAGCAGCCCGGGGCAGAAGAAAGGCTGCTCCGGCTCGGGGCCCCGTGCGCGCCACACACGTACCCACAAAAGAACTGTGGGCCCCCTGGGGGGGAGTATGCAATGAAATGAGGAGCATCAGAACCCCTCCATGGGCTGGGATACCTTCCACGGGTGGCAGGTCGAACCGCACAGAGGTGTAGTGTGGAAAGTCTGCACGATCACTTGGACGCAACTTAGTTTCTTGGGGACAGACGAGAAGCAGGCAGTGCAACTGAAGGAGTAGTTTTAACTCCCCCGATTGGAACGAATGCCGCAAATATTCCATTGAAGGAGCGCCATGATAAAAAATTAGATAAGAAATAAGGATAAAAACCAACTAGCAAGCGGGGTCACCTCGACGGCCGCTGAGGACCAGATTTCGAGGGAGCACTGCTATCGCTGTCTGGGGGCAAAGGGTCATGTTCCATTGGTTCGACCGACGCGCCTGCCACCTTCCTGCGTTGATCAGGAGGGGCAGTTTCCACCGCCGGTAAAGGGCCGGGCGCCCGGCAAATGGAGCGTCCCGATGAAACAGAAGACGGCCGAGGCCGGCAACTGTTGGACGGCGTGGCAGATGGGTCACGCCTCGGCGGGGAAGGAGAGGAACTCTTTCTTGTCAGCTCTTCTGGAAGAGTGACGGCGGGAAGAGGCAGTTGACTGTTGGGAAGCCTGAGAACGCAGAATATCCTCACGGACGGGTTCCTTTTTCAAGGTCCGGGCATCTTGTTTAGGTGCCCGCGGTTTACTACAGGTTGACGAAGACTGTACCTTAGAAGCAGCAGGAGGAAGCGGGGACGTGGAACGGGCAATCTTCGGTCTGGCGGATCGCACAACTGTGTCAGCGAAAGTGAAATCACAAGTCTGGGTACTGGAATCCTTAGTAGGTCGAGTTGAGGTGAGGACCTTACTATATGTACCCGCTGGGAGGACAGTGGGCTTTCGACTCGCCAACAACTTTTGAGCGGCAGATGTTGATACCTTCTCCTTAACCCGAATTTGCTGAATGATTTTTTCATCCTTATATACAGGGCAGTCGCGAGAGGAAGCCGCATGGTCGCCGTTGCAGTTAAGGCAGTGAGGGGACGGAGGTGGGCAATCCCCCTCATGGGCGTCCCTACCACAAGTGACACATTTTGCTGCATTTGGGCAAGATTCACGGGTATGGTTGTACCTGTGGCATTGGTAGCAGCGCGTTGGGTTTGGAATATAAGGGCGGGCTGAGATAACTTCGTACCCTGCTTTGACCTTCGACGGGAGTTCAACTCTGTCGAATGTCAAAAACACAGTACGAGTCGGTGTCAGCTGGTTATCTACCTTTTTCATCACCCTGTGGACGGCTGTCACACCCTGATCGGACATATAGGACTGGATGTCGTCATCAGACAACCCGTCAAGGGATCTCGTAAAAACTTCCCCCCCCCCCCCCCGTGACGAGTTGAGTGTGCGGTGCGCTTCTACCTTGACTGGAAATGTGTGTAATAACGTAGTCCGGATAAGTTTCTGGGCTTGGAAAGCACTGTCCACTTCCAGCAACAATGTGCCACTGCGCTGACGCGAACAGGTTTTAACAGGGCCAGCAATTGCATCAAAACCTTTCTGTATAACGAAAGGATTGACAGAATTGAAATCTTTTCCGTCGGTGCGAGACACAACAAGAAATTTCGGTAAATTAGGCAGAGTCTTCTTTTGCTGAGGCGAATCTATCTTACGTTTCTGGGTCAACGTCAGTGAAGAAGAGAAGGAAGTCATCGCGGAAGTGTCCCCCGTGATTACCAGCGTCTCCGATGGCACGCTCCTTCCTAGTGGGGGCCCTCTCCGAGGGCTTACCCGCCTTAGGTGATTGTTCACACCTCAGGTCACACCTCCCGAGAACTGACGGAGGGACCAATCGGCATGTTCGGAAGGTACCAGCTCGGGTAATCACCCCTCCCTGGGCCTGGCCTTTACCAGGGGGTACGTACGTGCCCTACTTGTCTACCCGGGGCGGGGAATTACGCGTAACCCCGTCACCTGCTACGCATGATAATGCGTGGGTCGGCCTTCAGACACGCACAGGGAGGAAAGAAGAAGAATAGAGGAAGTGAAGAGGAAGAAGGAAGGAAGTGTCTCAAACGCCAAGGCGGAGACTAATGAGGAGGAGAAGAAGGCTAGGAGAGTACAAGGAGAGAAATTCAGAAACAAAGGGTAAGAAAAGAAGGAACCAAGGAATAAGAGAAACGACGACAAGAAAACACCTGAACTCGCAAAATACGCCCGTCTCTGGGCGAAGGCATAAACCGGGAGGGAAAGTGAAGCAGCCTGGGGCAGAAGAAAGGCTGCTCCGGCTCGGGGCCCCGTGCGCGCCACACACGTACCCACAAAAGAACTGTGGGCCCCCTGGGGGGATGCTCTCCGTGAGCGCCACCAAAGATTTTATGCTGAAGGCAGTTTTCGGTTGCCCTCTTCGATGGAGGGGGAATGGTGCACTGATGATGTAAGGGGGTTCAATGGACGAGGCTTGTTGGTGGATCATTCCTGGGCGAGGCTTGTTGGTGGATCATTCCTCCGGCTAATATTTCTAGATCCAATGCACACTATTTTACCAGGAAGGCTGACACTCCATCAATGAGCTACCTGTCATTTCTCATTAGCATAATGGTCGAATTATCCTACCAGAGTAGAAAAATTAATGTTAAACTGGAAACAATAGATAATGTAAAGCACATCACACACTCATGTAACCTAGAAAATTAGGCCTTTCAGCTAATACATTTATCTTTGCTTAACATGTGGCAGTCAAAGTAATTACAAATACATGCATCCATTTTCAACAATGGCTATCATTTGTCTTGTTTAAAGATTAGGTTATTACAAAATGGAACAGAATGTGTTAAGAATGTGGAATGTAGAGAAGTCTGAAATTGCACAATTTATAGTGAACTAATGTTAAAAAATATTTCCTGCAGAGGCCTAAAAAATAAGTTGTCTCCAACGGTATTTGAACGCATGCCCCTTATGTTTGTAAACTGTCAGCCTATCCACACAGTCAATGAAACATATGTAAGAAGTGGTTCATTGTAGTAAATCTATCCACGTGGAGTTCTTACACCTCAACTGCTTCTATGTGCTTGAATAATGTTTTCTAAAATAAATGATGTGAGTTAAGCTGCAGTGAATCTTGACATATACTGTAACCTAACTATTATACTGCTTCTATTTGAAGATGTAAACACCAAGCTGAAGCTCCGAAGACCACTAGAGTTGTCAAAACACACACACACACACACACACACACACACACACACACACACACACACTTCGGAATTAGGGCACGTGCAATGCTCTGTTCTTGGACTTCAAAATATTCGGGTTGGGTAATCTTTTTGTGCTCCACTGTACATTTTGTGAGTAATCATTTTGCAATGAATTATGTGTTATCGGATGAATTTGTGCATAGTATGAATCTGTAGGTAATCTGTTTTGTTGCATTTGTTTTATGTGGAGGACAAGAGGTATAGGGTTATTTTGCCATTGGTAAACAGCTGCCACCCCCATGTACCACAGATATTGCCGAGGTGGGGTGGCTTGCATGCGTCAACGATACAGATAGTTGTACCATAGATGCAACAACAGCAGAAGGGTATCTATGGAGAATCCAGACAGACATGTAGCTCCTGAACTGGAGGGAAACAGTCAGGATGATTGACTGAGCTGGCCATTTAACATCAGCTAACATGGTTTTGCCATGCAGTTACTGCGAATGGGTGCAAGCAAGGGGAAACTACAGTTGTTACTTTCCCCGGGAACATGCAGCTCTACTCTATGAATATATAATGATACCATCCACTTGGTTAAAGTAGTCCCCCACTCTGATCTCCAGGTGGGGACTACTCAGGCGGATGTTGTCATCAAGAAAAACAAAACAGGCATTCTATGGATTGGAATGTTCTATCCCTTAATTGGGTAATTAGAAAAATAGACAACTTGAAAACAGAATTGGATAGGTGCACCACAGACACTGATGAGGTGGGGTGGCTTGCGTTCCTCAATGATACAGATAGGCATACTGTAGGTGCAACCACAGTGGAGGGGTATCTGTGGAGAAGCCAGACAAATGTGTGGTTCCTGAAGAGGGGCAGCAGCCTTTTCAGTAGTTACAGGGATAACAGGAGATCAAAAAAAATATATGAGGATATTATTCAGACCGTTACTGGAGAAGTAAACTTAATTGACTGGAATACGCTTTTTCAGATTCTGAAGGCAGCAGGGTAAAATATAGGGAGCAAAGAGTTATATTCAATTTGTACAAAAACGAGACAGCAATAATTAGAGTTAAAGGTCAAGAAAGAGTTGCAGTGGTTGGGAAGGGAGTAAGACAGGGGTTGTAGCCTTTCCATGATGATGTTTAATCTGTACAGTGAGCTAGTTATGAAGGAATTTAAGGAGAGATTTGGAGAGGGAATTTAAGTTCAGGGAGAAGAAATAAAAACTTTGTGCTTTGCCAATGATATAGTAATTCTGTCAGAGACAGTAAAGGACATGGAAGAACAATTGAATGGAATGGACAGTGTCTTGAAAGGAGGGTATAAGATAAACATAAACAAGAGTAAAACAAAAGTAATGAAATGTAGTGCCAGAAAATCAGACAATGCTGAAGGAATTAGGTTAGGTACCATAATGAGACAATAAAAGTAGTAGATGAGTTTTGTTATTTAGGGAGCAAGATAACTCGTGATGGCTCAAGTAAAGAAGATATAAAATGAAGAATGGCTATGGAAAGACAAGCATTTCTGAAGAAGCGAAATTTGTTGACATCCAATATTAGTTTAAATGTTGGGAAGTCCTTTCTGAAAGCATTTGTCTGGAGTGTAACATTGTATGGGACTTAAACGTGAACAGTAAAAGAGTTCAGACAAAAAGATGACAGAAGCTTTTGAAATGTGGTGCTACAAATGATGAAGATTAGATGGGTAGATCACGTAACAAATGAGGGGGTGCTGAACAGAATTGGGGAGCAAAGGAGTTTCTGGCATACCCTAAGAGAAGGGATAGATTAGTGGGACACATTCTGAGACATCAAGGAATCATCAAGTTAGCATTAGAAGGAAGTGTGTGGGGTAAAAAATCAGAGGGAAACCGAAGGATGAATACAGTAAGCAGATTCAAAAGGCTGTAAGTTGCCATACGTATTCTCAGATGAAGAGGCTTGCACAGGGCAGGGTAGTGTGGAGAGCTGCAGCAAACCAGTCTGTGGACTGAAGACCACAACAACAACAACAACAACAACAACAACAACAACACAAAGTCAGATATGGTCAATATTAGTGAAGTTCAGTTGCAGGATGAACAGGTTTTCTGGTCACACGAGTACAGGGTTATAAATACAAATTGATGAAAAGAAAATTATAGAAGGAAACTTTTCTGATGGGATAAATGAATATAAAAAACAGAAAACGGATGACTTACCCACAGGACAGGCTGTAGGGGCTTGGTAACCAGCCAAAACGAATCTCTGCCTACATAGACCAACACCTTCAACCCATCATGTGCAGTCTCCCATCCTTCATCAAAGACACCAACCACTTGCTCGATCGCCCGAAATCCTTACCCAGCCTGTTACCTCCAAAAACCATCCTTGTAACCATTGATGCCACTTACTTATACACAAATATCCCACATGCCCAGGGCCTCGGTGCGATGGAGTATTTCCTTACACGCCGACCACCCACTTCCTTACCTAAAACTTATTTCCTTAATACCCTAGTCAGCTTCATCCTAACCCACAACTTCTTCACCTTTGAGGGCCAGACATACCAACAACTAAAGGGAACAGCCATGGGAACCAGGATGGCCCCCTCGTACGCAAATTTATTTATGGGACGCTTAGAGGAAGCCTTCCTGGATACCCAAGCCTGTCAACCCAAAGTTTGGTACAGATTCATTGATGACATCTTCATGATCTGGACCAACAGTGAAGAAGAACTCCAGAATTTCCTCTCCAACCTCAACTCCTTTGGTCCCATCAAATTCACCTGGTCCTATTCCAAATCCCATGCCACTTTCTTTGATGTCGACCTCCATCTGTTCAACAGCCAACTTCACACATCCGTCCACATCAAACCAACCAACATACAACAGTACCTCCATTATGACAGCTGCCATCCATTCCACAACAAACGTTCCCTTCCTTACAGCTTAGGTCTTCGTGGCAAAAGAGTCTGCTCCAGTCCCGAATCCCTGAACCAGTACACCAATAACCTAATAACAGCTTTCACATCCCGCAGCTATCCTCCTGATCTGGTTCAGAAGCAAATTACCAGAGCCACCTCCTCATCCCCCCAAATACAGAACCTTCCACCGAGGAACCCCAGAAGTGCCCCTTTTGTCACCGGATACTTTCTGGGACTGGAGCGGACTCTGAATGTAGCTCTCCAGCAGGGATACGACTTCCTTAAATCCTGCTCCGAAATGAGATCCATCCTTAACGACATCCTTCCCACTCCACCAAGAGTGTCTTTCCGCCACCCACCTAACCTTCATAACCTCCTAGTCCATCCCTATGAAATCCCCAAACCACCTTCCCTTCCCTCTGGCTCCTACCCATGCCCCCGTTGTAAAACCTGCCCTATGCACCCTTCCACTACCACTTACTCTAGTCCAGTAACCCGGAAGGTGTACACGATCAATGGCAGAGCCACTTGCGATAGCACCCATGTGATTTACCAACTGACATGCCTGCACTGTGAAGTGTTCTATGTGGGAATGACCAGCAACGAACTGTCCATTCGCATGAATGGTCACAGGCAGACAGTGTTTGTTGGTAATGAAGATCACCCTGTGGCTAAACATGCCTTGGTGCACGGCCAGCACATCTTGGCGCAGTGTTACACCAGCCGGGTTATCTGGATACTTCCCACCAACACCAACCTTACAGAACTCCAGAGATGGGAACTTGCCCTTCAGCTTATTCTCTCCTCCCATTGCCCACCAGGTCTCCACATCCGCTAAATTCAAATCCCTGCCCACCATCTTTAGCATCTTTGCCTCGGTTCTGTGGACAGAGCCTCTGCCTCAAGTGGTATCTCTGTCCAACTTCTTTGCTTTTTACAAATGTCTGTCTTGGTGTGCTTGCGTTCGGATGTGTGTGAGTGTGTATTTGTTTACCTTCCTATTTGTCCCCTGAGGTAAGTCCTTCCATTCCTGTGATTGGAACGACTCCTTTTCTACTTCCTTAAAACCCATATCCTTCCCTTTCTCCTCTCCTTTCTTCCTCTTTTCCTGACTAAGCGACCAACGGTTGCGAAAGCTTGTATGTGTGTGCGTGTGTGTTATTTTATTTGTGGCTGTCGAACAGATTGTCCTGTGTGTAAGTCATCCATTTTCTATTTTTTATATGGGTTATAAATACAAAATCACATGGTGGTAGCACAGTAGATCCAATAATGAATAAGAAAATACAAATGCAGGTAAATTACTAAGAACACTGTAGTGAACGAATCATCGTAGCAAAGATGGAAACAAAGCAAATACTGTTCATAGTAGTACAAATTTATATATCAATTAGCTCTGCAGATGACAAGAACATCAAAGAAACGTATGAGGAGATAAAAGAAATTTTCGAGATAGTTAAGGGAGAGGAAAACTTGATTGTGTAATGGGGGACTGGAACTCAGTAGTGAGAAGGCAAAGAGAAGGAAATGTAGCAGGTTAATATGGACTGGAGAAAAGGAAATTAATCATCACAAATAATGGTTGAATCATCATGAAAGAAGTTTGTGTATGTGGAAGAGACCAGGAGACACTGGAAGGTACCAAATTTACTTTATAATGGTAAGGCATAGACTTAGACCAGATTTTAAACTGTAAGACATATCCAGGGGCAGAAGAGACTAACCATAACCAACAGATTATGAACTGTAGATTAAAACTTAAAGAGACTGAAAAAAGGTAGAACATTAAGGAGATGGGACCTGGACAACTTAAAGAAACCAAAGGTGGTTGAGAGTTTCAGAGAGAGCATTAGGCACAGATTGACTGAAACAGGGGAAAGTAATACAGTAGAAGAATGGATAGCTCATGGAGATAAGAGTAGTGAAGGCGGAAGGACGAGGCTTTAAGGGAGTACAGAAAGCTGAAAAATGAAGCTGACAGGAAGTGCAGACTGCCTCTGCAGAAGTGGCTAGAGAACAAATGTAAGACCATAAAACAATGTATAACTAGATGAAAGGTAGATACTGCCTACAAGAAAATGAAAGACATTTGGAGACAAGAAAAGCAACTGTATGACTATCAAAAACCAATACAAAACAAAGAAAGGAAAGCTAAAAGGTGGAGGTGTATATATATATATATATGTTATAGAGGAAAAATTCCTAACAGGAAAAATATACGTAAAAAATAGATGAAGTACACTTACCAGGCGAAGGGGCACAGGCAGTAATAGCAACAAATAAACACACACACACACACACACACACACACACACACACACACAGACAGACAAATGCCAGCTTTCGCAGCCTAGCTGCTTCATCAGGCAGAAGGGAAGGAGAGGGAAAAGGAAATGATGAGGGTTTTAAGGAAGGGGGTAAGGAGCCATTCCAATCCCGGGACAGGAAAGACTTACCTTGGGGGGAAAAAATGGAGGGTAAATAAATGCACACACACACCCACACGGGATTGGAATGGCTCCTTACCCCCTTCCTTAAAACCCTCATCATTTCCTTTTCCCTCTCCTTCCCTTCTGCCTGATGAAGCAGCTAGGCTGCGAAAGCTAGCATTTGTGTGTGTGTGTGTGTGTGTGTGTGTGTGTGTGTGTGTGTGTGTGTGTTTATTTGTTGCTATTACTGCCTGTGCCCCTTCACCTGGTAAGTGTACTTCATCTATTTATAAAGGAAATAAACATTATGGCAGTATTCTAGAAATGGAAGACAAAGTACAGGAAGATGACATAGGTGATACAATACTCTGAGAAGAATTTGATACAGCACTGAAAGATTTAAGTCGAAACAAGGCCCTTGGAGTTATACGATATTCCACCTGAATTGCTTATATTATCAGGAGTGCCAGTCTTGAAGCAATTGTTCCACATGGTATACAAGATGTATGAGACATGTGAAATACCCTCAGACTTAAAGAAGAATATAGTAATTCAAATTCCAAACAAAACAAATGCAGACAAGTGTGGAAATTACAAAACTGTCAGTTTAATAAATTGTGGATGCAAAATACTAACATAAATGATTTACAGATAAATGAAAAAACCGGTGGAATCTGACCTTTGGGGAAGATCAATTTGGATTTAGGAACACGGGAGGCAATACTCACATTATGACTTACCTTAAAAGATAAGTTAAGGACAGGCAAACCCACATTTTAAGCATGTGTAGATCTGGAGGAAACTTGACCATGTTGATGGAACACACACTTTCAAATTCTGAAGGTAGCAGGGGTAGAATATAGGAAGTCAAGAGTTATATTCAACTTGTACAAAAACCAGACAGCAGTTTTAAGAGTCAAAGGGCATGAAAGGGTTGCAGTGGTTGGGAAGGGAGTAAGAAAGGGTTTTAGCCTTTCCCTAATGTTGTTTTATCTGTACAGTAAGCTAGTTGTGAAGGAATGTAAGGAGAGGGAATTAAAGTTCAGGGAGAAGAAATAAATACTTTGTGCTCTGCCAATGATATATAATTGTGTCAGAGACAGCAAAGTAAATGGACGAACAACTGAATGGAATGGACAGAGTCTTGAAAGGAGGGTATAAGAAGGGCTTTAACAACTTGAGCAAAACAATGGTAATGGAATGTAGTGTCAGAAAATCAGGTGACACTGAAGGCATTAGATTAGGTAATGAGGCAAGTTTTGTTATTCGGGTAGCAAAATAAATTCTGTTGGCCGAAGTAAATAGGATATAAAATGAAGAATGGCTGTGGGGAAAAAAAGTGTTTCTGAAGAAGTGAAATTTGTTGATATCCAATATTCATTTAAATGTTAGGTAGCCCTTTCTGAAAGCATTTGTCTGGAGTGTAGACACGTTCTGAAATGGGACACATGCCGAGACATCAAGGAATAGTCAACTAGCAACTAGCATTAGAAGGGGTGGGATAAAATTGTAGAGAGAGATCGCGAGGAGAATACAGTAGACAGATTCAAAAGGACGTGAGTTGCCATTCTTATTCTCAGATGAAGAGGCTTGCACATGACAGGGTAGCATGGAGAGCTGCATCAGAACTAACAACAATGTTTGCTGATGACATAAGCATACCAATCAAGGGTTCTTAATCAATCCTAACAACTCCACAGTGGTGTAATAATGGGGAGGGGAGAGAGAGACGTTTTATCATGATCCAGGTGTTAAAGTGCTGCTTCTAAAGGAGCACCAAATGATCTTCAAGACAAACAATATTTACCACAAACGAATTTTTCTCAATCACTGAATTTAAATTGTACCTGAGTCTGTGTCCCTGTCCATTCCGAAAATCAGAATATTATTTTGCATAAATGTAGTGATTCTTTGTACAATAAATACTATATATATACTATTAGCAACTTTAACTGCATGAACAATAAGGAGAGACTGTTGATGAGCCTAACTCTTCATTTAGGTTGTCACATGCTTAAGAGTTAGGCCTAAAGTCTATTCACTTGTGAAAATATGCACAGCCATACTTATCAATGCCCTATGGTGGACCATTACCTTCGGATACACTCAATATCATTCTGTTTAACACCAACAAGTAACCCAAAAAGAAACATTCTCTTTCCTCTTAGCCTTCATCAGTCCTCTCACTGTAAGTAAGCCAGAATTTGAAATGGCGGGCAAACAGAATCCTATTAAGGTGTTAATAGTATACTGCCTGATAAACATACTTGTGACTTTCCATTCGTTTGCTGTATGTTACAAGAGGTATACTTTATCCCAGGCCCCTCCAACTTGGGTGCTTCGCCAGCACCAGTGGACACCGGGCAAAGCACTGGTGCTCTGCTGCAGCATTGGTGGTGTGGGGCATGTGAGTGAGGCAGACACACTGTTGTCATGGCACTGTAGGAGAGGAACGTGTTGTCTAAGCACTTAGTGCTGCGAGAGTCGTGCTGTTTGTGCATTATTAAAACCAATAATAATGATCACTTTTGTGTATAGTCAGAAAGTATAGGTTTGTTGTGCTCGTTATTTTGCACATATTTTCAACATTCTTTGTTGATCTTTGTCATCTCTTTGAATCCACTTACTTTCTCATGATAGGCACAATCGTTTTGCCAGAGGCAATTAAAAATACAGCTTGCAACGATGCATTAAACTTGAGCTTGTTTTTGTTTTGATAATATTCATAGCCTAAAACATCTGTTCACAAACAAACATTGTTCAGAACATTGCAACGCATTTTATGACAAGGGGATGAATCCTAGTGAATTCCTGTTGATCAGCACCTTTATAAAAAGAAACTGGAATCACTATTGTAATGGTAGTAGCGGTCAGTCAAAATTGAATCATACTGTAGTTTTATCAGTTCAATTTGGAGACATGATGGGGCATCCTCTGGGTGCCCGAAAAAAGGCATCATAAAAACTTTTGAGTGCAGGTTTAGTTATTTTCTTTCTTCAAACCTATCTTCAAAATTTTTTCTGCAATGAATGTAACTGTTTCGTGTACTCCCTAATGTGGACATAAGTACTTAATTTAAAGGATTTTGAGAGGGAAAATTTACCCGATTTCCTTCTTGAAGCCGACTTTTACAGAGCAAAACCTGCAATTTGGAACTTCCAATATGGCCACATTAATTATTTTTACCCTGAAACTATTTAAGCCATGTTAATAACCCGTGATGTCCTTCATGAAAGTGAAGTCAGCAATCCGAAAGTTCAAATGTTTCTCGTCCTATGGGACAAAACTTCTGTCGTCATCCGTCTTCAAATTGTGGCAATTGTGCTGCTTTTAATTTAGTAATCAGTTTCCTCTTGTTTGGTCCAACAATCGCCTCGTGTTTAACGAAATGTTTATTTTCATAGTGTCAGCACTTAGTAGCATGGCAAATTAACCATTGTGCTTTCCCATCAGACTGCACTGCACGGCACCGGGGCACACAAGCACTGAGTGCTCGAGCTGGGGTGGCCTGCTTTAACCATATAGGCACAAGAACAGAAACTGGCAATGCTGAAGGGCCCAATACCACCAGCCTGCCTGGAACCATGACATCACGGGTGTGGACAGGAAAAAATGCAGAATACAACATTCAATAACAACAAACAATCAGCAAATTAGTTGCCATTACAAACAATCAAAGTTTCAAAAGATTGAGGTTTTTAAATTAAAACATCTGACTTGGGTAGGTGGATGGATGAAGGTAACTTGACCAGTTTGTACCATAAAAACTACAGACTTATTCTAACAAAAGAAAAATGATCGATATTTCGAGTCATACAACACAATACGCCAACATCAGGGATCAAAGCAGGTGGGTGGTATCCCGCTTTTCGGTTGACTCTGGAAATGATTCCACCCTTGGCTCAAAAGCAAATGATGATGCTCTTTTGGCCATCAGATAAACTGCTCTACTTTGCATTTTTCCTACCCCACCCCTTCCCCCGAAATATGCTTTACAAATCCCAACCAATGCTGGTACTGCAACCTGCCATCTGTGACTTGTTCAATTCAGTTCAATTTTAATTATCAAATTACATGTCTTATACAATCACATACATGACTTGTCAATGTTACACTACATACATATTGTTGTATGTTAACGTTGAACATAGGGGATTGTCACGATAATCTGCCTGGGCTGTATAGTTTACTGATAATACAGTATACATATTAGGTTTCTATAGTGTTTTTGTGTCATTTTAATGTAGATCCTGACACGTTCCACATATCTGAATGTCTTCCTCCTCGATGGAATCATCAGACATAATGAATGCAGGTAAAAAAATTTTCAATCCTACTTCACAGCCATTAAATCATTGGTCAAAAAGTCATAAAATTTACACAGTTACATGGATTTAGGCGCAAACAAAACTAACAACTTCATGCCACATCACAGAAATTTAGACAGAGAGCTGAAATAGCAGGCCTCATAAAGGGAAGAATTGAAGCATGCAATTCCACCTATTGGCTTTGACCCATGACATCATCAATATGGTAGAAAACCCATATTGCAGTGGTAGCCAACTGCAGAATTGATTAGCGTTTTTAATTAAATCATGAAGTTTCTTGAAATTTTACTTCCCATCACAACAGCCTCACCCAATTTTCTAACATTTTAATACTCTTGGAAATCCAACAACACACAATGAGTTGGTTAGTGTTTCGTAGAGACCATAACACTGTTCCTGCTCTATGGTTAACAGGTTCTTTATATACCCTTGGTGACTTAGTAAAAGTAATTGTGCTCGTGAAATGAACAGCTCGCCACCACATAGCCTACTGCACAACATGTCAATGCCATGGTCAAACATAACAGATTAGATTAGATTAATACTTGTTCCATAGATCATACATATGACATTTTGTAATGATGTGGAACATGTTGGTTTAGTACATGTTGTCTATACATGACAATATTTTAAGGATTTTTTTTATTAAATTTCCTTAAAAGTTTTATATAACAATTCATTTACGGTGTAGAAGGAGTTGCCATTCAGAAATTTCTTTAATTTTTATTTAAATACTAGTTGGCTATCTGTCAGACTTTTGATGCTACTTGGTAAGTGACCGAAGACTTTTGTGCCAGCATAATTCAACCCTTTCTATGCCAAAGTAAAATCTAACCTTGAATAGTGGTATCATATGCTTCAATTGACCCTTGTAAAGTCATTATGACAGACTCATTTCCCAGAACTTCAGTCCACAATCTAACAGCTGCATATTATTGATTGCTTCACAAAGCCCACTATAAGAGAAATAAAGTTATTTGTATTTTTAACATTGTATTTGCTATTTAAGCTCATTTGAAATGAGCAATTTGTATCATGTCAAATGATGGGGAAGGGGAAAAATTGATACCCCACACCTGTTTGCAAGCATCCATACAAGTTACAGTTAGTACATTTTTTTGAGAGCACAAGCCAAAAAACTTATTTTCTGAACACTACAACTACTGGTAACCTCTTTTTGAAAAACTATTTATTACTTGTACAAAAATAATCAAAATTATTTTTGTTATATTCAACATTAAGAAACAATTTAAAATTAAGCTTTAAATATTCAAAAAAATCCATAAAAATGTGCTGTTTAGAGTATCATGCATTTTACTTTCTTAGTGCACACGATAACATTACTACAGTCATTGTGTTATTGAATCTGAGTAAACAGAAGGGTTCTCTCATCACAAGCTACAAAGGAAAGAGTTAACAATAACGGGTATTCCTAAAGCTACAGTCAAGTACAGGAAAAGACACTTGAGGTTGATAATGAGGAAGCACAATGTTCAAAGAGTATGCATACTTAGCCTATGTGTTTTTCTTATAGTGGCCAATAACAAAACTGAGTGTTTGATAACTTATTAATATTATGTAACGTAATTTCAGTAGAATGTTTTACTTGCGCAAAATGAGGGTTTTTCTCGTGATTTGTGTTGGAGTGTCTCCCCCAAAAACAAGTTTTTCTCACTTTCAGCATATAAATTCTTCAATATCACATAAACTTTTTGAATTGTATTTTAAAATACAAATGATTTATGATCACTGAATGACAGATTTTTTAAGGCTAAGTCGTTTTGACATAACTACACAGAAACATATGGATAAAGCAAATAATACCTTGGAAAACTTGTTAGTGACATTATGACTTCCCCGTCTTTCAAATACTGTTCTGCTTCTTCGCGTCTACGCCTCATATTGGCTTCAACTATATTGAAATGAGCCAAGAGACCACCGTAGGGTTTCCCTGGAGTTCCTTCGATCATATACGCCGCATATTCTGGCCTCCATAGCGATTTTACTCCTCTGCAATTAAAGACACGAGTTCAGTGACAGTTGTCTTATAAAGTAGGAAATAAAATGTAGCAAGTTATGAATTGCTTACGTTGGATCGCGATGTTCTTTCTCTTGTAATATCGGTAAAATGTCGTCTGCTCGGAGTGACAATTTCGCCTCCCTCTTAACGTCATCAAACTTTACTATCATGTATTCTACCTGCAGATTTTTGACAAATATTGCAATAACAAGTATTAGTAAAATCACGAACACCAATTATTGTTAAAACTGTACGTCACATTCAAACAAAACAATTAGAAAGTAAAGCTGAACACTTACTTCATCTCCCCATTTCAGTACGTCACCCTGACGATCTTTCAGTCGATGAAATAAATTTATAAACTGCGTAACACCATGTTTTCTTACATGTCCAGCTAAGGCTTTGGTTTCTTCCCAAGTCAGTGGGCTGCCTTCTGTCAGTAAGCCCATTATCCGCTGAATCTCCGCACTTCTCAGGTACGTTTGACGAATAATTTTAACACAGTGCGCTAAAACTTCAAAAATGAGTAAAATGTGATAATCTCGTAGCTCACACCGCAGTATCAAACCACACGCAAAACACTATGATGCAATTAATGGCGTACGGCGGCGATTTGGCAAGAATACAATTATGCTCAAGCACTGCGTCCTTCCATTCACAACACGAAATGGAATACAAATGACTGTCGAGCAGCGCTCGGCGACCGACTACGAGCGTAGTGCCGTGCCGAAGCGTCTGTGTACTGCCGTTTTAGGCGTCACTGCTTTTTATCGTTTCCACTGCCGGCCAAACATTGCAGTCAAGGTTGCCGTGAATCATATTGTAAACTAGAATATGCAAGTCATGGTTACACTGTCGAGATTCACGTGATTGAAGTAGTGACCCATAATTACCGAAACCAAATACTGCATTTTCTTCGAAGACAATGTTTTTGTTGTAGACAACACTTTTAGAACATAATTCAGTATCAATACCATAGGTTCCGCAGAATCTGCTGTGTCATAGCCTGACTGCGCGATATACTGCAAATCTATAATAATTTTAAGGAAAAAACTACAAGTATATTTAAGGTATATATTCCTTTCTTAACATACATACAGATGAAACTATATGACTTAGCATAATGAGGCACGAAGAATTATTTCACTGGTATAGTATTGCACCACGCAACGTGTGAGCACAAGTTTGGTAACAAGACGGAAAGAGGATAATTGAATATGTATGAGACTTCGAAAAATACAAACAAAAGTTTCTATTGAAGATGACAAGTTACATCCGGTCGATCTCCTCTATGACTCTCATGTAAAATAAACTATAAAGTAGATGAAAGAATTATTGCAAACATACACGCACCGAGAAAAAACATCATCCAAACCAATACCGCGTTTTGCGTCACTGTGACTGTAAAAACCAGAGACCAATCATTCATTGTAAAGCTAATTGGTTTACTGATTCTTTTCTTTTTTTCTGCATTATCATAAAGATCAGATGGTTCAGACTCTGGAGTGTACGGCGGGTATTGCCTTCGATAAATGTGATGGTTTCCCCTCCCCCCAAATCCCCCTCCACTCTCCTTATCGTCTTCCCCTCAACCCAGTGTCGGACTAAGGGAGGAGGGGCGTACCGCCCCGGGCCTCTCGTGCCCGAAAGAACGACCCTCTTTTTTTCCTTCGCCTCTCGTTCTGAGGCCTCCGAATCTCGAGCGCTATTTTTTGTAGACTAGCCCATACCTCTCGTCCTGGGAGGGCCTCCAAAACGCAAAAGTTACTGTTTTATAGTAATACATGTATTTACAAGTGGTCGGGGGGGGGGGGGGCTTCATTTTGTTTTGCCGCCGCCCCGGGCCTGAGACAGCCTTAGTCCACCACTGCCTCAACCTCCTCCCTCCATACAGACCTCGTCTCTGTCCAATTTCCATCTCACTTGAGTTGTGTCGCGGTGCATGAAGTGAGGCGCAACTCCCTCGGGTGTCTTCGGAAGAACTCGGTTCAGCGCCAGCCGTCACTTGAATGCGAGCTCTGACCCGACCCTCGGCATTGCGGGCATGAATTGTTGTCATGTCTACTTCGTTAGAAGATCTCCATCTCAGTGGAGGACTAAGGCTGTTGGAGGCCCGGGGCGGCGGCAAAACAAACTGATGCCCCTCCGTCCAGTTGGAAATGTATGTATTACTATTAAAAAAAAAAAAGAATTGGAGGCCCCCCAGGACGAGAGATATGGGACAGTCTAAAAGCCGCGGTGGAGTAGCCGAGCGGTCTAAAGCGCCTCGCAGCGGAGCGCGCGGTTGCTCGCCGTCGGAGGTTCGAGTCCTCCCTAGGGCATGGGTGTGTGTGTGTGTGTGTGTGTTTGTTGTCCTTAGGTTAGTTCACCTTAGTTTAAGTAGTTTATAAACTACGGACTGATGTTTGTAAATCTATCAGACCGAACTGCGTGGTCATCAGTCTGTAGCTTACAAACTAACCTAAGGACACACACACACACACACACATACACACACACACACACACACACCCATGACCCATGGAGGACTCGAACCTCCGAAGCAGTGGCGTAGCTATGTCACTAAGGGCCCCGAGGCAAAAATGACATTGGGGCCCTCTTTACACTAATACTGTACAGATGCAAAACTACTTCATCATTAGCTCCTTACCGCCGACTGGAAGACATAATAAGGCAAACCTAAATACTACTAAGTAAATTATTATGTGTCACGCAGCAGAAAATATTTAATCGTACTCTCTGATATAAGTGTGAAAGTTTGTTTGTTATGCTTTCACGCAAAAATTACTAGGTGATTTGGATGAAATTTTGCAGAGAGATCGAGATAGAGTTGGACCAGGGTAGGACATACAGATGAAAATGCCGCATGGGATATTTTTTGTCAGCGGTGACAGCAGGCGGACTGTTGTCAGTGCCGAACAACTCTCGCTAAAGTACTGCGCTGTTAGCTCATTTCGTTGATAGTCCAGTCAAAGAAGGAAAATAGGGGAAACATTCGTGTGGTTTCATCAAAAGTAAGTTGGCGGATTTTGTTTGATGAAACACTTTGCATTGAGCTGTGCCCCTACCAGGCTTCACGATGTATATGTTAGAGTGTGGCCAGGAAAAAGTAATAAGTAAAATAAGTCGATATCTTCCCTTATTATCGTGACAGTGGGGTAGAGAGCAGCGTCCTGATGCACAATTCACTATTGAGACAAAGTAATTAAAAAATGTTCAAATGTTTGTAGAGTCTACGGGACTTAACTATGGGGTCATCAGTCCCTAAACTTATAAACTACTTATGAACTAGCTACAACTAAGGACGGCACAAATAACCATGTCCGAGGTGGGATTCGAACCCCCGACCGTAGTGGCCGTGCAGACCGTGACTGGAGCGCCTCAGTCCCCTCGGCCACCGCGGCCGGCACAAAGTAATTATTACATGAAACTTCTGATCCGTGAATGTAATTAAAACTTTAAATGGCAGAATAAACAAATAGTGTGAGGGTAGAAACCACCTTAGAAGATTGCGTGAAGTGTTGAATTCTCACCACAATGAAGTTGTTTGTTTTTCACATACAAGAACTGAGAAGAATGCGGCGGAGGGTATAGTGTTAGTATGAACGTAAATTGAAGAGTGAATAGTTGTTATGGTATGGGAAGGCGCCGTTCCCAGAAGATAAGCCACAGAATGCCGAATCCATTTCCCGCCTACCATTGCAAGGTAGTGTGTTGAAAGGTATGTAGATCCTGTTCGGTATTCCTTTCAGTATTAACGCATTTGTGGGAAATAAACATGCCTGTTTCCTAGCGCAACGCATTTTGTAGAAAATGCGCACTCTCCATGTCTAAATCAAATCAAATGTTTGTATAGTCTATGGAACTTAACTACGGGGTCATCAGTCCCTAAACTTACAAACTACTTATGAACTACTTACGAACTAGGACGGCACAAATATCCATGCCCGAGGGGGGATTCGAACCCCCGACCGTAGTGGCCGTGCAGACCGTGACTGGAGCGCCTTAGTCCCCTCGGCCACCGCGGTCGGCCTCCATGTCTGTCTGCACAGTACTTCATCTGTCATTTATGAGGTGCACTGTAGAAGGGTCGGTATAACTTTGTAAAACACCTTGTAATTTCTTTTTGTGACGTAATGGGAGCTCGCTTTCTCGCTATTCGTTTTTCAGGCGCACAAAGAACGGCAGTGCCTGACCATTCCAGCGGTCTGCCCTTTCCCGCACCTTCTGCCCTCCGACCCCCCTACCCCCCCCCAACCCCTTACTGCTGTCACCTGTCACATCCTCACAACAAATCATATGCCTAGTACTGTTCTACTGTACTTAAATATGCTGTATACATTTAATATTTTGTCTTAGTCCATTCTGTTTAACAACAACTATATTAACATATTGGCTGCCAAAGGTATACTTGGGTTACCGACCCTTGGGGATCATTTACTTTTTTTCCATATTCTGCTTTAGTTTGCTTGAAGTAAGTTGTTTAAGTACAAATAAGTTAAAATATTGCAATTTAGTACCTTAGTTCATGTTTTTTTTTTTTTTTTTGTGTGTGTGTGTGTGTGTGTGTGTGTGTGTGTGTGTGTGTATGTGAGTTATATATGACTCACATGGCGCCAGAGTAAAGTGCCAGGTGTGTCATTTGCTATGTCGCTAATAATTTTGGGTTGGTACTCCTGTAAGTCTTTCACCACAACATTGTTTGCGTACAGTTCCGTTATTGCCGGCCGTGGTGGCCGAGGGGACTGAGGCGCTCCGTCACGGTCTGCACGGCCACTACGGTCGGGGGTTCGAATCCCCCCTCGGGCATGGATATTTGTTTAGGGACTGATGACCTCGTAGTTAAGTCCCATAAGCTGGACAAACATTTGAACATTTGAGTTCCGTTATTGTTTTTCTGGATTGTTACTACAGTCTTTATTCAGTGTTGTTTCCTCCGTAACACAGTGATGTTGTAGAAGTGTCTCGTAGAAGTTATGTAGATGAACAAAGGTATGTACAGAAGCTTTTAGATGAAGTTATGGACATAAGTGAAGAAGATAAAAATACTGCTGAAATGGAAAAATAAGAGGAATGTGTTGATGCTGAGTGCTGTTCGTGGAGAGGAAGAAGCTGAAGTTCAAACAAAGAGTGGCACAACAGCCAATAAAACAGCGATGATAACTGACTATAATCAGTCATTTTAGATCTCTCTCACCAAACGAAGTCCTATACTGTCTAAGGCGGGGTGTTAAATGGTACAGGAAGCTTGCAGTTGAACTGTTGACAGGGTCAGCACTGGTAAATGCTCTTGTGATATACCGATACATAGGGTTACCAAATCACCCGGTTTTTCCGGGGCCCACCCGGTTTTAAGCTCTATTTCAGCCCCCCGGTTGCAAACAACCATAGCAGTAAAAATTACCCGATTTTTTGGTCCTCCACGGCAAACTGTTGTTCTGTGGTGTCGAGTGTGATTTGACGTAAAACTGCAGAGATAAAAACAAGCTGACAACTAGATGAGTGTCGTCTGTCGCGGCACACGGCGTAATTACAGTTTTCTACATAGTGTCTCCAGTTACCTACACAAATTAAAATATTGCGTATTGAAGGTGAAAAAAAAGACTGTCGTAGAAGTGTATTCTGTCCCCTCTGATACTGTCTCAAGAGAGAGAGAGCAAAAACTAACTTCGTTCCCCTAAAAGTAAGAGATGTCATCTCTAAATGTGACAATGTCCAGGTTGTTCACAAGTTCAGGAAAGACATGAACACTTGTTATACTGTATGTAATGATTACATTATTAGTAAGTGGATGAGGCAGTATGAGGAATTAACTGTATTCAGTTGGTTAACTCTAAACAAGAAAGTTGATTGGGAAAGTGTGGAAAATATTGTTGCCTACTTGAGAAACAGAAAAGTTATTGTGAATGACATTGGATTGTTTGATGGGGTAACTCGCCTAGAAACGTTCCTGTGTGAACAGTTCAAACGCGAAACTGGACCAACTGTATCTGATAGATGGTGTGAGTTCATGAATCATCGTTCAAGAGATGAATATTCAGAACTTTCAAAAATTGTTCAGTACTTTTTCGCAATCCCTGCCCACAATGGCACTGTGGAAAGGGTGTTTTTCATTATTAAATATACAATGGACTGATGAAAGAAATCGAATGTCTGTACAATGTGTAAGGGATTTGTTGATCATCAGTTACAACTACAAAGATATCACTTGCTCTCTGTTCTATGACAATATCAAAATCAACAAAGAATTACTTAAGAAAATCCGAGGAAGTCAGAAATATAATTTTGTAAAAAAATAAATAAATAAATAAAATAAAATAAAGGGGAATCTTGCTTTCCAGGTATTTGGAATCCCCGGGAAGGTCGCCCCCCCCCCTCTTTGTCCGCCACTGCTCCATCTTTTTTAAATATCCGGGTTTTACATATATAGGGTTATTCGCAGTCGATAATGAATGCAGTCAGCCCAGGGTTGTAGATACGGGGGAGGGGGGGGCGGGACGAAGGGGTTCAACCTCACCCCCAGAACTATTATTTTGTTTGTTTGTTTTGTAATCGATGCTTAATTGAGCTTTGGTTGTTGTCGGGACATTTTCTCTCGAGTGTCTTATTGGTGGCCTTCGTGAGGCCTAGGCAAGCGTCACGCACAACTTTCACCACTGTAAATCTTGCCAATTAAAAATAAAATAAAATAAAAAATAAAAAAAAATTGCTCAGGTAACCACTAGCTAGCCATCACTAGGGCAGCAAATTTGCATGTGACACAGACAAATATATTTTAACGACTGTGATTAAACGAGAACAAATGTATGACATCACAACCTTATTACTTCCATGTATAATTTATACCATAGATGCTGACCATCTGCACGCACTCATGCCTAGTATAGCAGACAGATTAAATTCCCCTTCTTTTGACAGATATTAATAGTGCGAAAGAAACTGTTAGTTTCGACGTTTTGGATCTAATTTTCGAGATTGTATTTTATTGAAATAAGTACCTCTACAGGCTGTCAGAGCTTTTTAATACTCGTATTAACGTAATCTGTAGATATTTAGCTATGATTTCGTGTCTCTAACCTAATCGTTTCGCAAAATCTTAGGCTTTAAATTGACGTTCTTAGCCATATTTTACAACTGGGACAATGACGCCATGGTGGGGAATTTAGGCAAAAAGAAGTGTATTACAGATGCATACATTTTGTGAAATGGGCACTTGCAGAATGTAGAGAATGTAGCAGTTTTGAAGTGCCAAAAACTGTATTTCTGACTTTTGAGGTGTCTTAATCAAGTCTAAATTATAAAATCTACGTTCATTCCAATTTTACATCTACAAGTACTTGAAGCTTTCTAAATGTCTAATACAGTAGAGTGATAAGTATAAATTAGAACAGTTGTAATACTTATTTACTACTACTCATTCATCGTGGAGGTTTATCCTTGATTTTCAAATGTATAGCGTCATTACCCCAGAATCCAGGGTACTGGCACTACTGCGTATTCTTTCACAATATATTTTTAACACTAAAACTTAGCAAAATATAAGGCTGAAAAAAATTATAGTAAAGTAGTATTAGCTGGCGAAGCTGTGGTATTATTCTGCACGAAAAAGACACACTTTCAATAAGGTAAAAAAACTGGTTTCCCTTAAGGTGGCGCCATTCCCCTGGTCTCTCCTATATTTTATTTTTCTGAAGGCTTTCGATTTTTTACGATTGCTGACAACTTATGACTTGAGCCAGATGTGGTAGTGCGGAAGGTTTTTCTAATTTACTAATCCCTACGGCGATTACTTTTGTTCTGAAAATTGGGCTTATTCTGGGGGAATATAGTTGGGCAACGTCTTCGACAACAGCCAGTACATCGGGAGGTGAATCCCTTTCATTTTCAAAGTATAAAAGAAAGACTGCTCTTCATATCTACAATCTTTTGCAATAACGTTTCATTCTTTTATCAACTACTCACACGTTTTTTTTTTTTTTTTTTCAAATTCATAGAAAAAAACGTAAGTTTGTTTTATGGGGAGTAGGGGGAGTGGCGGCGGCGTCACAGCTTGGCCACAGAGTAACATATACAGAGAAGCAGCCCCCTATAAACTAAAGCTCTGTATAGGGAAAGTATGGCCATCCTTTTCCGCGCGGCGTGCCGCCGTCTGCAGCTCGTGATTGGCTGAAATCGAGTCACGTGGTTCTTTCCGCCATATTGGTTCTATATGTTGCTTGGCTGCCATTAGAAGCCTTGTGAATATTCGTATGTTTTGGTTTGAATAATGCCACAGTGTTGGGCTTTTGGGTGTTTTTAAGAATCGAAGAAGGGAGGTAAACATTGTAGTACTTCCTTTCGATATCAGAAATACAGGACGATGAACAGTCAGGCTGATGAAAGTCGTCAGAGAAATCTAGGAGTCCAGAAGCGAACTTCCGTTCTTGTTCTGTGATGATTTTAATTCATAATGTAAATTAATAGATTAAAGATTCACTGATGAATGGATCACGCAGCAGATACCTATATATTTTTAACTTAAATAAATCTGTGAAGAAAATTCCTGCATAATGTCGTGAGGTTAAATTATTCACGCGTCGTTGATTTTATCTGCAGGTAGTTGCCGAAAATAGACAAATTTTTGACATATTAGAGAGTGAACTACATTCCCGTATACATATGAAATTAATATGGAGTTCCTGAAGCGAGGTTGTCTCATTTGTTTTCGTGTGTTAAGTGTATCATTACAGGATACAAAGAATTTAAACAAGAAAAATATTAGATATTCAACTATAATTGGCGTTGTAAAGGCACCTCTAATTTCTGGTAAAAGTCATGTAGTGGGTATCTCCTTGCATTTTTCGTAGTTCATGTAAGATATAAGTACATAGTACGCAAGAAAATACTCAAAGACTTATCCATGATCTCAGTTGTTTTCTTAATTAACACTATGCTCCGATGAAGACATGTTCGCGGTCTGTTGGAATATTTGGCTACGTACAGGTCAATCTGAATTTATAGGTGAACTCTTTAGATATGGAGCCACAAACCCAACAGTTTTCTTAAAGTAGGACGATAAGTAATCAGTAAAGCAGCCTGGTCCGCATGGGCAGAACTACGCGAAGTTCCCGCATCTGTCCGTCGTATGTAACACCCTGTATCTCCAGAATGAAAAGAGTTATCGTTCTGCTCTCAACCGTAAATAAAATTTCGATATCTTATCTACATTTCGTCCGCAGCGTTGTATGTGCTAAAATCAACCACACGCAAACTCTACGCAATGCGATTTTTCCTCTGCAAAGTCTTCAAAATTTTGCGCAGTAGTTTACTTAATTTGATGCAGCACGGAAACTATAAGTAATAATGAATACAAAATGAGATCATTATGGAGCGAATATATCACACTATAACACGCAAAAAAATTATTTTTTTTCATTGAATAGTTTTCCCAAAATCGGTTGATAAGTATTGTTAAGAGCTGGGAACGTTGCAGCGGTCGGTGTGTGAGCAGCAGCGGAATAGGCCCAACATGGCTGCCGCTGGCAGGCTGGCCATACTTTCCCTATACACAGCTTTACCTCTAAACCACTGTCCTACGCTCCCCTCGTAGTTCCGAGATGCTAGCAGGTGTTAGGCCCGGCGCACACTTGACGCAGCAGAGGCAGAGGAGAGACAGAGGCGAAGCCTCCGTCCGTCTGTAACGCATGCTTTCCAATGGGGCAGCGCACACTTAACGCAGCCGAGGCGGAGGGCAGGCGTTTCCTCGGTCACGCCTCTGTCCGGTTGTCGGAGGCGCACAGTTTTCCTGCGCCTCTGTTCCACCTCTGTCGCAAAGTGAAATTTCAAGTCATCCGATATGCTTAGAAAAAAATTGTTTTATGTAGATGAATATAAGCTTCATCCTTCTCTGTATTTAGTTTCTTTGTAACACTTTTACTTTCTGCGTAAAAAAATTAAAAATACTATTTTCCGATTTGTGCGTGTTTTGCGCTAACGCAGCTTCCACAATCGATTTTGCAGAAAATACTCACTAGAAAAAAATTATTTTTCTGTATCATATAGGCAAAAGCCACCGCATGAAGTTGGGGAGGTTTTCTTTTCGTTATTGTACATAGTTATTGTTATAGTAAAAACTAAAGTACAACGCCGCGCATATTTTGAAGAGTTTGCAGTGAAAAAAGTAGTCGCTGGCTAGTTTGCGTTTGCTGCGTTTTACCTCATACATTACTGCGAACGAAATGTAGCTAACATATCGAAATTGGTTTTAACGGTGGAAGGAGAGCTATATCTCTTTCGATTCTCGAGAAAATACGTGAGATACACGTTTGACGCGCCGCGGTCGGCAGCTACGCAGCACACGTGCGGCTGTTTCCGCCTGCTGTGCCGAGTGCGGAGCTGCCTCGTGTCTCTCTTTTCCGTATGCTGCCGATACAGACCCAAAGCTGGAAACGAACAACTTACTGAAATAGAAAGAGACCGAGATTCATAAATCGAAGATGCTGATTGCGTATTTTTACGGTCTATAGTCTCTGGTTTCAGTAAACTTTGTGGCAAGCATAAAAGCACTAATTAAGCTAAAATTCCCGTTACTACTGAATAAAAAGTTCGGCGAAACCAGAATGGACGTGCAACGATTTTTTTTTTTTTTTTTTTTTTTTTTTTTTTTTTTTTTTTTTTTTTTTTTTTTACTATCAGGGACCTTGTTCAATTTCTTGAAACAAAATGTCCAACCCTTCGTGGTGCTTCAGCTCACTGCTAAACCATAGATGATGCTAGAAACGTCTCTCGTCAGTATTTCTCAACCTGAATTCTATACTACTTTCAGAATTCAACATTTGCAAAAGTATTAGCATTAGCTTCACTAATTACTAACAAATTTAATGGCTGCTGAAGGTAATTATCATTAGAAATGATGACAGAGACAAAATATGAATGCAATGTAATAAAATGCTGCATGTACATGGACAGCTGCCGTCATAGAAGAAGAAAAAAAGCAAACGTCAGTATCTTAGTACTCAGGAGCATGGAAGAGCTACGAATAAAGACCTAAGTAAGGAATCACTTTGCGTGCAAATGCAGTTAAACAAGGAAACTATGATTTGCAAAATTTTTCATATCGATATATCTTTCAATCTAAGACATACGAAAAGCATACCAGGTGTCACCGAGAAGAAAAGTGTTTCTGATCGTATATACTGCGCCACAATCATTATTAAATATGACTGTTGTATAAAGGTTCTTTCAATTATTGAATTTGCTGTGACACTTGTTTCACTGAATTATAAAAGAAATGAAAGAAAAATAAATCTGACTTTAATTAAATTCCTAAAACATATCCCTAATTTATCTTTAGCGGGTATGACGTGTCACACACTATTTTTCTTCTCTGTTAAGTCCTTCTTACTCAGCATGTGACTCTCTTTGAACTGTCGTCTGTTTAGTCTGAATAGCTCAAGAGCTTAAATGAGCTCCCATGGACCAGAGGAAATTCAGCATGTATTCGTCACTTTTGCCTGTTGCTCAACAGACCTATTACTGCTCTTATACTCTATCAGAATACACACACACACACACAAATTAAATCAACAGAGTTTTGAAGGAGATCCAGGAATTAAATCTGATTGCATGGAGAGGTTTGCAATGGACACGTGCTGTTGCAAGCTGTGCTGCCCTCCTCTGCTTTAAGTGTGCGCCGGCCGCCGGGCCTTAGGGTGCCTCTGCACGTCAGAGGGTAGCGTGGAGGGGAGGCTGAGGGGAGAGCTCGTGCCGCCTGCCACGAGGCCACGGCTGTGTCTGGTGTGCCGGCGTGTGAGGGGAGGTGGTGGTGGGGACAGCCGCTATACTGTTTAAAGGGCCAGTTTAAAGGGCTGCTTCTGACCGCAGCGCCATCATGGGACATCTTACGGAACTGCCGGAAACCCTCCCTCCCCGCACCCCTGAGCGTGGGACCGGGCCCTTACGGAAGTTTCCCGTCTGTATACATTTGTCTGGTACGTGTCAACTTTGCGAGGATACCTCAATATAGCTCTGGATCTGAACCCCCCCCCCCCCTCCCTCAGAGGAAAGATTTATCTACGCCCCTGAGTCAGTCATGTAAGTCTCCGTGGGTGCTCCGGAGCTCGTGCACCGCCCCAATAATTTTTTGGGGGTGCTGAGCACTTGCATAAAATTGAGGTGGAAAATAAAATTGTATAAATTAAAAAATCGGGAAAAATCAAAACCTACCTTATGACTCAAGAAGCAATGCAAAACGTGACCAAAGCGAGAGACGATATTTCATACGTGAAAGAAATGATCAGTTTTGTACGCGGGTCCCCAAGCGAGTAGTAATGAGTGTCCGTGTTTTACCCACTATGCTAGCTTTATTCACCCTGAAGCACGTCGGTCATTTTGACCTTCCAGGTGTACGTATTTATGAACATTCAATTGTGTTCTTTCAGGAATTTAGCTGGAAGAATCTGATGCTGATGCTAAAGTTAATCGTTGTTATTAAAATTATAGATTCAGTTGAAATTTGTAATGCCTTTTTCTCAGGCTTATAAAAAATCTTGGACTATATTAATACTGTCAGAGATGTCATGAATTTATCTCGAAGTTATGAAAGTTTCGATGAAGTATACAGTCCTTGCTTGGAACTGACCAAAAAAATTGATCTCATACTTCAAAATGTCAAAATATTTCAATGATTTCTTTAAACCTTGATGACGGTATTCTACCAAACGCTTTTTTCAGAAAGAATAGCCTCGCAAAAAATGTATCAGATTAGTGTACAGTGAAAGATTATTTCATTGGTCGTGTAGAAGTTTTGGGGTGTTACTTATATCGAAATATCCACTTCGGCCAATTAGATCGCTTTATTGTAGTGTCCTACTGCAGCCATGCTTTCCTTTTCTTCCTCCTCCTTCTATCTTAAAAAGGCCAGACAACTGCCTATGTACTTTTATCAAGTATTGCTCATTCAAAAATGCATGAACATGATTTTCAGGAGGGTTGGTTTCGAACATTTGTGAGCCGTGAAATAGAGCACCCACACTGATTTGAATTCGGCGCATGTGCTCTCGTGAGAAACACACATGCGTAATACCTCCACGCGTAGAGGAATGAAAGGAGATTCCCGTAAGGGTCACATCCAAGTCGCTCTTGCTATGCGGGGCCTAAAATAAAAGCGGATTGGTGAACATTTAATAGTGAACGTGGTAGTGATTCTTTTATGCTGTGTTATTTTTTATGTTGTGTTAAGTAAACAGTGGCCATGAGTGAGGAAGCTAGGAAAAAAGCCACCTCAACCTTACAGATGAGAATGGGAACAATCCAGTAACTTAAAGGGTTGGTTGATGCATATTGCAAGTCATGTGGCATAGATATTAAAATTGCTTCTGGAGGCAAAATAGGGCTGGAAAATATGCTGAAAATCAGAAACACTTGAATAATGCTAAGGGATTTGTAGGTCAGGCACTAATGTTCAAATGTTTGTAAAGTTTATGGCACTTAACTGCGGGGTCAACAGTCCCTAAACTTATAAACTACTTATGACCTAACTTATGCTAAGCATAAGCATCCATGCCCAGGGGAGGATTCGAACCTCCGACGCGGGAAGCCGCGCGATCCGCAACGTGGTGCTTCAGACCGCTCGGAAACTCCCGCGCGGCGTCAAGGGACTTTTACGTCTTTTGTAAGTGATTCTTCTACATTAAACCACCAGCTAAAAGTGGCAGAAGTTAGACTGAGCGCATTTGTAGCAGAACACGATGTTTCTTTGAATGTAATGGAACATTTGCCACAACTGATAAAAACAGTTTGTCCAGATTCGGAGATTGCAAAAAAAATGTTACTTGCGGGCGGACAAAAGCAACAGCCATTGTGAAGAGTATTACCGTACTGGCGTTGAGAGTAAACATAGATTGTGTCTACAACTCCGAGAAAATAAATTTTCTCTAATTGTAGATGTATCCACAGACATAAGGGATACAAAACAATTCTGTCTAGTCACACGTGTTAATTTAGGAAATGACATTGTTGATGCTTTTTATGATCTTTTGTCTATAAGTACTATTCATTTATGGCAGACAAATTCTTAACAAACAGGGTAGCAGTGGACATGTATGATAGCGAGAACAATAATTAGTAGAGCAGACAAGCTGGAAGTTCCCTACATAAGTGTGTGCTGGACGCCATAACTTACATTGGAGAGTGTTAAGAAAAAAATATATTGTTTCTTACAATTCATCGACCATCCTTGTCCCACTATTCCACGATGGCATAGTGTAATAACAGAAAAAATTATTTCTTCAACATGATAGATAAGCTGAAAATAATTAATGTTAAGTAAATGTCAGGGAATTTAATATGTGTCAGGGAAATTTAAAAAAAATACTAGAATTTTTTTTTTTCATTTTTGGCGTCATCCTTGAGATCTCTTCAGCATTGCCATTCGAAATTATACTTTTTTTCTTTTTTTTTACGATTCGCATCTCCTTCTTTCCGTGGAACCAGGTCGGCAACTCTGGTCGAGAAGCAGGCGGTTCATTCGCGAGTCCTGAATTTGACATCGATGTCGTTCCTCGCACACATTCATTGATCTTTGATCCGGGAGTTATTTTCCTGTTTGAGATTCGTATACCTTGCGTGACGCGCAGCAAAGGCGTACAGTCATGTAGTATGATTATAATCCACTATATTGTTGACACCTTAATAGAACTCTGTTTGACCGCTATTTCAAACTCTGTCTTACTCGTTCCAGTGACAGGACTAGAGAAGGTTAAGTGGGATAATTCGTTTTGGATTACATGTTGGTATTCAAACAGAATGATAATGAGCTTATCATCAAGCTGCCATTGACTACAATTGGCATGCATTTCAACTAGACACAATGTCGCCGGCCGCGGTAGCCGAGCGGTCTGCGGCGCGCCAGTTACGGTCTGCACGGTCACTACGATCGGGGGTTCGAATCCCCCCCCCCCTCGGGCATGGATATTTGTGCCGTCCTTAGTATTAGCTAGTTCATAAGTAGTTTGTAAGTTTAAGGACTGATGACCCCGTAGTTAAGTCCCATAAGCTATACAAACATTTGAACATTTGATTTGATATATTATACGGCAACAGGTGTGCTCCTTTTTTATAAGAAAAAGCCTGTTCCTCGAATTTAGAACGAATAGCTACACTACTGGCCATTAAAATTGCTGCACCAAGAAGAAATGCAGATGATAAACGGGTATTCATTCGACAAATATATTATATTAGAACTGACATGTGATTACATTTTCACGCAATTTGGGTGCACAGATCCGGAGAAATCAGTACCCAGAACAACCACCTCTGGCCGTAATAACGGCCTTGATACGCCTGGGCATTGAGTCAAACAGAGCTTGGATGGCGTGTACAGGTACAGATGCCCATGCAGCTTCAACACGATACCACCTGGAGAATGTGTTGGCCAAGGCGGCAGTCGAACATTTTCCATATCCAGAAAGGCCCGTACAGGGCCTGAAACATGCAGTTGTGCATTATTCTGCTGAAATGTAGGGTTTTGCAGGGATCGAATGAAGGGTAAAGCCACGGGTCGTAACACATCTGAAATGTAACGGCCACTGTTCAAAGTGCCGTCGATGGGAACAAGAGGTGACCGAGACGTGCAATCAATGGACCCCCCCCCCATACTATCACGCCGGGTGATACGCTGGTATGGCGATGATGAATACACGCTTCTAATGTGCGTTCACCGCGATGTCGCCAAACACGGATGCGACTATCATGATGCTGTAAACATAATCCATGTTCGTACACCATCGCAGGTGCTCCTGTCTGCAGCCATGGTCTCCGAGCTGGTACTCCATGATGCTGCAAACGTCGTCGAACTGTTCGTGCAGATGGATGTTGTCTTGCGAACGTCCCCATCAGTTGACTCAGGGATAGAGACGTGGCTGCACGATCCGTTACAGCCATGCGGATAAGATGCCTGTCATCTCGACTGCTAGTGATACGAGGCCGTTGGGATGCAGCACGGCCGTCCGCAATGGTCGAGCGGTCTACGGCGTGCCAGTCACAGTCTGCACGGCCGCTACGGTCGGGGGTTCGAATCCCCCCCTCGGGCATGGATGTTTGTGTCGTCTTTAGTGTAAGGTAGTTCATAAGCAGTTCGTAAGTTTAGAGATTGATGACCCTGCAGTTAAGTTCCTTAAGCTTAACAAACATTGGAACATTTGGATCCCGAACCCACCGATTCCATATTCTGCTAACAGTCATTGGATCGCGACCAATGCTAGCAGCAATGTCGCGATACGATAAACCGCAATAGCGATAGGCTACAAGCAGATCTTTATCGAAGTCGGAAACGTGATGGTACGCATTTCTCCTCCTTATAGGAGACATCACAACAACGTTTCACCAGGCAACGCGCTCAACCGCTGTTTGTATATGAGAAATCGGTTGGAAACTTTCCTCATGTCAGCACGTTGTAGGTGTCGCTACCGGCACCAAACTTGTGTGATGCTCTGAAAAGCTAAACATTTGCATGTCACAGCATCTTCTTCCAGGCGGTTAAATTTCGCATCTGTAGCACGTCATCTTCGTGGTGTGGCAATTTTAATGTCCAGGAGTGCATATCCTTTCTACATCTTATAATATTGGCCAATTTTGTAATAACATGTAATGAAAATAATAATTTGCCTCCATTAGAATACATTTGAAATTATTCTACTTTTTAAAAAGAAAATTTTCGAAATTTTAATTAGCTGCAACATTCATTTCATTGTAAAACAAATAACAAAAACTATTTTCTGGAGGTAGAATCATACCCGGATCGCCCGCGTAGAAGACATGCACGCCATTGCGTAACCTATTTCACCCTACTGTTTATTCTGTGAGAGGACATCCTTGACGTACACTACTGATCTGCGAAGTCTCATCCCGAAATGAATTGCCGATACCTGAAAGTCCCTTTGTAAGAAAAGGGAACTATTCCATATTGCCGGCCGCGGTGGCCGAGGTGACTGAGGCGCTTCAGTCACGGTCAGCACGGCCACTACGGTCGGGGGTTCGAATGCCCCCTCGGGCATGGATATTTGTGCCGTCCTTAGTGTTAGGTAGTTCATAAGTAGTTTGTAAGCTTAGGGACTGATGACCCCGTAGTTAAGTCCCATAAGTTGTACAAACATTTGAACATTTATTCCAAGTTTTCCTGTAAGGTCACCTTTCTTGCTTTTCAACATTTTGTACTGCTCTTACAGCCTCCTCCATATGCCATGCTCCCCGTGTCTCTCCCTTGCTTCTTCCCTTATATATATATATATATATATATATATATATATATATATATATATATATATCACACACAGATACATACAAATGGTTATCCTCCAGATAGTCTCAAGTCAAAGACATTAATTTTAGCATCATATCACAGTATTTCAAGCTTTTACGCTCGTCCCAAACGACCACGCGCTTTCTAAGTCAGAGAACGTCTACGACGCGTACTGGGGGATTGTTCGGTACTTTAGGACAAATATACATACAAAACGTAACAGATGCATGTTACTCTCTCATTTACTCTGAATATCTCCTTTAGTAGTTGTCGATCGCTTAATGACTGCCGGCCGCGGTGGCCGAGGGGACTGAGGCGCTCCAGTCACGGTTAGCACGGCCACTACGGTCGGGGTTCGAATCCCCCCTCGGGCATGGATATTTGTGCCGTCCTTAGGATAAGCTAGTTGATAAGTAGTTTGTACGTTTAGGGACTGATGACTCCGTAGTTAAGCCCCATAGACTATACAAACATTTGAACATTTTTCTTAATGACTTTGTTTAGTTCATCGTCGACGATTACAGCTGTGGAGTCACTATTCTCGATATCTGTCATTCCCTCATGTTATATTTATGTGCCCCACAATTTTTCACTTAATCAACAAATGATGAGCATTAGCATGAGGAGATAGATTGATGTGGCACGAACTATCTCGATAGCATTGTTCTGCCTTTACAGTAAATTCTAATTCCTCCAAGTGTTACGAATATTTCGAGAAAAGATAACAATGCATGTATTCGTGTGGATTTAAACCGAACAATTTCTTTCAGCTATAGTTAAGCACTTCAGTTCCATCTCTCACTCAGAGGGTTTAACTGAAACAGAACGATATTTACATAACACAAGATTAAAGAATATCTATGAACATTTGGCGATCGTCTGGAGGGTGATTCTATTTACACTTCGGTAAAATCAGACGTGACGTCATTATGACGTATCCACACTATCGACGTCCAGAACAGCGGCACATCGACTTCTGCGATCGTTCGAGATCGACCGAGCCTTAGAGAACGAAAACTTCACTCATTTTCAAAGAAAAGAACTAGCATGTTGCAGCAACTTGGGGGTAGATGAGTACCCAGTTTTACGAAATGTTTTACCTGACGTTCACAGAGCCTCTGTAACAAATAACTGTATTAATATCCAGCTCATTTGATTTATAGTTTCGGCGAAAACATACATATACCTACGGTGACTATATGTTGTTTTTGTATGTCGCATATTTTGACATGTCCAAGTACACATTGTCGCTTCATAGCCTGGTAACCGTATTTTGTCCTCTTAGTTTAACGTAGACTCCGTACTACAATGCAACTCGGTAGCATTTTTCGCTTAAAAAAAAAGTTTCCATTAGTTTTAAACACAACCTTCACAAAGTTTCCATTAGTTTTAAACACAACCTTCACAAAGTTTCCATTAGTTTTAAACACAACCTTCACAAAGTTTCCATTAGTTTTAAACACAACCTTCACAAAGTTTCTATTGGTTTTAAACACAACCTTCACAAATGGGCCACGATCACAACATTAGATTTGGCTGACTAACGTTACAGAGCTCACAGTGTAGGTCTTTTTTCGGAAAGTTTATAGCTTCTTACCTTTTTTTTTTTTTTTTTTTTTTTTTTTTAAAAAAAAAAAGAAAAAGAAAAAAGAAAAAAAAAAAAAAAAAGAAAGCAAAGTTATAGCTTCCGAAACTGTAATGAATATACCATTAGCAACTGAAGATATTATCAGCTACTCCTTTAATTCGTCTGCTACAATTGCAACCGCAGTTTTGCGTCTAGAACGACCACACAAGTCGATTATGGCTCCAGTCGTCTTCGATAGTGTGGATACGTCATAATGACGTCACGTCTGATTTTACCGAAGTGTAAATAGAATCACCCTCATCTGGAAGTATAGTCACAGTCGAACATACACAGTCGCGACACTCACTGCTGTGAAAGTTGTTACCAACTAACAGTTGCAACGATACTAGAGCTCCTAGTGGTGGGCAAGGTAAGGTAACAGAAATGTTTGTTTGTAATTACTTTTCTACGTAATTAACCAAATAGTTTCTGTAAGTTTTGCGTTCCAAGCGATATAAACAACAAATTGCTCATGAGGAAATAGTTACGAAAATGTGTATGTATGTTTTGTATCCAGTTCCGCTGAAAGTGAGAGAATTTAAACAAACGAGAAACATTTATTCCTGTTGTGGTCTGTTCCTATACGACAGCAACTTTCTTTGACGTGTAACAATTCGATATGGATTCTAATGATTCGATCATTTTTACACTTCACTCGTCTTTGTTATAAGCCCATATACGTTTGAGTATAATTACTTTTGATTATAAAACGAATGTCTTGAAGGTTCTTGTCGTATGCGAATCAGATGTAGTAACAATTGTGGAATTGCTTACTGCTTTGTTGGGAAACTGTGTTTTTGCTTTCAATATTTTATTGTCACGTTTGTGAGGACTTCCCCTCAGCTACAGCTGTAGTGGCCGATCTGGTACATTTAATAATGTAGATAATGCATTCCATATAAGTTTCTTATGTTCAAAACTTACTGATTTGCCTGGGGTTGTAATGAAGAAACCCTGACGTTTCTGAGTAGAAAACCGACGTCTTTCTGTAGATGATCGGATGTTCTGTTGTTCCTAGCAAACCTCATAAAGACAAATGTGGAGGTTTTTTTTTTTCTCTTTCTCTCTCTCTCTCTCTCTCTCTCTCTCTCTCTCTTTGTGTTAATACCTATTTTTATGGTACTACATACGGGAATGATAACACCGTAGTTAAGTCCCATAAGCTCTACAAACATTTGTACTACATACCTTCCCCGCTGTAAAATGTGTGATAAAATCAATTTACTCGACACTGTTCACACTCATCTAATACTGTATTCATAAATGTACCTCGCCAGCCGCTTTGAACGCTATTGTCGTGGCGTATAACAAAAACCAGTGGCAGTTTAGCGACTGTATATGTTAGACTGCGGTATAGTCTACCACTTCAAGGGTGAATTGTCCATTGCCAATCCGTTGCTCTTCTGTATTCCCAAATATTAAATTATGTTGGCTGTTGTTGTTCTTGTGGTCTTCAGTCCGCAGACTGGTTTGATGCAGCTCTCCACGCTACCCTGTCCTGTGCAAGTCTCTACATCTGAGAATACGTTCGGCAACCTACATCCTTTTGAATCTGCTTACTGTATTCGTCCCTCGGTCTCCCTCTACGATTTTTACCCCACATGCTTGCTTCTGATGCTAAGTTGACAATTCCTTGATGTCTCAGAATGTGTCCAACCAATCTATCCCTTCTCTTGGTCAGGATATGCCAGAAAATCCTTTTCTCCCCGATTTGGTTAAGCACCTCCTCATTAGTTACGTGATCTACCCATCTAATTTTCATCATTCGTCTGTAGCACAACATTTCAAAAGCTTCTATCATCTTTTCATCTGAACTCCATATCGTTCACGTTTCACTCCCATAGAATGCTACACTCCAGACAAATGCTTTCAGAAAGGACTTCCTAAAATTTATATTAATATTGGATGTCAGCAAATTTAGCTTCTCCAGAAACGCTTTTCTTCACATATCCATTCTGCATTTTATATCTTCTTTACTTCGGCCATCAGAAGTTATCTTGCTACCCAAATAACAAAATTCATCTACTACTTTTATTGTCTCATTACCTAATCTAACTCCTTCACCATCACCTGATTTTCAGACACTGCATTCCATTACCTTCGTTTTACTCTTGTTAATGTTCAGCTTATATCTTACTTTCAAGACACTGTCCATTCCATTCAATTGCTCTTCCAGATCTTTTGCAGTCTCTGACAGAATTATTATGTCATCGGCAAACCGCAGTTTTTTTATTTCTTCTCCCTGCACTGCACTATGTTGGCTATAGCAGATAAATTCTGGTATTAACAAGTGTCTAATTCAGAAATTTCATACGCTTCTACCTTCGGATTTAAAACATACGGAATTACGTTTATGAGGTTACTTATGATGCAGAGATCATCTTAACATTTCCTTGCAAGTTTTCGGCCTTGAAATTTAAAGCAGAGGAAAAACAAATGCAATATAGCAGTTCAGTACGTCAGCCAGCTCTGAAGCCACAGTTAATACAGCCAGCGCCGCAAAGGGCAGCCACGATACGGGTTTAAGCTACAGTCGCATTTTGCTATTCGTGGTCGAAGACTGAGGCGAGCTATAAAACGGCGTTCGCAAAAATGCGACATGAATTTGCCACGATTGATTAGATTTATGCTTGTTCCATAGATCTTATATACGACATTTCGTGATGATGTGGAACGTGTCAGTTTAATACACGTTGTTTATACATGACAATAAATATTTTAAGGATTTTTTAATTACATTTTTATTTACTTTTTTTTTAAGATTTATCTACAGTGTAGTAGGAGTTGCCATTCAGAAATTTCTTTTTAAATACTAGTTGGCTATCTATCAGACTTTTGATGCTACTGGGTAAGTGACCGAAGACTTTTGTGGCAGCATTATTCACCCCTTTCTGTGCCAAAGTTAGATTTAACCTTGAATAGTGAATATCACCTTTTCTCCTACTGTTGTAGCTATGAACACTGCTATTACTTTAAAATTGGGTCGGATTGTTCACAACAAATGTCATGAGTGAATATATATACTGTGAAGATACAGTGAAGATCCCTAGATCCCTAAATAAATGTCTGCATGATGATCTTGGATGGGCTCTAGCAATTATTCTGATTACACGTTTTTGTGCAATGAATATGAATTGAAAACAGGCATAGTAAGCTAATTTACTGAGATGTATTTCACCAAATTTCCAAATTTTGCAAATACCATGACAGCAAAAGTAGCTGAACTCAAACGTTTCAGGAGATCTTCAATGTGTTTCTTCCAATTCAATTCCTTGTCAATGCAAACACCTAAAAATTTTGAATGTTCTTCCTTAGCTACACATTTCTGTTCAGTCTAAATTTATTAATGGTGTCATGCCATTTACTGTATGAAACCGTATGTACTGGGTTTTATCAAATTTTAATGAGAGTCCATTTGAAGAGAACCACTTAATAATTTTCTGAAAGATATCATTTACAATTTCATCAGTTAATTCCTGTTTGTCAGGCGTGATAGCTATACTTGTATCTTCAGCAAAAATAACTAGTTATAATCTTCGTGAATGTAGAATGGCAAGTCATTAATGTATATTAAGAACAGCGAAGGACCCAAGACTGAACCCTGTGGGACCTCATTTTTGATAACTCCCCAGTTACAGGAATTAATTGTTTCTTTTATATCACGTGAACTACTTATTTCAACTTTCTGCACTCTCCCTGTTAAGTATGATTTAAGCCATTTGTGCACTGTTCCCCTCATAACACAATACTTAAGCTTATCTAGAAGACTCCCATGATTTACACAATCAAACGCCTTTGAGAGATCATAGAAAATACCATTTGGTGATGTCCGCATGTGTAAACAAAGCCTTTAAGCAAGCCGTAAAAAGTAAAGCTCATCTGGTATTTAGACTGGGAAACCCCATGAGCGAGCAGGAGTGTCCCCACTCCTGCTACCACTGGACGTCAAATGGTCATCGCCACAAGTTAGTTTCACTAGCGCTGCTGTGCAGTGAGCAAATTCTTAGTGAGCTTATGGCTACCTGTGCAAAATCCCTGCACGCTTCCCAGACAGCAGACAGCAACTCTGCCACTGATACAAAGGAAAGGCCGCTTAGACAATTTCAGTGGAGTTCATTTTCTGGCTGGGTCATTCATTTTTTTTTTTTTTTTTTCAAATGAATGCTGCGGTGCGCGCGGCCGT
The DNA here is from genome assembly GCA_026315105.1 of Locusta migratoria. Taxonomy (NCBI): domain Eukaryota; kingdom Metazoa; phylum Arthropoda; class Insecta; order Orthoptera; family Acrididae; genus Locusta; species Locusta migratoria. The sequence goes on along the minus strand of CM048745.1, from coordinate 287,578,364 downwards.
TCGCCGTCGGGGGTTCGAGTCCCCCCCCCTCGAGCATGGGTGTTTGTATTGTCCTTAGATTAGTTTACCTTTGTTTAAGTTGTTTGTTTGCTACGGGCCGACAACCACGCAGCTGAGTCCGATAGATTTACAAACATTTGAATACTTTATGTCTTGCACATGCGCGTTCACCTGCTGCGTCGTCTTTCGCCCATAGCCCTTCAACATTTCTTCCGTATGCAACGCCCTGACTTTTTCCAGGACGGATTTTTGAAGCTTATAAAGCGATTTGACAAATGTCTCTATGTACATGGAAATTATGTAGAAAAATGAAGATAGTCTTATGTTTAATGTCTCATTCTATTTTTTTTCCTTTCATATACAACTCTTCCCACAGTCGACAGGGGAAACTTATTTTCCAACTCCCCCTCGTAATTAGTGGAAAAATGGAATGTGTTATACAAGCGGTGCAAAGTACAATATTCTGGAGAAAATTCGTTATTTGTGTGCAATTTATGTGAAAACTCAAAGAAGAACTGTTTGGCGTCATACGCAGTTAAGCTGTACTATTAAAAATCATAATAAACGCGAGAACTTAACAGCAACGCAAATGATTATGAAATAACGGTCGTGATTAATTACGCGATTCGCGAAGCATCACGGCGAACTGCTAGCAAGCTGCCAAAGGAGGAGCCACCATCAAAATGATTTCTGTATGAATTTATGTACCATTTATATGACTGCAGAGTACCACGTCGCTGGACTGGTAAATAATATAAGTTAAATGCTATTGGTTGTAATTCACTGTGAATGCATGTTTAAGTTTTGTTAAAATACAAGAAAATTAGACAGTACTCTCGCTATCTTATTTGAACAACTAATGACAATCCTCAATAATGCATGAATAATATTACTACACAATTTTACAATCAAGTGAGTGTCATTAATTGTTAGAGACAATTTTGCTAAAATTGATGGTAAAAGATAATAGACAGTCGACTTAATGAATAATTTTTCTATTTCGTTTTGCACTGAGTTCAACAATAATAGCCACCGCCACATCTATCCTATAAAGAACCAAACTCGTACAATTGCCGTATGCATAGCATCAGTTAAGACTGATTTACATAATTTCTTATTTGCTTGAGTGAATTAATATTTATTAGATAATGGCTATAGTGGTTGGACTGCATCTCTTTGCCAATCACTTAATGTTAAAAATCCTACTATTCATAATTTTCTAAATTATCATTACCATTAGCGTACTAATTGAGTCGTACGCATTGCACAGACGGAGCAAGTTAATTTCTGCTATCTGTGTGTGCACAGTCTCTGTAGGAGATTTTGTAAGGAAAGGAAAGGTGAGTGATCATATGAAAAGTTTGTCAGATAGGGCCACAGTATTTGTTAATTACACTAATTGTCTTGCTAAATATTTTCAAAATTTAACACCACTTGCATAAATCACGAGTTTAATGTAACCAACCACGAAATTAAGGTCAAGTTTGTTATGTTGCTCAAACATCACAACAACACCCACCACAGTTAATAACACCTAAAAGAAATTTTTTTTTTTACCTCCACTCACACTTTTCTTCAATAAAATAAACATCTTTCACCCAATATATCCACCACAACAAATATTTTCTTTCCTTACAAGGTGATGTTTAATTATGAAATACAAGTCTACTAACATTACTCGATCAGAAATTATTATAATGTATGTGCAAATAGTACACAACGGGAAAATGAACACGCATTACTTGACATTGTGTCCACTAACAAAATGTACTGTGAGAGACATATATGCAGGTGTTGTAGGAATATTGGATAGGAGTGGCATTCATAAGAGTATGTTGGTGTGTTGTTGTGCTCTTCAGTCCGGAGACTAGTTGGATGCAGCTCTCCACAATATCCTATCCTGAGCAAGCCTCTTCAACTCCACATAAGAACGGCAACTGACATCTGTCTGAATCTGCTTACTGTATCCATCTCTTGGTCTTCCTCTATGATTTTTACTCCACAAACCTCCCTCCAACGCTAAATTCACAATTCCTTGATGTCTAAGAATGTGACCTACCAGTCTATCCCTTCTTTTAGTCAAGGTATGCCAGAAATTTCTTTTCTCCCCAATTCTGTTCAGTACCTCCTCATTAGTTACGCGATCCACCCACCTAATCTTCAGCATTCTTCTGTAGCAGCACATTTCAAAAGCCTCTGCCCTCTTCCTGTCCGCATTGTTTATCGTCCATGTTTCACTCCCATAAAAGGCAACACTCCACACAAATGCCTTCAGAAAGGACTTCCTTAGGCTTAAATCAATATTCGATGTTAACAAATTTCTCTTTTTCAAGAACGCTTTTCAACCCATTGCCATTCTGCATTTTATATCCTCTGTACTGCGACCATTTGTTATTTTATTGCCCACGTAAGAAAACTCATCTACCTCCATTATTGTTTCGTTGCCTAATCTAATTCCTTCAGCATCACCTGATTTTCTTAGACAGCACTCCTTTACCCTAGTTTTGCTCTTGTTAATGTTCATCTTATATGCACACTGCATCTTATATGCACACTGTCCATTCCGTTCAACTGCTCTTCCAGGTCCTTTGAGGTCTCTGACAGAATTACGATGTCGTCGGCAAAACGCAATGTTTTTAATTCTTCACCCTTAACTTTAATTCCTTCTACAAATTTTCCTTGCTTTCCTTTATAGCTTGCTCAATGTACAAATTGAATAACATTGGAGAAAGGCTACAACCCTGTCTTACTCCCTTCCCAACCACTGCATCCATTTCGTGCCCTTCAACTCTGACAACTACTGTCTGGTTTTTGTACAAGTTGTAAACAACCTTACGCTCCCTATATTTTACTCCTGGTTGCTTCAGAACTTGAAAGAGTTTATTCCAATCAACATTGTCAAGTGCCTTCGCCAAATCTACAAAAGCTAGATATGTAGGTTTGCCTTTCTTAATCTATCTTCTAGGATAAGCCATAAAGTGAGTATTGCCTCCCGTGTTTCTACATTTCTCCTGAACCCAAACTGATCTTCCCCGGGGTCGGCTTCTACCAGTTTTTTCATCCTTCTGTAAATAATGAGTCTTAATATTTTGCAACAATGACTTATTAAACTGATGGTTCTGTAGTTTTCACATCTGTCATGCAACAGCATATGGTTCTGAGCTTGATCAGTACCAAGATATTCTAAACAGAATTTATATTTTGAAGTCACCAAAGAATTTCAAAGTATGGAAAGATATGCAAGAAATACTTAATGAGCCAAGGGGAAAAATTGTAAGAACTTTCGCTATTCGCTGGCTCTCACTAAGAGGGGCGGTAAATTCACTATATGTAGCTGCTAGCTTGCTACAGAATGTAAAATGTATGAATTTTTGTCTTTTGTGAAAGACGTAATGTTTCATGTTAACAAATTGTGTTTAACTTTTCAAAAAGCAAATTTGGATCCAGAGTGCATGCAAATTTGCTTGAACTCATGCTTACAGGGGCGCGAAGAGCTTAAATTGAAACCTGATCCAAATTACAGATATTTTCTTCCAGAATTTCAAGAAGGTGTGTTTGAGTTTCGTGTACAATTGATAAATGATTGACTACAGCACGGAGATGTAGTTGAATCCACGATATGTATAAATCTTAGATAATTTTCTGATACATTTAAATGAGCGACTAGGAGATTTAGATAAAATTGAAGTATTTAATGTACTGTCCTAAAAATGACAAAAATGATAGCGAATTTGTCAATAAAGAAATAAAATAAGTTTATACACTAATTATTTCGGCTACATCTATGAATGTAAATGATTTGTCACTAGACTGGACATTTTTTAAGAAAGTGTTGAACAGTAGACGTAAGGGAATCAGTTTCAAAGTGCTGGTAGAGTTCGTGTATGCTAATAAGATGAATGAACAACTTCATCTTATGGATTTAATCATAGAAGATGCTGCTACTATTCCGTTGCACACAGTTGACTGTGAGCGAGGATATGGTTGCATGAACAATATAAACAGAACTCAGAAACCGCATTTGCGTAGAAAAAGTTAGCAAACGTTTGACAGTTAATGTAGAAGGGCCATCTCGCAATTACTTTGATTTTGGAAAGGCATTCTGTCTGTGTGGATTACGCATATATTATGTATTGCAATATATACAAATTATGTTTCAATAAGTGCAGATGTGACATGGAATATGTGAGTTTGTAATCACTCTGTATGTGTAAAATTTAATTTAATAAAGAAAATAATAAAATTTCATTTAGCAGATTACTGTTAGTTTCACTCAAATATACACATATTCCCTTTTTAAAGCCCTTATGAATAGCTCAATTTACAAAATTTTCTACTTGAAGAATTTTGCACAAACTTACCAGATTTTGCACAGGTGTACATTTTCATTTGTACGTTTTTGCAACATTTTCTAGCTTTAACACTGCGCTACACTCCTCCAGCTGCATCTGCTGTCTTGCTTTCCCTCTCATTTCCACAGCGGAGGCTAATGTAGATAATTTACGTAAAAGACACCATTAGTTGTATTTTCTCCGTCGAGTGCCCTTCCTGGACTCAAAACTATAAATCTCATACGGAAATGTCACATCATACGTGAAAGTGACAAGTGTTATATAGTTAATCTGATAGTAAAATATGAAGAAAATGTGAACTCCAGGTAATAACATCAAGATCTTGGAGTTACCAAGGAATCGATCTATCAGTATTCCTGTTACCTAACCACGAAAAATACAGTTTTTGTGGTAGACCGAGATTCGATCCCTGAACCTAATCTAATTGATATTTAAACACGAGGCAGTAACAAGATGGTTTTACTTGAAATGGCGAAACTAGAGATTAATTTTAGCTTTCAAAGTCTTCTATCGCCGTTATTTTGTAGCGAAAATGGACGTTGGATATAGGTTTCTTTCACTACTAGCGAGATGTAGGCATGTTTGAACTGAAAACAACTTGAAGAACAATACTGGCTGAGAAACGAGCCCCTCATATATTGTTGCTGATTACTACTCAGTATTCTGTTTTTATACTTCTAGACCATGGGTGTGTAACAGGTGACCCGCGACCGTATTCGGCCCCTAATTGGTTTCACTCTGGTCCGTGGAAGAGATTTGTGGAAGAGGGAGGGGGCAAATGCCAGAGTTATCGTTGGAAGATCAACAGGAAGTGTATTCCATCAGCAACGGGAGTACCTCACAGACAACAGAAATTGCTCGCCAATGGGGTGTCCATACCAGATTAAAAAGGAGATGAAGGAGATCCAAAAGATAGAACGCTTCGTTACAGGTTTATTCAGTACGTCATGAAGATGATCATCCCACACCAGCCGCGTACGCTGTCAGGACGGAAGTTCAGCGTCGCGGTATGGGCGACTGAGAAAGTCCCGAGAGCAGACGTACCTCAAAGAGTCAACCAATTTATCGCTTCCTCCTGTGTTTAACTGGACAAAAAATCACGAGGATAAAATTGGAGAGATTAGAGCACACACGGAAGCTTACGAAGGGTCTTTCTTATCCCGCGATGCATACGCGACTGGAACGGGAAAAGAGGGAAGTGGTACGGGTAAACGAAGTACCCTCCACCACACACCGTGATGTGACTAGCGGAATACTGTGTAGATGTAGAAATGATCACAAATGCAAAATTGAGTACTCCACAAAACATAGTACCCCACAGTCTAACATACACAGTCGCGACATTCACTGTTGTGAAAGTTGTTATCAACGACAGTTGCAATGACACTAGCACTCCCAGCGGTGGGCAAGCCGCCGAACTAGTGATGTTTGTTTATAATTACTTTTGTACATAATTAATTAAATAGTTAGTATAATTTTTACGTTGCAAGTATTCGTAAAATATCAAGAGACATACATAACCAGGAAATTAATGTAACAAATAGCCGAATTTAACTGATACAGTGGTATAAAGAACAATTGCCTCATGAACAAATACAAATATATGTATATTTGCAGCTTATTCCGCTGAAAGTAAGTAGAGGATAAACATAATAGAATCATAAATTTATATTATGGCCTGTTCTTACTGTAACAGTCAATTTTTTTTACATGTATCGATTCAGAGTCGAGTCTTTCTTATACGTGCATATTCTTTTGAGTGTAATTACTTTAGCTTAAAAACCAAGGTTTTGATGATTCTTACCGATTGTCGTTCAGTTGCAGCAACAACTGACGGGCTTGCTGCAAAACCCAGATAAGTCCATTTCTGGTCAAAAATGACATCTTATCGGCGTGAGATATAACATCGGAACATGCATCTTTTGAAGCAACAACCAGTCTTTTGCGGACTTATCTGAAAGAGATATGCATGGTTGTCAACAGACACCATACATGAGCTTTTCAAAATTTCACAGTATAAAATATTCCAGTACAGCTATGCTCGCAAATAGATATTTAGAGGCAGCCAGAATCAACACATGACTGTTATGTCAGAGTTTGCACCGCTAAAGAAGGCAATAAAAGGTGACATTACCTTCTCAGAGGAATTTCTGTATGGTGGTCCTTTACCTCTTAAAAGGCACAGGTATGATTCTCATGAAATTGGTTAGAAAGTACTGCAGATATGGGTTTCTATGAAAAACAGTTACTCTCTGCAGGAAATGTGAACACAGCCCAAATGAAATACAGTAGGAATATTTTAAAATGACCATGAAGTACTTTGAATTAAATCAAGTAAAACTTCGTTTTTCAGTTTTCTCAGAATCTGTATTTTGGGACTTGTCTGGTTTTTGCAGTAAACCCTTCAATTGTGGAATTGGGTTCTTCTTTGTTGGAAAACATTTTAATTGCTTTTATTGTTTAACTGCCACGTCTGTGACGTTCTTGCTTCAGCTTCAGCTGTGGAGGTTGATTTGTTACGTTAAATACTGTAGTTATTGCATTATATACGTTTCCTACTTTCCACTCTCACTGATTTTACTGGAGTTGTAGTGAAGAAATCTTAATGTTCCTGAGTGGAAAAGCGACGTCTCTCTCCCATAGGCAGGTATCCTGGTGTTACGTAGCCATTATTTATTAAGGAATAAAATTATTTATTTAAGCCTGTATGTTACACGATAATTGTAAATAAACTGTCCTATGTATACCGTTACGTACCTTGCCAGGTATCTTAGGAAACCTAAGAAATACAAATGTGGAGCTATGTTTAAATTATTACCTATTTCTATGGAACTACATAATTTCCTAATGTGAAAAGTATGTTAAAATTAATATAAACCATACTATTCGCAGTCGTCCAATATAGTATTCAGAATGGTAGCTTGCCGGCCGCTTGAAGCGCTGCTGTCGGAGCGTTTAACAGAAATCTATCGGAGTGTCGTCACTGTAAATGTTAGACTGTGGTAGTGCCCTATGATACCAACCCTATGATATCAACAAGTAACTGTTGGAATCTGTCAAATCGTATAAATATCTGTGAGTAAAACTTTGAAAGGGTATGAAACGGAATGACCAAATGGACTCAGTCGGTTCATTGGTAGCTTATTCGTGAAATGCAACTAGTCTACAAACGAAATTTCTTAAAAATAAGTCGTGCGACCCATCCTAGATTAACTATTACTGTTTGGGATTCAAACTAAATAGGAACAATTTGGTTATTGAAAGACCGACTTTATAACTGTTGGAGTGTGTATTATAGCTCCCTACGTATCGTTTCCCTTAGGACGGGAATAATTATAGCGCGCACGGAGGCATCATTATATTAATATATGAACTCGAAAATTGAAGTACTAATTTTTGATTAATTGGACTACAAGGCCAATGAAGTTTACACAATTCGAATGGTCCTTCGAGCATATTTACACAAATAAAAATCATGTATGTTCGTTGGCGTTAACTCTAGAACGGCCGGGCGAAAAAAGTTTCATGAACGCTCGGGCTGGGTCTGAAAGACCCAATATGTGAAACAGTTTTAACAAGTGACGAAATGTATATTTTCATAAAATGACTACTTTTTTTTTGTTCAGATAGTACTAAATGATACAGTGACATTATTTTACCAGTCTGAATTGTACAATAATTATAATAAAATAAAACTGAAAAACATACAACGTTGTAGTACCAAATGTTAGTAAACAGAATATACAAGAAAATTTCATTAAAATATGAACGTAAATGAGAATAAGTAAAATAACTGAGAAGCAAAAATGTTGAATTCTCATTGCATTAATTGGAATTGTGAACATATGAACAGATTTGTGAGGTATAGGCCTCGAAACATACAACGCAAACCATTTCTGCATGCGCCAAGCATAACCCACTATTGCTGTCATGGTCACTGTTTATTTCAAAGACTGGTTCCGCATTGGAGTAATCTACTTCACTGTCATCGATATATAACAGATTGTAAATTTCACTGTATGAAAGAGTTTCTCTTGCCATCTTATACTGTAAACTATTAACAATGATAGCTTGGTGTTAGGACATCACATATAGTCCGCAAAGTGGTAACTCAACGACACAACAAAATATAAGCAGAAATGCAGTGACAGAAATTAGTAACGTAGACTGTCGGGCTAGGTCTGACCAACCCACGCGCTTTTTGAAAGACTGCCAAACATGACTAACCAATGAAGAACCTCGTTCAAGCTGTCTACCCAGTCTCTCGAATGTTTCAGGAAGCTAGTGGACCGCTCGAATCAAATCAGCAATTATAAGTGTATAAAATCCGTGAAACAAAACTAGTGGGTCTTACAGACGCAGCCCGACCGTTCTAGGGTTAATAGTGCTAAAAGGAAGTACTAGATGCTTGCGCTCTGATGTCCTCTATTACGCATTAAAATCAATAAGCCGCTCTGGAGTGGCCGCGTGGTCTAAGGCATCTTGCTACGGACTGAGCGACCGCTCCCGCTAGAGGTTCGAGTCCTCCCTCGGGCATGGATGTGTGCCTTGTCCTTAGTGTTAGTTCAAGTAGTTTGTATGTCTAGGGACTGATGACCAAAGCAGTTTGGTCCAATAGATTTACAAACATTTGACAGCGATGGAGGATTAATTGAGCAGGTAGATAGAGGATGAGGAAGAGACGGATAGAGAGAAGGGTGGGGAACAGTTGCACAGAACATACAACATTGCACATGAATGCTTTCCTCGAGGGCAATTATACCAAGTAGCTTATTAATGTCTTATTTTCCAGGGTCAGTAAACCACTTGATCCTTAAGTTTATGCAGAAAAAGGACAAAAAATATTATTAAGTCCACTGGTTTACAATAAATAATTTTCTGAGAATGCATCTTTTTCCCAACTTTCCTTAGATTCCACATAGCCGCAGCAACGCAAAGCTGGGTAATGTTTCGATTAACCTATTACATCGCTTCGACTATGTTCACAAGAATTTTTTTAATTATTTATTTATTCGTTATTTTACCTGACAAGATTAGGGCCTTCGGACCCTCTCTTAACAGCTAACCAGGGTTATTCAGATTAAACAATTTGTGTAGTGCGTTATTGTGAACACAATCTTCTTCTTGAAGGACTAATTTAATACAACTAAAGTTCTTCTACACTATTTAAAATGGTCGCTACTTCGAAGACGAATACATAAATCCGTTGGCACAGCCGGAGTGGTTTCCTTGGTACGGTGTCGAACAGTCTTCGGTGACTTCTTCCGTAGCGGGCTTCTTCTTCTTCTTCGGAGTCTTCCACGAGGCTATTGTTTGCTGGGTGGATGCGAGACTGACTGGCGAGTCGCCTGTCTGGTCCCTAAAAGGCGATCGCCGGCCAATCGTGAGCCGGCTTAGGAATACTTCGCTGGTTCTCAGCTACGCTGCGAGCTCTGCAAGAAAAAGTCCAAATTAGACTCGAGAATACTCTGTTTATTTACAGTCGCGTGTTTGTCGCGGTTTAACGCCTGCTAGCGACAGAATCGATTGATCCGCTAAGCTTGAGTTCGTGGCGTGCTGCCAGCTTGTTAGGGGTAAGCTGACAGCACAGCTTTACAAACATACCATGTGTAATAAAAGTATTAAATTAAAACAATAAAGATTATTCCTAGAATATAATTGTAACAACAATATAAAGATAATTATAAGAATCAAAAATGATAATATTACCATTTAGGAATTGCCTCGTTATGTTATTTACATCGAGCAGAGACATAAGACGATCGTATGTGGAGAAAGAGATATAGAAGATGTAGATAGGTTAGAGGAAGGAAAAAATAGTAAGATTTGGAGCTATGACAGAAAGAAGAAAGAAAGAGAGGAGCATATCAATGGAGTCTATACCGTCGTCAATATGTAAGTTTTGAGTTTCCTCTTGAATGTCGAGTGGTTTTGAATAAGACGAAGATCACAGAGCAGTGTTCCACTGTCGTATGACTGAGATGGAGGACGACACGGAGAAAAATTTTGTGTTATTCGAAGGTACAGCCAAGATGCTAGACGTATCGTATCTGATATTGTGGTTATACATTTTTCCATTCGTTAGATATCAGACTGAGCCAAGCAGTAGCGGATGTAGCTATTATATAATAGTTCTTCTCACGCTCCATACTTGAATGTCACGGAAAAAAGTTTTGATAACTGATAAAATCGGACCTACCCTTTGCGCTACACTTCACAGTGGTTCATAGTATAGATGCGGATGTAGATGTGCGATGTAAACAATACACGGAAATGTAGGCCAGAAAGGTGTGGAATTTCACAAGCTGGTGAAATTCATAAAGACGAGATCACGCGAGTACGAAAAGCACTGCGGAGTGTCTCTCTTCCTTAAATCCGACTCTATTTCGTCGAAGTTCCTGAATGTCTTTATTTATTTATTTATTTGTGCATTTTTAGAACGTCAGACCTAACTATCATTGGTTTTGTAAAACATATACGTGCCGTAAACACGATGTTGCTTGCTGTTCCGTAGTGACAGTATGTAGCTTGCTCTATAATCTTGCGAACTGTAAATCTACAGAGCAGTTCAGAACCTTCCATACTACCTTCTTCCTATACAACGATCACTTTGTATTTCCTGTTACCGTCTAGCAACTGGTTCTAACGTGAGGCTGCGTAAGTTCGAAGAAAAATATTGCGGATATGTCAGTTCCTCCGTTACATTCCAATTCTAAACAGATGCTTCGGCGTTTGGGAATAACCACCGCTCTCGTGTTTCCAAGCAGCGCGGCAGAAAGAGTTTCAGCATGAACATATGGAACACTCTGGTAATGTTCAGTTTACGACCTGTTATGACTTGCACGCAGGGAGATATATAGGAAGCAAGTTTTCCTCGTAGTCATCAGTCACAGCTAACAATTACAGTCACTTCCTGCTATTCACTGTGACATAACAAAAAATAATTCTTATGGACTGACAGCACATGCAAGACTAGGCACTTGGATAAGATTTCTGATAGTAAACGAAATACAAGTAAAATATTTTTTCGTGTCAACGCATTTCTGAATCACTAGTGACATTTTCATCTAAAGAGGAGGATTGATGACCTCCGCAGTTTTGTTCCCTTAAAACACAACAAACCAAACCAATAAAACCAATCATCTAAAGACTACCCTAAGTTCGTTGCATGCAAAAATAGATTCCGGGCATATTGCCTGTTTTTCGAACCCAAAAGTTTGTAAACATTACTAAATTCTTTTTTGATAAAAGCAACCAAACACTATTTGTTGAATTGTTAGTTGCATTATATTTATGCTTCGCGTTTCGAAGCATTCATTAGATTACAAAGATAAAATCTACAATGATTTTCACTGAATGTCTTTTACTAGGATCTAATGTCGCACTTTTTTTTAACATGTTAACCGGAAGCGTCATAGTACTGAACATCTTGAAACGTGCTGGAATAAATAAAAAGCGTTCGAAGCGTAGCTAGCTCGTCTAATATTATACTCATGGTGAGCAAAAATAGCGTAGGTCTATATTTTGCCGCATTGGTTGTTGGAAACGAAAGATTGGGATTCATCATTACGCCAATAGCGAAGTCATTAGATGGAGAGCTTTCTTGGTCTGTCTGACCGATGAAAAGACTTATACCCGTTTCACCGACCGCCATGAAATTTATCAAATGTATGTATCTATTCAGGGAAAAAGCTTTTATACTTGTGAAGCCGCGGTATGGTATATGGCGGAGGGTAGCCTGAAATAGACATCGGCATCGTCTGATTGATTAATACACCTCATAAACGTTTGAACTATCATGATGAAAGTTGGCATGTGTGAAGTCCTATCTGTTTTCAAAGAGAAGGTTTACACGCCGTAAGTGATTGTAGAATGCATGGCGGATAGTACTCGATACCATTTAAGCGATCACCATGAAATTTGATAGATTCATGAAATGTTTCATAGACGGTGGTAGTAAGAGATGGACTGAAACAAGAGGAGGAGAATATGGATAGAAAGAGGAGTAGGAGATGATAGATAAAGAGTTGGAGGGGAAGGAGGTGGACTGACAAATGAGGAAGAAAGACGATGAGAGGGGGGGGGGGGAGGAGCAAGTGAACAGATGTGTAAGGAGGTGATGGACTAATGGAAGAGAGGAACAAATATAAAATATAGGAAATGTTACTTGGTTGCACTTGCGAGGTTGGAATTATTTTTAACTAGCGACTCACTCCGGATTTGTTTGGATGCAATTCACCAATGAAGAAAATGAGAAGCGAATTTAGTAAAATAAAATAGGAATATTTATATTTTAACATGTCTATGTCCGCTTCTGTAGGCTGTGAATTGTATGTCAGTCAATTAGTTTGACGAAAAGGGATTCATCCAGCTACATCTTCCCTAGAATATGTAAAATGAAAATACAGCACTTCCTTGAATTCATTAAAATGAAATAAATCGCAATTTATTGCTTTGAGAATAAACTGTTTTCATTGCCTTCATTGTAGCTCTTATTGATGAAAGATATTCTTTGTCTTTCCGTTCGGATATTTAATTGCTTTAATCTTCTGTTAGTACATATCCTCCTCTCTCCTCTTCTGTCCATCTACCCTTCCTCCTGATAAAATAAAATTACTGTAATATTACCTACATTATTTATACCATTAGTCCATTTCCTTCTTCCCTAACTTTCCGTTCACCTACCACTCCATCACGCCTCCTGTTTCAAATATTCGTAAACCTATGGCCCAGACTGCTACGGCCAGTCTTAGCGCGCTCGGCCACTCTTGCGCTGCTGTCTGTCCCCCACTCCTGCCTCAGTACACGGACTACCTGTGGATTGTCGTGATGAGCCATGGAATTGTAAGGAACTCTGCGCATGCACCGTACCTTTCTTGTTGGACATAAAAACATTCTCCATAAAAAAAAAACACTTGCTATGTGTTAAGTATCCTGATAATCTGTCACTTATGTCACTCCTATCACCAGTTAAGTAGAGAGTACGTCCAAAGTATAATTTTTTGCAGTTTGACCGAATTTTGCGACTTTCATTTGAAACTGTCACGAATTTTCGTTTTACAGAAAACTTTCCCAACATAACAGTGAATAAAATGAATAAATAATTACAGATACCCATCGTTTGAATCGTGAATTATGAGCTTGAATTCACACAAAAATACATTAAAATATCTATTTCACATTTTATCTGAATTTTTCGGGCAAATTTTCCAATTTTTTCTTTTGTAAAAACCATGTCCTGAGAATTACGAAAAAAAAAATTAGGCAGACGGGTCCCACCGTTTTCAAGTGACGACTTTTCATACATGTGACAACAGATTTTTATTTATATACACACATCCAAAACAGTGTTACATCATCTTGTTTCCAAGGTCTCCTGAACAATGACGTTTGGTTTCCAGAAAGGCTTTTCAACAGAAAATGAAATACATATTTTCACTAATGAAATATTAAATGCTCTGGATAACCGTAAATCACCCGTTGGGATTTTTTGTGATTTATCAAAGGCCTTTGATTGTGTTAACCATGGAATTCTTCTACATAAGCTTAAGTATTGTGGTATGAGTGGGAAAGTGCACGAATGGTTTAAATCATACCTAACTGGAAGAGTTCAGAAAGTTGATATAAGTAATTCACATAATATACAAAAAACAGCTGAGTCCTCAAACTGAGGAACTATCAAGCATGGGGTGCCACAGGGTTCGGTACTGGGACCTTTGCTTTTCTTAATATATATTAATGATTTGCCTTTCTATATTCATAAAGATGCCAAGCTAGTTCTCTTTGCTGATGATACAAGTATCGCTATCACACCCGAACCACAGTAATTAACTGATGAAATTGTCAATGAAGTATTTCAGAGAATTATTAGGTTGTTCTCTGTAAATGGACTCTCTTTAAATTTTGAAGAAAAAAAACACAGTATATTCAGTTTCACACAATAAATGGCATCACACCATTCATTAATATTGACTTCAATCAGAAATCTATAGCTAAGGTAAAATAATCAAAATTTTTAGGTTTATGCATTGATGAGGGGTTGAATTGGAAGAAACACATTGAAGATCTGTTGAAACGTTTGAGCTCAGCTACTTATGCTATTAGGGTGATTGCAAACTTTGGTGATGTACAACTCAGTAAACTAGCATAATATGCCTATTTTCATTCTCTGCTTTCTTATTGCATCATATTCTGGGGTAATTCATCATTTAGTAAGAAAGTATTCATTGTCCAAATGCGGGTCATCAGAATAATTGCTGGAGCCCACCCAAGATCATCCTGCAGACATTTATTTAAGGATCTAGGAATCTTCACAGTAGCTTCACAATATATATATATTCACTTATGAAATTTGTTATTAACAATCCAACTGAATTCAAATGTAACAGCAGTGTGCATAGCTACAACACTAGGAGAAAGGGTGACCTACACTATTCAAGGTTAAATTTAGCTCTGTCACAGAAAGGGGTTAATTATTCTGCCACAAAAGTCTTTGGTCACTTACCAAGTAGTATCAAAATACTGACAGATAGCCAAATTAATAAATTGAGAAAATTTCTGAATGGCAATTCCTTCTACACATTAGATGAATTTCTATATAAAAGTTAGTACTTTAGGAAAAAAAGAATTAAAAAAATAAATAAAAAAAATAAAAAAATATAAAATAAAATAAAATATTCAAAAATTGAGTATCATGTAATATTATGTATTGACACATTTCACTTAACTGACACTTCCACATCATTACGAAGTGTCATATTCATGATCTATGGAACAAGTATTAATCTAATCTAATCTAATCTAATCTAATCTAATCTAATGTGTGTATTGCATCAGTTACTTAAACTGTCCACAGATGTAACTCAACCCACACAAAGATGTAAACAACCACGCAGCAGCAGTGCCAATGGGACGGACTGGGCAAGACAGTCGTTCAGCAACAGGTAAGTCCGACCGAAACATGATTTGCGGCCGAAACCGAAACCGTAACCGAATATTCGGCTTCGCTTCTAGTTTCGGACAAAACTGAAACCGTAACCGAAACTTACGTAATTAAGATTTCTGTATATTTACATTACACCACAAATCACTAGTTTTTCCACATTTGTCAAGATCTCCTCCCAGTACTAAGCCTTATCGAATGTATATAAGCTTAATCAGGAGTCCGTAGAAGATCACAAATTACGTAAACGCAACTCGATACTGTGGAGTCTCGATATTTCGAGTGTCGGAATTACGAGTTTACCATAGACAGATGTTCAAATGTTTGTAGAACTTATGGGACTTAACTACGGGGTCATCAGTCCCTAAGCTTACTAACTACTTATGAACTAGCTAACACTAAGGATGGCACAAATATCCATGCCCGAGGGGGGATTCGAACCCCCGACCGTAGTGGCCGTACACACCGTGACTGGAGCGCCTCAGTCCCCTCGGCCACCGCGGCCGGCTACCATAGACACGAGCGTCATAAAATAAAACAACAACCGCGGGTACATCCTATCTTCACAGAAAAAGGCACTGCATGTTTATAACGCGAAGTAAATAGTGAAACCTTTAGACTTCCAATGTAAATGACTATTTAAAAACTTTGTTTTGAAAAAGGACATTTTTTACACGTGAATTCTTTTCGAGGTTGTTTTTATTGTTTTTCACACGTAAATTTCGATAGTTCGATTACCGGGTATTAGGGGTGTGTTCCACGTTCTGGAACATAAATTCAGAACGTCTAGATTATTGTAGCACAATTTGTTAATTTCTGTTCTCTGCAGCAATAAAGAGAGCTGAATTTATTTATTTAAATAATCTGTGCTTTTATATATAACGTCTCATGAACCCCTAGAACAGCGGTCGGCAACTGGACCGCCAAAAAGTACATTGAAATTAAAAAAATAAAAAAATTATAATAAAAATCGATAAAAATCTGTAGATAATAATTTGTATGAGAGTCACCATTTTTTTTATAGAATTTTACAATTAATTACTGAATAATTACAACCCTCAATGATTATTATGGTAGAGTAAATAAATAGTTATCATAATGTGCAACGCCTGATAGTACACTCACGAGCGGCGACAAAACGGAGGAAGCTGGCAGGTGATCTGCATAAAAGCTCTGTACACACGAATGCAGCACAATAACTTTATTTAATGTACAGTGAACTTCTATAAATCGACTTCTTACTGTGACACTCTCCGAAACCTCTACTTCAGCGGTCAGGGCATATCCATGTAAGCATTTTTCGTGCTCCTAGCGATCGAACACCTGAAGATTCTTTGCAAAATAATATAAGTTTTTTAAATTTTTGTATACATTTCTATTTTACATCTATTGTATTTCATATTAGTTTGATGGTGAAAATAAAATAAAATATAGTGAAGAATATTACTTTTCTGAATTTTTTACTACAAATATGCCTGTTTGTTGTATTTCATATTATATTGTGGATAAAAAATAAGGAATATGAGATTTTATTTATGGACCTCGATAAAAATTTTAAAAAGAGACCTGACCGCGTCTAAGATTACTTGCCGACCTCTGCCCTAGAATCTCGGCTATGCAACATTTTTGTATGTGTGTAAAATATTTATCTGTGGAATAATTTGGCCGCGGTGGAGTAAGCGAGCTTTCCAAGGTGCCTAGCTGCGGAGCGCGCCGCTACTCGCCGTAGGAGGTTCCAGTCCTCCCTCGGGCATGGGTGTTTTTGTTTTCCTTAGCATCAGTTAGTTTAAGTAGTTTGTAAGCCTAGGGACTGATGACCAAAGTAGTTACGTCCCATAGCTTTACGAACATTTGAACAGTTTGTGTGTGTGTGTGTGTGTGTGTGTGTGTGTGTGTGTGTGAAGGTGTGTCTATACCGTCCGCCGCACGGCTTGCGGAATATGGTGGTTGGTTCAGAACGTGTTCATTTCATCTTGTCTACAGAGAGGTAACAATCACAAATCAGCCAACACATTATCTTACCATCAGGAGGTTGGGAGTGTTGGGTATTTGACATGGGGATAAATGCAATTGAAAGATAAGTAACGTCTCAGTTCTACTGCCGTCCACAATTCTTTAACACACAGAATATCATTCCAAAAACGAACCTTCATTCACGTCTCACTGTGTGACAGCGTATCGTAGTTGTTCAATAAACAAATGTAACAGTATATTATTCCAAAAACTAATGTAACAACGTATCATTCCAGAAACGAAACTTCATTCAAAGAAATAATGTTATGATATTCCAAATTTTCTGCATAAAAACAACGACAGGTATATCATAGTTTTGTAATATACAAATGTAACAATATATCATTCTAGAAACGAATCATCATTCAAGGAAATAATAGTAATAATTTCGTGTTGCTCAGTGGCCTGGTGCGAATAGACGCCACTTTGGCGACCTGCGTGTGCGTAAACTACCCCAGTTATCCAACTGGGGTAAGGGGGTCTACAGTTTAATGTGGAATCCGAACCACGTTTCGTTTCTGGCGACTCCTCACATCGATAAGAGGTGAAGGCTGGGTTAAGACGCAGAGTGAAAAATTCCGAGATTCGACAGGGTTTCGAACCCGCGACCCTTCGGTTTCCAGTTGAGCGCTTTATCCCGAGACTTACAGGCCCAACTATTCAAAGAAATAATTAATATCTTGCTATTCTAAACATGTCGCAAAACAGATAGCTTCTGTGTTTGACCTATCGTTGATCAAAATTGGTTGTTGGCAGAGTATAGTAGTATTATACATTTTCGGTTCAAACTTGTGAGTTCTAAAGTCAAGAAAGACAAGTTAATGTTAGTAGCAGCTTAAAGAGCCTTATCGTAATTTCAAACAGAATGTTCAAATATTTGTATAGTCTATGGGACTTAACTAGGGGGTCATCAGTCCCTAAACTTACAAACTACTTATGAAATACCTACAACTAAGGACGGCACAAATATCCATGCCCGAGGGAGGATTCGAACCCCCGACCGTAGTGGCCGTGCAGACCGTGACTGAAGCGCCTCAGTCCCCGCGGCCACCGCGGCCGGCATCGTAACTTCCATTTTAAGTGTATGCCCATTAATGGATGCGAGGCATCACACGATAAAAACGCAAGTGAATTTTTATCATATCTAAAACTTATGTAACGTAGCGCCAAACAATCCGCCAACCGATAAGAGCCTGTCTTCCTGTAATATGATTAAGATTAGAAGTGACGTGTACTAGATCAACAACTCATTAACAATATGCATTCATACTGGACACTCCTTCACGCATACGTCACTTGAATCTGTGTGTGATGTTCTAATGACGTTGTACATTTCAGTAATCGATAACGTTTTGCCTCATACCTTGATGTGTCGTAATTTTACTCAACGTTCTTTTACCTGCACTACATTCAACTCAGAATACATGTTGAGTTATCGCAAATTTGCTGATTCCGAACAACATGAAAGTGTGAAATGGTACCTGTTTTTTAACAGTTTTGATTGTGAACAAATTTTTAGAACTGTAGGACCTGTTAATAATTATAATTAATATACGTAGCTTGACTAATGAAACAAAGAATAGCGTTGTGGATTTTTTGTTTTTATTGCGTACGTAATTAGTTGAAATTTAGGACAAGAAGATAATGGTGTAATATGTAAGCTTTCACTACTCTGGAGACGCGAGAAAACGGCGTAATTTCTTCCTCTGAAATGACTTGACTTTCTATAGTTCACCACAGATTTTAGTATAGCTGACAAAGTTTATTTGTTTACTATCCTTCGTTCACATTAAATACTTCATATTTAAGTTCAAGACTGAAGACAGTAGCGAAACAGGCGAGTCGGTGGTTAAGACGAGAGACTATAACCTGCTTCTTGGGTAAGTGTAAAGCCTGCTATCCATTTCTCCAACACCCAACTATTTGTGACAACGAAGAAAAATATTCTTTTCTTGCTCATTTCACTCACTACAATCTAAACATTACTATTACGTTGCAGTAATTTCAGTAATATACAGCAGATACTAATGACGAGTGAAGAAGTATAAATACACTCCTGGCGATTAAAATTGCTACACCACAAAGACGACGTGGTAAAGACGCGAAATTTAACCGACAGGAATAAGATGCTGTGATATGCAAATGATTAGTTTTTCAGACCATTCACACAAGGGTGGCGCCGGTGGCGACACCTACAACGTGCTGACATGAGGAAAGTTTGCAACCTATTTCTCATACACAAACAGCAGTTGACTGGCGTTGCCTGGTGCAACGTTGCTGTGATGCCTCGTGCAAGGAGGTGAAATACGTACCATCACGTTTCCGACATTGATAAAGGTCGGATTGTAGCCTATCGCGATTGCAGTTTATCATATCGCGACAATGCTGCTCGCGTTGGTCGCGATCCAATGACTATTAGCAGAATATGGAATCGGTGGGCTCAGGAGGGCAGTACGGAACGCCGTGCTGGATCCCAACGGCCTCGTATTTACTGGCAGTCGAGATGACAGGAATCTTATCCCCATGGCTGTAACGGATCGTGTAGTCACGTCTCGATCCCTGAGTCAAGACAAGACAACAACCATCTGCACGTTTGCAAGACAACAACCATTTGCACGAACAGTTTGAATACGTTTGCAGTAGCGTGGACTATCAGATCGGAGACGATGGCTGCGGTTACTCTTGTCGCTACATCATAGACAGGAGCGCCTGCGATGATGTACGCAACGATGAGCCTGGCTGCACGAATGGCAAAACGTCATTTTTTTTTCGGACGAATCCAGGTTCTGTTTACAAGATCATGATGGTCACTTCTGTGTTTGGCGACATCGCGGTGAACGCACATTGGTAGCGTGTAATCGTCACCATACTGGCGTATCACCCAGCGTGATGGTAGGGGGTGCCATTGTTTACACGTCTCGGTCACCTCTTGTTAGCATCGACGCCCTGTGAACAGTGGCCGTTACATTTCAGATGTGTTACGACCGGTGGCTTTACCCTTCATTCGATCCCTGCGAAACCCTACAATTCAGCAGTATAATGCATGACCGCATGTTGCAGGTCCTGTACGGGCCTTTCTGTATACTGAAAAAGTTCGCCTGCTGTCCTGGCCAGCACATTCCCCAGATCATTCACCAATTGAAAACGTCTGGTCAATGGTGGCCGAGTAAGTGTCTCGTCACAATACGCCAGTCACTACTCTTAATGAACTGTTGTATCGTGTTGAAGCTGCATAGACATCTGTACTTGTACACACCATCCAAGCTCTGTACTTGTACACGCCATTCAAGCTCTGTTTGACTCAATGCCCAGGCCTATCAAGGCCGTTATCACGGCCAGAGGTGGTTGTTTTGGGTACTGATTTCTCCGAATCTATGAACCCAAATTGAGTGAAAATGTAATCACATGTCAGTTCTGGTATAATTTATTTGTCCCGTTTATCATTTGCATTTCTTCTTGGTATATCAATTTTAATGGCATGTAGTGTATAATTTAAGCTTTACTCTTTGGTTATTGCCTAACCCAACCCTATGAAACTGTGGCATATTCGAAAAAATGGACAAAAACACACATCAGTAGGAGTGTTGCGTCACCTTTGTTCCAAGGTGTCCTGAACACTGACGCTGAATGTGTATATAGCATCGAGGACACAGTTCCTTAGATTTTCCATAGTTGTCACTCAACCCGTACATAGACGTAAACAACCACTCACTAGCGGTGTCAATGCGACGGAGTGGGTAAGACGGCCGATCAGTGCCAGTCATATCAACAGAAAGGAAGTACTCTGCCTGTGCTGACTATAGTTCTTCCATGTCTGGAAGGTCTATTCCAAAATTTGACAGTATCCGCATTATTACTTTTTGTCAGGAAGAAGAAAGTTTCCAGACGATGTTGTTTGCATGTGGAGGAGGTACAGGAAGTGTCAGTGACTTGCCTCGCTCCATTAGTTCAAACACCTTCTGACCGTGAAAGACGACCGTCTGGCGTCTTCCATATATTTTTTATAAAATTGTAATTTATTTGATGTTGCTATATTAGCATTTTGTTAAAACTAGAACCCCACTCTCTTCAAGGCATGAGGAATAGCATTTTTATTTCACATTTTAAAATATTAGTTTCTGAAACGTTAGTTAATATTGCTAGGATTTTGTTATTTTAATAATTTATTATTGTGGTTATGAATGTGGCAATAAGAACAGCTTCTCCGCTATGCCACTGTCCCTGTGAGGATGTGTACTTGTTATACTTTTAAGTGGATGTGCGAGGAGCTAATGGCTGTCTGAATGTGGGTAGTAATAACTCGCTTTGAACGGTTCCCTCTGGCTCAGAGGCGATAGTTAGTCGTTACCAACCCCTGCTGCTGATGCGACCAATGAGGTTTCTACACTCTTGGTTACAAGCCAGTCAGTGAGCCCTCCCCAGGACGAGTATCGCGATCTTCTCTCCCCACCACCGCTGTTTCCTTGGGTCTCCCAGTTTCCGGTAGCTTTTCATTCTCCTGGCCGCTCGGTGGTCACTTTGTGCTCGGATCGTGGTGAGGTAAGGTTGGTTCTGCTGTTGTGTCCGTGGAGATGGTAGCATGTTTAACTTAGACTCTTGAACTTAGATTCATTTTTTGGAATATTCCTTCTGATCGTGCGTGGAAGTGTGTTCTTGTTTTTCAATCCAGTGATTTGGAACACATAAATGCGGTGTATGTGTTACTAGTTGCAGTTTGATAATGGCTTGGTATATTCAAACCTTTTGTGATTATGTGACGGTGTACGAACTCTGTGTAAATTCTTTCTAGCTTTGGGGTGCCCGATTTCTCACTGACGATATGTTCATTTTCGTACAGTACAAGTAAAACTTTTCTTATCGTTTCCTTCCGTGAGTGATATGTGTTCTACGTGGTTGATTCTTAGAACAAAGCCATCAGCTTCCACTATTGTTTATTCCATGCCCATCAAGCAAGTAACTATCCGTGTATTCTTCTGAATTCCACTAACATTTAGCGATCTTCTTTCCCGGCCTATTTTTAATTTTGCTCCTTCTTCTCCTAACTTGTAGCATGCACTCAGTCTTTGTCAGTAATTCTCTCCGAGCCTTGTACAACCTCCTTCAATACCTCGCTTATAAAATTCTAAACATTTCTATGGGTAGCATGCCATAGTTTTTATTTTTAATTATCAGACTTTTCCGGGTTTTGAGACTGGACATTTTCCGTCTCTGTGAACGCTCCCAATCACATTTTACTGCATTTCAGTAGCTTCCTTATGACATTCTATGTATTTTTAAGGGTTGCATGCTGTAGTTAATTTTCTTTATTTTTCGGAAATTAAATTTATACATTTTTATCGGTTTTCGGAACCACGTGGGTCTGCACCCCGACTTCAGGGTTTTGCAGCTAGTCACCTGAATTCACGCCATTTCTCTTAAAACCAGTGCCTAGGTGGTTTACTCTCAGATTGCAACTTAAGAGTCCGCCGTGATTTTGTGTAATGAATCCGATTTTTAACCACTTCAAAAAATGTTCAAATGTTTGTAGAGTCTATGGGGCTTAACTACGGGGTCATCAGTCCCTAAACTTACAAACTATTTATGAACTACTTACGAACTAGGACGGCACAAATATCCATGCCCGAGGGGGGGATTCGAACTCCCGACCGTAGTGGCCGTGCAGACCGTGACTGGAGCGCCTCAGTCCCCTCGGCCACCGCGGCCGGCTTTTTAACCACTTCACCTTCAGTAGAGTGCGATCATGTAACATAGTTGTGTGTCGCTGTTAGCGTGTTTGCTCGTGGCCTAATCTAAATGCAACTTAACATTGTTATTCTCATGCACCATAATAAATCAGGTATGACAGAGCAGAGCCATCTTCGCAGTTTTATTGTATATTGTGTTGTGTTGTACCTCAATTTTTACTGAATTTCGCCTACGATAGCGGCGCCTGCTTCCGCCTGGTTTCAGCACGCTGATTTTGGTGAGTTTCGCTGTTGCATTGCTCGTGTGTGAGTGATTGACTGTTGTTTGTAAATCCTTCCCCACAGTAGCGTTACGTTTTGTGTAATTTATGCTAAATTCAATGCTATACATTGTCAATATTAGAACATATAAATGAGATGCATTTTCATTGTATTAACAGAATTGATTCGCCATTTTGCTTGCGTTCGACCTGAATAAACAAGTTAAGTTCAGTATAATTTTGACTTGCCTATAAAAGAAAGTTTTCAGCACCTCCCCCCTTTTATTTAATATTGTTTTTCACCAGTGCTGAGAACAAGCTCAGATGCAATTTTCTATACTTAAGTTCCTTTGCACCATAAATGTTTTTCTTTAGTCACCTTTATGAAATAAAGTCTTATTGTTTGTATCACATCATATTAGTTACTTATTCATAACGTATTGTGGGATTTTCTTATTCATATAACAATAGTATGTCACACAGTACTCGATGTTAATTGTAGCAAAATGCTGTGTTAGGAATGGGTGTCACGGATTTGGAAATTCGTGTGTAACATAAAAATGGAGAATGAAACTGCTGCAAGTGATAAGACTAGCAATGATATTTCTGTTTTTTCTTCACAAAAATATTTGATCTTTGTTCCAAATATGATACGATTTCCGAGAAAATGGTACGTGACAAACATATGGGAAACGGTTAAATTGCTGGTAGGCCTAAATGTAATGAGTATCAGTGACATGTGCCTCTTTATTTTCTAATATCTCGTAATTTCCGAGAATATGGTTAGGCCGATTTTGCTTGTTTGCCCCCAATATTTTGCTATTTAGTTTCGAATACGACGCGATTTCCGAGAGTGTGGTTTTATCGATATTCCTTACTTGTCACAAGTATTTGGTACCTTATTTCTGAGTATGTCACGATTATAGGGTATGTGGTTAACAATGATCCTAAGAGGATAACATAATTTCTTCCGCAAATGTATACAGCATACTGAGAACATCGTCGTCTGCTGGCATCGCTACATCTGTTTGTCAGTATTATGGCGTAGCTCATTGGCTGACAGCTAGCGAGTTCTCATTGGCCGGATACAATTTCTGCGTGTCGAGATAAGGACTCGTGTCGACAGGTCGATGTGTCGCATCCAGCTCCTGATGACATCAGGCTGACGCTTGCCTAGCGTGTCACTAAGGTCACCTGTGCGGGACAGACTGCTCTTGGAGCACGCAAGCGTTTCCCGCAGGTAGCGGCGTGCGGTATCCCGCAGCCTAAGAAAACGTCCTCGTATGTTTTCATTAGGCGAGTGGGGTGCGGGGTTCCGCACGCGTTTCACGCATCACGTTGCGGGATACTCCCTTGGTTAGGAAAATGGCCCTTTAATGGACGACAATTCTCGCGCTCGTGAAGGGGTTCATTTATGATAACTAGATCGATAGCATGTTATCCAGACAAGAACCCCATATAACATTCCTGGAATACATTGAAAAGGGTATTTTTGGACGAAACGACTCAACCAATCTACGCAGAATCGTCGTTGAGGAGTGGGACGATCTGGAGCAACAGTCCCTTGCTGATCTAGTGGACAGTGTGCCACGACGAACACAGAAATGCTTCAGTGGAAGAGGACGTGTTACCGGGTATTTGAAGTGTACGCTGTAATCTGTAATACAAATTCAGAATGTCTAGGTTACTGTAATACAGCTTATCAATTTCTGGTTTCATGAGCAGTAAAGAGAAATGAAATGTTGTTTCTGTATATCTGTTTTCCATTTTTATGTAAAGAGTCATGAACCCTTAGAATCGTGGTGATGCAACATTTTATTATGTGTCTATTTCTGCTAAGTAAGTAACATCGAATATTGATTTAAGGAAGTCCTTTCTCAAGGCATTTGTGTGGAGAGTTGCCTTGTATGGGAGTGAAACATGGACGATAAACAGTGCGGACAGGAAGTGGATAGAGGCTTTTGAAATGTGGTGCTACAGAAGAATGCTGAAGATTAGGTGGGTGGAACACGTAACTAATGAGGAGGTACTGAACAGAATTGGGGAGAAAAGGAATTTTTGGCATACCTTGACTAAAAGAAGGGATCGATTGGTAGGGCACATTCTTAGACATCAAGGAATTGTGAATTTAGCGTTGGAGGGAAGTGTGTGGGGTAAAAACCGCAGAGGAAGGCCAAGAGATGGATACAGTAAACAGATTCAAACAGATGTAGGTTGCCGTTCTTGTGTTGAGTTGAAAAGGCTTGCTCAGAATAGGGTATTGTGGAGAGCTGCATTAAACCAGTCTCCGGACTGAAGACCACAACAACAACAACAACAAAAATATAAATGTCATTGCTAGTCCCATAATCTGTTACAAATGCTGAGTGGCATAATAACTACCTATAGCAGGACACAAATTAGCGATAATTACTTTCCGCACAAAACTTGACGCAGGCCACAGTGGCCGAGCGGTATGCGGCGCGCCAGTCAAATTCTGCACGGCCGCTACGGTCGGGGGTTCGAATCCCCCATCGGGCATGTGTGTTTGTGCCGTCTTTAGTATAAGGTAGTTCGTAAGTAGTTTGTAAGTTTAGGGACTGATGACCCCGTAGTTAAGTCCCATAAGCTTAACGAACATTTGAATATAAATATAAAATAATAGCGGTCCTATCACCCGCAGTCAAGTCCCATTCAAAACTTCACGCCTTTAATCAGACGGTCTGGCTGATCACTGTAACTCACGATCGTCTATTTTAGAATCTATTTTACCTTCATTGCGTCATTGATTGATTTTTAACTATAATTTATTTTATTCAGAAGCATCACCAAATTATTAATTTACATATTATCACCCTTACATTCATAGATAAGTTATTTACAAAGACTACAGCATTAAATTTTGGGTATAAAACTGGGCAGGGATAACAGTACAAGTGAACAAATACATAAATCTGGAGTGCAGTGCTAAGCATATCTTGCTCAAAAGAATTTTAAATATAAACTATGTACACTTCACACACCAGGGATATAAAATGAGCCTCCGCAAAGAATGTGTTAATTGTACATTCGAGCGTCCCTTGGCCAAAGTTGGCTGATTCTTTCACTCCAGAAGCATCAAAAGCGATACAAAGCAAGTAGCTTTATTTTTTTTTTATTCAACTATAATAAATGTTACCGAAGGCGCCTTAATTTTGATAAATCCTCTGTGCATAAAGAGTAACCAATAGGTTCAGCTGATAGAAGAAGAGAGCAAGCTATACGGTGTTTCGCGCTGTTGCAGCGGCGCTGTTTCCTGGCGGCTGAACACACAGTGAATCGTGGTCATTGCCTATCAAATTCATATGTACTGGACCCATAAGACAATGACATCATATCACTTGCACATGCACGGAAGCTCTTTAAAGGGAGTGTAGGCGAGCTGTGCACGTGACTCTGATGTCACGTTTCACAGAGTGTAGACCAGGCATGGCCAACATTTCCACCCGGCGAGCGCGCCCATGCCCGGCGGGAGGAATACACTGTAGTTGACCGCCCCGGACGCGGCCGTGTGTCGCTAGTGCCCATAGACTTACTAAATAAAGACTAGACCGCTCGCTGGCGCTAATGTCGCGTCCCCACATTGAATGTGACACAAGCCGCCATTTGCAGGGCAATCGTGCGTAAACATGGTTCCTTAGTGTGCTGCTTTTAATTGTAACAGTGAGAACGGAAGCAAAGACGAAGACGGACACAATGTTACATTTCACAGATCAGTCATTACTTGTATACCTCATAATATTTTCATGGAGAAATAAGAAATCATGAGCGTTTGTTTTTGTTTAAGTTTCCTCTTAAAAATGATGCTCTAAAATTGAGAAAAGTACTTTGATGCATGTCAAGTACTTATATTTTATTTGTATATAAATTACTAAAGCTCGACGCGGTGACCGGAGGCGCTCCAGTCACGGTCTGCACGGCCACTACGGTCGGGGGTTCTAATCCCCCCTCAAGCATGTATATTTGTGCCGTCCTTATTCTTAGCTAGTTCGTAAATAGTTTGTAAGTTTAGGGACTGATGACCCCGTAGTTAAGTCCAGTAAGCTATACAAACATTTGAACTTTTTGAATTACTAAAAAATACTAATTTGAGCTGAGTGAATAACTAGGCCTATAAGAGGTATCTATCACTTATACGTATGATGCAGAAATAGGTCGAATAGTCGCGGTGGAGTAGCCGAGCGGTCTAAAGCGCCCTGCTGCGGAGCGTGCGGTTGCTCGCCATGGAAGTTCGAGTCCTCCCTGGGGCATGTGTGTGTGTGTTTGTCCTTACGTTAGTTTACCTAGGTTTAAGTAGTTTGTAAGCTAATGACTGATCACCACGCAGTGTGATCCGATAGATTTACAGACATTTGAACATTTTTAGGTCGAATAATTGGTTTTGGACACTTAACAGGTAGTGATTGTACTTCCTAAATGGTCATTACTTGGTCGAACGTTGCATACTCAACCACTTTGGGAAGTACTGTCTCTGTTAAAAAGTAATGTGCAAATGAAATGCGTATTTAAAAGATTAAGAGTTATTACAATTATTCATACTCAAACTCGAAGAAGTTGAAAGAAAAATTATATGTAATATGGAAAGAAATGTAGACAAAAATTTGATGTACAAAAATAAGCGTGCAAAACGTACAGATTAGTCGACGAAAAGTAAACAGAAACTGAAAGAAAATTACGTGAATTAAAAAATAATCGCACTCTCTGCTACTTCACAATTTTCATGGAATCATCTTATGCAAATATCTCGATGATAAGTGCTCCACCTTATCAGAAAAGAGCCTTACATTCTTAAATTTCGTGTCTCTATCCAGACGTTATTTCGAAAATTAGGAGACTTAATTTCTTTAAGAATACTTTTTAAACAGACTGCAGAACTCAATAATTTTTTAAAACAAAAATGTGTTTATTTTGTGCTTTATTTTGCCCTTGTTGCGTCTCATACACTTGAAATCACAAGCCCAGTACTAGGATTCATCCCTGCAAATGGCGGCGGTCAGCCGCTTCAATTTGGGGACAGTTGCCTCGCTTCTCCGCTACGGCAACACCAACTAGAAGACAAGGCCTTACAACAGGCCGTGCCTACGTCACACTTAGAGGCTCCGGCCGCCATCTGACTGGCCGGCCGCTGCGCGGCGGTGGGCGTGCCCCAGCCAACAGCCAGTGAGGTGGCGGCCGCGGCCTCTAAGTGTGACGTACGCACGGCCTGTTGTAAGGCCTTGTCTTCTAGCTGGTGTTGGCTACGGCGTGGTACGGGCTTGCTAGTGCCCCAGTACACACGCCGCTGCGCACAGTGCGCGGGGCAGGGGCGCTGCGAGGGGCCGTGTTTGGCCATGTCTAGTCTAGACGATTAGCAATACAGCATAGCGCAGTAGATTTAAGTGGCTTATGTTTAAGATTACAGCATCTGTAATGTCAAACAGCGTTCAAACAAAAATAACATATAAATCCAGAAAGTGTTATAAAATAGCGTGTTCTTGTGCTTGAAAGGCGGCTGTCTGACATCTTCCCTAGGTTTTTAACTTTGTAATTGATCTAAGTTCCCTAGACGGGCTAGTTTGCTAAACGAGAATCCCTTTCGTTCGGAGGCATGAGGAATAGCATTTCATTTCATGTTTGTAAATGTTAGTTTCTGTAATACTGTGTTAATCTTGCTGGGATTTTATTACGCTAATAATTTATCATTCAGTCTATGAAAGTGGCAATATGAATGGTTTCTCCATGACGCCACTGTCCCTATGAGTGGACGTCGACCAGTACGCACCTCTCCAGCGCCAGCACATTTTCAGTTGTAAGTGAAACCGGCTTCTCTCTAGAAGCTACATATTTTGACTTTTCAGTGCGCTTTCGCTTCACTTCATTAAAGTTATTGTGTGCTCGCGTTTTTATTTGATTCATATTCACGTTCCATATGTGGTTACTGTATTATTCCGCAGTGTGAATAGCGTCGCGACAGTCATTTGGCCTTATTTTCTGATTAGAAATGACATGTAGTATTTTGATTTTCGTCTGCGCGTTCTCGCTTCAGTTTGTAAATTTATACTGTGCTCTCGTGCATATTAGATTCTAATTCGCGTACCTTTGAACGCATCGTGACTGTAGTTTTTGTTTTTGTCGGCACTGTAATCATGAATAAGGACTGTGACTGCTGTGTGCGGATGCAGTCTGAGCTGGTGACACTTCGCTCCCAGCTTCAAGCTGTGTTTACCTCGGTTGCACAGCTGGAGGCTACGATCGAGGGGCGTCGTTGTTGTTGGCCGGTAGTGGGAACCGGACGGACTTCCGTCGTCTCCACCGATCGGCTTGCGCCATCGACATGCCCTGATACTGCTAGCAGTGAGGCATACATCCTATCCCTGGTTGCGTGGGAGGTTGATCCAGTGTGTGGAAGGGAGCACAAGACATTCCGGGGGACCGATCGTGAGGCCTCCCCGGTTCGTCTTGCGAACAGGTTTGAGGCGCTGTCTGCTCAGGACAACCTCCCTGAGTCGGATGGTGTCTCCCATCCTCAGGTCACCACCCAGTCTGCAAGATCCGGGCTTTAACAAAGGGTGGGTTTGCTTGTAGTTGAGAGCTCCAACGTTAGGCGGGTGATGGAGCCCCTTAGAGAGATGGCTGCCAAGGAGGGAAGAAGGCTAACGTGCATTCCGTGTGCATATTGGGTGGAGTCATTCCAGATGTGGAACAAGTCCTTCCGGATGCCATAAAGGGTACGGGGTGCAGCCAACTGCAGGTTGGCTCACGTCGGTACCAATGATGTGTGTCGCTTCGGATCTGAAGAGATCCTCTCAGGTTTTGAGCGGGCAACTGAAGTGGTAAAGACTGCCAGTCTTGCTTGCAAGATGGAAGCAGAGCTCACCATCTGCAGCATAGTTGACAGGACCGACTGTGGATCTCTGGTACAGAGCCGAGTGGAGGGACTGAATCAGAGGCTCAGACGGTTCTGCGACCATGTAGGCTGCAGATTCCTTGACTTGCGCCATCGGATGGTGGGTTTCCGGGTTCCGCTGAATAGGTCAGGAGTCCACTATACGCAGGAAGCGGCTACACGGGTAGCGGGGGCTGTGTGGCGTAGACTGGGCGGTTTTTTAGGATAAAGAGCTTCCGGGAAAAACAAAATGGGCAAACTCAAAGGGGGCAGGTGGATTACAAGAGACATGTAGATATGGGAACTATCGGTATAACAGTTGTAAATTGTCGTAGCTGTGTCGGGAAAATACCAAAACTCCAAGCGTTAATCGAAAGCACCGAAACACACATCATTATTGGCAGCGAAAGTTGGCTCAAGCCTGAAATAATTTCAGCTGAAGTATTTGCAAAAGATCTGTGTTCAGAAAGGATAGATTAAACAAAATACGTGGAGGCGTGTTTGTCGCCGTCAAAAGTAGTATTTCGTGTAGCGAAGTTGAAGTTGATAGTTCCTGTGAGCTATCATGGGTAGAGGTTGTACGTGAAAATCGTAAGAAGTTAATAATTGGTTCCTTTTACCGCCCTCCCGACTCTGACGACACAATAGCAGAAAGGTTCAAAGAAAACTTTAGTCTAATTATTACAAAAACGTACCCGACTCACACGATAATATTAGGCGGTGATTTTAATTTACCCTCGATCTGTTGGCGAAATTATATTTTCATATCAGGAGGTAGGCATGAAACATCATGCGAAATTGTACTCAACACATTCTCTGAGGATTACTTCGAACAATTAGTTCATGAGAGGACTAGAATTGTAAATGGATGTGAAAACACACTCGATCTCTTATCAACAAATAATTCTGAGCTCATAACGAGCATCAAAAAGGATACAGGTTTTAGTGAACACAGAGCTGTCGTAGCGAGATTGAATATCGAAAGTCCCAAAGTTACCAAAAATAAACGCAAAGTATATTTGTTCAGGAAAGCAGATAGAAATAAAATACATTGCTTCTTGAAAGACAGATTCCACTCGTTTTTAACACTAAACGTAGGTGTAGACCAGATGTGGCTCAAATTCAAAGAAGTGGTATCGACAGCAATTGACAGTTTTATACCAAATAAATTAATAAAAGAAGGAGGCGATCCCCCTTGGTACACAAAACAGGTCAGGACACTGATGCAAAAGCAAATGAGAAGGCATACTAAATTTAAATGAACACAAAATCCCCAGGACTGGCGATCCTACACAGAAACTCGAAATTTAGCGAGGATTTCAATGCGAGATGCCTACTACACTTATCACAACGAAACTCTTTCTTGAAATTTGACTGAAAACCCAAAGAGATTTTGGTCATATGTTAAATATACTAGGGGCAAAACACAAACAATACCCTCATTACGTGATAGTAATGGCGATCCTGTCGATGACAGCGCTACTAAAGCGGAGTTACTAAACATAGCTTGTAGAAACTCATTCACCAAAGAAGACGAAATCAGTATTCCAGATTTCGAATTACGAACAGATGACGTAATGAGTAACGTAGAAGTAGATATCATCAGAGTAGTGCAGCAACTAAAATCACTTAACAAGAACGAGCCTTCTGGTCCGGATTGTATACCCATTAGATTTCTATCTGATTATGCTGAAGCGATAGCTCCTTACTTAACATCCATATACAACCACTGTCTCGTGGAAGGATCTGTACCAAAATATTGGAAAGTTGCACAGGTCACACCTATATTCAAGAAAGGCAGTAGGAGTAACCCATAAAACTAGAGGCCTATTTCATTGACGTCAACGTGTCACGACTGATTATGACAAATAGTAGCAGTACTTATCATAATGCAGTCGATACGGGTTGCGGAAGGAATTACTAGATCTGAAGCAGACAGAAATA
The DNA here is from genome assembly GCA_026315105.1 of Locusta migratoria. Lineage (NCBI taxonomy): Eukaryota > Metazoa > Arthropoda > Insecta > Orthoptera > Acrididae > Locusta > Locusta migratoria. The sequence continues at coordinate 287,546,286 of CM048745.1, read as the reverse complement.
CGTAATGAAAAATTCTCTTCTGTTGTCGGACTATAGATGTTAATAAACTCTTTTTATTACTACTACAGCTGCTGATCCTCGTATGTCGATTATGTCAAGTTCAGTAAAATACTTTCACCCAGCGTCTATGATTGTAGCTGGTGTGTGTCGTAAGTGGAGGGAAGACTCATTGACAATTTTGTGTCCCAACTTCGTCGCCGCTTTTGTGTCCCAGCCTCGTCGTAGGTGTCGGTGGCCGAGTGGAATGAGACCGACACAGGAACAAAGACAGCACGCTGGTGCAGGTACGGAGGGGAGCAGCCAGAAACTATAAACACTAGAGTAAATTAGAAAGAGATATATATTGCACAGAATGTAACAATACTTAACTTTTACATAGTACTGCAGAATGTTGATACATAGTTGTTAGAGGCCTGCCTAGTGCCAGTACGATAGCAAAGTCTTCACTGGTGCCTATCTGATTACGAAGGTCCTAACTGGTTGCTATCTCAGTCCCCAAGTGCTCGATGTCGTTCAGTGGTGGCCACGAGCGGAGTTGTAGCAGAGGGCGCTCGTGGCTGTCGTCGTAAGAACGCCGCGCCGTGCGTGCATGGCGGCGCGCGGCGAAAGTAGGTGGCGCGCACTTTGTACTTGTGCGACACCACAGACAAATAACAGAGACTTCTGTGCTTCAGCTTCCTTCCTTCCTTCCCTTCCTTCCTTCCAGGCAGACGCCAGCCAGTCGTGTGTCGTCTGTGAGGGCAGCAGAGGTCACATGACTCACATAAATTTCCATTTCAGAATACGCCACCGATCCTGTCCAGAAATTGTGGCAACTGTCTCCACGAAGTTCAGTTCTTGCTGTCTCAAGAAGACGCACTAGACGCGCTGAGCTATATTCTACTGTCCTCACGATTCTAATTGAATAAAAGAAATATTTTTAACTCAACCCTGACAATCAAACAATCCCAGCTCTCCACACCTCCGGTTCTGCTACGCTGTATAATCTGTCTGGGTCATTTGCGGAGAAAGAAATTGATTTCCAACTTTCGTCTCCTCTGTACTGTCACTTGCTTAAAAATGTGGCCCACTTTGAACCTTAAACTGACAATTGGCCCACTTTAGGTGCCTCTGCTATCGTCTTTTGACAGCTAGAAATTAAAATGAAAATAATGGCTTAACCATACATCTCACACAAAAATTGAATAACCGAATTGGTAGAGGAGAAAATTCCACCCGGTATGCACGCGGTTTGCACATTGCCTTCTTCCCTCCAAAGCATCCATATACCTAAGGGGCTACCAAGCAAATCCACCCTCTGCGAAAGCCCGTATCTTGTAGGCTGGGAGGTGATCTCAGGACAAGCGACACCATCCGATTCAGAGACATTGTCGGCCACAGATGTCGTCCCAAACCTGCTGGTAACACGAATGGGGAGGCCTCAAGATTGGTCACCCAGGTAGTCGTGCGCTGCGTGCCACGCACTGGGGCGACCTCCTGTGTAATCACAGGTGGGGTGTTTGCCTAATTGTGAGCGGTGACAGGGCTGGCAGCCGATCGGTGGACACGCCGGACGTGCTAAACGTTCAGTTCCCACGGCCAGTCAACAACAACGGTGCCCCTCGATAGCAGCCTCTAGGTGTGTAAACGAGGTTAGCACCGCCTGAAAGCTGGGAGCGAAGTGTCGCCAACTCAGTTTGCAACCGCATACCACAGAGTCCCTATCCCCTACTACAGTACCAAGAAAACCGAACTATTAAAAACGCGCGATATACACTCCACAGTGAGGAACTAAGGTAATCGGAGTCGGCTATAGAGATCCACACGGAGGAAGAAGAACGAGAATTTACCCGCTCGGTTAACCGTGTGGTGTAACGCACCGCTTTCTGAGTCGGGGAGGCGCACCGGCCCCGGTTCGAATCCGCCCGGCGGATTAACGAAAGGGTCGGAGTGCAGGCCATCCTGGATGTGGTTACTAGGAGGCTTTCCACATCCCCCTAGGTGAATACCGGGCTGGTCCCCAAATCCCGCCGCAATTACACGATTCGTAAACATTTCGTACAACTTTACACTTTCACACTTATAACGCTATACGCAGACATTTGAGGTACACATTTCCTCCTGGGGGGGGGGGGGGGGCATGGGGTGGCGGCAGGAAGGGCATCCGGTCACCTCTTCACTCAAACATGCCAATTCCGAATAACAAATGTTCAAATGTTTGTAGAGCCTATGGGACTTAACTACGGGGTCATCGGTCCCTAAACTTACAAACTACTTATGAACTAGCTAATCCTAAAGACGGCACAAATATCCATGCCCGAGGGGGGATACGAACCCCCGACCGTAGTAGCCGTGCAGACCGTGACTGGAGCGCCTCAGCCCCCTCCGCCACCGCGGCCGGCTCCGAATAACTAAAGCCGACCCTGCTTGTGCAGGAAAGGGCTCAAGACAAAGAAAGAAAGAAGAATAACGAGAATTTGAGTCTAATATACACGCGAGCACACAATAAATTTACAAGCTGAAGAAAAATGCGCACAGAAAAATCCTTCTAATCAGAAGCCGGTTACACTAACGAGATGTAGTAGAAAACAATGCGGCTACTGTGTATATCATAAGTTTTCTTGATCAGTGAAATTGTCGGAATGCAGAATGCTAAACTACTGTTCACGGCTGCATTCCCAGAATTTCAGCGAACAAGAAGCGTATTGTTTGCTTGAGTCAGCTCTCTTTACAGAACGCCTCAACGGGCAGCTTTCAGAGGAAGCGAAAAACGCTGCATGAAAGAGAACCTTCTGAAGGAGTCGTTGAAGCAGTGTTATGAGCGAGTCCTGTGAAATGGAAACTAGTGGTCTCTAACCGAAGCCGAGGCTAACTATAACGAGTTCGAATCTTAAAGTTTCTCTACACTGCGAAATTTTTACTGCGAAATGCATTTCACTGTCTCGCCTGATTTAGCGTACATCAGCATGTTATTATACTGCTGGAGTCACGACGGGCGGCCGCGGTGGCCTAGCGGTCTGCGGCGCGCCAGTCACGTTCTTCACGGCCACTACGGTCGGCGGTTCGAATACCCCCTCGGGCATGGACATTTGTGCCGTCTTTAGTATTAGCTAGTTCATAAGTAGTTTGTAAGTTTAGAGACTGATGACCCCGTAGTTAAGTCCCTTAAGCTCTACAAACATTCGAACATTTGATTCATGACGGTGAGTTCTCAACAGATCCGCAGGTGGATCTCTGAACACCGACAAGGTTATCTGATAGAGAGAAAATGGTAGATTTGGGCGAGCCATCCGTCAACTTGAATGAAGACAGGTGTCAAATCCACGCTGAGTTGATTTAGAAGTGTGCTTCACGCATTCTTGTAGATGTTTTCCTAGATACTTTGATTCAACCCCCTTTCCTTTTGCGATAATTTCAGAAGTTCGTATCTAAAGTACGTATTTAATCACAAACCCACACGGCTCTTATGAGTTAGAAGAATTTCTTGCGGTGGATTGTACAAAACAAATTAATTTCAGTAGTGACTTTTGTAGCTTGACCTCCTTGTCAGGAGATGAAATTCTACTATTCTTCATGAAGTTAAGAATTCATTTCTGTATGGTTCTAGTATGAATGCTGCAGAAATCAAGTACTCATAACCAGACAAACATTGTCTCATTATACCAAAGTTATTAAATGTAAGGAGAAGTAATGATTTAAAATTTGTACTATGGACAGGATTCGAACCCAACACCTCCTGCTTTCGTTGCAGGCGCTTTAGACTGTTTAGCTAACACAGCGCTACGGGCAAATCGACAACACGTACTGTCTTCAGAAACGTCTCCATCCACACCACATACTTTAATTCTGCCTCAATGTCCCCTGTGAAATACGTATCAAATTGACAAGGCTCTCCTATATTGGAATAGCACCCCAGCAAAGAATGTGAATGGGAACTATTCCTCCTTGACCCTCAGGTAGAGGTCATATAAATATCAACAATAATTCAGTTCCTTGGAAAAAAATCATCGTCTCGTTATACCAAAGGTATTAAAAATGAGGACAGGCATTGAACTAAAAATTGTGTTGTGGCTGGGATTGGAACCCAGGAGGTCAAGGAGCGCCTTAGCAATTTGATATCTATTTCACATTGATCATTGAGGCAGAATTAAGCAGGAGGTCGCGCGTTCGAATTCTGGCCACAGCATAAATTTTAATTCAATGCCTCACCTTATATTTAATACCTTTGGTATAACGAGACAATGGTTGTCTCAAGGAACGGAATTGGCAGATCTGCCAATAGCTACTTACGCCACTGAAAGTTCCACGGCGCCACTGATCCTGGTATGTACGCTCCTTGCTTCAAATGAGTGAGCGAGAATGACTGCAAATACGCTGACGCATCTTTCAGTCTAAACCACATTCCCTAGATCGTAGGGATGTTCAATTCCTGTGGTATGCAAGTATAGTAACAGTTTTTTTTCTGATTTGTATTTCACAATGTATTAGACAATAGGATTGGTATGACGCATATTTCAGGCATAACGATTATGAATTTGTAATTTATGATGTCACATTGTCTATAGGTATAGATGTATTTCTGAAGAAGACGAGTTTATATCCGTCTAAACCGTGGTTTGTCTGATTATTAATTTGCCACTTAAATTCTGTCCTGAAAGCATCTACAGGCGTCATATTTCCATAACAATTTTCTTCAACAGTACTGAGCCGTGACGGCTCGTTACAAAAGGTGAATATTTCAACGAAAGACAAAAAATTATTGTTTTAAAATCACGTTTTTATTGGTATTGAGTCGTGTGGGCTCGTTTTTATTAAGTAATAATAAAAAGCCAGACAAAAAAATTATTGTTTTAAAATCACGTTTTTATTGGTATTGAGTCGTGTGGGCTCGTTTTCATTAAGTAATAATAAAAAGCGTCAAGTGTGTTGCCCTATGAGCGGGAGGTTGAGCCGTGCTGGCTCCCTGGTGTCTTCCCTTGTTAGTGATAATGCTACCTGCATTCTCTCACTGTTTTCATATTTAGTTGCCGCCTTCGCCATCGGTGGGGCTAGAGCACTGTATAGTACAAGCAGAACATTCCGCCATCTTGAATCCCACGCCGAATGAGCGCATTTAAAGACTACGGAACTCTGACGCTTTTTAACGTGCTCTTAAGGCCATTAGATATACTTTCATAACGCAGAAAATATTACAGCATAGTAAATTTATTTGTTTATATTTGACTGTAAGAGGCAAGCAATTTAAAGTTAGTGATTATATGGATATTTAGAGATACGATACATTCACTTACATTCCGAAGTAAGGCATGTGATGCCGTTCTAAATACTTACCACATACATTTTAAATACGTTATAATTATCGTATTTTTTGGATAATAAATTTTGCGTCCACATACGTTTACAATAACTAAGAGTTACATTTTAAAACAGTTATGCAATAATGTCAAATTGCGATACTGTATTTTCCGTATTTCCTCCTGTATTGCCTCGCTTATTTTACACACACCATATTTCAGAGAAGATTTTACAAAATGTTTGTAGAGCTTAAGGGACTTAACTGCGGGATCACCAGACCCTAAACTACTTATGAACTAGCTTATACTAAAGACGGCACAGACATCCATGCCCGTGGGGGGATTCGGACCCCCGACGGGGAACGGCCTCGTGCATCGTATCATAGTGCCTCTATGCGCTCGGCTGCTCCGCCGCGGCGAAGATTTCACGTCAAAATGTGTTTAATAACTTTGAACGTCTATTTTCGTTAGATAACGACTAAATAAAACGTCTCTGGTAGCATGCACTTTGAAATAGTGAATGTTGCATGCTAAGTTTTGAATTTAATGCCTAGTATCTACGACTTCTTTCCCGTTCCCATTCTTTGCGAATTTATTTTTTTCTCTGACATTCAGTTTACAGCTTGGCTTAAGCCTACATATTCCAGCGTTGAGACTCATTTAAACACTGAAGTAATGTGAAATAATGTCATATAAAAACCACTAGCTGGGTTAAGTCAGCTGCACTCATGCGTCACTTAAAATGCAATTAAAAGCCATTAGAATAGCTCCTTAGTTGGTCTGAATAAAATCAAGTACTTTAAACAGCATGTTATGTTAACAATCTGTAGCAAAATTAAACCATTGCTTGCATGCATAAGCCTATATTTCCATTAGAACCTCTCTGTGAGAATAACTATTTCTAATAAAATAAATAAATAAAGGGTTTTGAAACTTCCTGGCAGATTAAAATTGTGTGCCGGAACCGGGACTCGAACCTGGGACCTTTGCCTTTCGCGGGCAAGAGCACACAATTTTAATCTGCCAGGAAGTTTCATATCAGCGCACACTCCGCTGCAGAGTGAAAGTTTCATTCGATAAAGGGTTTTGTTCTTAAAGTCACACAGATAGTTGTTCGATTTTGGCGTCCATACTTGGCGTCCGGTATTTACAAGCCACCTTTTACGCCGTTCTATCTTTGAAGGAAACCGATAAAACTTGTAGCGAGCACGCCTGCTTTTATTTGAGCAGTTCGGAGCAGCACAACAAACCATTTCACACTGTGGAACAAAAAAATCACGAAATATTCTCTGATCCACTTCGCTACACCACAGAGAAAGCATATAACACTGTCGTCGGATTGGGATTCAAAATGGCGGTTTGTTCAGCTCGGTATATCTAGTGCTTTAGGTGGGGCTGCGCTGTGTCGGTAGCGCGCCGGAATCTGTGGTGGGGTGTGGTGTGGGTGGCAGTTCGTGCTGTGCCGTCGAAGGCGGTGGGCTGGAGTGTAATCCGTGACCGTTGGCGGGAATTATGCGGGGTTACTCCGCCGCGTGAACTTCGGGTGGAGGCTTGCGCGAAGTGCGGTCTGTGAGAGTTCTAAAACGCAACGCGGTGTTGATCGCGTATCTCACACACGGTTAGAAGTTGTTGTCGTCTTCAATCCGCAGACTGGTTTGATGCAGCTCTCCACGCTACCCTGTCCTGTGCAAGTCTCTTCAACTTAGAATACGTACGGCAACCTACATCCTTTTGAATCTGCTTACTGTATTCGTCCCTCGGTCTCCCTCTACGATTTTTACTCCACACGCTTCCTTCTAATGCTAAGTTGACTATTCTTTGATGTCTCAGAATGTGTCCAACCAATCTATCCCTTCTCTTAGTCAGGATATGCCGGAAACTCCCTTTCTCTCCGATTCGGTTAAGCACCTCCTCATTAGTTACGTGATCTACCCAGCTAATTTTCACCATTCGTCTGTAGCATCACATTTCAAAAGCTTCTATCAGCTTTTTATCTCAACTCCTTATCGTCCACGTTTCACTTCCATACAATGCTACACTCCAGACAAATGCTTTCAGAAAGGACTTCCTAATATTTAAATTAATATTGGATGTTAACAACTTTCGCTTCTTTAGAAACGCTTTTCTTCCCAAAGCAGTTCTGCATTTTATGTCTTCTTTACTTCGGCCATCAGAAGTTACCTTGTTACCCAAATAACAAAATTTGTCTACTACTTTTATTGTTTCATTACCTAATCCATTTCCTTCAGCATCGCCTGATTTTCTGACATTCCATTCCATTACCTTCCTTTTACTCTTGGTAATGTTCATATTATATCTTCCTTTCAAGACACTGTCCATTCCATTCAATTGCTCTTCCAGATCTTTTGCCGTCTCTGACAGAATTACTGTCATCGGCAAACGGCAATGTTTTTATTTCTTCTCCCCGCACTTCAATGCGCTCTCCAAATTTTTCCTTCCATTTCTTCACTGCTCTATGCTCACACTGAACAACATTGGGGAAAGGCTACAACCTTGTCTTACTCCCTTCCCAACCTCTGCTTCCCTTTCTTGTCCTTCGACTCTAATAACCGGTGTCTGGTTTTTGTATAGGTTGAATATAACTCTTCGCTTCCTTTATTTTAGCCCTGCTACCTTCAGAATTTGAAAGAGTGTATTCCAGTCGACACTGTAAAAAGCTTTCTCCAAATCAAAATGTCTCAAATGTTTGTATAGCTTATGGGACTTAACTACGGGTCATCAGTCCCTAAACTTACAAACTAGTTATGAACTAGCTAATACTAAGGACGGCACAAATATTCATGCCCGAGGGGGGATTCGAACCCCGTCCCCCGGCCGTACAGACCGTGACTGGAGCGCCTCAGTCCCCTCGGCCACCGCGGCCGGCTTTCTCCAAATCGACAAACGCTTAAAACGTAGGTTTCCCTTTCCTTAGCCTATCTTCTAAGATAAGTCGCAGTGTGAGTATTGCCTCCCGTGTTCCTACATTTCTCCTAAATCCAAACTGATCTTCCCCGAGATAGGATTCTACAAGTTTTTCCATTCGTCTGTAAATAATTCGTGTTAGTATTTTGCAACCATGACTTATTAAACTGATATTTCTGTAATTTTCACACTTGTCTGCACTTGCTTTCTTTGGAAGTTGGAGGGTATTTCCCCTGTCTCATACATCTTGCATACCAGGTGATACAATTTTTTCACGACTGGCTCTCTTCGGTATCAAAGTGATACTTTGCAAATGATAACATGCAAAGAGGGGCGTATTTAGCGATATGGTTACTACGAAAAGCCTTCCTAACTGTCGCGTTATTCAAGGAAGTGTAGGTGTTTTATTTTATGCGAGAATACTATGAAATGCCAGATACCAAGGATCTCTTCACTAGATAATGAACTAACTTGTTCTCGTTTCCTCACATAATAAAGCACTCTGTATTGAGATATTTAGAATCTCCTTTTCATATACTGAAAAACTGAAATTTAGTATTACACTGAAATGTAGACACAGAACTTTTGTAGTTTGTAACTATTAAATTAATGGGCTAAGAAGTCGTGTAACAGCATCTTTTAAGTATGGGTATTATGCAGTAACAACCCGTGCCTAATTATTAGAAGCTGTAATAGTGCAGACGTCTTATTTACTAGACGGGCGAGTTATAAATTTCTCACAGAGATCCTGTTTGGAGTGGATGAAAATTGGATGTATTTAGAACATTTTATTCCGTTATGTTTTCACCTAGCTTCAATAGAAAGAAAGTTCCTCGCATGTCGAAAATTCCGTAACGTCGTCAGGAAGTGCACGTTCGTAAACTGTCAGTATATCCTCTTAATAAATTATTGCCACGAATAAAACTAAAACGGTAGTGTAGTTCCTAACAAACACATCGCTGAACGTTCCAAGTTCATACAGTGAGTAGTTTGCGAGTGTGTTGCGTGTTGAATGAAACGCGAGATAACGCGTGAGTTTCGCCCGGAACGTGGCAACTCCTACAGCTTGGGGAAAAATTGCGGACAGGTCACCGGCCGCGGTGGCCGAGCGGTCTGCGGCGCGTCAGTCACAGTCTGCACGGCCACTACGGTCGGGGGTTCGAATCCCCCCTCGGGCATGGATGTTTGTGCTGTCCTTAGTATTAGCTAGTTCATAAGTAGTTTGTAAGTTTAGGGACTGATGACCCCGTAGTTAAGTCCCATAAGCTCTACAAACATCTGAAAATTTTTGAGCGGACAGCTCAGCTCGGGTTTATAGGAGTCTTACCACAACGGAGGTCGTTTTCGGTCTTTTGAGTTAATGCCACTTCGGCGATTTGCGTGTCAATGAAGATGAACCTTCCCGTTAATATGTTTTAAAGCATTAAAACATTTGAGTCGGGGTTGCTATTAAGAATACATGTCGTGGTTTTCTTAATACTTGGAAAATTAGAGTAACTGCTTGTTAATGGGGCTATCGTAATTCAAGAAATTTTTATCGGGCGTTTGTGTTAAGTATTACGCCTGGCCTGAGAATTTTCATTATATACAGGGTGGATCTAAATTCGCGCACTTGGGCTTCCTCACATGCTAGCAATAAAAAAAGTCTCTCACAAAATTTCGTCCTGCGCATATTTCCGGCAGTAAATGGACGTCGAAGACTGAGATGGGTGTGTGTCCCACACATCAGTGTGTTTTAGAATTACACTACTACGCCAACAAACTCCTAGGGCCGGCCGCGGTGGCCGAGGAGACTGAGGCGCTCCAGTCATGGTCTGCACGGCCACTACGGTTGGGGGTTCGAATCCCCCCTCGGGCATGGATATCTGTGCCGTCTTTAGTATAAGTAGTTTGTAAGTTTAGGGACTGATGACCCCGTAGTTAAGTCCCATAAGCTTAACAAACATTTGAACATTTGAAACTCCTAGGGGATGTGGGAGGTGCCTTGAGGAACAAAGCGTGCATAGACATCCATGCTCGGAAACGGCATTCAACGACACTACGGAGAGTCCAAGTTACAGGCGCCAGCTCATGCCGCTAGACATCCCCTCCAGCAACTTCGATGTTCTGTAGCGTCGTTGAATGCCGTTTCCGAGCATGGATGTCTATGCACACTTTGTTCCTCAAGGCACCTCCCACATCCCCTAGGAGTTTGTTGGTGTAGTAGTGTAATTCTCAAACACACTGACGTGTGGGACACACACCCATCTCAATCTTCGACGTCCATTTACTGCCGGATATGTACACAGGACGAAATTTTGTGAGAGACTTTTTTTCGTTGCTAGCATGTGAGGAATCGCGTTGCGATGCCCGAGTGCGCGAATTTAGATCCACCCTGTATAAATATTCAATTTCAACATTAATTTATTTAAATGAGTTACTGTAATCTAATTTTTTAATCAGGCTCTGTAATCTAAGAAAGTGTAACCGGGCGTTTGTATTGTCTGCAGGTCGTGCTCGGCTAAGTCCTTTCACATTATTATACAATTCCTTAAATGAATGATTCTAAATTGATGCTCTTAACGTATTGTCTTAATAATGAAGTAACTACTTTATGAAGTTATTGTAATTCTAGAAAATTTTATTGTATGGTGTTACCTTTTAGCCGCGGTGGAGTAGCCGAGCGGTCTAAAGCGTCCCGCTGCGGAGCGCGCGGTTGCTCGCCGTGGAGGTTCGAGTCCTCCCTGGGGCATGGGTGTGTGTGTGTTGGTCCTTAGGTTAGTTTACCTAGGTTTAAGTAGTTTGTAAGCTACGGACTGATGACCACGCAGTTTGGTCCGATAGATCTACAAACATTTTGGTTACCTTTTACAAATAAAATGGAATTGTGGAAATTTCAAATGACAAAGCAATTAGATATTTCTGCTCTGCCCTTCGACTCCCATGTCAAGTGTTATATGTATTTATCCTGCCTTGTAGCTCACAAATACGTTTAAAAATCGTTGGCTTTATCACAGAAATCCATACATAATACTCTTCCTGTAAAACAAGTTTCGTTGTTACTAACATCTGATTACCAACAAGGTCATAGCTTTCATACATATTATAAAAACGGTTGAGTGTATGTTTGTGCCTTTCGCATCTCCTCCTAAACTAAATGATCGGTTTCAACTAAACTTAGTGCACATTTCCATAGCCATCAGGTAACAACTATTATGGGAATAAGAACCACGCACGAAACATAGTTAAGGAAATATGACGTCATAATTAATGAGATGCGTACAAAATTGACGCATCAGCTTCTGAATAACGAGGCAACTCATCCACTTATTGACGATGACTGTACTAAACGACTGGCAATTTTGAAACCGTGACATTTTTTCTCGCTGAAAACCCCTACAAAATGATAAAAAAAAACTTTCACTGTTCGTGCAGTAACATTACGGCATTCGGCATGACATTGTCATTTTTAGTACTTCTAAACTACTGATTGTATTCTCAATATATTTACCAAACTGTACACACATATACCACTGTGTATACCATTGAAACAATATCACAGTACGACTTATACACTATGTGATCAAAATTATCAGGAGAATTTCCTCTCCAAAACATGAATGTTTCATATTAGGGGAATTGTGCTGCCACCTACTGCCAGCTACTCCACGTCAGTGAACTCAGTAGTCATCAGACATCGCGAGAGAGCAGAATGGAGCGCTCTGCGGAACTCACGGACTTCGAACGTGCTCAGATGTCACTTGTGTCAAATGTCACTTGTGTCAGAAGTCTGAATGCGATATTTCCACACTCGTAAACATTCCTGATTCTGATGTGATAGTGAAGTGGAAACATGAAGGGGCACGTACTAGACGAAAGCGTACGGGCCGACCTCATCTGTTAGTCCACAGACACCACCAACAGTTGAAGAGGGTCGTTCACTGTAATAGGCAGGCATCTATCCAGACTATCACACAGGAATTCCAAACTGCGTAAGGATGTCAAATGTTCAAATGTTTGTATAGCTTATGGAACTTAACTACGGGGTCATCAGTCCCTAAACTTAGAAACTACTTATGAACTAGCTAATACTACGGACGGCACAAATATCCATGCCCGAGGGGGGATTCGAACCCCCGACCGTAGTGGACGTGCAGACCGTGACTGGAGCGCCTCAGTCTCCTCCGCCACCGCGGCCGGCGCGTAAGGATACATTCCAAGTACTATGACAGGGGGGAGGTGGGAAAAATTGGTCATGGTCGAGACGCTGCCCATAAGCCACACATCACGAAGGTCAATGCCTCGCTTGGTGTTAAGGAGCGTAACGATTGAACAGTGGAAAACCTATGTGTGGATTGACGAATCACGGTGCACAATGTGGCGATCCGACGGCAGTGTGTGGGTATGGCGAATGCCGGGTGAACGTCATCTGGCAGCGTGTATTCAGAGGTGCTGCTGTGGTCGTGTTTTTCGTGGGGGGTGGGGGGGGGTTACACCCCTTGTTGTTTTCCTTGGTACTATCAAATCAAAGGCCTACGTTGATGTTTTAAGCACGTTCTTGCTTCACACTGTTGAAGATCAATTCGGGGATGGCGATTTCGACTTTCAACATGATCAAGCACTCCTGTGGCGGAGTGGTTACACGGCAGTAACATTCCTGGGAATAGTCTGGCCTGCATCTAGTCGTAATTTGAATCCTACAGAACACCTTTGGTATGTCTGGGAATTCCGACTTCGTGTCAAGCCTCACCGACCTACTTCGTACTTCGGGAAGAATGGACTGCCACTCTTCAAGAAATCCTCCAGCACCTGATTGAACGTATGCCTGCGAGAATGGAAGCTGTCGTCGAGGCTAAGAGCGGGCCAACATCATACTGAATTCAAGCATTACCGTCGGAGGGAGCCACGAACTTGTAAGTCATTTTCAGCCAGGTGTCCGGATACTTTTGATCACATAGTGTAACTCATGAGATATGAAATCATAGATAAAAAGGTTATTAAAAAACCAACTCATCATGCATGACGTTCACATTTATTACATCTTTACTATTGTATTCGCGACTCATTTTGGACACAGTATGCTACATACACCACTGCATGCACCTTCCAAATTATATCATAGTACTGCACATAGTTAAGGAGATATGACGCCATAAACAATGAGATGAATGAGAAACCGCCCCATTATGCATGAGGTTGTAATTTATTATTTCTTTATTACTAAGTATATTCGCAACACATTTCGCATATAGTTTCCTAATTATTCACCTTACGTAGCTGGAAAATTATAATATTTCATGGCGTATCATTCAGGATGGACAACGTTATAGGGATTGAAGTGCACGGAAACAAAACTAAAATGTGCATGTTGTTGTTGTTGTTGTTGTTGTTATCTTCAGACCGGGGACTGGTTTGATGCAGCTCTCCACAATACCCTATCCTGAGCAAGCCTCTTCATCTCCACATAAGAACGGCAACCTACATCTGTATGAATCTGCTTACTGTATCCATCTCTTGGTCTTCCTCTGCGGTTTTTACCCCACACACTTCCCTCCATCGCTAAATTCACAATCCCTTGATGTCTAAGAATGTGCCCTACCAATCTATCCCTTCTTTTAGTCAAGGTATGCCAGAAATTTCTTTTCTCCCCAATTATGTTCAGTACCTCGTCATTAGTTGCGCGATCCACCCACCTAATCTTCAGCATTCTTCTGTAGCACCATATTTCAAAAGCCTCAATCCTCTTCCTGTCCGCACTGTTTATCGTCCATGTTTCACTCCCATACAAGGCAACACTCCATACAAATGCCTTCAGAAAGGACTTTCTTAGCTTAAATCAATATTCGATGTTAACAAATTTCTTTTTTTCAAGAACGCTTTTCTACCCATTGCCATTCTGCATTTTATATCCTCTGTACTGCGACCATCATTTGTTAATTTACTGCCCAAGTAACAAAACTCATCTACCTCCTTTATTGCTTCGTTCCCCAATCTAATTCCTTCAGCATCACCTGATTTTCTTACACTGCACTCCATTACCCTAGTTTTGCTCTTGTTAATATTCATCTTATATGCACCTTTCAGCACACTGTCCATTCCGTTCAACTGCTCTTCCAGATCCTTTGCTGTCTCTGCCAGAATTACTATGTCGTCGGCAAAACGTAATGTTTTTAATTCTTCCCCCTGAACTTTAATTCCTTCACCAAATTTCTCCTTGCTTTCCTTTATAGCTTGCTCAATGTACAAATTGAATAACATTGGAGAAAGGCTACAACCCTGTCTTACTCCCTTTCCAACAACTGCATCCCTTTCATGCCCTTCAACTCTGACAACCGCTGTCTGGTTTTTGTACAAGTTGTAAATAACCTTACGCTCCCTATATTTTACTCCTGCTTGCTTCAGAACTTTAAAGAGTTTATTCCAATCAACACTGTCAAAAGCCTTCTCCAAATCAACAAAATCTAGAAATGTAGGTTTGCCTTTTCTTAGTCTATCTTCTAGGATAAGCCGTAAAGTGAGTATTGCCTCCCTTGTTTCTACATTTCTCCTGAACCGAAACTGATCTTCGGCTTCTACCAGCTTTTCCATCCTTCTGTAAATAATTCGTGTTAATATTTTGCAACCATGACTTATTAAACTGATGGTTCTGTAGTTTTCACACCTGTCTGCACCTGCTTTCTTTGGTATGGGGATTATAACATTTTTCTTAAAGTCTGAGGGTACTTCACCTGTCACATACATCTTACGCACCAGGTGAAACAATTTTGTCATGGCTGGCTCTCCCAGAGACTTTAGTAGCTCTGAGGGTATGTCATCTACTCATGGGGCCTTGATCCGACCTAGGTCTTTCAGGGCTCTGTCAAATTCATCTCTCAGTATAGTATCTCCTATTTCATCTTGATCTACTTCCTCTTCCCTTTCTACAACATTGTCTCTAAGTTCATTTCCTTTGTAAAGCTGCTCTATGTACTCTTTCCACCTTCCAGCTTTCCATTCTTTGCTGAGAACTGGTTTCCCATCTGAGTTCTTGATATTCATAGAGTTGCTTTTCTTGTCCCCAAATGTCTCTTTTATTTTCCTGTAGGCTGTATCTATTTTTCCCCTATTTATACATTCTTCTACATCCTTGCATTTGCCTTCTAGCCACTCCTGCTTAGCCATTTTGCACTTCCTGACAATCTCATTTCTTAGTCGTCTGTAGTTCATTTTGCCTGTTTCATTGACTGCATTTTTATATTTTCTCCTTTCATCGATTAAATTTAGTATCTCCTGTGATATCCAAGGATTTTTTGTAGGTCTTGCCTTCCTACCTATCTTGTCCTCTGCTGCCTTCACTATTTCATCTCTCAATGCTACCCATTCCTCCTCTATTGTTTTATTTCCCCCCGTTTCTGTCAATTGTTGCCTAACGCTCCCTCTGAAATTCTTAAGAACTTCAGGTTCCTTCAATTTATCCAGGTTCCATCTCCTTATTTTCCTACCTTTTTGTAGTTTCTTTGTTTCAGCCTACAGTTCATAACCAACAAGTTATGGTCAGAGTCTATATCTGCCCCTGGATATGTTTTACAGTTTAAAACCTGGTTCCGAAATCTATGTCTTACCATTATAAAATCTATCTGGTATCTCCCGGTGTCTCCTGGTCTCTTCCACGTATACAACCTTCTTTTGTGATTCTTAAACCAGGTGTTTGTTATAACCAAATTATGTTCCGCGCAAAATTCTACCAGGCGGCTTCCTGTTTCATTCCTTTTGCCCAGACCATATTCACCTACTATCTTCCCTTCCCTTCCTTGTCCTACTACCGAATTCCAGTCTCCCATAACAATTAAGTTTTCCTCTCCCTTAATTGTCTGAATAATTTCCTTTAGCTCCTCATATATTTCTTCTATCTCCTCATCAACTGCAGAGCTAGTTGGCATATAAACCTATACTACTGTGGTCGGTGTTGGCTTCGTATCTATCTTGACTACGATAATGCGATCACTGTGTTGCTCATAGTAGTTTACCCGCATTCCTATTTTCTTATTCATGATCAGACCTACTCCTGTAATACCCCCAACTGATTTTGTATTTATAATCCTGTACTCGCCTGACCAGAAATCCTGTTCCTCTCTCCACCGAACTTCACTAATCCCCACTATATCTTACTTCCACCTATCCATTTCTCTTTTTAAATTTTCTAGCTTCCCTACCCGATTTAGGGATCTAACATTCCACGCTCCGATCCGTAGAATGCCAGTGTTGTCTTTCCTGATGATCACATCCTCCTGAGTAGTCCCCGCCCGGAGATCCGAATGGGGGACTATTTTACCCGGGAGGATGCCATCATCATATGTTCATACAGTAGAGCTGCATGTCCTCGGGAAAATTAACGGCTGTAGTTTCCCCTTGCTTTCAGCCGTTCGCAGTAACTGTGTGTCAAAGCCACATTAGCTGATGTTACAAGGCCAGCTCAGTCAATCATCCAGACTGTTGCCCCTGTAACTACTGAAAAGGCTGCTGCCCCTCTTCAGGAACCACACGTTTGTCTGGCCTCCCCACAAATATCCCTCCGCTGTGGTTGCACCTACGGTACGGCTATCTGTATCGTTGAGGCACGCAAGCCACCCCATCTCGGCAATGTCTGTGGTTCATGGGAGTGGAAAATGTGCATAAGAATGGAATAAATACACACGCAGGCAAAGCAGCGTACTAACGCTGGTTCTGACGGCAAGTCGTAAGTCAAGGCAAATCAATATATCGATACGCAGCTCACAGTTGTTTTAGAGCAATTCACACTAATAAATCCAGCTTCAAATAATAAACCAATGTCCAGAGACATATTTATCAAAGATATATTGAAATTAAGGAGAGGCACTGAATTAAAATTTGTGCCGTGGCCGGGATTCCAACCCTTGTATTATTATTACACTCCACCTCACTCTCCGTCCAGTTGCTATTAACGTTCTATGCCGGGGTGCTATTCCGTTATTGGAGAGCTTCGACAACATTTATATGTATTATATAGGGCAAAATGAGGCAAAACTGAAATTTTTGTTGTGTAGGGAGACGTGCTTGAAGACAGTCCATGCAATACCAAAGGCCGCTGGGGCTTCGATGTCAAAGCGCTTGCGTAGTAATCAGAAGATCCTAGGTTCGAATCCCGGCCGTAGTGCAAAATTTTATTCAATGCCTGTCCTTAAATTCAATATCTTTCATTCGAGCTTCATTAAATGTAGAAACAGCACTTTTGTAGTTTATAACTATTAAATTAATGGGCTAAGAAGTCGTGTAGCAGCATCTGTAAGTATGGATATTATGCAGTAACAACCCGTGCCTAATTCTTAGAAATTAAAGTTTAATATGTGTTCATTATTAATTATACGTAATAGTAGAATAAACTGTATTACAATAAATATGAAGCTACGATTGGACAATTTTTCTAACTTATCGTAGGAGTGAAGTTCTCCTGAACTCCACTAATATAGTAGCTCACTAGCGTGACCAGTATTATTACATGAAGTTTCCAAGGACTCTCAGTTCGGCCATCTTCAATTTTGATGAAATTTATACAGTACGTACCTGAGGGCCCGAAATGAACGTATGCAAAGTTTCAGGATCACCTGTAACATGGTTCATGTACTAGAGCCATTTTTTGTGGAGACCACTTTTACCGACACCGAAAAGTCGCGAACAAATCTTCAAGTTTAACATTCCACTGTTCCTAATTTAAAAGGACAAGACCCTGGGTTCTTGGTATAGTGGTACAACTTTTTGTGCTCTACACACAAATGATGCAGATAGAGTTCAGAAAGCAATGCATTTGGCATTAACTCAGTTCAAAGTGGACAACAAATCATGTCGCGAGAAATTTGCCCCATGCTTTAAGGAGGCATATGTAGTGGAGAAACTATTGCCTGTCTGTGTGTGTACTGTATCAAAAATTTGGACCTGGCTTGTGTGTTTACTTACTGTGCTACGATCCTGTGAATATGCTAAAAAACATGTGTTAAAATATACCCGTGTTCAAATTCATGTATCTCAAAATGGATACCTATCACATTATTTTCATTGACACCATTCAACAGACTACATTTCATTCTCTTAAAAAAACATTTTCATTTTGGTGTCTCTTTGGGTAAGGTGCGAATAATTCGCCTAAACTATTGACTTTTTTGCAATTCGAGAAAAATTCTTTCGTTAGTTCATGGTGGCTATGCCTTTACCAGACTCAGTGACTCGTAGCTCCATCGCCTAGGAGCCATGCCCGATAGCCATGCAAGGTCAGCTAAGAGTGAGTTTTTTTACTGGAGGTTCCCAAGCCTGAATGTGGGAGTCCAGCAGTTTCCCAAGCTGGAATATATATAGCAGGTTCCAAAGCTGAATGTGGGTATCCAACGGGTTCCCAAGCATTGTTTGGATCTCTTTGTGGTTCCCAAGCCTTAATACAGAATTCTTCAGTAGGTAAATGCTTTTGTTGCTGATTTCCAAAACTATGGATCCTCGCAAACTTCACTGCCGCCCAATCATGGAGCAGTTGGAAGTGTTATGACTGCAATTATCTATTGTTCTGGGATTCAGCATGTCTCTTCTAGCAAGCCAATGAAATGATTGTGCAGCTCAATGGGGGATGCACGAAATAAATCAAGACATCTTTTTCTTCACATGAAACTTCACGGATATTTGCTCTCCTCCATTTTATAGTTCAGTAATAGCAAAATGTTTAGTAGCAACTTTAGCATATCGGTTAACATTTACTATAAAAGATAATGAAGCATTTGATACGCTGTGAATCTGAAGACGCTTTTCATCAATTGGCACAAATTGGTGATGATCTCTTGTACCATGTGACATTAGAGATACAGGGGGAAGCTGAGTGTTTCCATGTGAAAGGCGGGATTTGCAAGAGTGTTGGGTTTCCCAGCTGGTCGACTAACAGTTTGGACCTAGTGAATGGAATACAGGTAGTTAGGGTTTTCCTAATCTGCTCGGAAACCGGAAACGGCGCTCTTGGCTGAGCGAGGGCGGCTCTCCTAGATAGCAACTGAAATACAATATAACCACACACATTATTCTAAAAATCCATATAAAATCAGGGAATGGTGATACGCCAAATATAATTATATGCATGGATTCAGGAGACTTGTGAGAATCAAACGCCTTAATTACAATTTCAATATCCCTTACAGATAAAAAGCCGATAAATTTCAGTACTATAGTAATAATATTATTAGACTTGTTGTGGCCTCGTCGGCTTTTGTTGTTTCTCGTCCCAGTCTGGTTGTCAAGAAATGTACTGGTGCAGGTATCGATGTCAACTGTAACTATTTAGATTAATAATACAAGTTATGTTATTAAGTTGAGTATTATCATTTTCAGTCAATAAGTCTGTTTCTTCTTTCTTCTTGCTTCTCACGGTGTCTTCCAAATGATGCTAGCTGCACTGAGACTTAGTTACAGCTAAGTTTGTAGCTGTGTTCTGACTTAGTACTGTTCTATTTCCGACTTCATAGCTGCCTAGTAACTGCCTGAGTTCTGAACAGTAACTGTTGAGTTCTCACTAGTAACTGACGGGCGTCCAGACATATGTTGGCCTAGATATAGCCGCTTGTAGAGGGCGCGCATCTTCAGTTACTCCCTCCAGGTTGCGTGGCACCTGCTTGCGATTGACTTTCAGTTGATCGCTGCCTTCTCTTATGTCTGGCGTGTGGCGCTGACTGTACGCCACAACATCCCTGCCCCCTGCCACAGACAAATATATACAGGCGGGAAACCGCCGTAAGGGCCCGGTCCCACGCTCAGGGGTGCGGGGTGGGGGTTTTCTGCAGTTCCGTAAGATGTCCCATGATGGCGCTGCGGTCAGAAGCAGCCGTTTAAACTGGCCAGAGCAGGCGGCAGGTAGCGGCTGTCCCCACCACCACCTCCCCTCAAACGCCGGCACAGCAGACACAGCCATGGCCTCGTGGCAGGCGGCACGAGCTCTCCCCTCAGCCTCCCCTCCACTCTCAGAAGTGCCTCTAGTGTCGTCTACCGGTACTAAGCCAGGAAACCGCCTGACACCTGCTAGCATCTTACGGAACTACGAGGGGAGCGTAGGATAGTGGTTTAGGGGTAGCTGTTTCTCTGTATATGTTACTCTGTGCCCCCTCCGCCCCCCCCCCTCCCGAAGCGCCGTCGTTGTCGTGTATGGAGCTCAACAACAGGGGGAGGCAGGCTCGTGGACGTAGTGATGGACCGGAGTCTGTAGCTTCACAGGACGTCATTACCGGTTGGGCGCCGCCATCCGGCCTGAGCTTGCAAGGGGACGTCCTCTGTGAAAACCTCTGAAGGACGCATGTCCACGACCTGTGGCCCAGTTGATGTCATAGACGGTGACGTCGGTGGCGAAGTCGGCGTCTGATGCTGCGTGGCGTGCTGCTCATGCTGGTCTATATCCACTGGGATGTCTAGGGGAGGCGGAGGCATCGAGGGCTCCGTCTCCATGACGTCGAGCCGCGGTGACGTGCAGATCTGCGGCGGGGGCGACCGCCGAGTTCGCGCGAGCGGCGAAGGCCGTGCGGTCTGCGTCTTGCGTGAATCTGCCGAGAGAAACGCAGAAGGATCACAGGGTACATGACAAGGGCGAATTTAGCTGTGGTGCCTGCGTACCATGATTTGGGACATGAAATTTGAAACATGTGAGCACCGCAATATTGCATTATCTCGCCCCGCTCCCACCGTCTGCGACCGCCAAAGACTCTGAAAAAGACTGGATTATGTGGAGCGAAGCGATACTTTGCGTTTCGGCGTCTGCTGCGCCGGGCGGCGGCGCAGGCGGCGGCGGGGCGCGATTCCATATTTTTGGATTTCCGGAAGGCTTTTGACACTGTACCCCACATGCGGCTTCTTATGAAATTGCGTGCTTATGGAATATCTCCCCAATTGTGCGGTTGGATTCTCGATTTCCTATCAGAAAGGACACAGTTCGTTGTGATTGACGGTAAGTCATCGAGTAAAACAGAAGTGATGCCTGGCGTTCCACAGGGAAGCGTTATAGGTCCCCTACTCTTCCTCGTGTTTATAAACGATTTAGCAGACAATCTGAATAGCTCCCTTAGATTGTTCGCGGATGATGCTGACGTTTATCGATTAGTGAAGCCTCCCCAATTGTGCGGTTGGATTCACAATTTCCTATCAGAAAGAACACAGTTCGTTGTGATTGACGGTAAGTCATCGAGTAAAACAGAAGTGATGTCTGGCGTTCCACAGGGAAGCGTTATAGGTCCCCTACTCTTCCTCGTGTTTATAAACGATTTAGGAGACAATCTGAATAGCTCCCTTAGATTGTTCGCGGATGATGCTGACGTTTATTGGTTAGTGAAGTCAACAGAGGATCAAAAGCAACTGCAAAGCGATTTAGGCAAAATTTCTGCATGGTGCGAAAATTGGCAATTGACACTAAATAAAGAAAAGTGTGAAGTAATACACATGACCACTAAAAGAAATCCGCTGAACTTCAATTACGCAATAAATCAGTCAAACCTTGAGGTCGTAGATTCTACCAAATACCTAGGAGCTACAATTACGAACAACTTTGACTGGAGAGAACACATAGAAAATATTGTGGGGAAGGCGAACCAAAGTTTACGTTTCATCGGCAGAACGCTTCGAAGATGCACCAGCTCCACCAAAGAGACTGCCTACATCACACTTGTGCGCCCTCTCCTGAAGTACTGTTGCCCCTCACCAGGTGGGACTGACGGAAGACATTGAGAAGGTTCAGAGAAGGGCAGTTCTATCTCGTTACGGGGGGAAAGCGTCACGGAAATGTTGCACGAATTGGGGTGGAAATCATTAAAAGAAAGACGTTATTCATTGCGGCGTGATCTGTTTGCGAAGTTTCAATCACCGACTTTTAGTTCTGAATGTGAAATTATTTTGCTTTCACCCACCTACTTAGGGAGACATGACCATCCCATAAAATAAGAGAAATCAGATCGAAAACGGAACGATTTAGGTGTTCTTTCTTCCCGCGCGCTATTAAAGAATGGAACGGTAGAGAAAAGTTATGAAAGTGGTTAATGAACCCTCTGCCAGGCACTTGAATGTGATTTGCAGAGTATCTATGTAGATGGAGCAGGGTGCGGTAGCGGCGACCGTGTAGAAGCTCGGCCGGCGATGGCCCTTGTCGTGGATGCGAGCGGTAGCAGGCGAGGAACAGTTGCAGAGCCGCCTCCTGTGAGTGCTCCAAAGGAAGTTTGGACATCTGCTGCTTAAATGTCCGGACGAAGCATTCCGCAGCACCGTTTGACTGGGTGAAACGGTTCACTGATGAGATGGTTAATTCCATTGCATTCACAAAAGGAGCGAAATTCTTGTGATGTGAACTGAGGACCGTGGTCAGAGACTACCAGTTCAGTGAGACCTTCCAGACAAAAAATTGAAAACAACGCCCTAATCATGCTACTAGAAGTCGTAGAAGATATTGGCAATGCAAACGGGTAACCACTAACAGCATCAAGCACAATAAGCCACTTAGTGTTCCAGACGGGACGAGCATAGTCAATATGCACTCGTTGTCATGGTGAATCTGCTTTTGGCCACGCAAAAAAGTCCTGACTGGTTGGTATTGCACACTGAACATTTGGACGTCATTTGTTCTATTTGGGCGTCCATACCCTGCCAAGTACAGTGTTGTCGTGCCAATAGCTTAGTGTGAACCATTCCCCCAATGTTCTTGGTTAAGTAAGTTCAATACATCGTTCTGCAAACGTCGAGGAATCAACACACGCGATTGTCCACTGGCATTTGAAACTAGTATCACACCTATATGGACTGAAAGTTCATTTCGTTTAGCAAAATAGCGAAGCACAAGCGAATTTTGAATGTCACATTGTGAACGAGGCCATTGTGTGCGAATGTAGCGGAGCAAAATTAGTAAAGCAGGATCTGTTCTGTGGCCAGAGCAATTATCCTATAGTCCCACTGCAAGGATTGCAACAAATTATCATCCTGTGCATCTATCTGACAACACGACATCTCAGAATCATCAAAGTCTTTGTCATGGCCAACCGGAAGACAGGAAAGTGCGTCCGTATTTCCGTGGCGGGTTGTGGGTTTGTACACAATATCGTACTGATACTGCGATAAGAGCAAAGCCCAACAATGCAACTTGTGTGCCGTGCGCGTAGGAATTGGCTTGGCCGGATGAAACAATGACTGCAAAGGCTTGTGGTCAGTGACTAAATAAAATTTTCTCCCATACAAGTAGTGATGGAATTTCGTGACACCATACACTATTGCTAAAGCTTCCTTCTCAATCTGAGAATAATGACACTGAGTGTCTGTCAAAAGGTTTGACGAAAACGCTATCGGATGGTCCGTGTCCCCATGTCTATGTGACAGTACTGCTCCTAGACCAAACGATGACGCGTCCACTTGCAAAAGACCTGTTTTTTCTGGATCGAAGTGCACCAAACACCGAACACTAAGCAAATCATCTTTTAACTGATAAAATGCTCGTTGGCATTCGTCCGTCCAAATAAAACTAACATTTTTACGGCGTATCCGATGCAAAGGGGCTGCAAATTGTGCTGCATTTGGAATAAACCTAATACAGTACGTTAACTTTCCCAAGACGGACTGTAATTCTTTCACATCTTTTGGTGCTGGCAGGTGGCGAATGGCAAGCAAATATAATTGCATAGGCTCCACACCTTGACTGTTTATTGCGTGTCCTAGATACTGCAGTTCCGGTTTGAAAAAGTCACACTTATCTTAGCAACACTTGAGACCTGCATCTGTTAAAACTTGAAACAATTTCCTGAAATTTGCAATGTATTCTTCTGGGGTACGCCTGACACAACTACGTCGTCCAAGTAGGTAGAACAACAAGGCACCGAGCTGTAAGCTGTTCCAAATATCTTTGAAAAATTGCGGGCGCGGATGCACTGCCAAAAGGTAAACGCAAATATTTAAACAATCCCAGATGAGTATTTACAACACAAATTTTCTGTGATTGTTCTGAAGGTAGGCGTTGTTCAAATCTATTTTTGACAAATATTTTCCTGAACCTAATCTGTCCATTAAATCTTCTGGTCTTAGCAAAGGATAACTGTCTACAACCGTTTGTGGATTCACTATAGCCTTGAAATCAATACAAATGCGAATGCTACCTGACGGCTTCGGCAAAATTACAAGCGGACTCGCCCACTGGCTAGCTTGTATTGGTTCAGTTACACCATTTTCTTGCAATGTGCGAAGCTGTTGTGCTACTTTGTCGCGTAAAGCTAGCGGTACATCACGAGCTTTGCAAAATTTCGGCTTGGCGTTTTCCTTCAGAGTAATGTGTGCAGCAAAATCTTTAGCTTTTTCTAGTCCCGCAGAAAATAAATCTGGAAACTCTTTCAGCAACTTGTCTATACTGTCTTTAGCATCAAAATTGTTGACAACTAAAACATTGTCTTGCACAGTAAAAACAAAAAGATCAAAAGAATCTAAACGAAAAATATTCTCTCCTTCGTAAGACTGAAGCACTTGAAATATCACTATGCGCATTTGCGATCGATATACTGCAGGTAGTGAACACTGTCCTAGTACAGGAATTTCATTGCCATTGTACGCTTTTTTAGCACGAGAAAGGCGTGGCGATCCTAACTGTTCATACGTTTTGCGATTGAGCAAAGTGACTGATGCACTTGTATCTAGCTGAAACTTTACAGAAATGTCATTCACACGCAAATTGACATACATTTTTCTGAACTGACATACAACTTGTGCTACTTCCGTGTCCGTGATGTTGCGAGGGGCAGCCACTGGTTTGGAAAATACTGCATTAAGTCCGGTAACGCACTAGGCAGGCAGGCTGCGGCAGCCAAAATATTGAGCAGCCAGTTGGTGGCAGCCAGCGTTGGCAGCCAGCTGACTGCCAGCTGTGTCCAATCGGTCGAGCGACATGGACGTGGAAGATGCGATAATCGTCCACAAGTTGTCTCAAAGGAAACGCAAAGCAAAAAACAGATATTGGATTCATCCTCTGCTTGCGGAGCGGCACTCAAAGGGTTTATTTAAAAATTACTTCAAGGATCTTCGATACTACCCTGATCGCTTTTTTAACTATACAAAGATGTCGAATCTTTTGATAACCTTCTGGAAAATATAAAAGAATCTTTAACTACCGACTGTCGCGTGCTAGGCGCTTCATAGAATGTACGTTTGGCATTCTGGCAAATAAATGGAGAATTTTTCATCGCCCAATGGATGTTCGGGAAGAATTTGCAATTGCCATAATAAAAACATGCTGTGTTTTATATAACTATGTGCGAGAAAGAGATGGCTACAAATTTGAAGGCACACTGTATGTCCCTGTCCCTCCAGAACTGGAAGTTTCCCCAGGTCCTGCAACAGCAGGGGCCATTCATCGGCATCAGCATATAGAGATTTATATGCGGATTACTTTACGAATAAAAATCCCCTGGAATGGCAAAACAATTGCATTGAGGTAGTAATTACATATTATGTATGTAACTATTGTTTTTTCCTTGTGAATTAGTGTGTATTAAGTGTACAATGAAACCGTCTTCTCCCTTATTGTAGCTGAGAGCAATTTTTTCTATGTAATTCTTTTCAATTTCAGACATGTTCTCCTTACACATTACATTTGCGATTTCCTCCCACCTCCTTCTCGTCACATAGCGATCACTATATTGCTCACTGTTTGTATGTGACCTTTCTTGCCGAATGCATAGCATTTTGCTGACCAAGACGGACAGTTCTGCCGTTTGTGCAACGAGAAACATCGCGGGCAAGACTTCACTTCATTGTTTTGGCAAGGTTCCGTGTGTAGCAACGTGTTTACACTTTCAGCGGACAGGCGGAAGTACACGGCGTTTGACCTGGCACTCGCCAGTGCGTGACGTGACGTGACACTACACAGTGGAAATGAATCAGTTTTCCGCTGCTGCGGCTCATGTTTGTTCCGAAATCTGTTCTGCTTGATGGAACGACGGATTTGACATTTTTAGAATCTGTTCCCTAAGTCTAAAAAAAAAATGTTCAAATGCTTGTAGAGTCTATGGGACTTAACTACGCGGTCATCAGTCCCTAAACTTACAAACTACTTATGAACTACTTACGAACTAGGACAGCACAAATATCCATGCCCGAGGGGGGGATTCGAACCCCCGACCGTAGTGGCCGTGCAGACCGCGACTGGAGCGCCTTAGTCTCCTCGGCCACTGCGGCCGGCTCCCTAAGTATACCGTCAGGAATATTATGAACAATTACGTCACGTAACATGGGATCTGAATACAAAGCTCCACACTTCCTAGTGATACCTTGAAGATTTGTTTCCACTGCCTGTGTGTTTGGTTCGATTTTTACCTACATCTCAACTGATACCTAACAGCCACTACAATGATTTGCTGTTCATAATATACCGTGAGGGTTCCTATCACTGAATCGTACGAAAGTTCAGAAGGCTCTGCAGTGGGAAACAGTTTTTTTTCACAAGATGGAACACTGAGGGGCCTACACACTTTAACAGAAAATGAAGTTTGACAGTACCTTGTAACCTGTGCACTGTGGCGTGGGCTAAAACTGTTGGAGCCAGTCCTACCAATCCCCTTCTTTTTCATCGTACTGTCGGAATGGTGGAATTACTGGAGATGGAGGCTACTGCAGTGGAACTTGCGTATTTTGAGACACAGGTGCGGCCAGAAGTTGTTGCACAGTTTGCAGGAGAGAAGAAATTTGTTGGCTCTGAAACTGAAACATTTGCATTAGCTGTTGTGCATCGAGTGCAGGAAGATGGGGCGAAGTGGCAGTGGTAGGGTTAGTAGCATGAGCCATGGTGCAAAAACAATTGTAAACAAATAGAGCAAAAATATAGACATTTATTTGTAACCCTGCAATAGAGTCAAATGATTATTTACTAGATCCACCGAGACCTGGAATAAAGCAAAATTAATATCGCAGCGTACTTTCAGACATTAATATTTCGTCGTAATCTGGTTCTTCATTGTCCTCGTTGCCATTTGTTGTGACCTCATCTCCTTTTGTTGTTTCTCGTCCCGGTCTGGTTGTCAAGAAATGAACTGATGCCGGTATCGATATCAACTGTAACAATTATTCAAACTAATAATACAAGTTTTATGGACTGAAAATGATAATACTCAATTTAAGAACATAAGTATGATTCTTCTCGCTTCTCGTTTCTCGCTTCTCGCTCGCTTCCGTAGGATGCTATCTGCGCTGTGACCTAGTTGCTGCTACGTTCGTAGCCGCGTTTTCACTTAGTACTGTCCTAGTTCTGTCTTCGTAGCTCACTGGTAACTGTCGTATTCCTGAATAGTAACTGACGGACGTCCAGACGTATGTCGGCCTAGATATAGCCGCTTGTAGAGGGCGCGCATCTTCGGTTACTCCCTCCAGGATGCGCGGCGCCTGCTTGCGATTGGCTTTCGGTCGATCGCTGCCTTCTCCACGATCGTTCTCTTATGTCTGGCGTGTGGCGCTGACTTTTTGCCACAACAAAACTTATATTTACAATTATTGATGTGTAGTGTTTATCAGTAACAGTTTTAAGAAGCAAATGGGCAGCATTGCACCACGCTACCTATCTAAACAGACGCGCCACGCTATTTCTGTATTCTTTCAATAAACTTTGTTTTATTCTCTTGTTATGCTTTTCGTTGAGGTGGTGCCGTTTGTGTTTTTCATGTTTATACGAAAAATACCATCCTGCGACTTGTATTGTCGAAAGCTGCGATTAGTTGTACATCTTGCAAAAGCCGTCCGTGGCGGTCAAAACTTGCAGGTAACAAGTACTTTCGGGCTCCTCCCAGGAATAAAGGATTTCTCAAGTAGCAGACAAACAAAGATTTTCACGTCAGTAACACTTTATGCGTTTAGGTATGAATATTATAATATTTGTGATAATAAAACGTTGTGGACTGCCAAATAACAAAGTAAATTTAATAAAAGTCTATCTGATTACACGTATTTTTCCCGTTATATCAATTGCAATATAAATAGTAACGAATATGACTGTGTTGAAGAAAAAAAGGTAACAAACGGGACTCGATCCAGCGACCAAACACTACGGGGCTCGAACGCTAACCACTTTTTTTAAATTTATTGATTTATTTATTTTATCTTTCATTCCACTTTGGCAAAGAAAAGGAAAAACTTCTTGTTTGTGATTTTTTCTATTTATTTGTTTATTTTTTTTAATTTTTGTAATAGTTTTTCTTTACCTAAGTTTCCTCTAAAACACAGAAAATATACTGCTTGTTTGGTTCAGTGTAATAGGGTACAATAAATAAATAAATAAATAAAATGTCTTCCTTCATCTGTGTGAAGGTGAGACTATATTTTTCGTCTCAAAACTAAATAATTTTTACCTCTGTTAAGTGGAAAATTGGATAATTAAATAGATATTATCCGGTTTCTTCAAAGGTTTCTTGAATGTTGAAAAGCAAACTAAACAACAAAAACTGAACTTGTAATTTTTAGTATCGTTATTCTTTTAAACTACGTTCCTCTCTACTGTCTTTTACTTCATCAAATATGCTTTTACGTAATGTCTAAAGGGTGTTAATCACAAATATTAACCACTCGGCTGCTGTCGCTTCGTGAGAAAAACGGCCACGCACAGGTACGTATAGTGCATATTTGACGACCGACCGAAATTATCTTGCGATTTTCTCAGTAACGATTGAGAAGCTCGCGCTATTGCTGACACATTTTGTTTTTCTAATGAAGTACTACGAGTGTACGAAGTTTGCAGTAAATCCGCGTTCGAAACGTCGTGGCCTCCCCTTGTCAGTTTAGAGTAGATAGCTTGCACAAATTTCTAATCTACCAGGAAGACTGATATTCGTGTTTTCCATATAGTGCATTCACTTTATTCTACTGTTCTTAAATGTACGAGCTATCACTGGATATTATAACAGACGACCTGCAATCTCCTGTGTCTTATGAAGGTTATCCGCCAGTCTCCTTTCAGACCAATGTTCCTAACGCCTGTTTATTTCCGCCTTACGTGTTCAACATCCACCTGAAGTATTACCAGTTTATTCTTCTCCATAATTTTTCATGATACACATTTCACTTTCAAACATAACTCCTAAAATAATTTCGGAACTGCCTCTCAAATTCTGTGTGCCTTGTACTAGAAGGGCTCCCTTTCAATATTCATTCTTAGCCAAATTTTAAGTTTAGTGATTCGCATCTGGTAATTTTTATGATTTCGTCTTATCCTTGCTTCTCTTTGAAACACTAACTGTTTAAGTACGCTATCAACTCAACAGAGCCAAGACCTTGCAGCCACATGCTTTGTGTCGTTTGCTACCACAATATCGTCATAAGATTCTCATAGAAATTGTTTCTCTGACGTTTCCAAGCACTTCTAAATTCTTAGGATCTCCCGTAAGATGCTACAGATGGATAACACAACCATTAGAAGCCAAACAAAACTACTACCCTTGAAGGAAAATAAAGTTTCATTTTGATGCTAGATTCTTCATTATCAAAGATTAATCGGCCGGCAGATGAAAGTTTGATGAAGGTTACACCAAACTGAAATACAATCCCTGAGGAGAACAGTGTCAGTGGCCCATGTTGAAGGTCACGCAGTCCTTCAGGCAGAGACAAAGCTGCGCTAAGTGCGTTGCAACTTTCTATTTTTCTCTCCTGCCCCCCCCCCCCTCTACTCCCACCGATACAAAACGCCTTCTCACGTAGCATGTAAAGAATCTTCAGGGTCGACACGCAACCAGCTGATCTGTTGCCTTGACCCTCACAAACAAGGAAATACGTAAACCAGTCAGCAACTTCTGAAATGAACCTACGATGTTGAAAAAGTTACTGTCACCCACGTTAACTTATATTGTATTGTACGTCTCACCAGCAAGGAAGATGCTTCAGAATCGCAGGAGAAACTGTACTTACGAAATAAGAGAGAATCGTTCATTAAAAAGGGAAGAAGCGAGCAAGGATAGGGTTCACCCCCTTATCGACGTTGCAGTCATGCTGGTCGCTGATTATGGAGCCTGGATGAAACTGTGGGAAATCTTAACTAGAACAGGATGGCGATGATTTGAGTACTGCTCCTTTCGAATATTGTGTTATCTCACTCGGTACTGATTATATAAAATAAATAATGGAAAATACGAAAATCTTAACTATGGGTGAATGTATTAAAAAAAATCGAGACACTCGTCACATCGTGGGATCAAGTTTTGTATTCTTATGTCGTAGACGTCTGCCGCCTGTGAATGGATCAGCGTGTCACAGTCGTCTTCAGCTTTTCGTCGATCTCAAAACGCTGCTTGGAGGACAGGAATCTCTTTGGCTGGAAATCGATGGGATCAATATGACTGTATGCTGGATGATCAAGCAGCTCTCAGCCTAACTACACAAGTTGCCGCGCCACTTCAAGAAGGCGCGATAAATCGTTCTATGGTACTTCGGCCGCCGGGTACCTCCTTGCCTGCTTCGCGCGCCAGCCAATAGAAAGACAGGACTCGACTAGATATGCCGGTGCACCACAGGAACCATGGACAGTATGGAAGTTCCAATCAGTACCAGGCAGTCCCAGAGGTTCATCATAAAAGAGCCAGCCTTCTGTCTATGCACAAACTGGAACAGTTTTCTATTCTGCAGCCGAACTATGTAATAGTACAAGAAGTTTGTACGAACAATAGCACCCAAGAGTTAAGTATGGAATTTTTCTCTCAATAAATCCTTTGAGGACTAATCGCGTCTTTTAGTTGCAGACCTTATTCCCGCCCATGCTAGCAACAGCGCACCTCCTTCTACTACAGCGATCAGGAAGACGCAACACTATGGACAGACGAACCTCATTTTTCTCTGATGACGTAAAACGGAGCATTGCTAAATGTCACTGTGCATGAAGTTCCATCGTATGGTGAACGTATCACCATATTTTCTCTGCATGGTAAACATATCACTGTATGGTGCGGCTTCAAGGCTATGTTCATCACTGGCCCAATTTTTTTTTTAATATATTGTTTTTAACAGGTTGGTACTCAAGGTCCAAGCACGTGCAGTGCGTCTGGCCAGGGTTACTGCCTTTTGCTCTGCCAGCATTTCATACCCACCCTATGGGAGAGAGACATATTGAACTTAACGTTTTCATGAAAGATGGGCCCCACTGCACATCACTCGTGGTGTTCAGCTGCATCTCCGCAGCTCACCTGGAAACGACTGAATTATCAACCAGTCGTTTACAAGTGCTTGGCCGGCGTGATCACCTGGTTTCAGTCTCTGTGATTTCTGGTTGCGGGGCTACATGAAGAGCCGGGCTTACCAGAGGAACATTCTCACATGTACTGATCTATAGCGCAGCATATCAATAGAGGTAGCCAGCACGTCTACGGACATGGTTCATTCTGCTGTGCAGAAAGCGATCCTGCGCTTTCACACTCTTCTGGACACTGATGGGCGCCGTATTGAGCCCCTCTTGTACCCATCATGGTACCAGTATGTAATGGTATGATCTACCATAGCAGCAGACGAAAAGCGTTTCAATTAATTTCAAGCCGACCGCAGTGGCCGAGCGGTCTGCGGCGCGCCAGTATCAATCTGCGTAGGCGGGGGATTCGAATCCCCCCTCAGGCATGGATGTTTGTGTCGTCTTTAGTATAAGGTAGTTCATAAGTAGTTTGTAAGTTTAGCGACTGAAGACCCCGCAGTTAAGTCCCATACGCTTAACAAACATTTAAACAAACAAATAATAATAATAATAATAATAATTTCATTCTTCATTACTCCTCTTCCCCAAGTCTTTGGTATTAATGGAACCAAGTTTGGTACTCATACGGTTGTTTCCGTGTTGTAACATGTTAAATACGGAAAGATTAATTACAACCACCCGGTCGATCTCGCTGTCCACGAGTACCTTATCGGAG
Organism: Locusta migratoria; assembly: GCA_026315105.1. NCBI lineage: Eukaryota > Metazoa > Arthropoda > Insecta > Orthoptera > Acrididae > Locusta > Locusta migratoria. Next base: position 287,514,218 of record CM048745.1, on the reverse strand, counting down.
ACACTGTCACTCGTATTGCGTCATAACACAAAGCGAGCTGCACTTATTTGTACTTTTTCGTTGTCTTCGCCAATCCTCTCTGTTAAGAATGGCGTACCGTGAAGCAGAAGAAATGAAGAACGGTTTTGGACAGTCTCTTTAGTGTCTCTGTTGTGTCTTCTAACTGTTCTGCCAACAAAACACTGTCTCTGATTCGCCTTTCACACAATATTATCTATGTGGTCTTTCCAATTAAAGTTGTTCGTTACCGTAGTTCCTAGGTGCTTAGTTGACATGACAGCTTTGAAATTTATGCGGTTTATCATATAACCGAAATTTGGAAGATTTATTTTAGTACTCATGTGGATGACCTCGCACTTTTCTTTATTTACGGTCAATTTCCACTTTTCACGCCATACAGATATTCTTTCTAATAATCTTTTTCAATTAATGTTCAACTTCTCATGACTTGACTACGCGTCAAACGACAGCATCATCTACATGGCTGCTCAGGTTACCTCCTAGACCATTTCTATAGATTAGGAACATCAGAGGACATGTGACACTATTATTATTATTATTATTATTATTATTATTTCTGTTTTAGTAAATGATTATCCAACTGTTCCTACGAACGGTAACCTTTCTAACAGGAAATCACGAATCCAATTGCACAACCGAGACGATACTTCATAGGCACACAAAATGATTCAAAGTCGATTGTGAGTAAGGGGGTCAAAAGTTGAGAGATGGCAGTCCATGTCTCATCTTTATTAATTCAACGTCAGAAGAATCATGTAATTTGTTCATTACGCGTAATTTGCTGTTGCTGTTGGTGGAATATTGGAGCAGGGCGATCTTTTGTGAGAAAATAGTACGCCCTTACATAACACAAATCAACACAGAAAATAGCAAACATACTAAAGAAGCAAGGTTTACAAATTGCCAATAGAACAAAAAACACACTTCTGTCACAGTTGCAAACAACAGATAAACCAGACAAATATGAAGGGGTAGGTATATACCAGCTAGAATGCTAAGAATGTAAATCAGTATATCTGAAAATGACAGGCAGAAACTTCAAAACCAGATATAAAGAACATATAAGAAGCTGTAAGTATGACAATAGCCACTCCACCTTTGCAGAACACCTGATAGAACACGGACGTGAACCATCCACCATGGAACGAGATATGAAAATTATCAGAACCAATAATCGAGACAGAAAAATCCTGACACTACAAGAAAACTTTCATATACAAAGAGCCTTGGCAATGAATAAGAAAGTGATCAATGATCAGATCAACATAAGTAACAACTCAATGATGAAGCTGGCCACAAAAACAGTGAAAAACAGTAATGAAACATGAAATGCCCTCCCCCTTCTCCCTCTCGCTCCCCTCCCCCCTCCCTCTACTCCCATATTCACAAAATACTAACACAAATAACAACACACACACACACACACACACACACACAAACAAACAAAAAAATGTTCAAATGTTTGTTAAGCTTATGGGACTTAACTACGGGGTCACCAGTCCCTAAACTTACAAACTACTTATGAACTACTTACGAACTAGGACGGCACAAATATCCATGCCCGAGGGGGGATTCGAACCCCCGACAGTTGTGGCCGTGCAGACCGTGACTGGAGCGCCTCAGTCCCCTCAGCCACCGCGGCCGGCGCCAAGGGTTTTCATCAAGACCGAAAATACCATATCCAACTGAAGACATCACAAACATCTCCATGAAGACACACATGGAATAACACAGATAACCCTAAGTAGGGCCAAAAACTGGATAATTAAATTAACTTTGCAAAAGCTAGTGCTACAGAAGTTGTTTCTAACCTAGTAGATCCGAACTTTAGAAATTGTAACAAGACTGTTAACTGTCATACTGTGAAAAATATGTATAATATTATGACCGTACTACAGTATTATAAAAAAATACCAGGTATTACAGGCTACTGATGATGCTTCATAAATAAAGAAGCGAAACGCGTATGACACACAAAAAAACGCCTTTCATACAGTTGCTAAAAACGGTAATACACCTCCACCAATAGGCAGTTGTTTGGCTGTTTTGGTGAATGAGGAATGTTCAAATGTTTGTATAGGTTATGGGACTTAACTACGGGGTCATCAGTCCCTAAACTTACAAACTACTTAAGAACTAGCTAAGATTAAGGACGGCACAAATATCCATGCCCGAGGGGGGATTCGAACCCCCGACCGTAGTGGCCGTGCAGACCGTGACTGAAGCGCCTCAGTCCCCTCGGCCACCGCGGCCGGCATGAGGAATGCCCGGCGGGTGGAATTCCAAAGTGGGGCCGACTTCGGCGTTCTTCACCTGCCGGCTCGCTGTCCCAGGGGTCCGAGGGTTGCGTACGCGTCAAGATGCAGCAGAGGCCTTGGTCCGAGGACTTGTGAAACGTCTGCCGAGCTTTCCAAATTGCGGAAAGAGGAAGGAGAGTATTTTGTGAGTTCCTAAAGAGCCGATCTCGCTGATTTTGAGAAAAGATAACACCACGATGGAACATCCCCTCTGCTCTCTCGAGGAACGAGCGTCCAAATCGTGTTTCCTAAACAAAAAGACAGCTCTAGGAGGTAGGCCGCGGAACGAGGTCAAGATGGCTTTTGCTAAAGGAAAAATTCATTGGCAGTTCGGGCTCGGAGCGGGTTCAGTGGACGGTAACAGAAAGCGTGAGAATCGCGCCAGGAAAAGGGAAGAGGCAGCCGTCTCTGATTGGCTACTGGGTAAAGCTTCAGATTTTCGAAACCGGCCAGGCGTATGTGAAATTTCACTGGCCGGTGCTAGGAAGCTTGAATCTCATCGGCTTTATGGAAAAACGGAGTTTTTTTCTGGCGGTCTTGCGCGGCAGACGGTGTTAGAATCACCACTTCACTTCGTCCTCTCCTTGGGTATGGCTGTGGAGATTTGCTTGTTTAGCCGATTCTTGAACTTAGGAACGTGTACAAATTTAAGAGTGCGCTCTGAGATTTGAACTGGTACTGATGATTTAATAAGTCATTGTTGCAAAACACTAACACGAATTATTTACAGAAGAATGGAAAAACTTGTGGAAAGTGACCTCGGGGAAGATCAGTTTGGATTTAGGAGAAATGTACGAACACGGTAGGCAATACTTACATTACGACTTATGTTAGAAGATAGGCTAAGGAAGGGCAAAACTACGTTTTTGGCGTTTGTATATTTGGAGAAAGCTTTTGACAATATCGACTGGAACACACTCTTCCAAATTCTGAAGGCAGCAGGAGTAAAATATATGGAGCGAAGAGTTATATTCAACTTATACGAAAACCAGACATCGGTTATTAGAGTCGAAGGGATGCAGAGGTTTCCCGAATGTTGTTCAACCTGTACATTGAGCAAGCAGTGAAGAAATGGAAGGAGAAATTTGGAGAGGGAATTAAAGTGCAGAGAGAAGAAATAAAAACATTGCGGTTTGCCGATGACATAGTAATTTCGTCAGAGACTGCAAACGATCTGGAAGAGCAATTGAATGGAATGGACAGTGTCTTGAAAGGAAGGTATAAGATGAACATTAACAAGAGTTAAAGGAAGGTAATGGAATGAAATGTCAGAAAGGAATTAGATTAGGTAATGAGACAATAAAAGTAGTAGATGAGTTTGTTATCTGGGCAACAAGATAACTTCTGATGGCCGAAGTAAAAAAGATATAAAATGCAGAATGGCTATGGGAAGAAACGCATTTCTAAAGAAACGAAACTTGTTAACATCCAATATTAATTTAAATGTTAGGAAGTCCTTTCTGAAAGCATTTGTCTGGAGTGTAGCATTGTATGGGAGTGAAACGTTGACGATAAGGAGTTCAGAAAAAAAGTGATACAAGCTTTTGAAATGTGGTGCTAAAGACGAATGATGGGTAGATAACGTGACTAATGAGGAGGTACTTAACCGAATTGGGGACAAAATGAGTTTCTGGCATATCCTGACTAAGAGAGTGGAGAGATTGGTAGGACACATTCAGAGACATCAAGGAATTGTCAACCTACCATTAAAAGGAAGTGTGTGGGGTAAAAATCGTAGAGAGAAGCCGAGGGACGAATATAGTAAACAAATTCAAAATGATGTAGGTTGTCGAACGCTCATATGAAGAGACTTGCACAGCGTGGAGAGCTGCATCATACCAGTCTGCGGACTGAAGACCACAACAACTGATGGTTTTTGTTCGGTGAGAATAAGGTCAGCCAGCCATAATTAGTTGCACAGAGGCACTAGCTAATTACGACATGCTCAGCTTTCTGGGGTCTTTTAAGCTTTCGGTACTTGTGGTGCGGTGGCCGAGGAGACTGAGGCGCTCCAGTCACGGCCTGCACGGCCACTACTGTCGGGGGTTCTAATCCCCCCTCGGGCATGGATATGGTAGTTGATAAGTAGTTTGTAAGTTTAGGGACTGATGACCCTGTACATATGTCCCATAAGCTTAACAAACATTTGAACTTATGGTATTTTTCTATGCTAACTGAAGTGGCCCGGAGTTGGCAGAACTGCTTGAGGTCGCAGGCACTGTGTACTACCGAGAGCACAGTGGCTGATATCAGGCAGTACAGCTTCCGAATAACGGAGCGAGATTTTATTTCGTGGTTGCGTACTTTTCAGCTTGTAACCGCCAGGTGCCCACGACACAGCGGCGCAGCGAGATCACACTGTGGTTCGTCGATTGGGTAATGTAGTGCTTGCGCACACCAGTAACAAGTGGCAGTTGTATCAGGTTTGCCAGCCTAGCGGGAAAGTGTTGCTCAGAATATTTCGTTGCGGCAACGAACATGTACGTGATTTTTCATTTTGTTACGGAGTTTATCGTTTTCCAATAGGGGATATTTTGATTTGGCAGGCAGTATTAAATTGATGTTGACGGTGATCGGTTTAATAAAGCAGTGTCATAGGTTTATTTTATCCTCTTATATCGTATGTGTATGGATATTGATGCCCAATTTTAATTGAGATTTTTTGAGCTATTGCTGTAAAATAATACGAATATTGTGTCGTTTATAATAAACTTATAGCTGAGAAAGTTTGTTTTTCTTAACGTATACATTTATTGTTATTTACCGTTTTAATTCACAATTTTATAGGGTAAAGTGAACATTAATTGGTATTGTTGTTGATTTGCCTGTGCGACTGGAGATGATAGAAGGTTGCTGTACAGGTCCAAACAAGTTACTGATAAGTAAAAAACAATCAGTAAGCATAATCCAATAACAACTTCATTATTTAAACAATATTAATGATTCACATAATTATTGGGGGTCAGCCGCACCTGTCCATAATTTCTTGTTCTAAATACCCAAAATACTTTTAATTCAACGTCCCCTGCCTGGATTACTGTCATTTACAAAATACTTACGCGCCTCAAACCTTACAAAGTCCTCTGCAAATTTAAAAATACGTAATCAATTTGAGATCCCCCTGTTGACAGTAGTGAGACCTAGTTGTGTTGCATAAGAATGTGTTGGTTATGTATCAATAGATCTACATCTACATACAATCCACCGTAAGGTGCATGGTGGAAGATGCACTGTACCACACTACCAGGCAATTCCGTTTCTATTCCACTCCCAAATAGAACGAGGAGAAAAAGAATGCCTATATGCCTCCGTACGAGCCCTAATTTCTCTTATCTTGTCTTTGTGATCACTACGCGAAATGTAAGTAGGCGGCAGCAAGATCGTACTACACTCAGCTTCAAATTGCGGCCCTCTAAATTTACTTAACAGAAATTCACGAAAAGAACGTCGTCTTTCTTCCAGCGATCCCCAATTGAGTTGCCGGAGCATTTCCGTGACACTCGAGCATTAGTCGAACCTACCGGTAACAAATCTAGCTTCTCGTCTCTGAACCGCCTCTATGTCTTCCTTTAAACCGATCTGCTGCGGGTCTCAAACACTTGCGCAATACTCAAGACGTGGTCGTACAAGCGTTTTATACGCTGTCTCCTTTACAGGTGACGTACATCTTCCCAAAATTCTCCCAATAAATAGAAGTCGGCTGTCCGCCTTACTCACAACTGTCATATGTTCGTTCCATTTCATATCGCTCTGCAATGTTACGCCTAGATATTTGAACGACGAGACAGCATCAAGAAGCTCACTACTAATGCTGTATTCGAACATTATGGGATTGTTTTTCCTACTCATGTGCATCACCTTATTTTTCTACATTGAGATCTTGCTGCCATTCTTCACACCAACTAGAAATTTTGTCTAGGTCATCCTGTATGCTATTGCAGTCAGTTAAAGACGACACCCTCCCATACACCACAGCATCATCACCAAACAGCCGCAAATTACAAGTTACTCTGTCCATCAGAAAATAATAGCGGTCCTATCACACTTCTCTGGGGCACGCCTGACGATACACTCGTCTCTGATGAACACTCGCCGTCGAGAACAACGTACTGCGTTCTATTACTTAGGAAGTCTTCCAGCCAGTCACAAATCTGTAAACCTATTCCATAAGCTCGTATCTTCGTCCGCAGTGTGGCACCGCGTCGAACGCCTTTTTGAAGTCGAGAAAAACACAATCCGCCTGTTGCCCTTCATCCATGGCTCGCAAGATGTCATGTGAGAAAAGGGCAAGCTGAGTTTCACATGAACGATGTTTCCTAGACCCGTGCTGATTCATAGAAAGTAGCTTTTCCGTTTCAAGGAAATTTTGCTATATTCTAATTGAGAATATGCTCCAAAATTCTACGGGAAACTTATGTCAACGATATTGGCCTGTCATTTTGTGGGTCAGTTCTCTTTCCTTTCTTATAAACGGGAGTCACCTGCGCTTTTTTTCCAATCACTAGGAACTTTGCGCTGAATTAAAGATTCGCGATAAATGCAAGCTAAGTAGGGGGCCAATGCCGCAGAACAGCCTTTGTAAAACCGAACTGGTATTCCACCCGTACCAGCAGACTTTTTCGTATTTAGCTATCTCAGCTGCTTCTCTACACCGGAAATACCTATTACTATATCTTCCATTTCGGAATTAGTACGCTGATCAAATGATGGTACATTTGTGCGGTCCTCCTGCGTGAAAGATTTCTTTACGGTTAAATTTAGAACTTCTGCTTTGCGTTTGCTTTCTTCTACAAGATGATTCCTAAAGTTCAGTTGCAAAATGTGCACCAAACTCCAACTAACTTTTAGCTAGAAGTAAGTAGCAAAGGCATAGAACTATCTTACTGAAACTGACTTTTTCACTCGACACAGGCGAACTAATCTACTCGCATCGACACAAAAATTAATACAAGTTTCGTAATTTATCAGTTAAATTAAGTAATATCTTGGAGATGACATAAACATGCTATAAAGCGGAACATCCACTTGTAAAGATAAGATAGTGGAGACCGCAAGCAAGTGAAAAAGTTAAATTACAGGCCCGAATGAATAACTTGTTATCTCTCCACGTATCTGACAGACAAAGGCGAGATCCACGGTACGACAGCGTGACAACCAGCTTATCTGCAAATGGTGCACTTTTCTTGTCAACGTCCAACGTCACGCCGACATGTCGTGCTCCTTCACCTGCACAGGAATGAGTAGGAAAACAGGTCTTACCTTGAATATAAAATCGCTCGAAAAATGACGTCACGCTAGGACAGAAAACTTAGCAACGTATTACTTACATAAACTTCTAAGTTTTCTAACTGCCGGTCATCTAAATTGAATAATCGTGAAGGAAGCATCCAAATCAGCTGTAACTTTGCAGCATGCATTACGGGAACGAGACATGCTCATATACAGGGTGAAAAGTATTAAAACCGACAAACTCTGGGAGGTTGTAGGGAACATCAAACCAAATAATTTTTCTACTGTCATTTTTTTTCCTATGAGGAGTATTTAAACCGGTGGAGGCCGTATTAGGCTCTGCAGTTGTTAGAGGTTGTATTACGCTCTTCAGTTGTTAGAGGGCGTATTAGGGGAAGGTCGGATATTATCGGACGGTTAAGCTTTTTTACAAGTTTTGAATAGAGTAATGTCTTGATATGAAAATAATAGCCACCAAATTGTACTCTCATAAGTCATAAATCAACCATCTTAGCAACTAGTCTTAGGGTAGATAATTACTATTATCTGTTGGCTTCTAAAATTTATCTGATTTTTAACTACGGAGAAATGTTGGAGGTTTGTATCGGACAAGATGTAAATTACAGAAAATTAGCAAATATTTTTATCAAAACACTTGTTTATTTCTATTAATACATATCAAATGGTAAATGCTTATTCGATTGAGTGATTTTAATAATTTTCGGTTCAAAAAAATTCACTAAATGATACAAGTAATAATAATTTTTCCATTTTACACTCCTAGCAATCAATTTTACTGCATCTTTAACACAACTTTTGTTTTTTATTCAAGAAACAGCTATCGCATTCATAATACAGAGTGCTGCTTTCAAGGTCTGCGCAATTTTCGTGGGTCCATCCGTTACACAGTCGACACTGGATCCAGTCCTCTTCAAAAGTTTCGTCACAAATAATGCAGTGAGTCACGTCATCACTTCCAGTGTCTTTATCGTCAAATGTTAGTTTTTTCCTTGCATATTCGCTGGATATTTCCATTTCTGTTGCAGAAGCATCCTTCCTTTTATACCATCCCAGCTTCTCGAATCGTCATTTTCATTAAACGTACTTTCTCGACAGCCATCTTCATGTTTTCTTCCCTCCACATATGCCTCACTTTACCCATTTCGCCTGTAAAATGAAACAAATCCATCAAAACCTTCTTTTTGTTGGCTGTGATTGTTGTCCGATACAACCCTCAATGCTTATGTCCGATACAACTCGACTGATATGGGAAGATAATTCGACTGTCTACTGCTTAGTAATAAGTGTAACCAGATTAACTGCCTATAAACAGATATTGCAATACCCCTTAGTAATTACTAACCACATTATAACAGAATTACACTTACTTTAAAGCTGGGTACAGCACTCCAAAGTTATCTTCGTACAAGAAAACATACTCACAAAACAGATAATGCGCCGTCACTTTCATACACAAACTCGCAGCGGTACAATATGGCGTAACGACCCCTTTGTCGTCACAGCCAACACGTCTGTGACCATTCCTGGTGCTGAGTCACGTGGCAAGTATGAGAAACACCACTTGTCCGATACAAGCCGCCGTCCGATACTACCCGACCTTCCCCTACGCTCTTTAGTTATAAGCAATTGCTGGCCACCAGTGTAGTAGTGCATTGTATCTGTTCACTAATGGAGCGATGCATCGGATATGGTTGGTGCGTACTACATAGCGCACCACAACGGACGAGCTGCACGGCGGGTTTATCAACAACAATAACCTAATCACAGTATCCCTCACCATACGACCTTTGCTGCTGTGTACCAACGTCTGCGTGAGACCGGGTCACTTAGCAGATTACCTGGTCAGGGACGCCGTCGCACAGTAAGAACGCTGCAGTTTGAGGAAGCTGACTTGCAGCAAGTAGAGCGGGATCCTGCAATCAGCACTCGTGCAATTGCACGTAACATTGGAACGAATCAGACGAATGTAAGAACAGTTCGTCGAGAACAATTGTTTCGTCCATTTCACTTACAGCGTGTCCACAACCTGGAACCAGTTGATTATCCACCCAGAGCACAGTTTTCTCAGTGGTACCTGGAACAGTGTGAAATGCATCCTACATTTCCATTACCGATGCAGCAACGTTCGGGCGTGATTGAGTTTTCAACATGAACAATTCGCATGTTGGAGTGAGAATAACCCAAGTGCCACAGTTGCTAGCGCACATCAAGTGCGGTTCTTCGTTAATGTGCGAGTCTGTGTCGTTGGGAACTGTTTAATTGGGCCGTACCTGTTACATGGGCCACTAAATGGCAGGCACTGTTACAATTTCCTACCATTTATCTATCAATCTATTCTCGAACAGCACGCGGAAAGATGAACAAATTCAGTGTACACCTATGAGCGCTGACCTTGTTTCGTTATGGATGATGCTTTCTCCCAATATATGTGGGAGTCAACAGTATATTTTCGCATTCGGAGGAAAAGGTTGGCGATTTAAAGTTCTCATGTAGATATCGTGGCAACGAAAAACGAAAGTTATTAAGCGAACGTTATTAACCTGAAGTAGAGGCATTGAGGCGCTCCAGTCACGGTCTGCACGGCCACTACGGGCGGGGGTTCGAATCCCCCCTCGGGCATGGATATTTGTGCCGTCCTTAGTATAAGGTAGTTCCTAAGTAGTTTGTAAGTTTAGGGACTGATGACCCCGTAGTTAAGTCCCATAAGCTTAACAAACATTTGATTTTAGAGGCATTGAGTTAACATTTATGTTGCGACCGAGATTCGACGCGTGCTTATTAGGAAGACGCCATAACACTTTTTTTATTCTCACTCTATGGGTTGTTCTGTTCAATGCGGTTGCTGTGTTTTTGGCGCTTTTTTTCCATGCGTTCTGAGTCACGGCGCCCGGATCCACTTGAATGCGGCGGATTAGTCGCGCGTACTGGAGCGCCGTGTTGCGGATAAGGTAGTTCATGAATAGTTTATAAGTTTAGGGCCTGATGACCCTGCAGTTAAGTCATTTAAGCTTTACAAACACTTGAACACCTTGGATCGAGTAGGCCACTCAATGGATATGGCGACTGCACGGAAGATCTTAAGGCACGTCCACCTCCACTGCATGCACTTCAGTTCTGCTATTATAGAGTCCAAAGTCATCTTTGGTCTTCATTCAGAATTTTATATAAGCAGACTACTTTCAACCACTATATCTTCCACCCTATCGACACGGAACTGCTATTGTGTACAACGGAAGACTTTGTACTACAACAACACAGACAAATCGTTCGTCTCCATAGTGTAATACTTGTTGAAGAGCCCAATATTGACACCCACACGTAGAACATAAAAATTTCAGTTTTTACACTACTGGCCATTAAAATTACTACACCAAGAAGAAATGCAGATGATAAACGGGTATTCATTGGACAAATATATTATACCAGAACTGACAAGCGATTATATTTTCATGCAATTTCGGTGCATAGATCTTCAGAAATCAGTACCCAAACAACCACCTCTGGCCGTAATAACGGCATTGATACGCCTGGGCATTGAGTCAAACAGAGCTTTAATGGCGTGTACGGGTGCAGATGCCCATGCAGCTTCAATATGATACCACAGTTCATCGAGATTAGTGACTGGTGTATTGTGATGAGCCAGTTGCTCAGCCACCATTGACCAGACGTTTTCAATTGGTGAGAGATCTGGAGAATATGCTGGCCAGGGCAGAAGGCGATCATTTTCCTTGTCCACAATAGCCCGTATAGGACCTGCAACATGCGGTCGTGCATTATCCGGCTGAAATATAGGGTTTCGCAGGCATCAAATGTAGGGTAGAGCCACGGATAGTAACACATCTGTAATGTAACAGCCACTGTTCAAAGTGCCGTCGATGCGAACGAGAGGTGACCGAAACGTGTAACCATTGGCACCCGAGACCGTCACGCCGGATGATACGCCAATACGACTTTGGCAAATACACGCTTACAATGTGCGTTCACCGCGATGTCGCCAAATATAGATAGCACGCTGGTGCAGGTACGGAGGGGAGCAGCCAGAAACTAGAAACACTAGGGTAAATTATATCGAGATATATATTGAACAGAATTAATACAATACTTAACTTTTACATAGTACTGCAGAATGTTGATACATAGTTGTTAGAGGCCTGCCTAGTGCCTGTACGATAGCAAAGTCTTCACTGGTGCCTATCTGATTACGAAGGTCCTAACTGGTTGCTATCTCAGTCCCAAGTGAACGATGTCGTTCAGTGGTGGCCACGAGCGGAGTTGCAGCAGAGGGCGCTCGTGGCTGTCGTCGTAAGAACGCCGCGCCGTGCGTGCATGGCGGCGCGCGGCGAAAGCAGGTGGCGCGCACTTTGTACTTGTGCGACACCACAAATAGTCTGCAGAGAAGCAATCTCTATATTTGCACCTTCAAGGTTTTCGTGAGGTTTCCTTTGATCTTTCGGTGAATGCGATGTAGAATATCACGGAAAGATAAATGGGACAGTAGACTTGGGTGAAAGATAAATGCATCCAACTACAGTCATTCAATGATGAGACCCTCCTGTACACTATAGCATCATTAGCAAATAGCCACAGATTGCAACTCACTCTGTTCGTTAGATCATTTATGTAGATAGAAAACAATAACGGTCCTATCACCCCTGACGATACCCTAGTCTCTGATGAACAGTCGCCATCGAGGAGAACGTTCTGGATTCTGTTACTTTAGTTATCTTCGAGCGACTCTCATATCTGGGTACCTGTTCCATAAGCTCGTACCTTCGTTAGCAGTCTGTAGTGCGGTACCCTGTCAAACGTCATTAGAAAACCGAGAAATATGCAGTCACCCTGATGACCTTCATCAACAGCACATAACAAGTCATGAGAGAAAAGGGAAAGCTGGGTTTCGCATGATCAATACTTTCTAAAGCCGTGCTGATACCTGGACCGAAGCTTTTCCGTCTCCAGGAAATTTTCTGTATTAGAACTCAGAATATGCTCAAGAATTCTACAGCAAACTGATGTTAATGATACAGGTCTGTAATTTCGTGGGTCCGTTCTATTGCCTTTCTTATCCACGGAAGTTACCTGTGCCTTTTTCCAGACTCTTGGTACTTTGCGCTGGATCAGAGATTCACGATAAATGCAAGCTAAGTAAGGGGTAAATGCCGTCGAGTACTCTTTGTAAAACCGGACTGGTACCCCATCTGGATCTGGCGACTTGTTTGTTTTCAACTCACTCAGCTACTTCTCTATACCAGTTGTACTTATTACTAGGTCCTCCATTTGTTGGTACAACCATCAAATGTAGGCATATTTGCATGATCCTGATGCTTGTATGATATCTTAAATGTTAAATTTAATACTTCAGCCCAAAATTTGGTGTCTTCAACAGAATGATCAATGAGTGTTCTCCAATGTGAATCGAGTGTGTTACAACTGCGCTACCTTGCTCGCTACCCACGCCTATAGAAAACGCCACTGTAGATAACGCGGCAAGCGGTAGAAACAGTGCCCCGCCGCGCTGCTGTGTAATGCACACACGGCTAAACCGCACAGCTAGGCGCATTGCACCGCGTTGCGCAAGTCAACGTGCGGGCGCGCCTAGCTTTCCGTGCACTGCCATGACCACCTAGATACAAGTCCGTGTCACGTTACACCGATAGGCCGCCATCTCTAGCTAACTGGCTGGCCGCTGAGGCACAGCCAACACCACCTAGAGACAACGCCTCACAACAGCCCGTGCTACGTCACACCACAGACAAATATATACAGACGGGAAACCTCCGTAAGGGCCCGGTCCTACGCTCCGGGGTGCGGGGAGGGAGGGTTTCCAGCAGTTCCGTAAGATGTCCAATGATGGCAGCTCTTTAAACTGGCCAGAGCAGGCGGCAGGTAGCGGCTGTCCCCACCACCACCTCCCCTCAAATGCCGGCACGCCGGACACAGCCGTAGCCTCATGGCAGGTGGCATGAGCTCTCCCCTCATCCTCCCGTCCACGCTACCCTCTGACGTGCGAGAGGCACCCTAAGCCAGCGAACCACCTGACACCTGCTAGCATCTTACAGAACTACGAGGGGCGCGTAGGACAGTGGTTTAGGGCGGGCTGCTTCTCTGTATATGTTACTCTGTGGTCACTGACCAGGCCGCGGCCGCCAGCTGAATGGCTGTTTGCTGGGGCACAGCCCACTGCCTCTTATCGACCAGCATGTAAGCTGGTGGCCACGGCCTGGTCAGTGTGACGTAGCACGGGCTCAGAACTGGGCACCATTAATCAAAAAGTTAACTGCGTTAATCATTAATCCGTTACAAAAAAAGGTAACTTTTGTAACGGTGAACTGCAGAAGTCGGGAGCGAATGTGCTCCACAGCCGGTGGACTGCTGCAGCAGTCGAGTGCTGCCTGTGCCGCCCAGCTGGTGGACTGCTGAGCAGTTCCGCCTCGCGTCATACATCGTAATGTAATGCTACTAAAATGTAACGTAAATCAATTGTAAATAAATATTATTTAACAAGCGAAATATGCGTTTATAATAATAACGTCCACATCCCACCAGAGCTGAATCCAAAACTTGGATCCTTTAGAATTTACGGAAAAATTACGCGAATTATCTAAAAGAAGGAATAAAACTGTTTCTATTCCAAATGAATTTTCCCTAATAAATATATAGTGTAAAGTCCAATAATTGCGATAACACGGAGTGTGAAAGCAGGACAGAGTAGCGGGCACGGCCGGGCGCGACTGGCGCTCGTCCACAACGCACGGAGCAACAATCACGGCGCCGGAGGGAAAGGGTTAGTTAACGATTAAACGTTAGTGAAATTTTATTTAAATAAATCTACAAATCTGTAGTAAAAGTCAGAATTCAAACGCAATTTTTGTTTTTATTTTTCAGATCCACCTCAGTTTCGACCACTGAGTGGCCAGTTTCAAAGCTTTTAATATGTGTTTACTTCTAAACCGTCATGTTGACAGGTACGTTCAGCACGACGATATAGGTGTAAACATAACTCAAAGCATTGAGAATAGCCACTCTGTGCCAGAAATCTATAAAGATACGGAAAATAAAAACAGTTGAAACGGCCAAAGAGTGGGGCGGAAGACAATGGAGAGAGGAAGAATAACGGGGTGGAGTAACATAATAATGCAATAAATACATACTCGGGAATCGACGGGTATTGATGCTAGTCGAAATATATTAACTTACTGCACTGTGGTTATTCATTTCAAAGAACTGACACTCTGTCATCTGTCGTAATTTGCGTGTGTCAATTCTGTCGTGTCTGATTATGGAATAAGGGGTAACAAATTAGTCATCGCCGTATCACGCATGTTTTCTGCACTTTATTTTCATTCTAGCCACTGGCGTGACGCGTGCTTATTTGCCGAGTTGCCAATTTTTTAAGTAACAGATCATAAGAAAAATAAATTTTCCTATTCTGCATTCTTGAAGGAGAAAAATTCTAACTTATGAGTAATGTGAATGCGCAATACTAATTGTACGTTATATGAGAAGCACCTATCCATTACATCCCAAGTTGCAAGAAATCCGGACGCACCAATTCTTCTGTTCTTGTGAAACGCAATGAAAGTGCTTCTGACCAGTCTTGACTCTCTCGGCCAACTATCGAAACGATTTCTGTAGTTTTCGTTGTACGCTGGCAGCGCTCCACTCATAAGAATACTGGCGTGTGCGCCAGACTGCTTCCCTTCCGGCGTAAACACGGCGGTGCTGCCACAGTGGCAAGGACGAAATTATCCCTCCTCCCTCCCCTTGTTCATCAGGGGCGGCCGGCAGGTAGTCGAGGCGCCAGGCCACAGTTCCCCAAGCCGCTCCCTCCGAGGGGGGGGGGGGGGGACGGCAGATTTCCCGCCCTTCGGAAAGTGCCGCCCCGTGCGGCCGCACGTTTCGCACGTGCCTTGCGCCGGTCCTGCCTTGCCTCTACGTGGTCACAGAATAGGGAGCATACAGAAGGGAAAGCTGGGGGCGGCGCCTTTGATCTGTGTGTTACCAAGCGTTGCGCTCGACGCCATATTGAAAAGCAGTAAATGCGGAACTATAGTCACTTAGTACTTTGGTTGGAAATGGAGTTTTTACGAACTGCAGCTAATCTCACCGACTTTTACGAAAGGAAACGGCTTTAATCTATTTTGCGCCATCTTCTTGCACCTAATTGTAATCCAACGAAAAAATAGGCCTAAATTTTAATACAACTACGAAAATGTACAGTGGAATCGATGATCGTTTTATTTGCTGCTTATCTCTAGAACAATTCCAAATAACGCGGAGTTATGTGTGGGAAATAAGTTATAAACATGAAAGTGACTTTACAACTGCCAGGTTTTATTTGACACGAATAAATTCGCACAAAATATTGAGTCAGACTTAGCAGTACAACGTGATTACACAGAACTAATGACCTCTGGGCTTATACAAAAGTTGTATTTGCTTTAGCAGTATCATTAATTTACTGATCGGAGAAGGGCATATAGAGGAATCTGTCAACCACAGAGCAGGAACAGCATAAAATAATTATTCCCTTTAATCTATTTGAGTATGGGAAGAGCATTCGTTGCCAACATTAGCACACTACGCCTCCAATGCAGAAAGTAAAATTTTACCTGCCTACTTACGCACTATTCTTTGTCATTCATTTTATATTATTCCCTGCAACGTTAAACTTATACAATATACATGTACTTCAACATTTCGATGCTGTTGAACCGCTGCAGCAACAGCAAGAGTTATCGTCAAGAGAAGAAGCAAGGCTACTTTTAATTATTACGCACACATTACAGTACTCTCATTCGAAACTGATAACATTTAACTTTCACTACACATATAGCGCCGTTCACTTACTGCTCAGCATCTTTTGGGAAGGTGAAGAAACATATCCTTATTTGTATCGAATTATTGCGGCAATTAGGTGCTGAACACCATCGGCCGCCTTTTCATTTATTGATGCTCATAATAAAAACAGAACAGCTCCAACTACTGACACATAGTTCTTTCTTTTCACTGTATCAAATACTTTTTTTACTTTTATGCGATTCGGGCAGTTAAAATACAGAATTAACAAACAAAGACGGCGCATTACCAAGCCACAGAGTAGGGAGTGATCACACATTTACTGCTTTTCAAGATGGCTGATCCCGCGCATGCGCACTAAATTTTGGACGACAGACTGCAGCGGGAGTTTCCTTTCTGTATACTCCTTATTCTGTGACGTGGTGTTGGCACAGCCCACAGCCACGTAGCGACATCTAGTGAGCTTGCGATGGCAGCCCATCGGCGTGACGTGACACGGACTTGTAGGGCCTGGTATCTAGACGGTGTTGGCAGTACTGTCAGCCGCGCGGCGGACACGTCTTGGAGGCCGGTCGCTTGCTCGCGTGCCGCCTGGCATCCACCGCGTCACCGCGGCTGCAACGCCCCACGTCACCGCGCTAAAAATAGTCCGCGCCAATCTTCTGCCGCAAAAAGAAAAGCGCCAGTCATTACACCTAGCGGCGTTCCCGGTAACTACAAGCAGCGCCTGTTATCTACTTGCAGTCACGTTTCCCTCATAACACACTCAAAGTGATGGTACTATAAAATTCCGGCCTGGCTATTAATGTTGCAGATTAACAAATTTACGGAAGGAAGAGGTTTGAAGTTTGAAGCAATGCCAGATCGCGGACAGAAAATTACGGAAAAATTTAGGAAAATAATTGGCGTGCATTTAAATGAAATAGCCCAGTCAAGAAATGGATTGTAGAATGCATGAAATATATGCAAATTTTTGACTTCATAACTTTGTTAGGGATAGTCCCTTCCCTGGGAGGGGGGGGGGGGGTCAGCTAAAGCGGGGACGGGGATGGAAAGGTACCATTTTTTGCTTTCTCGCTTAAATCTCGAAAACGGTCCACTTTAGGAAAAAATGATCCAAATAAAAATATGAGATAATTGAATTTTCTATCCAATTATTTCGATACGTATACATCGAATTTTCCTCAAAACACTCATTCGAGAAGCCCATCGAAACTGAGAGCATATCTTATAAATTATATAACTTCTGTTTGGCTGCAGATAGGGTAGCAAATGTGCCTATCAAACTGAAGGAAATTTCATGCTATACAACTTTATTTCTGACAAATTTTCTGAAAAAAAGATGGGGTGAGTCACTAGAAGAAATTGTTTGGCAAAATTAGTGCGGTAAAAATTACACTACTGGCCATTAAAATTGCTGCACCAAGAAGAAATGCATATTATAAACGGGTATTCATTGTACAGATATATTATACTAAAACTTACATGTGACTACATTTTCACGCAATTTGGATGCATAGATCCTGAGAAATCACTACCCAGAACAACCACCACTGACCGCAATAACGTTCTTGATACGCCTGGGCATCGAGTCAAACATAGCTTTGATGGCGTGTACAGGTACAGGTGCCCATGCAGCTTCAACACGATACCACAGTTCATCAAGAGTAGTGACTGACGTATTGTGACGAGCCAGTTGCTCAGCCACCATTGACCAGACGTTTTCAATTGGTGAGAGGTATGGAGAATGTGCTGGCCAGGGCAGCAGTCGAACATATTCCGTATCCACAAAGGCCCGTACAGGCCCTGTAACATACGGTCGTTCATTATACTGCTGATATGTAGGGTTTCGCAGGGATCAAATGAGGGTAGAGCCACGGGTCGTAACACATCAGAAATGTAACGGCCACTGTTCAGAGTGCCGTCGATGCGAACACGAGGTGACCGAGACATGTAACCAATGGCACCCCATACCATCACGCCGCGTGATACGAAAGTATGGCAATGGCGAATACACGCTTCCAATGTGCATTCACCGCGATTCCGCCAAACACAGATGCGACCATCATGATGTTGTATACAGAACCTGGATGCATGCGAAAAAATGACGTTTTGCCATTCGTGCACCCAGGTTCGTCGTTGCGTACACCATCGCAGGTGCTCCCGTCTGTGATGCAGCGTCAAGGGTAACTGTAGCCCTGGTAGCCTTGAGCTGATAGTCCATGGTGCTGCAAACGTCGTCGAACTGTTCGTGCAGATGGTTGTTGTCTTGCAACCGTCCCCATCAGTTGACTCAGGGATCGAGACGTGGCTGCACGATCCGTTACAGCCATGCCGATAAGATGCCTTTCATCTCGACTACTAGTGATACGAGGTCGTTTGCATCCAGCACGGCGTTCCGTATTGCCCTCCTGAGCCTACCGATTCCATATTCTGCTAACAGTCATTGGATCTCAACCAACGCGAGCAGCAATGTCGCGATACGAGAAACCGCAATCGCGATAGGCTACAATCCGACCTTCATCAAAGTCGGAAACGTGGTAGTACGCATTTCTCCTCCTTACACGAGGCATCACAACAAAGTTTCACCAGGCAACGCCGGTCAATTGCTGTTTGTGTATGAGAAATCGGTTGGACATTTCCTCATTTCAGCAAGTTGTAGGTGTCGGCACCGACGCCAACCTTGTGTGAATGCTCTGAAAAGTTAATCATTTGCATATCACAGCATCTTCTTCCTGTCGGTTAAATTTCGCGTCTGTAGCACGTCATCTTCGTGGTGTAGCAATTTTAATGACGAGGAGTGTATTTTTTCCGAAAGTAGCGATTATCAATCACGTATATCTCGAAAACCGTTGGGATTTCGACTCATATGTATCGAAACAATCTTATAGCAAATTCAATTATATTATATTTTTAATTGGAATATTTTTTTTCCTAAGCGGGCCGTTTTCGAGATATAAGCGAACGAGATATATGCGAAAAACCAAAAAATGGTACTTTTCCACCCTTCCATGCCCGCTTTAGCTCATCTCCAGCGGTGGGGACTTTTAGTATGTTCTCCTCCTAACTATCCCTAACAAAGTCCTGAAGTCAAAAATTCCCGCATATGCCATGCACTCTACACCCCTCTTTTAAGCACTCATTGCCGGCCGCGGTGGCCGAGGGGACTAAGGCGCTCCAGTCACGGTCTGCACGGCCACTACGGTCGGGGGTTCGAATCCCCCCTCGGGCATGGATATTTGTGCCGTCCTAGTTCGTAAGTAGTTCATAAGTAGTTTGTAAGTTTAGGGACTGATGACCCCGTAGTTAAGTCCCATAGACTATACAAACATTTGAACATTTTAAGCACTCATTGACTGGACTAAAATTGCGAGCTAATAAACGGTGGAGTGTTGTGCACGCAGAACATTACAAAAAGAATCGACGAGCGGTTACCTTTAACTGGAGATCCACCGGTGGTTGAAATTTAGCTGTAACTGAAATTTTCATAATTTATTAACCACTCACCGATTGGTGGATGGCAGTTCATCAATATCAAATTACGGCTCTTGTAGCAGACCGTGAAATGAGAAGTTACATCATCAAATTTGGATATGAATATTACGCAAGTCAAGCACGTCGGCCCTCCAAAAATTTACAAAAAATATAATGCTGGTTCTGTTGCCGCTAAATGGATATGGAGTAAATTTTGAAAAAGGGGGACAAGCTACACGAAATTTAACCGATCAGTATTAATTAAAAACGTGCCATCCATTGTTGCGGTGATAAAACAAGACTGACGAAAACATCATATGCGGTGGGAGGAAAAGGCAAAATTATTAATAAAAATTCATAAATGCAAATTTAAGTGACCGGTGAGGGTTTATTGGTAAAAGAAAGATCTGCACACATCACATATATTTACCTTATTTGACAAAATACACATAACACTGACCACAAAGAAAAATAAATGAAATAAAATAAAGAACAGCTCTCGTCGGAAAGATGCTATTGCTACGGAATACAGGCCAAGAATAGTTACTATCTTCTGTTTTCTCATTCGAGAGTTAAAAAATTGAAGGTGGGGCTCTTAAGCTCTTCTCTGACATGCATAGATAAACTTTTATCGTACAGAAATTTTAAAAAAGTTCTTTTGATAATAGCGGGGAAGGGGGACCGTGGCATTGTAGTACGAATCTATGTCACTAAATGGCTATTCCGGAACACGGTTCGTATCTGTTGCACGCCACCTATCTAACGGCTTCTATGTCGAAGAGAAATTTGAGTTTGAAAAATTCGAGTGATTATTCACCGTTTCAAAATTTACAATTATGTCATATTTTACTCATAATCATGTAAAGTTTAATGAGATAAGGCAAATGTTACAATCAGAAACTGTGCGTTGAAGCTAACAGCACTCCAGTAGACTAGCGTAGTTCATTCATTTTTTGAAAATAATACTTAGCTACGGGGGATGGACAAAATAATACAAATACTATGCAACATACTACACTGAGAGGCGACGTCAGTGCGCAATTGACCTAAGAAGGCTTGGACGTTACCTTGCACTAAATTATTCAAGCTGATTACTCAATGTTAGGTGCTAATATCATTTTGTCCTCTCCCTGCAATACGAAAAACTTCGTAAAATCTCAAACCTTTTCTCACTAACACTCCACGCAAAATGATGGGAAAAAAAAGACCTTATTATCTACTTCGTTAGCGCTGTTGATGCAGTTTAATTCACCATTTGGCATGACCTCTAAATTATTACTTTTTAACTAGCAACTCTGTTCCCAATGCACTTTGCAGATTACGAGAATCTCGTACACACATCATCGAATGGAACTGTAGAATTATATCACTATACGGCTTATAGCAGGGGTGTTCAAATGAAAAGGTACGGAACGTCTTAACAACCAAACCGGTTGAAATTTGAGCATGCCGTTTTGGGATCACGTTGTGCCACATCTAGGGACACGAAGCATGCGACGTCACCTAATGGCCATTGCAAGCAACGCATCCTCGTAAAAAAATTCAAGGCTGCGTCCTCAGCAGGCAAGGTAATGCTCACCGCCTTACTTCGACGTCCGAAGTCTGATACTCATCCAATTCCTCGAGCTCAGAATAAAACCAGACGCTCCGTAGCTTAGGCAAGTCCACCAAGAGCAGCAAACGGCCTGGGCTGCTCACGGAGGGAGTGATTCTGCTCCAAGATAGCGCGCGTCCACACGCCTCCAGGGTCACACAAAGAGTACTGGACGAGTCCAAGTGGGAGCATCCATCCTACAGCCTGTACATGTCGCCCATCTGTTTGGTCCGCTAGAAAACATCTCAAACGGCAGCGCTTCAACTTCGACGCGAACTGAAGGACACAGTAGAGGACTGGCTCTTGTCACAGCCACAGGAATTCTGGGAACAGGGAATGTTTCGGCTCGTGAAACAGTGTGATAGTTGTGGTCAGACCTCTGGTGATTACTTTTGAATAAATACCAATTTTAGCCACAGTGTCGTTTCGTACATTTTCATTTGAATAACCCTTTTATTTATTCATCACCAAATGATGATACAGAGCTTGGTTCAGGTACATAATTATAACTGTATACATTGTAAGATAAATATGACAAGGACAATATATGTACAGGGTCAGATGTACAGTGTTATATTAAATTATGTACACATTACACAAGTTCTTAGAATTCTAAGTCCAAACAGGTGATCCAGTTGAGCCCTTCAGGTAATGCATGGTGGATGTCATTTATTGATGCCCCAGAGGCTCCTTTTGAGCATTCACCTACAATATAGTTTATTGTTTGCAGGACAGCTTCACAGTCACTATCGGGAGATGTTACCCAGCCCCATTTGTGCTGTAGATATCCGCAGTTCCCTTGTCCTGTTCGGATGCGGTTTATGATTCTCCACTGGCGTCTGGGGAGTGTGAAACCTGGAACTCGCATTGAAGGGTCTTCAACCAGATGACTGTTGACCACTGACGATTCTTCCCAGTAGCTTTCCCATGCTTCATTGATGTCAAAGTTGGTGACATCAAGATGATGTGCAGTTTTCCAAGATGGTTTTCTTGACTTCAAACGCTAGTGTTCAGCTGTTGATGTATCGATGTGTATGGGTAGCTGGCAGAGGCGTGCAGCGGGCCTGCGCTGCTCGCCCGGGCCCGTAGCCGCGCCCCCCGGGCGGGCCTGGCCACGCGCTGCCCGACCTGCCGGCACGAGCCGCAACGGACGGCGGCGGGCAGCGCGGGTACCCGAACTACCCGCCGAGTGCCGGTCCGCCCGGCCGCCCGTGCCGCTCTGCTGCTAGTTGTAGCCGGGGCACGCGCCTGCCAGCCGCTTCACGCTTAGCGGGAAACCCACTGTTGATTTTCACACTGTAAAATCTGTTAACGTTACAAACGACGACACATCGGTTTATGAACTTAGTTTATCCTTACAAGCTTTACTTTCCTTGTGAAATGATAACATGTTTGCTTTTCATTCAGCGTGAGTTTTTAATTTCATAATGTTTTTCACTCGATTCTGAAGAAACTGTGGGGTTAAAAAAATGATTTTTGGACGTCTGATACTACAGCAACTTAGCTTTCTAACAAAACATTCAACTTTTCATTTACAAATCGTGTATTGAAAAGTTAGATAGCGGGCAGCTTACTGATCGATGTATTTTAGAACACACATTAAAGCGAGTGTAATAGAGCTGTCTCAAATCATGAGTAATTGCGAGTTAATGAGCAGCATCAGTGATGCGATAGCAAGTATACGTATTCATCGCGTGTTCGAACAGCGTTTCTGTGGACATTTCGCTAAATTGCTTGATGTTTCCTTGCTGCTAAGAAAAAATAATTAAATAAACAAAAATAAAAATAAACGTTCAGTTGCAATCGAGGTCATTACAAACGATTAACTGGTAGAATGTTAGAAAGTACAGCTTACGCTTAACCACTCCAAGGGAAGTAAACTAATTACTGTTCATCGATACAGGCGTGTGGACCATTGTTGTTGTCTTATTTTAATTTATATTTTCCCCGTTTTACTTTGGCTGGGGGTAGCTGAAATCCCGAGGGAGTCACCACTATTAGAGAGGTGACATTCAAGGTCGCAGTAATCAGTTTTGTATGCTGGACAGTCTTTCATGTATCTTGAAAACACTTGGGATTTTTCCTCACTGACTGAATTGTCAGTGTACTATCAGTTGCGAGGGGAAAAAATTAGACGTGCGCAGTAATGCACCTGGTAAAAGCAGAACGTCCAATTTTGTGGTGCAAAAGCAAATCGGTAGCCGAATCGGCTCGCGCCGGAAATATTAAACATGTTGAAAGTCGTTGGCTTCGCGTTAGCCGGCTCCAGCAAATTTGTAGGTAGTTTTATACTTTGCTCGGTATTTACTTATACAGTGTTTCACTTTCACTTCATATTAAACTAAGTGATGGCTCTAACATAAAGAACAAGATTATTCCTTAAATGTCTTCCGTTCCTTGTTGCTAGTAAATCTACGTATTTTATGTATGTGACAAAAAATTATATGTCCTACGATGATGTGATATTTAATTTTGTTCAAGGTTGTCCAACTAATTATCTAGCTAAAATTCTACCAAGGTAAACAGGAAATCTTTAAAAAGCCAGTAGTTTGCGAACTAGGTATTCGTCTGCTATTCTTTTTACGTTCCTAGAAACTGTTGAAGGATGAAGAAGAACGTCTTTGGCACTTGCAGTGGGGTACTGTGCTCCTTTCTCCATCAAAGCCTGTGCGAGGTCTCGAAATCCTTCTCCCGCAACTGTGCTGAAGGGCCGCAAATCTATTGCACACATTCTTACACATTTCTCCAGCACAAAAGATTTTGCTGACCCTGGAATATTGCTACAACCGTTCAAATCAGTATTCAGATAAGCTTTGAAGCTATTCAGGTGCCGTAACAGCGTAGTGGTACTGCCATCACGGAACGACAATAATTTACGGCAGCCATTACACGCTGCAAACAGGTTTATTTTCATTACCTACAGTCAACATAAAACTCTCCCATACAATGCTGTTTCCAGATATCTTTAAATGCTTGTAGATTCTCTCCGCGAGTTTCCTGGAAACGTCTTTTGTTTCTTCCTCGGATCATCTATTCCTTGCACTTTGGTACGATCTGTCCTGGTCGCTATTTACTTTAGACATAACGATCGATTACTTATAAATTGCTATGTAAGTAACATAAAAGGTGCGTGAAGCCTACGCTGTGATCGTTACAACGTCTTGCTCAGAACTGTCTGCATTCCCCCGCTCGCAGCGCCTTGTGTAGCGCTGTTGCACGGGCCCGACGGGTACCCGCTCGCCCGGCAAGTGTCGGGACTCGACGGCGCACCGCAGCTCGCTCGCTGTGTACAGCGGTGCAGTGGAGCCCGACTACCCTTGGTGCGGGCAGCAGAGCGCAGCGGCCGGACGCAGGCGAGCTCCAGAGGGTAAATGTGGCGCTCTGCACGGCTCTGGTAGCTGGGGGTTCTCCTGAATATTCCTCCAGATCTTCAGGAGAGCATCTGATCTACGTAAAGCTGGAGGTTGGGTGTTACTTAAGACTGGTAGCCAAGCAGTTTGAGTACTGTGTATGCAACCCGTGATAAGTCGCATTGTCTGGTTGAATTGCACATCTATTTTCTTAGAGTGAACACTACTCATCCAAGTTGGAAAACAGTATTCAGCTACAGAGTATGACAGTGCCAAAGCAGTTGATCGTAGGGTTTGAGCACTGCAACCCCAGGAGGTACCAGCAAGCTTCTGGATTATATTATTACAGGTCTTCACTTTAGCAGCCACGTTGGAGAGGTGTTGACGGAAAGTTAGGGATCTGTCGAGTGTTACTCCTAGGTACTTCGGTGTGCTGCAGTACTGCAAGGTTTGTCCTGAGTTTTACTTCTGGTTTATAGTTAGAAAGTCGATTTCGTAGGTGAAATGCTGAAGTGACAGTTTTCTGAAGGTTTAGGCAGAGGCACTATTTCCTGAAGTATTTGTCCAGAATTTTCATATCGGCAGTTAATGTACTTTCAGCATTAGTGAAACTAGATCTTTGGGTTACCAAACATATGTCATCAGCATATATGAATTCCCTTGAGGATGTCGCTGGCAGGTCATAGATATATAAATAGAAAAGGAGAGGTCCAGTACAGATCCTTGGGGTAATCCGTCATTTAACTTGTAGACTTCGCTTTTGTGATTATCAGAGTAGATCCAGAAAAGTATGTTGCTTAGCATGTTGCTAAGTAGGTTTGTGAGTTTCCGACACTGAATGATGCTCACAAATTTCAAGAGAAGGCCTTCTCGCCATACGGTGTCATAGGCGGCGGATAGATCCAAGAAAGCAGCTATGCTTACAAAATTCTTCTCGTATCCACTTTCAATATGGGTTGTTAAGGCAAACACTTGGTCATTACAGCTTCTGCCAGGCCTGAATCCAGCTTGCTCTATCGGTATCTCTTTATTAATTGTGTCATAGATCCTGTTGTAGATGAATCGTTCAAGTAATTTGTAAGTAACACTTAATAGAGTTATTGGGCGGTAACTTTCTACTTTTGTTGGGTCTTTGTTCGGTTTGAGGAGTGCTATTAACTTGGTTTTCTTGAATACTGGTGGAAGATTTGCATTCTCTCCACTGTAAATCTTCCACCATTAATCAAGAAAACCAAGGTAATACCGCTCATAGTACAGGACATAGGATGTGCTCACATTGGCGTGCAGACAACTTCAGCATGAGGCGTGATATTTCAGTTTGTTAATTACATATTCTTATTTTTGAAAGAATGGTAAAGGCCAAGTTTCAGGGGGGTTTGAAAGTATTTTCCTGGCCATGTTTACAGAGAATGAGCGACGGTGTTCTGTGGATTTAGAGTGGTTCAAGATGGCCAGATAAGTATGGGTCGAATAAGGATTTTGTAGTTGTGAGTAATTTCGGAATGGGTTCCCTTGCGCTCGGCCGATTTAGTCCGTTGTTGAAGATCAGTCTCAGGTGTTTTACTGTTGCAGTGAGTTGGACTGGACATTTTGAATGAGCACAGTCTTGGTTGCAGAATATGCTTCTATTCACTCCATGTTTCGCCTTGTGGGCCATCTCCATCTTTATCATTTTTGTTTCACATCACTGCAAAATGGTTCCATTTATGGGTGTCTCCAGTTTAACTGTCCCGAGGTGCAATTCATTATAGCAGAGAGGCCTTTTATCGTTTTAGTGATGCGAAAAAAAAGTTCAGTGATTATCTGTAGATGTCCAACTACCAGGTAAAAATATCAATATGTAATTCAAGGAATCATTGGGAGTACTGAAGAATTCGATGAAGAGTAAAGAATACGGTATCAGAGGGATACTATACAGGGAACAGAGGAAGATAATCTTAATCAAATGTATGTGTATATACATGTGGCGTCTGTTCCGAAAGAAAGACGTCAATTCTGATCCTGCAGTTGTTATTATTTACTTAATATTCATAGAATATATGACATCAACTGCGATTGGGCAAAGCTGAAAATGTGTACCCAGCCGGGATTCGAACCCGGGAATTACTCTTACAGGAATTAGTTTCATAACTACGAGTTTGAGTACTGTGGGCAGGGCGAAGCTGGGAATTTGTATCTGACGGGAGGCGTGCCTAGGTAGTCCTTGCAGGTGCGTTGATCACTGTGTCCCCAGTGGTGTAGGGGTCAGCGCAACTGCCTAGAAAGCAGGAGACCCGGGTTCGAATCCCGGCTGGGTACACATTTTCAGCTTTGCCCAATCGCAGTTGATGTCATATATTCTATGAATATTAAGTAAATAATAACAACTGCAGGATCAGAAGTGACGTCTTTCTTTCGGAACAGACGCCACATGTATATATATAATATGCCGGTGACGGGCAATGATCCTATCGTTAGTGGGGAGGGGTGGGCAAGTTTGAAGCCCTTACTCTTATGGGAATTAGTTTCATAACTACGAGTTTGAGTACTGTGGGCAGGGCGAAGCTGGGAATTTGTATCTGACGGGAGGCGTGCCTAGGTAGTCCTTGCAGGTGCGTTGATCACTGTGTCCCCAGTGGTGTAGGGGTCAGCGCAACTGCCTAGAAAGCAGGAGACCCGGGTTCGAATCCCGGCTGGGTACACATTTTCAGCTTTGCCCAATCGCAGTTGATGTCATATATTCTACGAATATTAAGCAAATGTATGTAGCTTCTTCAAACCCTTATTGCAAATAAAATTTGCAAATTTTAGATGCGATATGCTTTCTGATGTTTGACAGAATTATGTAAGTTACCGACAAATATCGACATTCTATGAGGAGAGTATTGTATCTGATACGTAAGTTGAATTTTGGAAGAACGACCAGTATCCCCCGCAAGCGGTTACTCAGCTGTAAGAAAGTAGTTATAGTGACTTGGCAGCATGACGTAGCCAATCTGCGACGCCACAAGGCATTCGTTCAAAGGGAACTGGTCAGTCACAGCGTGAGTTAATAACAAGTCTTACTGGAGTCTTACAAAGCGAAAAGTTCCTACGGTCGCCTTTCTTTTTCAGAAGTGTATCTGAGTTTGCGGGTGACGTTACGTAGAAAAACTTTCATTTCAATATGCCACTGTCAGCCCTCATCAGAAAACCCTGGGCTGTAACCGCACCTTGACAAGCAAACTTCGTAATGAAACACTCTACATTTCCCAGCATAACTGTGATCCGTAACTGCTCTCAAACCGCAAAATCACCAAGGTTCTCTACGCACCCTAACAACTGTAGCCTACCACCCCCTCCTTTCCCCATTGGTTAAAGCCTCCCCTCAATCTTACTCCGCGTCACTTATATATGTAATATATAAAAATGAATGTTTGTGTGTTCGTATTTTATACGCGGCAGCACCGTTCAAACGATTGTGATGAAACTCTGTCAACATATTGCTTGCACTTTCGTGGTGGTCATAGGCACCATTAAATGACTGTACGGCCAATAGTTCGGGACATATGACGTAATAAACAATGAAATGCCCGGAAAAGTGCTGCATCATGCGACGTCTGCTTGTAAACCACTGTACCGATTTCCTTCCATTAGGTAACAATTGACGTAGGGGTAAGAACTGCTTACGACATATTGTTCAGGATATATGACGTCACAACCTGTGGCGAATAAGGACACTTTATTCATCCTAAAATCTTCATGGCATTTTGGACACTTGACCTTCAAAACAAGAGCATGGTCACTGTCACATGAAATTTTGGATGGCGCATGAGGGAGGATACTTTACATATGGACTTCGTCAGTTTCTACAGTTGTATTCCGATCCTGACGAAATTTTTAAATATAATTGAACAATTCAGTTTATCAGTGTATTATTAATTTATTCAGATTACCTACCATCATTTCAATTAATTAACGTGACTAAACAGTTAATTTTCAGAGTTCAGCGAAGTTTCGAATGAAATAAAATTTCTTGAAATTCTAGCACCTCTCAGGAAGTTAAGTTATATTTTTCAGGGTGATAATCATCAAAGAAACATTTAAAACATAAATATTGTTCACACCATGTGAATTTTATGTAAACAACTTAAAGTAGGATTTTTTTTTAATGTGCTCCAGTGGAAAGCATACTTCATTCAGATTTTTAAATGACTGTCAGCTTTGATGCATACCAAGCGTACCGATCATTGGGGTGAAAACCACCAGCAGAAGGAATTTGTTGTTACCATCGTACAGTTTTAATGCGAATTTGAAGATAAATACATAAATCTAATATATACAAAAATTGTTTTTGTTAGTATTTTATGCAAGGCCATATCGTACATCCGATTACGACAAAACTTTGTGAACTCATTACTTGCACTCGCGCGAAGGTTATAGGCATTCTAAAATTAGCTTTGTATGGAGCATGGCGGAGGGTCCTTTAAAATTAGTTAATTCGTTTCTTACGCGTTCACGCTGAAATGGCTGGAGGGATATGAATGAAATTTGGAACAGAGGTAGCTTATACCCTGATTAATACATGGGCTACCTTTCGTAAGCCATCTTAGGAGCATGGCGGACGATACGTTACAACAAACATCGAAACTGCATGAGTGGTCACCATGAAAGTCAGTACGTAAATGCATGTTTTCATTATGGAGATTTTTATAATTTGTAAGCCAGTGAATTTAGCAAGGCGGAGGGTACTTGGACACTGTTTGACCAGTCTCCATGAAACTTGGCGCATATATGTTTTCGTATATAGTATGGAGGGGAGTAGGTGGAAGAGGAGACGGACAGAAAGGGGAGGTAGGAGATGGTCAGAGAGAGGGGATAGGAGGAGAATGAGAGAGGGGAGATGGTGACAGACAGGTGAAAGGAGTTGAACAGAAGGAGGGGGAGGAGTAAATGGCAGAGAAGGAAGGAATCTTAGGATTTAACGTCCCGTCGACAGCGTGGTCATTAGAGACGGAGCTTACGCTCGGATTTGTGAGTGAAGATGGGGGAAGGAAATCGGCAGTTCCCTTTGAAAGGAACCATCCCGGCATTTGCCTTGAGTGATTTAGGGAAATCACGGAAAACCTAAATCTGGATGGCCGGAGGTGGATTTGAACCACCATTGTTCCGAATACGAGTCCAATGTGTTACCACTGCGCCACCTCGCTCGGTGAAATGGACATAGAAAGGGACAGGAGGAGACGGGGGGAGGAGCAGGTGAACAGAGAGAAGGTATACTAAAATTAACTTCGTTGGGTGCTTTACAATTATTTAATTTGTTTCTTACGTCTTTACGCTGAAATGGTGGACGGATTTGGATGAAATTTGGAACAGAGGTAGCTTATATCCTGAATAATACGTGGCTACCTTTTGTAAGCCATCGTATCGTGCATGGCGAAGGGTACCTTACAATGCGTTAGTATGTTTGCTACTCTTTCATACTGAAAGGGGTGGACAGATTTGAATGAAATTTGGAATGAAGATAGCTTATACCCTGCATTAACACATGGGCTACCTTCCGTAAGCCATCGTACGATGCGTGGCGGAGGGTACGTGTCAATTGATTTAGACACTGCTTCACTGGTCACCATGAAAGTTAACAAAGCCATAAAATTTTTGACGATGAAATGGAGTGATGAGGTGCAGGAGAAGTTCGACAAAGAGACGAGGAGGTAATGCATAGAAAGAGGAAGTTGGTGACGGACAGAGAGAGGGATAGCAGATGAGCATAGAGAGGAAATGAGGAGGTGAACAGAGATAGAGAGAGGGGAGAGGAGGAGATGGAAAAGAGAAGGCGGACAGAAAAAGGGAAGGAGAGATGTACTAACTTAAGACTGGAAGAAATAAATGCCCGGGCGACGCCAGGTTTTCAACTAGTAGTCTGATAAAAATATCCGAAGCTCCAAGAGTAGAAGCAAAGAAAATGAAACATTGTGGGTTGACATCGTATGTGATGTTATTTCAGTGCTGATAAAATTGAGCTAAATACTAGTGGCGATGCGTCTTATGTGTTCATTGGTGCAGTGTACCTCCGGGAAAAAGCTCGTCGTGAAAAAAAAAAAAAGCAAATAACTAAAACAAAAAGTGTGTTTAAACCATCATTCTTCGTTTCGTTGTTCTATCACAGCATTTTTTACGCACATTTAAAGTATTTTTATCGCATGAGACAGCACGTATACGACACCTAGCGTGGCCGCCTAATATAGGCGGCAGTGGCCGCAGCACTGCAATGCGCATGCGTGGCTGAGGTTCAGATTCTCTTGTGAACCCCCTGGAGGCAGCACATGGGCGCTCCCGCGGCAGGGAGGGGCGAGGGGAAGCGACGCTTTTAACATTGGCGTTGCAACTGGCAGACACGCCAGCTCCTGGCTACTCGAGCACTGGCGATTAGGCACGAATGGTTGTGAAGCAAAGAGAAAGGAGCTATTGCGCACCACGCCTTGCGCCTGAGCAAATCATCCATGAAGGCAACATCTGCCCTTCATATTTGTTTTTGGCACGTTGAAGATTTGTCAGAAACACGTCATATTCGGTAAAATAGCTTATAACTATCAGTTAAAGAAACATCAACTGTAAAAGCCTTCATATGACCTGATATGAATAGTAATAGTGACTACTCTCCATCTAAGAATAGTCGTGTGGTTAGCGCCATCGCGTTGTGGTGTTAAAGGTAGTGGATTCGAGCGTAACAGCAGGCATTTTTTTAACCCAATCTTCTTTTTTAACAGACACTACCGCATGTATTTGGAATGTATTTGTGAATGTGTCGCGATTTTGATGGTAAATAACATTTATACAAATATTTAACTGTTTGAAAAGAGGGGGGAGAGCAGCCTAAGATCAGGAAGGGGTGCTGCTTACAGTGTCACGTGACTCAAAAGTAGCTTGTCTTTTCATCGTAACAGATTCAATTTGTTACAGACACTTAACAGTGTAATCAGTTACTTATTGTGTCTTAATGTTCACGTGCATGTTGTTGGTGTTTATAAGCAAAGAAAAATGAACAACGTTCAGTATCTTTTCGAAACAAATTTCTCAGCTTTCAGCTCTTGGGGCGGGAGGGGGGGGGGCGCCGAAACATCAACGTCTCGAGTGGGTTTTGGGGGGGGGGGGGGGCACTGTGAATTTGCGGCCTTGATTCGGAAAATATTGTAGATCCGGCAGTGAAAGAAGTGACTCCCCGGTCATCTGAAGCACCAGCTGCCACTGTTAAATACAAAAGAACTTTGTATTATGAGCTCACCTATGACGTTGTACCCCTTCTGGCACGTATGTATTAATCGATTCAGTTGCGAAGGTATCAACATTCCCTTTCATGGCAAGTAAGCTAGCGAGTGGTCACTGATATCCCGGATACTGACACTTGAATGACGTTGACATCTGTGTTGGTTCAATACACGTTCTGCCGAGGAAAAGTCGGGAAATCTTGTTGACTGTAGGAATATCTCAATATCAAGCAGATAGTTGACAGAGATAGGTGTCTGGACGAGTAATGAAAAACGGCATCATCTAGTCACGCGTGAGGTACATCCTTGACGTACCTCAGAGTTCTCTCAGTCACTAACGACCATCACCTGAAGACATACTCGATGGCTCCTCAGATCTCTAAACATTTCCACATCTGCATCCATACTCCGGAAGCCACCTCACGATGGGTGGTGGGAAAAATGATCGCCTGTACGTCTCCGTGTGCGTCCTCATCTCTCTAATGTTATCCTTGTGGTTGCTCCGCGAGATATAAGTAGGAGGGAGCAATATACTGGTTGACTCTTCTTGAAACGCACGCTCTCGGAATTTTGACAGAAGTCCGTACCGCGATGCAGAACGTCTCTCTCCTAACATCTGCCACTGGAGTTTCCTGATCATTTCCGTGACGCTTTCGTGCTCACTAAATGAGCCCGTAACGTAGCGTCCTGCTCTCCGTTGGTTCTCATCTATGTCATCCATCAGTGGCGTAACTAAGACTTTGCCTTTCGGGGGGGGGGGGGGGGGAGAGGATAGATCTGCTTGACGAGCAAAATTTTAGTCAGTTTCCAGACAGACTACCAACTACCACTCCCGTTGAAGAAACTAATTCACTCCCTTCCAATAAAATCTTATGGTTAAACACCCCAAGTTTCCAATCTTTACCTTTACCAGATTGCTGTTATACGATTTCTTTTTCTTTTCTCTCTCTCTCTCTATTTTTTTTTTTCCTTTTCGGGGTCTGGGGGGGTTCTACCCCCTTATCCCCCCATAGTTACGCCACTGCATCCATTAATCCTTCCTGGTACGAATCCCACACTGATGAGCAATACTCGAGTGTTGGACGAATGACTTTTTTGTAACCTACGTGCTTTTTTGACGGTCTACACTTCCTGAGGATTCTTCCAATGAATCTCAATCTAGCATCTGCCTTACCCACGACTGATTTTATATGGTCGTTCGATTTCAACTCACCCCTTCTGTCAACTAGCAGGTATTTTACAGAAGTAACTGCTTCCAGTGTTTCTCCTGCTATTGCGTAGTTCAGTCCAGTCAAATAAGCCGAAAAAAGGCGTCAACGTCGGTATGAGAGGTAACAAGCTGAATATTTGCATAAGCCTTTGTTTTGGCATTCTAAATGATGTGTCAAAACTCTCATAAAATGTCGTGTCCGCGTCTTAAGATATTAAAGGTCTAAGGTCACGAAAATCAGTTTTTCGCAAATGCTTCCTATGCGTTAAATGGTATTTGCATCTCCGATAAAAGTTGTAGAGCATGAAATTCTCTACAATTTTTGTTTTAAACTTGTGAAGTTTGTTTTAAACATTTTTGTGTGCAATTCCTCGTTTTTTAGATAGAGCGTGGAGAGCGCACAGGCCACAGCGCTCAGACATATAAGACGTAATACAAGTCAACCGCGAATCCCAGTCAATGGTACGTTGTTTAAAGTTAATAAATCATTGCAACAATTACTATAACAAACCTTCATTTTTTATGAATTTTGTTCGATATTTCATAATATTATTCATAAATCAAAATAATGATATTTACTTATTTCTTGAAATTATTAAGTTATGAAGCCAAATACTTCAAGTATATTTTAATTATATTCTAATATATCTTCATTATGTTTCATGTAGAAAAGAATAGAATTAAGATAGATTAGAATATAATTAAAATATACTTGAAGTATTTGGCTTCATAACTTAAAAATTTCAAGAAATAAGTAAATATTATTAAACAAATCTTTTTGATTTATGAATAATATTATGAAACATTGAACAAAATTCATAAAGAATGAAGGTTTGTTCTTGTAATTGTTGCAATGATTTATTAACTTTAAACAACCTACCAATGACTGGGATTCGCGGTTGACTTGCATTACGTCTTATATGTCTGAGCGCTGTGGCCTGTGCGCTCTCCGCGCTCTATCTAAAAAACGATGAACTGCACAAAAAAAAGTTTAAAACAAAAATTGTAGAGTATTTCATGCTCTATAACTTTTATCGGAGATGCAAATACCATTTAACGCATAGGAAGCATTTACGAAAAACTGATTTTCGTGACCTTTGACCTTTGATTTTAAGACGCAGACACGAGATTTTATGAGACTTTTGACACATCATTTAGAATGCCAAAACAAAGGCTCATGCAAATATTCAGCTTGTTACCTCTCATTCCGAGGTGAAACCCTAATTTGACTGGATCAGTTATATATAGTAAAGGATCCTTCATTCTGTGTAACGCACAACTCTACAATGATCCATGTCGAGGCTTAATTGCCATTCCCTGCTCCATGCGTCGATACGGTGCAGACAATCCTGCATTTCGTAACCCTTTCCGAGTGTTGCGACTTCTCTATATATTACTGCATCATCCACAAAAAGCCTAATTGAACTTCCGTTGTTGTCTACGATGTCAGGGGACAAGGAAGGAGTCTTCCAGAAGATTGTTCACGAACAGTCGGGCGTCCGTCCCATGCGCAACGGTAAATACCGGCAGATCCTTCCACATAATGAGCACCGTCTAAACCGAAACTTAAATATATACGAAGGTTGGAACTTAGATAGTGGCAACTACTTATTCACAACCCATACAAAAGCGTTACATGTTTGCACCTGTTACTCTCCTTCAAAGTACTCACCAGCGTTGTGTAGAACCCGTTGCCAGCGATGTGGAAGGCATTGTATACCGTTACCTGTTCTGTTGATGGTGCAAATGGAGCGGTCTACTGCCTGTCAAATCCCTGGAACAGTTACGAAGCGAATGCCACGAAGTGGTACCTTCATCTTCGGAATCAAATCAAAGCCACAAGGACTTAAGCCTGGGGGGGGGGGGGGTATGGTGGATGCTACAGTAGGGTAAAGTAAGGTATTTTCGCATTATAGGTAATTTCGCGGTATGTTATTCTAAGCTCCTGGCTCAGACACCTTCCAATGTAACGCTTTCAATTTCCGTCAACAGACGGCACGATATGTTCTTCTTGTGTTGCCCGCCAAACTGGGTCTCCCGCCTTCGGTGGGTTGCAGTGTTAAAACAGTTTATTGTTGCGCACCGTGTTTCATTGAGGAAGCGGCCTGCTTTGTGCCGTTGAAGTTCTAAATGCATTTTAGAGTAACATGGAGCAAGTAATCTACATTTTATTTGGGCGCGATACGTAGTGTAAGACGTAAGATGTTACAATAATTACTTAGTTTATTTCTTTTGTTACGTGTGTGAAGTCAGGAACCCTAGCAATTCAGCTCTTGGTCTACGATAATTCAGCTCCATCCTGCTTAATGCGTTTGGACGACTTTTGACGTCGCTAGTACACAATTTCTACGTGTTTCGACGAGTCTTTCATTGCAAATATTATCGAAGGAATATTACACACATTTCCATAAAGAATTTTCAATTTAAGACTACTGCCAATTTACCTAACCTACTACTGCCAATTTACCTAACCTACTGTTCATTTTGTTGCCAGATTCGTTATATTCAAAGAGCTTAGGTGGAATGATTCCTTGTCAAAAGACTCTTTGCCAAATTCTGTGACAAGAATCTCGCCAAAAGGCTGGATTACAAGAGAACTGTTCTTCGAATGGTTTAGATTTTTTATTGCTTCGGTTTCTTCAGAGAGACCGCTTGTCCTCTTGATGGATTCACACAGTGTTCATGTTGGAATGAATGCGATAAGTTGCCAAAGGAAAATCAAATTTATTTAATGACATTTCTGGCACACACAAGCCACTTACTGCAGCCTCTCGATGTGGGGGTTTACAGATCGCTGAAAAGTCCTTGGGCCTACAAGATCGAAAACTCCCATCAAAAATCAAATCGCTCCAATTTCTATCAACTGTTCAACAAGCCATTCTTGGAAAGTTTCTGTCCTATGAATATCATCAATGGTTTCAAGAAGGCGGGTGGTTGTCCTCTAAATTACGATGCTGTTCCGAAAGAGGCAATAGCACCAGGTAGGTGAACTGAGAGAGAGCTGTCATTAAGTCCAGTCGTGACACCTGACAGACTCAATTACACACAGCATTCTATGACTCGTTCATCATAGCAGGACAAGCTTACGTTGAAAGTTGCTAATGCACCAAAGCCATCTCCACCGCAACATAAGAGAAGAAAAACGAATTCACTGGCCAAATGTCTGAATTTAACTGAAAGCTGTCCATTGACATGTAACCCAAAAATTGTGAAGAATGTCCCCAAATCTGCTGCCAGTTCATCTAAACAACGTCCACGCATCACGGAAGATGACAATTGGATCTGCCGCATCTGACGTGAAACAAAAAACTGGTGCATCATGAATGCACCGCTCTTTTTGTTTAACTCCATACCACGACAGTTGCCAAAAACAACCGACAAAGGAAGTTATCTACATGTGTGACAATTGTTGTGAAAATTCTGATTCTGAGGATGACGACTGATTTAATATAGTGAATTAAATGAATTATTGTGAAATTACCTTACCACTATTGTATAATTACCTTACCTAATGCAAAATTGTCTATGCATGTCTGGACCTAGTTTGTATCCAATTGTTCATAGTACCAATAATACAAAGACTTTGATACTTCTGTAAAATGTTACACATATATGTAGCTACTTAACAAAATTGTTTCCAACAATTTTTCCTATTTTATCTATTGAAATATTACTAATTATTCATAATACTGCAAAATTACCTTACTTTACCCAACTTCCCAGTCGCATTGACCGAACAGAGCACCCACTGCTTTCGCTGTATGCGCCCATGCATTATAGTGCAAAGTAGGTGGTTAGCACAGAAGGTATTGCCGCTTCTTTCGTAAATCTGAAGTCCTTGTGACTTTTATTTGATTCTGCTAACGTTATTCTGCGCCTTCCACATCGTTCGCAACGGGTTCTACACAAAGCTGCGGACTACTTTGAAGGACAGTAACAGGTGCAAACATGTAACGCTTTTGTATCGGTTGTGAATAAACAGTTGCCACTATTTAAATTCCAACTCTCGTATATATATATATTGTAAAAAGCAACGGTCCTATAAACTCCTCTGGGACCAGTGGCGTAACTAGGACTTTGCTTTGTGAGTGGGGGGGGGGGGGGGATAGATCTGCTTGACGAGCAAAATTTTAGTCAGTTTCCAGAGACAGACTACCAACTAACACTCCCGTTGAAGAAAGTAATTCACTACCTTCCAATAAAAGCTTATGGTAAAACACCCCAAGTTTCCAATCTTTACCTTTACCAGATTGCTGTTATACGATTTCTTTTTCTTTTCTCTCTCTCTCTATTTTTTTTTCTTTCTCTCTCTCTCTCTCTCTCTCTCTCTCTTTTTTTTTTTTTTTTTTTTTTTTTTTTTTTGTCTTTTCGGGGTCTGGGGGAGTTCTATCCCCCTTATCCCCCCACCCCATAGTTACGCCACTGCCTGGGACAGTCCACAGATCGGTTAACGTCTGAAGACTTCTCTCCGTTGAGAATGACATGCTGCGTTCTGGTAGCCTCAATCCAGTCACACAGTTGGTTGGATATTCCATATGATCGCACATTTTCATCAGGCGGCGCTACGGAGTGGTATTGAAGTCAAGAACTACGGCAGCTACCTGCGATCCTGTATGGATCTCGTGGGTGAATAGAGCGACATGTGTTTGAGATGATCGATGCTTTCGGAAACCATGCTGATTCCTATAAAGATTGTCTCCATAAATATAATATTCGAACACAATATGTGTTCAAAAATTCTGCAACTGACCGGTGTCAGAGATATAGGCATATAGTTTTGTGCATGTGATCGACGACCCATCTTGTAAACTGGAATAATCTTCGCTTTTTTTTTTCAATCCTTATGAACGCTTCGCTCCTCTTGAGACTTGCGGTACGTTGCTGCTAGAAGAGGGGGCAAGTTCATTCACATACTCCGTGTAAAATCGAACTGGTATCCCATCAGGTCTAGCGACCTTTCCTCTGTTGAGTGGTTTCAATTGATTTTCTGTCCATCTGAAGCTTATTTCAATATCTGCCGCC
Source organism: Locusta migratoria (assembly GCA_026315105.1). NCBI lineage: Eukaryota > Metazoa > Arthropoda > Insecta > Orthoptera > Acrididae > Locusta > Locusta migratoria. Next base: position 287,475,975 of record CM048745.1, on the reverse strand, counting down.
GCGGTGGAGTGGTCGAGCGCTCTAAGGCCGCAACCTACATGAGCGACAAAAGCGCGCGACACACAGCTACGCGACACTGCAGCTACAAGCAGCGACATTCGGCGACACTTCTCGCTACAAGATGGCCGCTAGAAGCGATCAGTTGTTTCTAAAATTTGGCACCCGTAAACATTAGAATAACGATAGCTCCAGAGTAAGGCAATAAAGTTTTATTTAGTTTAGGAAATAAAAAGAGTGCTGTGCATGAAATTTACAAAGTGAAGAATTCATTACTTCAAATATGAAAATAGAAAGTGAAGATCACCAGCCAAATACAACGACGAGTACAGATACTTTTGAGATTTTCTTTTGTGATTACAAACCATCAATAACTAAATAAGTACAAAATGAGTCTTATTGTAAGAGACAGTAAATCATGTCATTCTGAACGGAACTGGTAGCAGTGGACGTGGCATAGGAGTAGTCATGTGGGCTACCACGTTGTAATGTTTTACCAAGTTAATACCAATATATTCATCTTTACTCCAAACACACGTATCCTACTGAAGGCCTACCAAACACATTAAATTCCTACTGAAACATTATATCAAGATATTTTATTCAGAAACGTAATTTTACACACATCTTGTGTGACATCTTAGTTTCAATTGTCTCTCTCGCTGGAGTAAGTTTGTTGTTACTGCAAATGCTTAAAAGAGTACGTTCATCATTGTGTACATCAAACTACCACTCAGTATAAAAACAAAATACTGTCATATTAGAAACCATTTAAAAATTTAACTTTAGTCGTAAATTAACGAATAGTTATTTTTGACACTTCTTATCCCAGTCAAATTACTTAATTATAACTACAACTGTGACTTTATATTCGGTTATTTCAGGAACAGTTGCTGTTTCATAATCTTCAGGGATTATTAGCTAGCAGAATTCTTGCGACATCCTTTGTAACCTCGACAAGCAGACGATCCTCAACGAAGTTCACACTTTGTCGCGCATGCTACAGCGACCAGATTCAAACGCATTTGAGTTCAAACGTCGCCACTTGTCGCGGGCGACAGGCAGCGCGCCGGATGCAGCTCAGCTGGGACACTCCCCTAACTATACATGTGGTCGTGTTTTGTCGCTTGAAGCTTACGCGCCCTGCCGCGCGCTTTGTCGCTCACGTAGGACAGCCTAAGGCCGTGCCCTACGTGGGCGACAAAAGCGAGCGACAGCGCGCGACGTACAGCGACGCGACACTGCAGCTACAACCAGCTACAAAATGTCAGTTTGGTTTTCAAAAAAGCTTTTCAACTGAAAATGCTATATATACCTTCACTGATGAAAAATTAAATGCTTTGAATAACCGGACATCACCAGTAGGGATTTTTTGTGATCTCTCAAAGGCTTTTGATTGTGTAAATCATGGGATTATTCTAGATAAGTGGTATGAGTGGGACAGTGCACAAATGGTTTAAATCATACTTAACTGGAAGAGTGCAGAAAGTTGAAATAAGCAGTTCACATGATGTAGATGAGACAATTAATTCTTCTAACTGGAGAGTTATCAAAAATGGGGTCCAATAAGGTTCAGTCTTGGGTCCTATGCTGTTCTTAATATATATTAATGACTTGCCATTCTACATACACGAAGATGCTAAGCTAGTACTTTTTGCTGATGATACAAGTATAGCTAACACACCTGACAAACAGGAATTAACTGATGAAATTGTAAGTGATATCTTCCAGAAAGTTAATAAGTGGTTCTCTACAAATGGACTATCATTAAACTTTGATAATACCCAGTACATACAATTTCATACACTAAATGGCATGACACCATTAATAAATTTAGACTTTGAACATAAATCTGTAGCTAAGGTAGAATATTCAAAATTTTTAGGTGTTTGCATTGATGAGGGACTGAATTGGAAGAAACATATTGAAGATCTCCTGAAACGTCTGAGTTCAGCTACTTATGCTACCAGAGTCATTGCAAAATTTGGTGATATAAATCTCAGTAAATTAGCTTACTACGCCTATTTTCATTCACTGCTTTCATATGGGATCATATTCTGGGGCAATTCAACATTCAGTAAAAAAGTATTCATTGCACAAAAGCGTGTAATCAGAATAATTGCTGGAGCCCACCCAAGAGCATCCTGCAGACATTTATTTAGGGATCTACGGATACTCACTGTAGCTTCACTATATATATATATATATATTCACTCATGAAATTTGTTATTAACAATCCGACCCAATTCAAAAGTAATAGCAGCGTGCATAGCTACAACACTAGGAGAAAGGATGATATTCACTATTCAAGGTTAAATCTAACTTTGGCTCAGAAAGGGGTGAATTATGCTGCCACAAAAGTCTTTGGTCACTTACTAAGTAGCAGCAAAAGTCTGACAGATAGCCAACTAGTATTTAAAAAGAAATTAAAGTAATTTATGAATGGCAACTCCTTCTACAATGTAGATGAATTTTTAGATAAAACTTAAAAAATAAAAAATAAATAAAAAAAAAAATAAAAAATCCTTAAAATATTGATTGTCAAGTATAGACTACATTTACTAAACTGACACGTTCCACATCACTACGAAATGTCGTATATATGATCTATGGAACAAGTATTAATCTAATCTAATCTAATCCAGCGACATGGCCGTGTGTCCTACGTGAGCGACAACTTCTCGCTACAAGATGGCCGTAGAAGCGATCAGCTGTTTCTAATATTTGGCACCCGTAAATCGTAGAATAACGATGTCTTTAGAGTATATTTACTTTATGACAAAGACGTAAAAAGTGTGCTGTGCATTAAATTTACAAAGTAAAGAATGTTCATGGACCATTTCATTCATAACTTCAAATACGAAAACAGTGAAGATCACCAGCCAAATGCTTTTGTGACTACAAACCATCAACAACTGAATAAGTACCAAATGAGTCTTATTGTAGGACGACAGTAAATCATTTAATCAAAATAAACATTTTTATTGCAAACACATGTATCCCACTGAAGGCCTGCATTGAATTCCTACTGAAACATTGTTGTTGTTGTGGTCTTCAGTCCGGAGACTGGTTTGATGCAGCTTTCCACAATACCCTATCCTGAGCAAGCCTCTTCATCTCCACATAAGAACGGCAACCTACATCTGTCTGAATCTGCTTACTGTATCCATCTCTTGGTCTCCCTCTGCGATTTTTACCCCACACACTTCCCTCAAACGCCAAATTCACAATTCCTTGATGTCTAAGAATGTGTCCAACCAATCTATCCCTTCTTTTAGTGAAGGTATGCCAGAAATTTCTTTTCTCCCCAATTCTGTTCAGTACCTCCTCATTAGAAACATTATAACAAGATATTTTATTCAGAAATGTAATTTTACACACATCTCGTGTGACATCCTAGTGTTATCTCTCTGGAGTAAGTTTGATGTTACTGCAAATGCTTAAAAAGCACGCAAATGTAATTGTTCAAAAGACGTTCATCATTGTGCAAATCTGTGGTGTCGCACAAGTATGAAGTGCGCGCCACGTACTTTCGCCGCGCGCCGCCATGCACGCACGGCGCGGCGTTCTTACGACGTCGGCCACGAGCGCCTTCTGCTGCTATCCCGCTCGTGGCCACCACTGAACGACTTCGTTCACTTGGGAATCAGATAGGCACCAGTTAAGACTTGGCTATCGGATAGGCACTAGGAATCATCAGTAGGCAGGCCTCTATCTAAACTATGTATCAACATTCTACTAGTCTGCTGAACTCCAAGTTAAGTAATGTATAATTTATATGAAATATATATATCTTGTTCTAATTTAGCCTAGTGTTCTAGTTTCTGCTGTCCCACTGGCTGCTCACCTCCATACCTGCACACACGTGCATCCTACCTCCTGTGTCGGTCTCTCTTTACTCGGCCACTGACACCTACGACAACCGGCGGAAACGAGACACAAAAGTGGCGACGATCGATTCAAAAAAATCAAACTATGACTCAGAATAAAAACAAAAGTCTGTCATATTAAAAACAATTAAAAAATTTAATTTCACTCTTATTTAAAGTCCAAAAGAAAATTTACGAGATTTTTAGACACTTCTTATCCCAATCCAAATTCTTAATTACATGCACAACTGTAATTTTATACGCTGTTATTTCAGAAACAGTTGCAGTTTCATAAACTTCAGGAATTATTAGCTCGCAGAATTCTGGCAACATCCTTTATTACCTCGACAAGCAGACGATTCTCAACGAACTCGACACTTTGTCGCGCGTGCGACAGCGACAAGATTCAAGCAGGTTTGAGATTCAAACGTCGTTAATTGTCGCGTCTGACGCGCAGCGCTGCAGACGTCTCACGTAGGACAGATCCGTAGCGATACACGCTGTTGAGATTGGTCGCTTGAAGCTGTCGCGCGCTTTTGTCGTCCACGTAGGACACGGCCTAAGACGGCGCCTCGCTGCAGAGCGCTCCATTGCCCGCCGTCGAAGGTTCGAGTTCTCCCTCGGGCATGGGTGCGTGTGAGTTGTCCTTGGTATATATTAAAGTAGTTTGTAATCCTGCGGAGTGATAACCGCTGCAGTTAAGACCCTTGGATTTACAAACATATGAACATTTCTGCCAGTGCAGTCTTCCTCTGTGAAACAGCTTTGAAAAAGACATTCAAAAATTCGGCCTTTTGTGTGTCATCCTCTGCTTCAACATAATTAAGGTCACAGAGCGTCTGGTTATCTGGTTGCGCCCCGTTCACCGATTTGACGTAAGACCAAAATTTCTTAGGAGTGTCTGCCAAGTCTGTACATTAAATATTGCTCACAAAGTCGTTGAACGCCTCTCGCATGGCAGCCCTTACACTGATTTTGGCATCATTTAAGTTTTGCTTGTCTGCAAGACTTTGGCTACGTGTACATTTTCTGATTCTCTGATCTCGATGGTCATCCAGGGTATCGCAGAATATTGATTCATTTTTGAATGTACTGCAACATCATTTATGACTAGTCAATGCTTCCCGGTCGCGGAATTATTCCAAATGCACTCATTTGAGTTGTGGTGTAGGCAGCAGCCTATACGCAGGAAAGTAATTTCAAAGTCCAGCTGCTGCTAGTCCTTGAACAGTGGTTGCGCGGACGAATGTTGTTGCCGTGTTCTCCAGCGGCAAGCGCAGCGGGCATTGGTTTCTATGAGCTCGGTGCACAATACGACGATCGTTCCCAGTGCTAGTCAAACATAGTCGGCCACACCGTTGACGTCGAGTATCCTAATGCCTGCCTTCATTTTCCCACACGAAGGCGACATCGAAGGTATGTTGCGACCAGCTGACGAAATCAAGATCTACAATGAGGCTACTTTCATGCTGTGTCAGGTCGTCATTGAATAACACGAATACATTCTAGTGACCACTCTGCGTCACGGAGAATCACACAAATCGAATCATAGACGTATAGATGGTGAGTACACTGACTTAGCAAATGTCACTGTGTAGTGTGGCCTTGATGACGTAGGTGTGTTATTTTATTTTCCACGCCCCCCCCCCCCTGGCGCCCCCCTGTGTCAGCATCAGTTGTGTATTAGACCTGATTATTTATCGTATGGCATTACATGACAGATATAAGAAATTACTCAGATAACACATATAAAAAATACAACATGTCAATCATATACAGATAATAAAAGGTATGATGTAACAGTCAAAGACGAATATGTATATGACAAGTACAAATGTGTATAACTGAACTAAAATAATAACAAATGCATATAAATTAACAAATAGGACGCTTTCCTAGATTGATGTATAGGTGTTTAATCCAGTCCAGTGCTGCGGGCCTAGCAGTGACAAACTGATTCCAGTCTCCTTGAAAGGCTCTGAGCTTACAGTTCGTAACAATGTGATTCACTATTTGTTGTGCACCACAGTCACATGAGGGAGATTGTCGATAACCCCATCTATACAGGGTGAATCACCTTTTTTTCGCAAAGGATGGGGCCCTTCCACGCCCGCACCAACGTGGTGACCATCACAAAAGTTCTACTGTCACCTCCGTATTTGCTTAGTCTGCTAAGGTGGATCACGGGATGTGGGAACCGCGATGTTATCCGTACGTCTGGGCACGATCACCCATTAATATGGTGCATCTGGAGATAGAATTGGTCGAAAGGTATACGAAGGGTAAAGGTATGTAAGGGCAGAAGAAAAAAAGTGCCAAGGCAAGAGCCAAGGGAAAAATACCTCTGCGACAGTGGAGTAGGTTTTAAGGGCAGTAACGGTATGCTATCTGCGACAGATCATGCAAGGTTTGGTCTGTTAGTAGAGGGTACATCTCGGTACCATTAACTTTGCTAGGTTTGTCATAAAGAATCAGTCCGGTTGATGCGAGGTTCTGCTGCAGCTGAGCTCCTGTGAAGTCTCCTGGGTCGGCTGCGGCAGAATACCTGTGAACATAGCCAAGTTTGTCATGATAGTTAGACAGTTCGGTCAGAGAACTGGCTAAATATGTGGGACTGTATAGGTTTGTTTGTGTTCAGTGCGCTGAATATGGTTTCCGTGCCTTGCCTGTTGGTCGGCTGTGAGCTCAGCTGGCATTGCCAGTCAGTCTGCTGTTCTGCAGGGGTTCGCCATGTTCATCGTGTTTGCGAGTTGGTGGTCCCTATGACCGTAGGTGGTTAGTCTCTGAGGAGAAGTGTTTTGGGTCGTTTATGTTTCCACCTATGATTGTGATCGTAGTTCCCCAAGCGTAGAATGAAGGGATTGTTCGAGTGTCTCGAGTTTTTGTACAGTCGTGTGGCGAGTTTCTTGAATACCACCGAGAGGCGCTCTAGGCGGTATTCATTGTGAAGATCCACGGTGCGTGTGTATCGTGGAGCGTTGCTTATGATGCGTAGTACCTTGCTCTGTATGAGCTGCAGGCGGCGCAGCCGTGTTGGCGCCGATGAATCACCTAACACATGCACCACAAATATTGCGGAAACGAAAAGTGCCATTGATGTGCAGTTTTCACAGAATGGATTGGTAGTCAAGGACTCGTATTGTTAGAAAATAAACAAATTGTAAAACTACCTAAGTGTATTTTTTATGCAAACATACAATTTTTCAAATGGAACAATGGTTGTTTCTATCATGCATTGGAATTTTTGACACCAGCTGTGTACAAAGAATTTTGAATGACATTTTTATCACGTTTAGTTTGGCATCTACAACCATTCAAAGTTTTGGGGGCGGAGGCTATGACAGCGTAGCTAACTGGCTGGTGGTCATGAGACAGTGGGCCATGCCCCAGCGGCTAGCCACTCGGCCAGTCTGCTACGCTATCACAGTCTCCGCCCCCAAAACTTTGAACGACTGTAGCTTCCGAACTAAACGTGATAAAAAAAAAGTCATTCAAAATTCTTTGTACACAGCTGGTGTCAAAACTTCCAGAACATGATAAAAACAACCATTGTTCCCTTACAAAAACAGTATGTTTGCATAAAAAATACACTTCCTAAGTAATATTTCAATCTGTTTGTTGGCTAAAATTCGATCCCCTGACTACCAATCCATTCTGTGAAAACCGCACATGCATCACACTTTCCGTGTCCGCAGTGTTTGCGGTGCAAGTGTTAGGTGATTCACCCTGTATAAGGTGTCAGCACATCTTCCGTTGCTTGTTCGGACCTTCTGAGATGTGGTGGTGCTACAGTCGGCGTCAGCTATGAAGGCGGCCCAGTGTTCAGCCATCCTCCATTACCGCAGTGACAGCCAATAATGTTCATTCTGTAGGCGCATGGCTGGCCGCGAGTTACGCAATCTTTCTCCCGCAGGCTCAACGGTAGACGTTCGGCCGTAGCTCCTCCCTCCACGCTTCCCCTACCGCTCCGCCTCTATGTGCAGAAGCGCCTTCTTACATGACGCCAACTATAGTCAGTCATTTGTCCGCCCACTAGTATGCTTTAACGGAATCTACACACCGTCCAGCTGCTACAAAATACAGGGTGTCCAGAAAAGAACTCTCTGATTTCAAAATTAAATATCTCGAAAACAAAGATCGATAGAAGAATGCAGTAAACGGTTTGTTTATTGTGAAAGCTGTAAGAAGTTTATACTGCAGTTTGAAATAAGTTACAAAAGCTGCTAACAGATGGCACTGTAATCGCCGTACGTAATGCCTAGTATAAATAGTGATCCGAGGCCCAGAGCGATCAGTTCCACTATTGAAACGTGAAAGGAGGTTAGCGTACCGAAGGAAGAGATTAAAACCATGTACTCCATTGAACAACGTATTTTTCTGGTGCTAGAGTACCACAAGTTAGAAGAGAGTCCTACGGCAATAAGGCGAAGTTTTCAAGCACGATTTAATGTTCCAAAAGGACCCGATGCGAAAACCATTCGTACGCTCTTCGCAAAATTTCAACGAACAGACAGCGTAACTGATGATCTAGTGTGGCATGTTGGCCGCAAGCAAACCGCAGTTGCGCCTGAAAATATCGCCACAGTTTCTGGAATTATTTAGCGAGATCCAATGTCATCCGTCCGTAGAATTGCATCTCAGATTGGTTTGAAGCGTTCCACACGCAGAAAATACTGAGAAAATTCAAAATTCAAACGCACCCGGCCATACCCGTACGAGCTGTGCAACAAAGGGTTGCCTTTGCTAATCAGATGCTAACAATGATTGATAGTGAAGGATTTGATGTTGGCTGCATCTGGTTTACAGATGAAGCACACTTCCACCTGAATGGATAATGAACAAGCAGAACTGGCGATTTTGGAGTTCCTAATAGCCATATTGGTGTGAAGCGAAACCCCTGTATTCTCCTAAAGTTACTGTGTGGGCTGCAGTATGTAGCAGAGGCATTATTGGCCCTTTTTTCATTCGAGAAACGGTCACTGGTGCACGTTACATTGCAATTTTGGAACAATTTGTCGCCACACAGCAAGCGTTAGAGGATCGACCAGGTACTGAATGATTTATGCAAGATGGAGCCCGACCACATCGTACCGAACAAGTGTTTCGCTTTCTTGAGGAATACTTCGGGAATCGAGTCATTGCTTTGGAATATCCCAAATTTACTGGTGCAGGCATGGATTGGCCTCCATATTCGCCGGATTTGACTCCCTGTGACTTTTTTTGTGGGGCACAGTGAAAGACATGGTCTACCCGAAGCATCCCGCCACGCTGGACGAGCTTGAATCGGCGATCTCTATGGCATGTGAATCCATTTCGGTTGAGACATTACGAAATGTGATGGCAAATTTCATTCTTCGTTTGCGCCACCTCTGTAGTGCCAATGGTGAACATTTTGAAAACATTGTGATGTCATTGTTTGCAAAGAGTGTTTTCATACGATTATTTCACTTATGTATGCTGATATGAGCTGTACAGCGTACAGCGCCAATTTGTTAGCAGCTTTTGTAACCATTATTTCAACCTGCTGTATAAACTTCTTACAGCTTTCACAATAAACATACCGTTTACTGCATTCCTCTATCGATCTTTGTTTTCGAGATATTTAATTTTGAAATCAGGGAGCCCTTTTCTGGACACCCTGTAAGACGTGTGAGCTGACCCCTCTAGTTAAGGTAATGTCGAGGTAATTGATGGTTTCGTTAATTTCGTGATCTTAATTTTTGGGTAAGAAGCATTCATTCTCTGCGCCCTGTTATTAGCATCTCTGTGATCTGTTGAAATGATGAAATGTCATCATCCACATAGTGGTAGTGGCAGAGAATTATGTTCGCTATTGCACGCCTTGCGGGAATGGTCGAACGGTCTGTCACGGATTGCGCCGGCGCTCCCGTCGAAGATTAGAGTTCTCCGTCCCTCGGGCATGTGTGTGTGTGTGTGTGTGTGTGTGTGTTGGCCTTATAAGTTACTTAAAGTGGTCAACGCCGTGTTACGTCAGTTTTCCTTGTTCATTTCACACATTTAGCACTTCAGTCTGGGTATGCACTTGTCATGTGCCGCAGCCGCAGCACTTCCTGGTCCTAGAGACGCCGTCTGTTTCCTGGTAAGCGGTTCATTGTAGGATTCCTACCACACACTTTTAATAGTTTGTTTTTACGCAGTTTATACTGACCACTTACTGTGAGATTGTTGACCATGGGTAGCAATTTTGACCGTAATCTGTTCTCGATTTTAGACTCACATTGCTGGTTTCTTCGTAATGGACAAATCGGGGATGTTATTTATAAATGACGCCCACACCCTATTGTGATAGTATTTTAGCAAGGCCTCCTGAAAGCTGGACGCTGTTTTCTAAATATCATGTAATCATTTTGCTAGTAAGAACTTTCGGCACTCCTTTTCGAAAATTTTAAACAGTTTTTAAAAAATGTTATCAAATACTTACAAAATTCTAACTTATTGGTACTTTTAGATACTCCAGTTATTAATTCAGATGTATTTCCTATTCACAGATGTCACCTGAAGATGCATCTACACCGATGTGAAACTGGTTGTTTCTAAATAAACACGTCTTAACAGCTTTTCTTCCCTGAGACTTTCTGCATTTTATATCTTCTTTACTTTGGCCATTAGAAGTTATTTTGCACCCAAACACTAAAACTCATCTTCACTAATCCCAACCATATCTAACGTTAACCGAGCCATTTCTCTTTTCAAATTTTCTAACTTACCTACCCAATTAAGAGATAGAACATTCCAGGATCCGATCCGCAGAATTCCTGGTTTTATATATATATATATATATATATATATATATATATATATATATATATGACGACAGCCTCCTGATTAGTTCCCGCCAGGAGATCCGTATCGGAGACTATTTTTTTTCCTCCGGAATATTTTACCCAAGCAGACGCCGTCATCGTATATACATGCGGTAGAGCTCCATGTCCTCGGGAAAATTAACGACTGTAGTTCCCCCTTATTTTCAGCCACTGGCAGTAACTACATGGCAAAGCCACATTAGCTGATGTTACAAGGCCAGCTCAGTCAATCATCCAGACTGTTGCCCCCGTAACTACTGAAAAGGTTGCTGCCCCTCTTCAGACACGTTTGTCTGGTCTCTCCACAGATACCCCTACTGTGGTCGCACCTACGCTACAGTACGGCTGTCTGTATCACTGAGGCACGCTAACCACCCCCACCCCGGCCTTGTCTGAGGTTCATGAGGGTGGTACTGACAGACAAGGAATTGTCTCAATAAATTATACTATTTGAGTACCTGTAGTCTATGGTCATAGAAAATAACTATACATTAGTGTACCTTCTACCTTTACATAGATAGACATAAAGGGTATCGAATACTTCCTTAACTAAGACAAATCAGTTTCCTAGGGCTTAACCCATTACAATAGGCACAATGTAAATAAGTTTACCACATCTAGAGATGCAAATATTGAAAGACGACCGTCTGTCATCTTCCATACATTTTTTTTGTTTGTATATTTCTGTAAAGTAGTAATTTATTTAATGTCGCTATATTATCATTTTGTTAAAACTTGAACCCCACTCTTTTCAAGGCTTGAGGAATAGCATTTTTATTTCATCTGTTAAAATATTAGTTAATATGGCTAGATTTTTCTTATTTTGTTATGTTAATAATTTATTATCATATTAATTAATGTGGCATCAGTATGGCTTCTCCACTACGCCACTGTCCCTGTTAGAATGTGCAGTTGTACATTTAAGAGCGTAGTAGAAGCTATGGCTGTCTGAATGTGGGGAGTGATAGCTCACTTTGCATCGTTCTCTCTGTCTCAGTATCGATATCTGCTGATACTACCAAAGAGGTTTCTACACCCTTTGGTTACAGTCCAGTCAGCGAGTCTTCTTTAGCGTGAGTATTGCTGTCCGTCCCCACCACCACTGTTTCTTGGATTTTCTGGCTTCCGGTCGTTTTCCACGGCCCGGTGGCCGCTCCGTCTGATCATTCTGGGTTGGTCTTCTGGTGAGGTAAGTTTGGTTCTGCTCTTTCTTTTTAGATGGTAGCGTTTCATTGACTAGCATGTTTAACTTAGATTCGTGAACTTAGAATCAATTTTTGGAATATTTTCTCCGATCGTATTCAGAAATGTGTTCTCGTTTTTCAATTCAGTGATTTCCAATAGATAAACGCGGTGTATGTGATTCTAGTGCGGTTTGATAACGGCCTGATGTGTTAAAACCTTTTGTGATCATGTGGCGGTGTATAAACCCTGTGAAAATACTTTCTAGCTTTGTGGGGCCCGATTTCTAATAGGTGATATGTTCATTTATACAGTGCATGTAAAAATCTTCTCATCGTTTCCTTCCATGAGTGATAAGTGTTCCACGTGGTTGGTTCATAGAACAAAGCCTTCAGCTTCCAGTATTGTTTGTTCCATGCCCATCAGGCAAGTAACTATGCAGGTATCCTTCTGATTTCCACAAATATTTCGCGATCTTCTCTTCCTGCCTATTTTAATGTTGCTGTTTCTTCTCCGACTTGTAGTACGAACTTCGCCTGAGTCAGTAATTCTCTCTGAGCCTTGTACTACGTCCTTCAATAGCTTGCTTACGTAATTTTAAACACTTCTATGGGTTGCATGCTGTAATTCTTAATTTTTTATTTTTCCGACTTTGTAATTATTTAATTTTTGTGGTTTTTCTGACACTGGGCTTCATCCGTCTCTGTAATCGCCCCCTATCGCGTGTAGTTGTATTTTATTCGCTTCAAAATATAATTCTAAGCATTTCTATGGGTTACATGCAGTAGTTAATTTTATTTATTTTTCGGAAACTGAATTTATTCAATTTTACCGGTTTTCGGAACCACGTGGGTCCGAGTTCCGACTTCCAGGGTTTACAGCTAGTCGCCTGAATTCACACCAGTTCTCATATAAAACCAATACCTAGATCGATTTCTAACAGACTGCAACTTAAGAATCCACCGTGCTTTTGTATAATGAATCCGACTTTCAACCACTTCACCTTCAGTGGAGTGCGTTCATGTAACATAGCCGTGCGTCGCCGTTAACGTGTTTGCTCGCAGTCCAATTCAGATGTAATTTAATTTGGCTATACACACTCGCCATCTCAAAACAGGCACGACAGACCAGAGCCAGCTTCAAAGTGTTTTTGTATATTGCGTTTTGTGCTACCTCCGACTTGCTGAATTTCGCCTACGATAGCGGCGCCTGCTTCCGCCTCGTCTCAGCACGCTGATTGTGGTGAGTTTCGCTGTGGAATTGCGTGTATGTGAGAGAATGAGTATTGTTTGTGAATCCTTCCCCCCAGTAGCGTTAAATCATGTATAATTTAGGCTGGGCATGTAAGAGATGCATTTTTATTGGGTTAAAGAAATTGGTTCTCCATTTTGCTTGTTTTCAATCTGAATAAACAAGTTTAAGTTTAGCATAATCCATAAGTTGCCTATAAATTGTAGTTTTAGAGCACCTTCCCTCTTTTATTTAATATTGTTCTTCACAAGTGCTGAGAACTAGTTCAGATGCAATTATCTTCTTATATCTAAATTCCGTTGCGCCATAAATGATTTCTTAGCCACCTTTCTAATATAACTTTGTGGTGGCTTGCTTATTAATGCCTGTGTGTAATAACGTGTGAGCTGCTATGTATATTGACCACTGTAGTATTAACTTCCTGTTATTGAAGTAATTTGAAACGAGTCAGTTCTCAGTTTGGGCCAGGGAACAAGGCTTTATAGCAGGGAGTAACCAGTAGTTCACACGGATCTTATTTACTACTTTTAGTGATAAAACAAGGCTCTTGTTTTGTACAGTGGTCGACTTTTAATATGAAATCACCTGGTATGACAGTATCTTTAGCTTAGTCTGTAATTTCATTTGTATTTGTTAGATTATAATGTACATAAAAACGTTTTTAAACTTTGTGCTAGGCTAGCATTAATCGGAGCATTAAGACTTTGCCTTCTGTAGCGTATAAGCCTCATGGATTTGTCGTTTTTATGCAGCTCTATCTGGGCACAAGCATCCGCTGTTTACGGATTCATGGCGGTATTAAACCTTTTTTTCCCTGTAGAAAAAATATGAATTTTTGATTTTTTGTTTTAGTTGAGTATAAAATTTTTTGTTCGATCTAGAGCTGTTTCGTTATTCCCGTTATCAGAGCAAAAATGTTCAGTTTTATTGACGCTGTTTTCGTCACTGATAAGGATCACAGTGTTGCCTTTATGCTCCCTTGTGATAAATGGTTTATGTCTCTTTAACTTTTTATTTAAATTATCTACAATCTTACTTTCATTATTATGTTTACTTTCTTATCGCAACTGTGTTTTTACGCTTTGGTGACGTTGACTGCTACGTTATTCTGTTTATTAGAGAAAAGCTTTGCTACAGCACTAGAACAGCTGACCTCTGTTATAACGGACATGAAATTGTGAATGCGAATTATCGAGTTGTTCAGCTTCAAATATCATACATATTTATAGAGAATGAAAAGTGCTTCTATGAAAGAACAGCAGGTGAATACGGCCAGTTTAAAGATATTCCTGTCTTATTCCTTCTGTCAGACACAATGTTTTTTTATGATGGCTTGCAAATATTTTTTTCTTCTCTCAGTCCTTAACCTATCGTTAAGGGACCTGGACGTGAACGGGATGCATTTTCCTGCCTTGCTCTTGATCTACAATGCTCAATGACATTGGCTCGAGCTGTAATAGGAAATTTATTGAAATATGTGTTGTAGTTTAAGAATTACAATATTTTGCCTAATACATGTTTTTATAATACACGTTCGCAGTCTAGAGCCATTTTCTAGTGCATCGTAATAGTATTTAGACTACGGCATGCTGTTGTTCAAATGTTCAAATGTTTGTTAAGCTTATGGGACTTGACTACGAGGTCATCAGTCCCTAAACTTACAAACTACTAATGAACTACTTACGAACTAGGACGCCACAAATATCCATGCCCGAGGGGGGATTCGAACCCCCGACCGTAGTGGCCGTGCTGACCGTGACTGGAGCGCCTCAGTCACCTCGGCCACCGCGGCCGGCCATGCTGTTGTCAGCATTTGTAGGAACACATCATACCTGTTGTTTTGTTCTTTGGAGTATATCTGAGGAAGTAAAAAAAAACCTTCATTCCATTCTTCAATTGGGAGAAATTTGTTAAACACTAAACCATTAAGAAGATATATGTACCTATTGTACTGAAAATGTAGTTTCAAGAAAATGAGAAAAGAATGTTCGTAATGTTTTTGATTCGCCGAATGCCTCTTTTAGGACATTCCAGTGCCATAACCTTGCTGGCCAGCTGCTTCTTTATCCTCTGCAGACTTTTTCAGGACTCTTTTCCTTACTCTGAACTCTTTAGTGGTGGGTTCAGCAGCCCTTTCAGCTTCAACTAGTGGCTGACGATCTATTGCAGTCAGAGCAGCTATCATATCATTTCCTGGTTGGGTGCCTCATTTGTCCATTACTTTTGTCCTGCTAATTGCACCATCATTGAAACAGATCCATCACACCTATTTTGAGTACTGTCCACCCAGAAACACTGTTTTCTGCATTCGTTGCCACACGCAACTGTTGAAGCTCTCATTAGTATTTTGTGTACGGTCATGTAGACATTATGGTAACTAATGTTTTTATCTGTAAGGTCCCTGTATATTGGCTTTATGGTTTCTATGACTGTCGCAGGCGTGGAATGTTTATGGTGATATCGCTTGCCTGAAGCATCAGCGTGGCCAGTGTGCAGACATTTGTTCAAAGAGCGTTTAAGACTACAATAACTAAATAATAAACCACACATTTTTTAAACGTGAGAAATTTGTCTTTCAAATGGAGACAAATGTTTGTTTCGATTTTTCGGTCATTTTCACGTCCAGGTCCCCTTAATAAATGTTCATAGGCTGTCATACTGTACACGAGACAACGTTTTAGCTAGTCCTGCCTCGTCTTAAAAGAATTAAGGGTCACTCAGAATCGGAACCAATCATGAATTATGTACTTTTCGACTCCTAGGAACGGAAATTCTGCTTATTCACAGATCCATTTCTGTGGTGTGCCTCGTCTTCTAGGAAACCAATCAACAAACATCCGTCTCTTCCCATGGTCGGCCTCTTACAGATGCTACATTAACTGAATGTTGTAAGGTTGGTAATGGAGATCATCCTGGAGAATTCTCTTTGCTGAAGAACATCCTCTGCCCAGTTTTTGGGAACGGCGAACAACCGATTTCAGTGGACTAACACCCAGCCTGGCACAACTGTCACGATCCATCGCAATGTTCTGCTCTGATAAGCCATAACCATCACCACCACGCTCAGGGCTTTGAAAGTTCACTGTCTAACCCTTTTCATTGAACTGTTTCACGAATCTGCGACCTCTTGATTCATCCGGTGCTTTATTTCGCCATTGAATCGACAGTTGCTGCATAACTTTCTCCGTTCCGATAAAGTGCTGTCGTATTTAGCATACATTGCACAATAGTAAACTGCTCCATGACTAGACACAGATTTGAGAAATTCCAGAAATTCAGAGTAAAGCGACACTCGGAAGTTTCTTGGATACATAACAACACAAAACAATGTCGAAACCGACAGACAAATCCAACGATCCAAAACTGGCGGTCTTTTTCAATGGCCCGGTATTTCAGAGGGTGCTTAATTTTGATTAGCGTTTGTGAATTTGACTGTCAGCTAAGCTGACGCTTACTATAGATGCAGAGGACATGGAGGACGTGAGAGGGGGATATGTTACATTGCTTGTGTTCTAGCAGTCACGACACGTAGTTATCAAGTGCTGATTATAACTTGCATAGAAGTAACAAAAATTCGTGAACTCGCAGTATAGTGTTGGTAATCTTCAAATCGTGTCCATACTTGTACAGGACGAAAAATACCATCGCTGGACAACAGACGAATGCGTCCAGCTCGAAGATCTAAAAGGACAGAATTAGCCTCTCGACTAATCTAGCAGCTTCAAAAACACTTAAATAAAAATATCTTCACATATTTGTATTCATCTACATCTACATAGATACTCTGCAAATCACATTTAACTGCTTGGCAGAGGGTTCATTGACCACTTTCATAACTTTTCTCTACCGTTCCATTCTCTAATAGCGCGCGGGAAGAAAACTCCTAAATCGTTCCGTTTTCGATGTGATTTCTATGTTATTGGGATGGTCATGTCTTCCTAAGTAGGTGGGTGCTAGCAAAATATTTTCACATTCAGAAGTAAAAGTCGGTGATTGAAACTTCGCAAACAGATCATGCCGCAATGAATAACGTCTTTCTTTTAATGATTTCCACCTCAAATCGTGCAATATTTCCGAACGCTTACCCCCCCCCCCCCCCGTAACGTGATAAAACAAAACGAGCTGCCCTTCTCTGAACCTTGTCAATATCTTCCGACAGTCCCACCTGGTGAGGGTCCCACAATGGGCAACAATACTCCAGGCGAAGACGCACAAGTGTGATGGAGGCAGTCTCTTTGGTGGAGCTGGTGCATCTTCGAAGCGTTCTGCCAATGAAACGTAATCTTTGGTTCGCCTTCACCACAATATTTTCTATGTGTTCTCTCCACTCTAAGTTGTTCGTAATTGTAACTCCTAGGTATTTGGTAGAATTTACGACCTTAAGGTTTGACTGATTTATCGCGTAATTGAAGTTCAGCGGATTTCTTTTAGTGGTCATGTCTATTACTTCACACTTTTCTTTATGTAGTCTTAATTGCCAATTTTTGTACCGCGTGGTGTAAGGTATCATGCTACAGTCTGGATTCCGCTTCATCCGGATGTTCGAGTCCAGAGTCGGGCATGGGTGTGGTCCTTAATGTAATTTAAAGTAGTTTGTAAGTCTAGGGAGTGATAACCATAGCAGCTTGGTCCAGTAGGTTTGCAAACATTTGAATCCTTAACATGGTGTGATACCCTGTATTACATTGTGATACATTATCAAACATTAAGAGGCACAGTATTGCATGAAGTCATGTGTCACATCACAGTACAAACTGTCCGTCACGTGACACAGATCGTATCACAACATGCGATGAGTGACATGAAGTTTCATATGCGAAAAAGTGGCGTAATGTGCCGAGACCTTACATACTACTCGCCGTATGACCAAATATAGGCCTATATGTTGCAGAACAGGAGACAGGGCGAGTCTACCAGGGGATTTTGTATGTGGCATCATGTGACATATTACTCACGTAAGACCTGATGTGATATGAAGGACACCAAACTATTTAACATGTGACATGGATAACAATACTAGAAATCAAAAGTGCTAATATGTCAAGATTTTTTAAATTAAATTCTTTTCAAGCTACCAGATGAGCAAGCTAGTTATCCTGTTTTACATCTTTGGCTCTGACCTAAGCACTAACAAGGGACACCTTCAACCTCGAACGATCAGAACCTCACGAAACCAAGCTTAGAATAGCAAACAATCATAAACAAAATAGTGGTGTGCGTCATTTCCATGCGAAACGCCGCACTTGTCTGCTGACGCCAATAGATGCTGGCATAGTGTAGCTGCACTAACCAGGGTTCCAGTTGCGTGACTTGTATTTGTCTCTTGGAGTGTTCGCAAGCGAATTACTGTGTAAACTGTGTACAGTGTACAGTGATATCTTGAAGAGAATTAATCGTACGCATGTGGTCCAAATATTAGGGACCACGTTGCAACTGCTGAATATGGAAATGACATCGGGATCGAGGATATGAAGTTCAGGGATATATTATATAACATCATAATTAAAAAATATAATGTCGACGACACAGAAATACACGACGTTAAGCTGGATAGATATACAGAATTTGAAGGACAGAAGGAACCTGAACCTGAAGATGGCTCTTTAAGCAGTACACGACATTCATCGCCAGAGGAATAAAACCTGTCAAGTCAGAGTGAGTACGAACCTTCGCCACCAAAAAAGATGAGGTCCAGTGTATCAAAGATACTGATGGCAGCGAACGAGAGAACATTTATGAGAACTGTTACAATCTTGGCTTCAATTCCAAGCCGGCCGCAGTGGCCGAGCGTTCTGCGGCGCGCCAGTCACAGCCTGCACGGCCACTACGGTCAGAGGTTCGAATGCCCCCTCGGGCATGGATATTTGTGCCGTCCTTAGTATAAGCTAGTTCGTAAGTAGTTTGTTAGTTTAGGGACTGATGACCCCGTAGTTAAGTCCCATAAGCTCTACAAACATTTGAACATTTCAATTCCTATAGCAAACTGATGAAGCATCATAAGTAAATCAGATTGTACATTGATTCTGAATTACGTGTCTAGGAAACGGGGAACAGGTGCTCGTTTCAAACGAAACAGACTGTCGCAATTACAACCCATAGAAGAGTATGTAATATCGCAATTTGATGGTGCAAGGAGGTATGGATCTACAGTTCACTATTGACATCTGCAGATGTGGTCACTAGAAGGGGCTAAAATGGTTGGTTGGTCAATTTCAAAGCATCCAATTCCTTTATCTACCATCTGAAGGCTGAAAATGGCATTTCTTCCAGCCATATTACTAGCCTACATTTGTTAAACGTAGGGCCACAGAATACGATAAATTATACTTCATAAGACACAACAGTTTGTGCGGAAGTGAAAATGTTTATAACAGAGGAGGGTGTAGAGAAAGGTAATGTTTGGAACGGCGACCAGAGTCATTCCAGTATGAAATGTCTTCAGCAACAGCACTGTCCTACAGAGGAGAGAAAACGACAGGTAGTGTGTTGCAGTTTGTACATGCTCTATCCACAGCTTCACAAATGATGTGGCTTTATCAATGGCAGGCAGACTAGGAAACAAGTTGCACATCTGTTTTTAAGAGACACAAGGCGCTTTCGGTCCAAATGTTTTAACGAAACTTGAAACAACCTGACCGCGAAACGTTCCCTTGGAGAAAACCTAAAGTGGAACAATGGCACAGAACACATGAAACGTTTTCTAACTTTGGTCCTTGGCGAACATGTACCAAATGAAAAGAGTCAATTGTTGTATGATTCCTGCGAGGTTCATGCAGATAGTACCCTTCTAGATGCAAGTTTTCCAAGCAAAGATTTTGCGCTGAAGATCTTGCCACCGAAAACAACGAAATATTGCCAACCCGTAGATGCTTACTACTTTCGTCAATATAAACTCTATATCAGAAGGATTATTCATTTTGTAAGACTACAAGTTGACAAACCACAACTGAAGGTACATGTTCGTTATTTCATCGTGAAACTTCACTCTGTCATTTACAACCACTTTGCTGCACCTAGGTATAAGCCTATGTTGCAATATACTAGGCGAAAGCCAGGGTATGACATTGACATACCAACATTATCTATCATCTGAAAATGTAATTAGTGTGGCTTTTGATATTGGACTGCGTGAATGCGAAAGTGATTTGGAATGTGATTAGTGAGGTGCGCACATTGTTCTCTGCCACTTTGTTTTAACCACTTCATCGAAATCCCGCATCTGCACTGTGAGGACTAATAGAAGCACTTTCAGATGTGTGGTACTGCTGTATATGTGTGTTTTCCGCTATTACAAGCAAAACGTTTTTGGCCTGCTGATTGAATATGTAATGATACACTGACGCCATTAAATTGTATATAATTTCTTTCCTATGGTATCGAATTATTGTTACTTTGTTTCTCTCCATTAAATTGTTACTCAAGGTACAATGCAACTTTTTGCACGTAAATGACCCACACCACTATTTTCTTTATGATTGCCTGTTACTCCAAGCATGGTATCGTAGGGTTCCAATCGTTCGAGGTCAAACGTGTCCCTCGTAAGACCAACACATACCTTCAACCAATAATCCTGTAAATCCTTTATTACTACACTTCTGACCATTAAATTGCTGCACCACGAAGACGACATGCTACAGATACGAAATTTAACCGACAGGAAGAAGATGATGGGATATGCAAATGACTGGCTTTTTAGAGCATTCACACAAGGTTGGCGCCGGTGGCGACACCTAAAACATGCTGACATGAGGAAAGCTTCCAACCGATTTCTCATACACAAACAGCAGTTAATCGGCGTTGCCTGGTAAAACGTTTGTTGTAATGACTCGTGTAAGGAGGAGAAATGCGTATCATTCCGACTTTGATAAAGGTCGGATTGTAGCCTATCGCGATTGCGGTTTATCGTATCGCGACATTTCTGCTCGCGTTGGTCGCAATCCAATGACTGTTAGCAGAATATGGAATCGGTGGGTTCAGGAGGGCAATACGGGACGCAGTGCTGGGTCCCAACGGCCTCGTATCACTAGCAGTCGAGATGGCAGGCATCTTACCCACATGGCTGTAACGGATCGTGCAGCCACGTCTCGATCCCTGAGTCAACAGATGGGGACGTTTGCCAGACTACAACCATCTACACGAACAGTTCGACGACGTTTGCAGCAGCATGGACTATCAGTTTGGAGACCATGGCTGCGGTTACCCTTGACGCAGCATCACAGACAGGAGTGCCTGTACGCAACGACGAACCTGGGTGCACGAATGGAAAACGTTATTTTTTCAAATGAATCCAGTTTCTGTATACAGCATCATGATGGTCGCATCCATCTTCTGAGACATCGCGGTGAACGCACATTGGAAGAGTGTATTCGTCATCCCCATACTGGCGTATCAGCCGGCGTGATAGTCTGTGGTGCCGTTGGTTACACGTCTTGTTCGCATCGATGGCAATTTGAACAGTGTCCGTTACATTTCAGATGTTACGACCCGTGGCTCTACCCTCCATTCGATCACTGCAAAACCCTACATTTCAGCAGGATAATGCACGACAGCATTTTGCAGGCCCTTTACGGGCCTCTCTGGATACGGAAAATGTTCGACTGCTGCCCTGGCCAGCACATTCTCCAGATCTCTCACCAATTGAAAACGTCTGGTCAATGGTGGCCGAGCAACTGGCTCGTTACAACAGCTAGGCAATACTCTTGATGAACTGTGGTATCGTGTTGAAGCTGCATGGGCATCTGTACCTGTACACGTCATCCTAGCGCCATGCATCCAAGCGGCATCCAAGCGCATTTCTAGCATCAAAATAGTCGTAGTAGCACCCTTAAAATATTTTCCCGCTTAATGGGTAAATTTCCGAAAATATCGAAACACGTGTCTTTCAAATTCCAAACAAAAATCTAAATCCGCAGTTTTGAATTTCTTGCTTCAAAATTGCCTTAAGAGCATTTCTTTCGGCAGTTTGCGAGGGTAAGCACGTAATAATAATTTTAATAATTACTATGCAAAGCAAAATGACTTCTTGCTTCACTAACCCCCATACTCTCGTACGGACACCCACTTCTTTTATATATATATTCTCTTATTTATTACGTAATGACGACTCAGTAACACAGTTCATCTTCAGTTCATTAACATATTTATTACAATCTTTTAAACAATATTTATACATCCGTCTTATCTAAAGACTATCTCAAGACTGCCTAATCATTGTCTTATTTGCATAGTAACTCTATATTCATAAATGTTCTTTGTTCACGGTGCTCCTCGGAACCCAGTACGATAAAAAAATCTCTTTGCTGCACCTTGTGCTGCCGCACCGAACCCATAAGAAAACCTTGAACAAAGAAAAAACCAACTCACACAACAGAATATATTTAAAATTAAAATGATACCTGAAATATCCCTTTTAACTGATACATTTGATCGTTTATTATTTACTTATTTGATGGAGTTTAATAATCCGTCCCTTTACAAGTTGGATAAAATTAGATATCTAGTATTAAAAAAAGATTATCTATATATTGAACAGTTTTGATGGTATGCTTTGCGTATCGGACAGTTTTCCCTCGCTGTACGCAAGAGCTGAATAATATTGGCACTGTATACAGGCCAGCGAACTATTCATGTCAGCAAGTGTTTCGCATTGAAGTCTCTCAAAAGCTGCCTTCTTCAACGCACGTGACTCCGTGTCCTCTAAAAGAAGTAATGCGAAGCGATACCGATAGCCAAAAGATTCCCCAGATGGGCGCGAAATACGCCGACAGTCTCTCGCCGCCGCTAACCGGTGTTTGCAGACCACTTAGGAGCCACTCAGCTCCTCGTTACCTTCTCGGATACCCGGCTAATATGTCTGACAGTAAAGGCAGACAGATTGTTTCCCAGGGTACTTATCCACTGCTTGCAGTCAGTGGCCGCCACAGTTGGGACCGTGTAGTAACGAGGGTGACACACAACCCCTAATCACTTTTACTTTTGCCAGAATCACAGTCATGAAATATTTTCTGTCGCTCTTTTTTTTTTTTTTTTTTTTTTTTTTTTTTTTTTTTTTTTTTTTTTTTTTCTGCCATTTGACTGTAGCAGTATTAAAAAAAGAAACCACTAACATTGCCGAGGTGGGGAGGCTTGCGTGCCTCAACAATGCAGATAGCCTGCCATAGGTGCAACCACAGTGGAGGGGTATCTGTGGAGAGGCCAGACAAATGTGTGGTTCCTGAAGAGGGGCAACAGGGGCAACAGTCTGGATGATTGACTGAGCTGGTCTTGTAACATCAACTAACATGGCTTTGCCATGCATTTACTGTCGACGGCTGAAAATAAGGGGGAACTACAGTCGTTAATTTTCCTGAAGACATGAAGCTCTACCGCATGTATATACGATGACGGCGTCTGCTTGGGTAAAATATTCCGGAGGTGAAATAGTCCCCCATTGGATAGGTTTAAGTTAGATATAGTTCGGTGGCAGGATGTACAGAATTTCTGGTCAGGTGAGTACAGGGTTATAAATACAAAATCAGTTAGTGGTAACGCAGGAGTAGGTCTGATAATGAATAATAAAATAGGAATGCGGGTAAGTTACTATGAACAGCGTAGTAAACGCATTATCGTAGTAAAGATAGACACGAAGCTCTACCGCATGTATATACGACGACGGCGTCTGCTTGGGTAAAATATTCCGGAGGTGAAATAGTCCCCCATTGGATAGGTTTAAGTTAGATATAGTTCGGTGGCAGGATGTACAGAATTTCTGGTCAGGTGAGTACAGGGTTATAAATACAAAATCAGTTAGTGGTAACGCAGGAGTAGGTCTGATAATGAATAATAAAATAGGAATGCGGGTAAGTTACTATGAACAGCGTAGTAAACGCATTATCGTAGTAAAGATAGACACGAAGCCAACACCGACCACAGTAGTGCAAGTTTATATGCCAACTAGCACGGCCGATGTTGAGGATATCGAAAAAATGTATGAGCAGATAAAAGAAGTCATTCAGAAAGTTAAGGGAAACGAGAACTTGATTGTGATGGGGACTGGAAATCGGTAGTAGGAAAGAGAAGAGAAGGAAATGTTGTTGGTGAATATGGACTGAGAAAAAGAAATAAAAGAGAAGATCGCTTGGTAGAAATTTTACCCAGAGCACAATTTAATGATCATCAACACTTGGTTTAATAATCATGAAAGAAGGCTGTATACGTGCAAAAGACTAGGAGACACTGGAAGGTGCCACATTGACTTTATAATGGTAAGGAATAGATTTAGAAACCAGGTTCTAAACTGTAAGACATATCCAGGGGCAAATATAGACTCTGACCATAACTTATTGGTTATGAACTGCAGATTAAAACTTAAAAGATTGCAGAAAGGTAGAAAGGTCAGGAGATGGAACCTGGGCAAATTGAATGAACCAGAGGTGGTTGAGAGTTTCACATGGAGCATTAGGCAAGGGCTGGCTGAAACGGGGGAAAGTAATACAGTAGAAGAAGAGTAAGTAGCTCTGAGAGATATGGTAGTGAAGGCTGCAGAGGACCATATAGGCAGAAGGACAAGGCCTAATAGAAATCCCTGGATAACAAAGGATATACTGAACTTAATTGATGAGAGGAGAAAATATAAAAATTCAGCAAGTGAAACAGGAAAAAGGGAGTACAAACGTCTGAAAAATGAGACTGACAGGAAGTGCAGACTGGCTAAGCAGGAGTGGCCACAGGGCAAATGCAGAACCGTAGAAGAATGCATAACTAGGGGCAAGATAGATACCGCCTAAAGGGAAAATAAAAGAGATATTTGGTGACAAGAAAAGCAGCTGTATGAATATCAAGAACTCAGACGGAAAACCAGTACTAAGCAAAGAGGGGAAATCTGAACTGTGGAAGGAATATACAAAGGAAATAAACTTGAAGGCAGTATTCTAGAAATGGAAGACGAAGTGGAGGAAAATGAGATAGGAGATATGATACTGCGAAAAGAATTTGACAGAGCGCTGACGGATTTGAGTCGAAACAAGACCTCAGGAGTAGATGATATTCCGTCTGAACTGCTAATATCGTTAGGAGAGCCACTCATGAAAAAAAAATGTTCCACTTGATATGCAAGATGTATGAGACAGGGGAAATACCCTCCGACTTCAAGAAGAATATTGTAATTCCAATTCCAAAGAAAGCAAGTGCAGACAAGTGTGAAAATTACAGAACTATCAGTTTATTAAGTCATGGGTGCAAAATAAACGAATTATTTACAGACGAATGGAAAAACTTGTGGAATCCGACCTCGGCGAAGATCAGTTTGGATTTAGGAGAAATGTTGGAACACGGGAGGCAATACTCACATTACGACTTATCTTAGAAGATAGGCTAAGGAAAGGGAAACCTATGTTTTAGCGTTTGTCGATTTGGAGAAAGCCTTTGACAATGTCGACTGGAATACTCTTCCAAATTCTGAAGGTATCAGGGGTAAAATATAGGGAGCGAAGAGTTGTATTCAATTTATACAAAAACCAGACAGCCGTTATTAGAGTCGAAGGGCAAGAAAGGGAAGCAGAGGTTGGGAAGGGAGTAAGACAGGGTTGTAGCCTTTCCCCAATGTTGTTCAATCTGTACACTGAATAGACAGTGAAGGAACGGAAGGAGAAATTTGGAGATGGCATTAAAGTGCAGGGAGAAGAAATAAAAACATTGCGGTTTGCCAATGACATAGTAATTCCGTCAGACATCGCAAAGGATCTGGAAAAGCAATTGAATGGAATGAACAGTGTCTTGAAAGGAAGTTATAAGATGAACATTAACAAGAGTAAAACGAAGGTAATGGAATGGAATGTCAGAAAATCAGGCGATGCAGAAGGAACTAGATTACGTAATGAGGCAATAAAATCAGTAGATGAATTTTATTATTTGGGTGGCAAGATAACTTCTGATGGCCGAAGTAAAGAAGATATGAAATGCAGAATGGCTATGGGAAGAAAAGCATTTCTAAAGAAGCGAAACTTATTAACATCCAGTATTAATTTAAATGTTAGGAAGTCCTTTCTGAAAACATTTGTCTGGAGTGTAGCATTGTACGGGAGTGAAACGTGGAGTTCAGATAGAAAGTTGCTAGAAGCTTTTACAATGTGGTGCTACAGACGAATGATGAAAATTAGATGGGTAGATCACGTAACTAATGAGGAGTGCTTAACCGAATCGGGGAGAAAAGGAGTTTCTGGCATATCCTGACTAAGAGAAGGGATAGATTGGTTGGACACATTCAGAGACATCAAGGAATTGTCAACTTACCATTAGAAGGAAGAGTGTGGAGGTAAAAATCGTAGAGGGAGACCGAGGGACGAATATAGTAAGCAGATTCAAAAAGATGTAGGTTTCCGACCGTATTCTCAGATGGAGAGACTTGCACAGGACAGGGTAGCGTGGAGAGCTGCATCAAATCAGTCTGCGGACTGAAGACCATAACAACAACATCTATTTATTTCACAATTCAGGTGGCGGCCTTACGCTATTGTTACGTAGTACAAATGTCTTAAAATCTTCAGACATGGGTCATCGTCACTCTTACGTAGGTTTGAGAACAACAGTGCTAGACAGAACAATATGAACACCATGCAGAATACTATACCTTGGAAGTTGGCACCACTGTTAAAAAAATATTTGTAAATTTATGGGACTCACCTGCTTGGTTATTAGTCCCTAGCTTACAAACTACTTTAAACTACCCTAAGGACAACACAAACATCCATGTCCGACGGAGGACTCGAACCCCCGACAGCGAACGGCCGCTCGCACCGCATCACGGCGCCTCAGTCCGCACTGCTAATCCGCCGCGGCGGCACCACTGCGTTCGTGTTAACACTGACAAGGAGACCACATGGGTTTCCGATTTCCGATTTTTTTTATATTAATGGTACGTGAAGTTCAGAACTCAAATAACAATTAACCAAAGGCATTCCACGCAACTCTCAAAAATTCTCGAGAAAATCAACTTTGAAGTTTTGCAATTACACATAAGTACTAGTTATTGAAACAGCCGTAACATCTGTCGGAGGAGCTCAGGTCACAGATTTAGCTGGGGGGAAAACTTAAATAACCGAAATGGGTTAGAGCGCAAATAGCATTCCTCACACGAACTTCACTTGATTACGTCCGTACTATGTAGACCAGATGCAAGATACTTCCCAGAGAAGAAAAATAATGCAGTATACTGGTTACTGGAAAAATACGTGAGCTACGTGATTAACCATCTTGGACCGGACATCACCATTGACTTCAAACTACACATGAAGAACGAATATAACAAACTTTGCAAGTATGTGGATCAAAAATCCAAATATGGAAACATGCTTATTTAAAATGATTTCTAGTCCATGGTGTACAGCCATCAGTGTGAATAAATATTCCTTCAGTAAAAAACCGTCTTGATTGCAAATTGTTTTATTAATTAATGACGCGTTTCGCCCTTTAGCAGGACATCTTCAGATTATCTGCGTGACAGAATTTACACAAAATTACAAGGCGGAATTACAAACGGGTATACTGGTATATGGGCTTATTTTGTGTTAAGAAGACAATATGAATGGTGTTTCGTAAGTAGCCCACGCCGCATTGTAATCTTTGTTTACCATTTATACTGTCTTCGTAATACAAAATAAGCCCATGTACCATTAAACCCGTTTGTAATTCAGCCTTGTAATTTTGTGTATTCTGTCACGCAGATAATCTGAAGATGCCCTGCTAAAGGGCGAAACGCGTCATTAATTAGTAAAAATTTGCAAACAAGACGGTTTTTTACTGAAGGAACATGCTTATTTTGTATTTTAACGAATGGGGATAGGTTAATATACATTTCTTGGATTCATTTAAAATCATTTTTATCGATGGCTACAAGCAACTGAAATTGTTATGAAAAGCCTAAGCCGGCCGCGGTGGCCGAGGGGATTGAGGCGCTCCAGTCACGGTCTGCCCGGCCACTACGGTCGGGGGTTCGAATCCCCCCTCGAGCATGGATATTTGTGCCGTCCTTAGTTGTAAGTAGTTCATAAGTAGTTTGTAAGTTTAGGGACAGATGACCCCGTAGTTAAGTCCCATAGACTCTACAAACATTTGAACTTTTTTTTTTTTTTTTTTTTTTTTTTTTTTTTTTTTTTTTTTTTTTTTTTTTTTTTTTTTGAAAAGCCTAAATCAGGGTGCGAATTTTACAGTCGCCAGCTCGCCATTGACGACCGCAAATCAAGCCTACATTTCTAGGTAGTTGTATCAGAGTATTAATTTTTTTTAAATATTTTCTCTGTATTACTGCAAATAACATATTGAACGGCAGGTTTGTTTTGACATCATAGCTACCTTACCTTGTCGATACACTTTTCAAGTTCAAGCAGTTGTCAGTGGGTTCACCCGCATCTACATCTGCATGGGATACTCTGCAAATCACATTTAAGTGCCTGGCAGACGGTTCATCGAACCATCGTTATACTATTTTATCTCCCATTCCATTCTCGATTAGCGCGCGGAAAGAAAGAACACCTGGATCTATCCGTACGAGCTCTGATTTCTCGTATTTTATTCTGACGATCTTTTCTGCCTATGTCAATAAGAGTCAACAATATATTTTCGCATTCCGAGGAGAATGTTGGCGATTGGAGTTTTGGAAGTAGCCCACGCCGCAGCGATAAGCGCCGTTGTTGTAATGATTCCCGTCCCAGATCCCGTATCATTTCCGTAACGCTCTCAAATGTTCAAATTTTTGTATAGCTTATGGGACTTAACTACGGGTCATCAGTCCCTAAACTAACAAACTACTTACGAACTAGCTAATACTAAGGACGGCACAAATATCCATGCACGGGGGGAGGGGATTCGAACCCCCAACGGTAGTGGCCGTGCAGACCGTGACTGGAGCGCCTCAGTCCCCACGGCCACCACGGCCGGCGTAACGCTCTCCCCCCCTGTATCGTGACAATACAAAACGAGCTGCTCTTCTTTGGACTCTTTCGATGCCCCCCGTCAAACCCACAAGGATTCCACACACAAAAAGTACGGACAATCGTAGTGTATGCAGTTTCTTTAGTAGTTCTGTTGTATCTTTTAATGGTTCTGCCAATAAAACGCAGTCTCTTGTTCGCCACGACATTATCTGCGTGTTCTTCCCAGTCTAAGTCTGAAGTAATAGTAATTACTATGTATTTTGTGGAGCTTACGGCCTTCACTTTTGATTGATTTATCTTGTAAACAAAGTTGAACGGATTTCTTTTCGTACTCATGTGGACAACTTCACACTTCTGATTATTTAGAGTCAATTGCCAATGTTTACACCACAGTGGTATCTTATTTAGATCGTTCTGCAGTTGGTTATGATCTTCAGATGATTTTACTAGACTGTACATGACGGCGTCATCTGCAAACAACCGCAGAGGCCTGCTTAGATTTTCTCTGCTTGTGCAGAGCTGTGTAAAAGCTGCGCCTTCTCCTGAGATGTGGCCGTTTCCTGTATTAGCAATGACAAATAGCAACCCAATGAGCAGACTCTACTCGGATTTCTTTAATTTAATTATTTATTTTTTCTGGCGCATCCAAGCTACCAGATTCACGAATGCGCAGAGCTGTTTTGAGTTGGAGTAGGGTGGTTTTAATTATGGCCGATTCTTAAAACTCTTAAAAGTTGTTGCAGTTCCCGCGTTCGACTATTTCATATTTATGTTCCACACTCACCTGTAAGGCAAGTATTTTACTTAATCCTATAAAACACCTTTACACATCGCCAGCTGATTTATCTGCTAGAATTCAACCTGAAATGACGCGAGAAACGTATAAGCAGAGTAAGCAATGAATACTAAGTACGAAAAGCAGCGTACAGCACATGGCTAAAGTCAGATACAATGGAGGATATGCTGATAATATGTGGATGGATCTCTTCTGTCTGAGTTTGACTCAAAGGTGCCACTCATAAGAGGTACATCTCAGCCGAAACACAACTATACACAAAAACGAAGTGCTAGACTAAGTTACTGGTATGTTTGTTTTTCTATTAAACAATTTTATATGGTATTACGTGTAAAGATATTATTCTAACAGTTATAGGAGGGAGGAAGGGGAATTACTTCATATTCAGATAAAAAGCGTTTGGTGACTAAAGTTGTTGGAGTGACTAGTGGCTTCAAAACTGGAATTTCGCACCCTGTCCTAAATGCTACGACAGAGTTAACGTTAAGGTTAACTTATTTAAAAACTGAAGTGCGAAATATGAGTAAATCAACATGTTGTTTTTGTGATTGTGTATATGTGAGTTACACCATTTAGAAAACCTGTGTAAAGTATCTTATATGTGTCCTAAAATGTCATAATTGATGGTTACTATATACAATAGAATGTATAAGAAATAAAATTTGTGAAAAAAGGTGGTAGCGTTCTGGCTTTGCAACCATAGCGTTCTTGTGTTCGAATGTTTGCACAATTTTAACATTAATGGTAATTTTTACGAAAAATTGACGTATTTTCGTTTATTCGTAATTATCTATACTTTATAACCATGTCAACCATGATGATTTAAATTTAAAAAAACACAAAAACCATTATAAATTCTATATTTGTGGCAATACTGAAAAATAAAAATATATCAACTTCATTTCTATGTGGTCTCACACATTCCAGGGTGTAAGCATCGTAAAAACATGGAAAGCAATATTTTTCACGGCATCGAGCACGTCGTACAGATACTGTACTTTGATATATGAACTGGAAAAAACTTCATTTACGTTCGTGAAGGTTTACCTTGTATCGCGTATTTTAGTAGCCAACCGCGCATACTTGATCATTTCACCGGAGATTGGAGACGACAGCTGGTGATGAATAATTGCAGTTTGATGCGATCTTTTCTATAGTTAATTCCACGTCCTCATTCGATCAGGTAGGCAAAGTTTGGAGGCGCTTAATGAAATTTTTTACTTGACGGTAGAAATAACATCACAAGGCTGCACCAATGGAGTGCATTTTGGCGGAATTACTTGCACGGTACAGGTAGGCGAGGACCGTCGTTTCGAAAATCTTCATTATACAACAGGAGAATCCGTTTCCCAAATGTTCAAATGTTTGTTAAGCTTAAGGGACTTAACTGCGGGGTTATCAGTCCCTAAACTTACAAACTACTTATCAACTAGCTTATACTAAAGACGAGACAAACATCCATGCCCGAGGGGGGGGATTCGTACCCCCGACTGTAGCAGCCGTGTAGTCCGTGACTGGCGCGCCGCAGACCGCTCGGCCACTGCGGCCGTAAATCCGTTTCTCCACTCCAAGAATCAATCAGTAAAAGTATTCTAAAACAAAGAAAAAATTATATATCACGGGGGGGGAGGGGATTCGAACCACCGCCTCTATGGTTGTAGGGCCAGAACGCTACCGCTTGTTCATTTTCTTTCTTTTTCTCCAATCTCCGTTTATTTTCTTACGTATATAGCCTACTAGCATATCTTCCACCCCCTTATAGCTATCGGCATGGAACTGCTACGGTGTACAACAGGAGACTTCGGACAACAATTGCACACAGGCCATTCGTTTGCGTTCTGTAGTTTTCGCTGCAGAGCGAAATATTAACACACACACAAGTAGAATTTTGTATACACCGATAACTTTCCATTCCAATATGCTCCATCCTTTTATCATTATCAACCCTCAAGCAACAATGCAACCAATAAACCATTTTCAAAAGAGTAAATATAATTTTCAAAGAGTAATTATTGTTCCGCATTTCGCGTAATATTCTTCAAATTAGTAAACAACTATCAGATCGCTATAAAACCATGCCTAAAACCTTCCTCAGGTATAAATTAGTGAATGTAAAAATATTTAAGTCTCCGCGTCTTGTCGTTCGGGCGTGATCAGCGAACAGACATTCACACACACACACACACACACACACATATTTTATATATATATATATATATATATATATATATATCCTTAAAACCGTGCCTAAAACCTTCCCCAGGTAGACATTAGTAACTGTACAAATTTTTAGCGCTTTATGCCTTGTGGTTCAGACGTGATAAACGTACACCGAACAGACATTCACATTTATAGATATGGGTTAAACAATATGGAACATAATATGTAACATACAAATATACATATTAATGTTAGAATACGTAGCCATCTCTTTTTCTATTATGTCTGAGTCTTCTGCCGAGAGACTGGTGGAATTCTCTCTGGCATCCAAGTCGTAGTAGAGGGACTCCGTGGTGTTTCACGCGAAGCTGCAGACTCTGAGGAAAACTGGAATTGGAGCCGCGTCACCACATGATCCCCCAGGAGCACCTGCACAGGTCATAAAACGGCTTCTTCGGCGAGCTTCTATGGTCTTCGCTAGCTACACCTGAGCTACACCGACAGATGCTCTAAGAGTTTTAATTATTGGTACTTACCATTGATCTCTATACACTCTGGATGTTGAACTTTAGCTGTCTTAGCGTGCCCGGCAAAGATATTCATATTTAGTTTCTTGCCAAATTCAAACATGGCTAGCGAGCAGCATTTCAAGAAAAGAGAAGGAAATATGTTTCGATTGCACTCCCGTATCAGCCTAAAACATCGAATATTGAATTAAATTCCGAATCAAGAGGTAAGCAAGCAATTCTTTGTCACGTAATAACTTATGTAAACTCGTTTGCCAAACTTAAACATGGCGGATAATGCGAAATCTTGTGCAAAACACATGAATGTGCAGGCACGCTGCAACTATATGTTCAAACACCAGAGTTATACATCCAGTTTGTATAGAGATCACTGGTACTTACATGTACCGTTTTGTCGTTGGATTTCTGTCATGAAAGGACTAAGAAATTTGCGGCTGCCGGTGTTAGCGACCACCACTTTTAAATGTGCTAGTACTGACAGTTGCACAGCGGTGGTCTGAAGATAGTGTGATTGTAACACCGAAACCGGTCGCGTAATCTATATCTATAAATGTGAATGTCTGTTCGGTGTACGTTTATCACGTGTGAACCACAAGACATAAACAGCTAAAAATTTGTACAGTTACTAATGTCTACCCGGGGAATGCTTTAGGTACGGTTTTATGGCGATCGGATAGCTATTTATCTATATATATTAAAGTGAATGTCTGTTCGGTGTACGCTTATCACGTCCGAACGACAAGACGCAGAGACTTAAATATTTGTACAGTTACTAATTTATACCTGAGGAAGGTTTTAGGCACGGTTTTATAGCGATCTGATAGATATTTAGTAATTTTAAGACTATAACGCGAAATGCGGAACAATAATTACTCTTTGAAAATAATATTTACTCTTTGAAAATGGTTTTATCGGTTGCATTGTTGCTTGAGGGTTGATAATGATGAAAGGGTGGAGTATATTGGGATGGAAAGTTATCGGTGTATATATCATTCTACGTGTGTGTGTGTGTGTTAATATTTCGCTCTGCAGCGAAAACTACAGAACGCTAACGAATAGTCTGTGTGTAATTTTTTTCCGAAGTCTCCCGTTGTACACCATAGCAGTTCCATGCCGATAGCTATAAGGCGGTGGAAGATATGGTGGTTGAAAGTCGCCAAATTATAAAAAAAATCGGACTGAAGTCCAGCGATGACGTTTGTGACTCTATAGCAAGGAGGTTACATGCAGCGAAATGTGATGCCACAGACCATATCTTTGGTCTATGCGTGCTACAATGTCTTCAGCTCTTTCTCTGTAAGGATAAGCATGCGAATAAGGAAATATAGCAATAAATAAATAAAGTAGTAAAAAAATATATTGTATTTCATTTCATCCTTCAAAACCAGTCTCATAGCACACTACTGAAAGATAGCTTATCTATCATAATGAACCAACACGCGAGCGGAGCCACGGGTTTAAGCTAGTTGAAAAATAATCTTTACACAGCTGCTGGTACTTCTTTCCACCTTCACATTTATCAGCTGTAGTCCCAGCCCATTGATTATCAAATCAAATGTTCAAATGTTTGTATAGCTTATGGGACTTGACTACGGGGTCATCAGTCCCTAAACTTACAAACTACTTACGAACTAGCTATTACTAAGGACGGCACAAACATCCATGCCCGAGGGGGGATTCGAACCCCCGACCGTAGTGGCCGTGCAGACCGTGACTGGAGCGCCTCAGTCCCCTCGGCCACCGCGGCCGGCCATTGATTATCGAGAGAATTATTCTTACAAATTGTTTTACGCATTTGGACACTGAGTTTATATATACTTGACATAAAACAGGAATGTTTATCGGCCTATGCTTACTACTACGAAATCCGAAACATCCGAAACTTTGTAATCCCACCTTAAAAATAAGAAATTAAACGAAATACTAGCACTAAAGTTGCTACACCCTAGATCCAGCACCTCGTAAGCTTAGTGTCGTACTCTAAATAAATGTGCAGTGTGCTGGAAATTTTTATCGTCGTATGATACACAGTTGAGTAAACAATAGAGTTGAGTAAACAATAGACATGCCGTAAACAGTGAAATGCGTTTAAAACTGCCGCATGACGTATTTTTTATTTTTTGTACTTCTTTACTACTAAAGTAATTAGCAGCTCATTTCGGAAACGTATGCATCAAAGGCATATTTCATTGCAACATTGCATCAAAAAATTCAAAGCAATAGGTCAAGAACATTCAAAAATTTTCGATTAGAAGCATTTATCTTTCCTATTCATTTGTTGTAATACTAAATCTCGGAAAGTTTGTGATCTACTGACTGAAATTTTGAAACAATGTTGCATATTAATATTGGCATTGCGACTCTAGTTTGTAATAAAATCGCAATGAACAGTGATGTGTATAACAACATCTAACTCTGTAGTCTGCAATACTTTCAGTCTGATGCATCTTCGAGGTAATCCTACGCGTATCTGGGAATAAACAGTTTAACGTGGAATTCGTGTGCAATCGTCAGGTAATTCCGTGAATAATGTGTCTAAAATGGAACAATTATTACGTGAAGCGTGTGAATTATTTTGTGGTTTGCGTGGGTTTGAATCAAGCACATGTGTCTTGTCCAGTAACG
Source organism: Locusta migratoria (assembly GCA_026315105.1). Classification (NCBI taxonomy): domain Eukaryota; kingdom Metazoa; phylum Arthropoda; class Insecta; order Orthoptera; family Acrididae; genus Locusta; species Locusta migratoria. The sequence continues at coordinate 287,440,836 of CM048745.1, read as the reverse complement.
CGGCTTACAACTACACCACTAGACCCGACTGGTGGTACGTGAAATGAGGAACAATAAGCAGCCTCGTTATCAGGCAATGAACTCGCTGTTTAATAGCACATGAAGCCGCAAGACACGCTTTTGGAATGAGATATTGTTCCGTTAAGATACTGTCGGAAATTCTTGAAACACTAAACTACAGAAACACAAAGGCTGCAGTTTACGAGCAGCGCGCAGTAGTGACTCGACAAGAGTGCCATGTTGTTCCTCTGTCACAGAAGCAATTTCCTCTCGCCACGCTAATAAATTCCCTTCGAGGTCCGTTAAGCGCGCAGGTCGTCATGGAGGGAATCCGATCGGGTAACACGATGTCATTTCATTATTATAGCTATTTCTTTTCAACAATGACAAGTGTTACTTTAAAATAGTATTTTACTGAATACAAATAACTCTCTTAGAACTTTACTCATTTTACAAATATAATAACGCACCAGAAATTAATAGAAAATCAAAATATTAAAGGCTCTTTGACTTCACTGAATAGGGCAGTTTGTCAAATACGAGGCGCGTCCAGAAAGTAAGTTCCGTTTGGTTGTATAAAACGAACGGGTACAGATACAGAAAAAATATTGATTGTACAAAAATCTAGAACTGTTAAACTACATTTCTACATAGCTTCCGAAATTTTGAAGGCAATTGTCATAGCATGGCACAAGGTTTTGTGTGCCTTTTTCATAGAACGTTGCCGCCTGTGTATTCAACCATGTGGTAATATGTTCTTTCAGCTCGTCATCATCGTTGAAGTGTTGTCCACCAAGGACAGATTTTAGGTGTAAGAAGAGGATTACTGTCAAAAGATTTTTTTTTTCACGATAATGTCTGACCTCACACACCGAATGCGACCAAACAATTCTTACGGAAATTTCAGTGGGACCTGTTTGATCATCCACCATACAGCTCGGACCTCTCTCCTAGCGACTTTCATCTCTTCTTACACCTAAAATCTGTCCATGGTGGTCAACACTTCAACGATGATAAAGAGCTGTTACTACATGGCTGAATACACAGGCGGCAACCTTCTGTTAAGGATGCATGCAAAAACTTGTGGCTAGCTATGACAAGTGCCTACAAAATTTCGGCAGTTATGTGGAAAAGTAATTTACGAGTTGTAGAAATTTGTGCAATAAAAAATTATTCTATATCTGTGTACAATTTCATTTTATTACCAAACGGAACTTACTTTCTGGACGCGCCTCGTAAAACAGAACTCCTGATGGCAGATATGGCCACATCGTCCTTGAAAGTTGTACGCAACACAAATCACATGTTATGTGCGGTAATGCATAGCATGATCTCTATTTCTTTTACGCGTCGCTTTTTCAACACCAGAGGGTTAAGTTTAAGCCAGCAGCGGTACATCACTCCGCTCTTCATTCAGTCGAGTTCAAAGCAATTATGATAAAATAATATCTGTAAGACGATGAATAGTATCCGGATGCTTTAAAATTCAAAAATAATAGACAAGCTTCAGAATAACAGTTTAATCCTCCAAATTTTGCAAAATTGCGAATAGATAACTGATTGTTTTAAAATGTAAAAGACACTTTCGAATGAAGATGTTTAAAATAACACACAGTCAAATGTTTATTTTTAAGAGACATTAACTGTGAGTAGATAACATGATGATTGAACCTAACCGTAAGAAACAGATATGTACAACATTGGTTCAAAAAGATCTAATATATACTGTGATAAAGAGCCACACCGAAAACAGAGATAAAGGCAACCATTGGCAGCACTGGCGGCCGGTGCTCAGTTTCGTTGGTGGGGCCCAGACAAAAAGTTAGTACTTAGTATAATGGAAACAGTCTGAAGTGTTCTTTATAGAACCTCAATTTAAATAACATCATTTAAAATATTCGAAAGATATTAAATATTTTAATTACGCAGTAATTAATATAACCCACGAAACACTGTAGCTAATAAAAATTATACAAATGTGCAATAAACATTTTTATTACTATTTTGGGGGGTTATGTGTGTGTAATATTGTAGTTGGTCTAGTGCGCGTACTTGTGTGAGTGTCTGCATTTATGCTGTGGTGACACAATTTATTGAAGAACTTAGGGGCTTGGAGGTGTTTGGATTCGAACCGAAGTTTACCAGCTCTTCTCCTGCTGAATTTCGTACTTACTGTAGTTGTGCTTCTGCATACTGATTGTGATGTCAAAATAAATGTGAACTGTGGGAGGACGTATGTGACTTCTTTCCCTTTGCGAATGCACCAGAGAGACATCAGGGACCCTCCTGGTCTTTGCCTTTCGGCAAAAGTAAAATCTCGGGAAAAATTTTGGTTAGGAGCAGTTTTATGTGCATACTAGCTTAAACCCGCGGCTCCGCTCGCGTGTTGGTTGATTATCTATTTATCAGGAACGTAAGTATTGTAGATCCAATCACAGGTAAAAATGCACTCGTTTCGAAGAATCCGATCACGAAATTCAAAAATAATGATTGTAATAATATCACAGATTGATCACTTGATGTAATGCGCGAAACGTTAAATCGATTTTTTAAAGAGATGTATTAAAAAAATTTCTTTTTTACTGCTTTATTTATTTATTCTTATATATCCTTATTCGTACGCTTATCCTTACAGAGAAAGATCTGAAGACATTGTAGCACACATAGAACAAAGATATGGTCTGTGTCATCACGTTTCGCTGTATGTAACGTCGTTGCTATAGAGTCGCAAACGTCATCGCTAGCCTTCAGTCCGATTTTTTTTTTATAATTTGACGACTTTAAACCACCATATCTTCCACCCCCTTATAGCTGTCGGCATGGAACTGGTATGATGTATAACGGGAGACTTCGGACAACAATTACACACAGACCATTCGTTTGCGTTATGTAGTTTTTGCTGTAGAGCGAAATATTAACACACGTAGAATTTTATATACACCGATAACTTTCCATTCCAATATACTCCACCGTTTTATCATTATCAACCCTCAAGCAACAATGCAACCAATAAAACAATTTTCAAAGAGTAAATATAATTTTCAAAGAGTAATTCTTGTTCCTCATTTCACGATATATTCTTCAAATTGCTAAATATTTATCAGATGGCTATAAAACCGTGGCTAAAACCTTCATCAGGTATAAATTAGTAACGGTACAAATATTTAAGTCTCTGCGTCTTGTCGTTCGTACGTGATAAGCGTACACGGAACATTCACCTTAATTAATGTATATGGTTGCAGTTGGCCGGAACGCACAACGTTTCATATTTTAACTGCAGCGTACCGCGTGCCATCTGTTGAGTGCATTTGCTACTACTTTCGTTGCAGTTTACGTACGCTATTTATACGTGGCAGTTCGAACTTTGTACACAAAATAGGGCTTGGTATCTAGATCCCATTCTACACAAAACGCCAATGTTTTTTCTTGCCATGGTACTTAGAGCATATTTTATTTAAAGTCTTCAATTTATATACATACTTCCTTCATTTGTTACAACAAATGAAAATGAATGCGGCATAAACGCAAACATTCAGATTTCTTGTGTATGTAATTATATATCAGTTAACCCGTTTTGGCAGTATTCAAGATCTTTTTGTATATTCGAAAGTAAAAAAAGATAACAATAACAAAGAAAAAAATGTCACTATAGCAGGACACGAACCATTGCCCAAAAAACGGATATTTATAACATAACGCGTTAGCCCTCGCGGCTAAACATGACGTACCCGACAGTGCCCTTTTGCTGTTTTATTAGAAGCTTCTTTCAACCGTTACGTATTTCTATGAATATATTTCAAATAAATAACTTGTAATAAACATTTTGAAAAGTAGCCTATGTCCTAATCCAAGACATAAGAAATCTCTATATGAAATTTCATCTAAATCAGTGCTGTAGTTTTAGCGTGATGCGGTAACAAACATACAAACTTTCGCATTTATAATATGTATAGGATTACCTAACTTGTACGTTAACGTATTAGGTCTGTGTTCTTTCAGGTTATTTATACAGTAAATGTACAAGTCTGCCCCGGCCGGGGCAGAGCGGAGCTCATTGAGGCGCTATGCTACGATGCGCGAGGCTGTTCCCCGTCGGGGGTTCGAATCCCCCTATCCCCCTACCCTCGGGCATGGATGTTCGTACCGTTTTTAGTATAAGCTAGTTCATAAATAATTTGTAAGTTTAGAGACTGATGACCCCGCAGTTAAGTCCCATAAGCTTTACAAACGTTGAAAGACGACCGTCTGTCTTCTTCCATATATTTTTTTATAAAATTGTAATTTATTTAATGTCGCCAGATTAGCATTTTGTTAAAACTACAACCCCACTATTTTCGAAGCATGAGGAATATCATTTTTATTTCATATTTTAAAATATTAATTTGCCACTTTTTCTCATTTCTGTTGTATGCATCTCCTGGCCGTGCATTCTGATTGGGAAGGCCATTAGCGGGTCGATGAGATAGGCTATTTGATGAGTAAGGCGTGGCCGCGTGCTCGGGTTGATCTGGGCTGTGGAGATGAGGGGAGTTTGGTGAAGGGACTCGGTGAGGCTCCGCCGCCGAGAACGGTAGCCTCCGCTCTTGCGCGCATCGTATCGTTGTCAAGTTGGACGCCGCAGTTGCGGTTTGCGTGTATCTGAATGCTACAAACGGCTCAAGTCACGTTGGCTCTACGATACATCTTAAACATAGCGTCCCTTTCACAGGATTTTTCAGGCAGTTGATGCTTCTGACAAGGAAAGTAGTTGGGTACGAACAAACACATATACATCAAAATCGTATGAGAGATAATGTAAAGATCCCTTATTGCTCTAGCGATACTCCCGCATCTGCAAAACTCTGCAGTCGTCCGTTAGAGGCCTCTGTGTGTGCCTTGCCTCATTGCACTTTGACCTATCGGTTCGCCAGTAGGGACGATGCAGTGTGCCTCCAATGATGCGTTTTGTGACGTTATTTGTGTGGTGAAGCGTCGGATGGGGCGGCGATTGGTAATCAATCCTGCTAATGTATTGTGATTGGTTGAGTTGAAGTTACGAAGAACCCTCCTTCGTGAAGATGGTATTAGTATAGAAGATGAATCATTCGCATGCTTTCTCGTGTCTGTTACGGTACATAAATATGAGCATAAGTTAGATACTGTTGTAACACTAACACACAACTCATTGCAAGCGGTAGAGCTACGGTAAGTGCGGGAAAAGGCGATGGAAACAGTGGCAGTGAATACCAACAGTCTTCCGAGAAGAAGGTTAAAGTTGCAACTATCATCACGGCTTTTGATGACAATACACTAGAGAACATATACGGTGATTATTACATAAATTATAGTTAAGATATCTGCATAGCTTATGGCGTCTACAATTACATCTACAGTGCTATCTAGAGCATGGTTACAGATCTTTGCAGAAAAGCGACCCCACCAGCACATTGAGGTATACGTAGAGATCCTGCAAGCAAACGTTCATACAGATATGTCTGTTCGAGCTCATGTACTTTCCTTGTGAGAAGCAGCTAGATTCGTTTCCATAGTTATCATGCCCTTAAAAATAATATTTGTAGTTAGTTTATATGCTCAACGCGTAATGACTGTTCTTTTTCAGCATTCAAAGTGTCTGTGGTTTCTGCACCACTCAGCGTTGTTTACGGTGTTGTTTAACTCCGTTGTCAAAAGTGTGAATATTTTGGAGGGGAATTTAGTATATATAAGTTTCATGAGTAATTGTTCATTCATATGGGGCTAGTAAGTCCGTTCGTTTCGTGCTTATAAATTTGTTCATTTCACACAGGGTCTCGTTATATGCTGAGAAGGATTAATTTTGTGTTTAGTTTATTGATTAAAGCATATGATAACGAGTAGCAAAGCTCAGTTGCTTATAAGTGCAAGTAAATACACGAACGATTTCAAAATAAGTAGCAAGGAACACGAATTGGTAGAGACAGACCGGCCGAAACGTCGCTTATCACGTCACAGTCGCGATGTTTCAAAGAAATCGCATAAGGGGAAATGAGGAAGCACTTCTCAAAGGGATTCACATACCGAATCAAGTGAGAGTGAAATAGAAAATGAGATGTTACGTCACACAACCCGTAAATCCAGTAAAATGTACGCGAACAGCGACGATGGAGCGTCATATTCCGCGTCTAAGGCGCATAACGCCTTACCTTGCAGGGCATCAACACCCGGAGGTAGATATGACGATTTACAAATTGTTGATCTGATGAGATTCTTGCAGGAGAGTCAGAAACAACAACAGGACAGTAATAATCAACTACATCAACAAATTGTAGGTGATATTAAGGATGAACTTTAAGAAATACGGAAGAGCCTCGAAATGGTTAACAAAACAGCCACCGAGGCAAAACAAATCGCGATGGAAGCAAAGAAGGATGCAAAGTTGGCTCGTTATGAGGGCAGCGGAGTAAAGAAAATTGCTGACGTAGCAAAAAGAGTGGCAGTCAAATCCCGAACCGAGATTGCAGGCGTACAAAAAGTTATAAATACTTTGAAAGAACAGGGCAAAAGTATCGTACATGAGACGCAGAAGTAGTTCTCGAGTACAGCAAAAGAGATCGAGGAACTTAGGAATAAACAATCTGAAATCTCGAGTATTAAAGAGGTTGTTGTTATGGTCTTCAGTCCGGAGACTGGTTTGATGCAGCTCTCCACACTACTCTATCCTGAGCAAGCCTTTTCATCTCCTCATAAGAACGGCAACCCACATCCACTTGAATCTGTTTACTATACGCGTCTCTTGGTCTCCCTCTGCGATTTTTACCCCTCACACTTCCCTCCAATGCTAAATTTACGATTCTTCGATGTCTAAGAATGTGTCCTACCAAGCGATCCTTTCTTTTGCTTAGGGTATGCCAAAAATTCCTTTCCTCACCAATTTTGTTCAGTACCTCTTCATTAGTTGTGCGATCTACCCACCTAATCTTCAGCATTCTTCTGTAGCACCACATTTCAAAAGCTTCTATTCTCTTCCTGTCCGCACTGCTTATCGTCCATGTTTCACTCCCGTACAAGGCAACACTCCACACAAATGCCTTCAGAAAAGACTTCCTTACACTTACATTAATATTCGATGTTAGCAAATTTCTCTTTTTCAAAAATGCTTTTCTTCCCATTGCCATTCTGCATTTTATATCCTCTGTACTGCGACCATCGCATGTTATTTTACTACCCAAGTAACAAAACTCATCTACCACCTTCATTGTTTCGTTACCTAATCTAATTCCTTCAGCATCGCCTGATGTTCTAAGACCGCATTCCATTATTTTTGTTTTGCTCTTGTTAATGCTCATTTTATACGCTCTCTTCAACACACTGTCAATTCCATCCAACTGCTCTTTCAGGTCATTTGCTGTCTCTGACAGAATTACAATGTCATCGGCAAAACGCAATGTTTTAATTTCTTCCCCCTGAACTTTAATCCCTATTCCGAATTTTTCCTTGCTTTCCTTCACCGCCTGCTCGATGTACAAATTGAATAACATCGGGGAAAGGCTACAACCCTGTCTTACTCCCTTCCCGACTGATACTTCCCTTTCATGCCCTTCGAGTCTAATAACTGCAGTTTGGCTTTTGTACAAGTTGTAAATAACTCTCCTTTCCCTATATTTTACCCCTGCTGGCTTCAGAATTTGAAAGAGTGTATTCCAGTCAACATTGTCAAACGCTTTCTCCAAATCTACAAAAGCTAAAAATGTAGGTTTGCCTTTCCTTAATCTATCTTCTAAGATAAGACGTAAAGTGAGTATTGCCTCCCGGGTTCCTACGTTCCTCCTGAACCCAAACTGATCTTCCCCGAGGTCAGCTTCTACCAGCTTTTCCATTCTCCTGTAGATAATTCGTGTGGTTAAAATTAATAAGAAACATAATGAACTAGAGCAGCATGTCAAAATTATGTGGGAAGGAGTACAACTTCTCTCGTCAAACTCGTCTGAGACAGCCAGAGCAGTAAACAACGAAAATATCGTAAATAATGTGCAATACATGTTCGACTCTATACTCGAAGCACAACGGGTGGAAAATAATCAGACTCCGATTCGAAGGTCACCTGTGAGGGAAGAAAATATTCTACACAGTGAACCTGTATCACACTCGTCCACAGAATTTCCACAGGGAGACAATTGTTGTCGTCACTGACGCACTGACACACACCATCAGGAAACAGCTGATTCAGGGAGATGTGTACCAGTTGATTTCAGACCGCGCCCCACACAAGTTCGCGACAGAGAAATGTTCCACAGGGAAGAGCGGACATGTGAGTCCTTTGACTTAAAGCACTTTCTCTCTGTGCAGAACTTTCAGGTGTATAAGGAAAATAATTATTCTCTCCACCCGAAATCTTTTATGTCACAATTCTAGAAAGTTCTGCCCGCGTGATGCCCTTTGCAGTATAAACTCCAATTCATTTGCGGGCATATGCAAGGGAGCATGTTCAAATGTTCAAATGTTTGTAAATCTATCGGACCAAACTGCGTGGTCATCAGTGCGTAGCTTACAAACTACTTAAACCTAGGTAAACTAACCTAAGGACAACACACACACACCCATGCCCCAGAGAGGACTCGAACCTCCACGGCGAGCAACCGCGCGCTCCGCAGCGAGACGCTTCAGACCGCTCGGCTACTCCACCGCGGCCAAGGGAGCATCGCTGAATACATGTGATCTGTGTCAGGTAGTTTCAGATGGCACGAAGAATTCAAGAACGCCTTTCTTGCGGCATACTGGTCCACTCGTACCCAAGAGAAAATTAAAGAGGAAATAGCATTCGGGAAAGATATGGCAAGTGCAGGGTACAAAGACCCAGAGAAATTCTTGGAATCGCTAATCAAAAAGAACAGGTTCCCTGATAATCCATGTACGGAAAAAGAATAGATGAAACGTTGTTTTCCAAGGCTTCCGGCTGAATATCAGCGGAGCATGATTGGGAAATGTGATGGCACAATTGACCAATTTACTGGCGCGGTAAAAAAGGGCGAGTATGTTGAGAACCGCCATGGGTGGCGTAATAAAGAACCCAGGGAAGAAAATAATTCCGGCCAGTACTGGGAAGGCAATGGGAATAACCATTATGACACAGCTCATGGGGGAAACAAGTCCCACAGGCAGAACCGGAATAATTTTTCAAATAATAACGGTAATCAAAATCAAAATCATTGGCGTGATCGCGGCAATGGCAGTAGGAACAATAATGGTAATCAGGGAAACCAATATGGGCAACCCCATCAGGGCCAGATAAGGCATCAAAGTAATCCGAATGAGTCCCATAACCGAAATAGTAGCAATTTGGAGTCACCACAGGAACAGTGGTGGAACAATGGTAATAACAATCGGTCATGGGGTGAACAGAGGGCTCCATGTGCACTTCCACCAAGAGGAGTGCAAATTGTTGAGGTGAGACCTGCCAACCCAGCTGTTGCAAATAATAGCGGGAATAACAGGAGGAATAGTGGTTAGAACTGACATAATCAATCTGTGGAAAGTGTGCCCTCTGGTTCCGTAGAAACCCTCGGATACAGCACACTATATCTCTTGGAATATGAAGATATCTGAGAGATATTAAAAGATTATAAACAGATTCCTGAGAGACAAGAAATCCACCCTATAGTCACAGTTCAGATCGGTTCCGTTTTTTTAACTGGATAACAGATAGTGGGAGCCAGATTTCCGCAATTTCGGAATCCGCGTTCCAAAACATGTGCCAAAGTCCATTCGTGGCCAACCTTAAGGTTGAAGGAAGCAAACGTTAAGGGCGCAATTATCGGTAAGCAAGCCGATATACGAATGCAAAGTAGGTTGACAATACTGTGTCAAGGACACGAGTGGGATATCAACCTGACTATTGTGCCAATGTTATAGGGCTGGACTTTCTTTCCGATCAAAAGGCAACTCTCGATGTCAGACGGAGTGAGCTAATATTAAACATAGTGAAACTTCCTGGCAGATTAAAATTGTGTGCCGGAACCAGGACTCGAACCTGGGACCTTTGCCTTTCGCGGGTAAGCGCACTACCGACTGTGCTATCCCGACACGACTCACGATGCCGCCTCACAACTTCACTTCCGACGGTACCTCGCCTCCTACTTTCCAATATGATAATCAAAATCAAAATAATTGGCGTGATCGCGGCAATGGCAGTAGGAACAATAATGGTAATCAGGGAAACTAATATGGGCAACCCCATCAGGCCAGATAAGTTTGGAAAGTAGATACTGGCGGAAGTAAAGTTGTGAGGCGGCATCGCGAGTCATGTCGGGATAGCACAGTCGGTAGTGCGCTTGCCCGCGAAAGGCAAAGGTCCCATGTTCGAGTCCCGGTTCCGGCACACAATTTTAATCTACCAGGAAGTTTCATATCAGCGAACACTCAGCTGCAGAGTGAAAGTTTCATTCTGATTAAACATAGTGCCGTAGAAGTTACGCCAAATTGCTTGCGCAGATTTAATGGGTCCACATCCTCGCACAAGCAGAGGATACTATTATATTTTGGTAGTAATGGAATTAACTTCAAAATTCATGACTTTGTCTCCCCTCAGGAAAGCAACAGTGCTTACAGTAAGAAGAGCGTTTTGCAAGGACTTCCTCACGCGAGTTGGCCGAGTCGAGCGGGTTATTTCTGATAATGGTCCGCAATTCAAAGCTGAGATTTGGAGAGAGACATTGCGTAGAAACCGGATCCAACCGATCTATGCCTCTGCGTATCATCCACAGAGTAATCCAGCGGAAACAGTTATGAGTAAACTAGGGACCCTGTGTCGCATATACTGCAAGAAAAATCACGCGGGCTGGGATGTTTTGCTAAATGATTTTGAGGATGTTATAAATAATATTCCACACAGTACTTCCCGTCTGACCCCCAGCGAGGTGCTTAAGAATGTGGATCCCCATGACCTGATTAAAGAAGTGGTGGACTTCCCGCCATCGAGACGCACCAGACACAATAGGGTTGTGGATTTGGCCCTACAACGCATTAGAGAAGCACCGTTGAGATGCAAGGTTATTGCGGGTAGGAAAGCCAAAGCACATAACTTCACACCTGGTCAGAAAGTATTGGAAAAGAGCTTTCGTCTCTCCAAGAAAGAAAAAAAGCTTTGCCAGAAATTTTTCTCATTATATAACGGTCCTTTCCGTATTATGAGAATGGTCCATCCATGTGCGGCACTGCTTGAGTCAATAAAGACGGACAAAGCTGTAGGTGTGCCACCTAAATCCATTCATTGAGTAATTTGTGTTTTTTTTTTTAGATTTTATGTAAATATACAATGTCTATTTCTAATTTTCTAATAAGAATGTTTATAAGTTACAGTCGTATAAACAATTTGTTTCTTCTTTCTTTGTGTGTAGATTGTATTTAGAGTATGTTGTCATTGAGCCATGATTTATAAAACTGTTTATGCATTTCCAGAAATTTCTTGATGTTGATTTGTTACGTCATTGTTTCGTCTTCCGAAATCGGGATAGGATGTCCTCGGTGTTATTCATTCTCTGTTATTGCCGTTGCTGAAGTTCCTCTGATCTGTATAATTGAGATTGTTTAGGTCTTCTGTTTTATGGAAACCTTTGTGGCTCCAATGTTTATTTATTGGTATATGCTGTCTTTATGGTCTTTGCCTGATATGCTATCTATTGGTTTATTTTTCTTCCGTCTGAACATCGTCGCCTTCGTTTATAACGTGGCGCGAAATAAAGAGTGTGTGATCTAATCTGACCTTAGATCGATAGGTCTCTTGAGTTTTTGTACTTCGTTGAAGAGATGCTTTTTCGTCTTTGGAGGTTCGACAGTGTTGTTGTCGTATTGATTTCGCCTATGTGCGTATAATCAGCGTGATGTTCGTAGTATTGTTTAAAACCCACTCGGCGTTATACGGCTTCCTGATAGGATTTGCCCAGTCGATGTGAGAGATCGATGGTGTTTCTGTTTTGGACACGCCATGATGCGTGGTTCTAGACTATTCGAGGCTTGTATGTCCATGCTGGTTAGCGTGTAGACGTCGATAACGAGGTCGGATAGTTGCCAGGGACACGACGTTGTCCAATTTTTGAACACTGTAGGGACATTGTTCTCCTCCAGATCGTACAAAAAATCATAAAGATGGAATCTTATTACTGTCCAGTACAACTGCCACTAAGACTGTTTTGTTTTGTACAATTGAGAACGTGAAATCTAATCTGTTCTTGGTTTCAGGAGCACAACGAAATATTTTATTCAGAGGACAGCAAGGAGAATGTAAAGATATTGGAGATTTTAAAACGAGAAGGAATATCTCAATATGAAGCCTATGGTACCATGGAAAAGGGCTCTAGTACAAATTGATAAAAACAAAGTTTCGTCCTATCCCAGTACAAGGAAAATATTTTTTAAATAGAATTCTTGGAATGAAGAGGACCAGCATCAGACAGTATAAGATGCCCTGTGTCCTTCCCCATCCTGAATCCCAGTAGATGGAGCTCCATAGTAAAATAGTGGTTCTTCTAACTCTGCATGTAAAGCATGTTCTAACAGAATAACTATTTAGTCATGTGCACAATGTAGTTTGAAATTGTAGTTACGAAATTTAATCAACTTTATTTACAAGATTTAGACAATATTTTTTTTTAAATTTCTTTTCAATTTGAAGTAGCTGACAACAGAAATCGGCGCATTCCTTATAAAGATACTAAAATCTTGAGTGCCAAATAAAAATAATGTTAAGTTACTTATTATCCTAACATATTAAATTGAATCACATACATACATAGTTTCTATTAAGTAGGGAATTTAAATTTTTTTGTAAATTTTGGAGTCACATCGTAGTAGATTTTTTTTTTTTTTCAATTTAAATTTGTGCCCAGTTTTAGGAATAGGAGTTTAAAATTTTCTGTAAAATTAAAACATGTATTGGTATTTGTAAACTCATGTCTAATTTTGTGTATTTTCAATATGAACAGTGTCAATGAGGAGTGGTGTGGAGGTACAATAAGAGGGTCTGTGCCCTATAACTGGTGGCTTTGCATTTCGGAGCTGCTTGCGAGCGGACATAGCTTGGCTGTGGCCAGCAAAAGCCGGGAACGCGCGCTCTCAGACAGACGGCAGTGCTCGGAGGTGACGGACGAGCCGCACGGCTGTGAGTGAATAGCGGTCATCAGTCGATGTCTTGTAAACACCGGCTGAAGGCTGCTAGGGTGAGTTCAATGCCTGAGCATGGGCACAGAGTAACATGTACAGAGAAGCAGCCCCCCCTAAACCACTGTCCTACACTCCCCTCGTAGTTCCGTAAGATGCTAGCAGGTGTCAGGCAGTTCCCTGACTTAGTACTGGTAGACCACACTAGAGGCACTTCTGAGGGTGCCTCTCGCACGTCAGAGGGTAGCGTGGAGGGGAGGCTGAGGGGAGAGCTCGTGCCGCCTGCCACGAGGCCTCGGCTGTGTTCGGCTTGCTGGCGTTTGAGGGGAGGTGGTGGTGGGGACAGCCGCTACCTGCCGCCTGCTCTGGCCAGTTTAACTCTTTCAGTCACACTTTTACAATAGGAACATAATTACCAATGTCTGTTCATTGAAGCAACTGTTACAACTGAAATATCACAGACAATAGAGGAAACATAATATGGATATCCAGGCTTTCAAGGACCACACTAACGCTAACCACCATGACTATTGCTATAAATAATACTAGGATGATTCTGAACGTTATTTATTAGACGAATCATCATTACAAACGTACAAAAGTAACAAAAACAAATTATTATGAAAATCTGCAAAACATTTTATACCTTTGCGTAAGCAAAGAGACAGTTTACACGTACTACACTGTCATACAGTACGCGCGGGAGATATTTTAGTGCTACAATTGCAGCATCCTCTTGATGTTCTTCTTTCAGGTTGATGGCGACTGGATTCTAGACGAATTTCCTGCGGGACTGTAGGTTTGTGGCGTTTTATAAATGCAGGTCCTGGAGATGAGGCCGCGGAATTACGGCTGCTGTTCGCTGAATCCGGCCCGTGTTTGTCTCTGACATATGCTGGTGCCAGTAGGCCCCGATATACTTCTCTCCGCAAGTCTTTCAGAATCAGATTGTCGAGGTCTGGGCGTGAAGAGGACTGCAGTCCTTTATAAATCAAAAGAATATTGACAACGCAACAATCAAGATAGTGAAAGAAAATCCTATGCCACCACTTATGGGATTTTCTGTCAGTAACATAGCTTCCTTTGAGCTGATCAAATTTGTCGACAAAGTTCATGTTTGCGTTGTAGTCGATGACGGCCTGAGGCCAAGACACTTCAGCACTGCTGCCATCACGCTCTCTGCGTTTTACGTTTCCCACATTCGTCGTATCATGGTAGTTTGACAGAATCAATACTGTTCTCTTGTCTTTCCACTTATGTTTGTGTCACTAACCCGGTAATCATGTTGACCTCTTTGTAAATGCTTGTCATCTTTTAGCGTTGGCAAGAACTTTCTATTTGTGTTCACGGTTCCACAAGCGAAAATCTGGTCCTCAAGTAGTTTCACTTGCAAAGTGTAACTATTGAAATAATTGTCAAAATAAGCCTTATGATTTTTATTTTTCAAGGTTTCGCAAAACGTCCTGACAACATTTCCACCTAAGTTCGTTTCAACGTTACTACTCTGTCTGCCTCTGTAAATATAAAAATCTTAGACAATAACCTGATTGTGCACACATCCACACCTTGTATCCACGTTTCGTCGGCTGTCGTGGCATGTATTGTTTTAGGGAGTTTCTGCCTTTGAATTTGATCATGCTTTCATCAATTGCAACTGTCTCAGATGGCCTGTAGTGTTTTTGAAAATTGTTGTGCAGTGTGGTGAGTAGAGGTCTAATTTTATACAGTTTGTCGTAATTAGGGTCAGTTCGGTTGGGCATTACACTATTGGCATTGACATGTAAGTTACTCAAAAGCCAACTGAACCTGCTGAAGTTCATGAACTTCGAAACATAGCTGTCGTGCAAATCAGGCGCTGAAGATCACCCATCACGAAATTCAAGGAAATAAAAATATCAAGCTCTTCTGTTGTGATAGGTGTATATGGCTTTCCGGTTTGAGTAGCGTAAAGGTTAGTTTGGAAACATAAAAGGTCTTGTAAATGCTCAGTCCAAAGAAGGCCAAATAGTAAATGGGGGGGGGGGTCACATTCTCCATGCTTAGAATTTGATCTGACACACCCACTCTTTCAGAAAACGCACCAGGCATATCCATTCTATAATCCTTCGTCCATTTTAGAGCATTCATAACCGGCATGTTTGCACGTACATTATTAGATTCTGTAGACTCAGGCGTCCGTTGTAACCGGCTAGACAAAGGGAGGTCATTATCAGAATCATAACTGTCGTCAGGAGCACTTTGAACTCCACTCAAATCACCTAATACCATCGGATTTGGCTGATTTGCTGCCTCTTCTTCGTCATCGTCAGAGCTACAAATGCTCTCGTTACCTGAAGGGATGTCTTCCAACAAGTATTGTCCAATCTCGTTCTCTCCTAAGCGGCGCGACATACTGTAAAGATTGTAAAAAAAAAAAAAAAAAAAAAAAAAAAAAAAAAAAAAAAAAAAAATGACGTTACATTCATAAGCTAACCCGCCACCGCCATGGTGGTTTGTAAGCAAACCACAACATTCCCTTTGTAACTACTCAGTGAAAACACAAAAGTAACAGTACCTGCCTGCCAACACACATAAAATAGGTCTATGAGAATACGTTCAATAAAATACATTACAGAAAACATGTTACGTACCCGTGGTATTGATGATTTTATCAGACACTCGAGACAAGGTAAGTTAGCGCTATATTCAATGCAATTGGTATGCACTGACATTCATGCAATGTACCCGGAATCTGTCATTTGTTTTGAAGCACAGTCCAAACGGACATACTAATTCAACCGTTTATCGCTAGATGGCGTGGAATAGAAGTACCGTGATCGAAAAGAGTTAAGGGCTGCTTCTGACCGCAGCGCCATCATGGGACATCTTACGCAACTGCTTCAGCACCCCCCGCCCCGCACCCCTGAGTGTGGGACCGGGCCCTTACGGAGGTTTCCCATCTGTATATATATTTGTCTGTGGCACGGGGTGACTCACCAGCCCAGCCCCAGAAACGCCAGAACAGCTGTGACACAATAGGCGCTGATAGACCACTGACATAACGATGCTCGTCTGCGCTCGCTCCACGCGGGATTAATGGGGCAGGACTCCCCCAGGAATGTGGGCACGTGCCACTCGTCAGCGGCAGCTCCTTACTAGTCGCCACGCTGTCTTCTGTCAAGGGATTGAATCCGGCGATGGGAGACCGGCCGACAATAAGAGCTGCGGATTACTACGGCTGACCTGACCCGGTACCCTCCTGGAGTTCGGCGAGCCTTTGCAAGAACATAATAGACAGCCCAGCGGCACCACTTGTTTCATCGCTGAGGCGGGTGATTATCTGCCTAGGGGCATAGCCCGGCGGCAGTGTAGCCTGGCCTAAAGGAGTACGTCGCTTGCCCGTGTCTGTTATCTCAACAACCAAGGGCATTCTCGTGGTATCAAGAAGATTATCCTGGCTGTATAATGATGGCGAACTGAGTGGGCAAACTATCTAGACAGTGATCTTGGCACAAATCCTTGTGCTTAGTAGACTCCTCCCATGTACCTAAAAAGTATGCACCCCCTCCTCATGGAGCACTTCAAGATTTCATTTTTTTATCTAACAAAATTTTTTCTATATATGTTTAATCTTTTCTTTTCAGGTTTTAGTATAAGAAGTCGTAATGCTCACTTGTACCATTATGTAAAACTATAAATTTTATGACCTGTTTTCTAGTTTCCATTCATTACTTTGAATTATTATCATTGTCTTATACTTGTAACATTATGTAAAGCAAAATTTGTTATCTCATGTTTTCTAATTACTCTTAGGCACTATGACTCACAATTTCTATTTTTATTTTGGTCAGGGTTATGTTATAATTTTATTTTTGATTTAACTTCGCTTATTTTAATAATTCATAACAAAAAATTTTTGGAAAATGTGATATGTAAAGATAGGGGTTTCTATTTCTTTTTATGAATTAATGGAAGGATTGTTTGTATAGGTCTGAATGTGTGGACTAGGGACATAGCATTTTTGGAAAATTCCTAAATCGACAAATTAAATTATGAAAATGTCATCTTGATGATTTAAAAAAAGAATGTGTTTTTCTAACCCCTGACATGTAGGCTGCTGGCATCGGCTTTCTACAGAGAAGGAGACGGAGAGAAGGGCGGGAATGAATGCATAGGGAGAGAGGAGGTAAGAGGGGATTGACAAAAAGAGAATAGGACAGGAAGTGATGGATTAAGGGAGGGGGAAGGATAAGTTTATAAAAAAAAATGGGTAGTTGGGGAAGGAGGAGTAGATGGACAGAGGGGAGGGAAGAGGAAATTGATAGAGGGGTAGATAGGGAAGTGCGACAAGCGATATGGGTAAAGAAGGACGAGGATAAATGAACAGAGAGAGGAGTGAAGTAGAGATGGGCAGAGATGTGAGAAGAGGAGCTGAGTGGAGACAGAGCAAATAGAAGCACGACAGAGAGGAAAGATGGGGGAAGGAAGAGATGCCCAAAGAATGTGGTAGGACATGGGCAGAGAGCAGGAGAAAGATCAACGAAGAGGGAGTGTGAAATATGCAAGTGGCTTAAGCCTCAGAGAAGAAACTGTTAACTTGCACATTGTGAAAAGTAAAAATTTTCACTGTGGAAAAAGTAGATTACTAACAGAAATGACTGTGATAGGTTTACAGATAAAAATTTACTTTCAAAATATGAGAAATTCTGTGATGGTCTAAATATTTGTGCTGTTTTTTCTTATATATGCTATTATCAAACAAAATTTTTACAAAAGAAATCTATATTTACAGCGGTTAGACAGAAAAACAATGTACAGACTAATACTGTAATACTGAAAATATTACCAAATGGACATTGTTAGTCACGTAGAAGGATTCATTTACATTATAGCCAATATTGCTTGATAAAAGAATGTAAAATATGGTTCAAAGATACTGCGGACAAAATGGTATTCATTGCATTTGCTACTGCTATGTCGCGTCAGGATTCTGGGCAGCTGAGGGAGGTGGCACGAAAACATGCAGAGTGCTGAGACAACCAACACTTTAACAGTCAACACAAAATACCAAACTTTATGGAGTCCAGTAGCTCTGCTGACACAGCTCATAAACAGCGCTCATTAGAGCAATGCATACCCATCTGTAACATATCATGAGCAGGTGAATCTGCATTGGACCGAGACTCGAAGTTGGCTGCCCAAAATCCCACAGCAGCCTACACGCGGGACCTCCGGTCTCTGCGTGCAAACTTCCGACTGGGGGCGCTGCAGGGCCGGCGCCGGGAGGCGCGCCTATCCGCGGACGTCGATTGGAGGTGCCACGGCTCACGTGGCTTGAGTTGACAACCTCCGCAAATATCCTGGTTGGTGATCTGGTCGATAATCGAGGACTCCGGAGCTACTTTTAAAAGTAGGAAAAATGCGTGCCATCACGTTTCCGACTTCGATAAAGGTCGGACTGTAGGCTATCGCGATTGCGATTTATCGTATCGCGAAATTGCTGCTCGCGTTGGTCGCGATCCAATGACTGTTAGCAGAATATGGAATCGGTGGGTTCAGGAGGGCAATACGGAACGCCGTGCTGGATCCCAACGGCCTCGTATCACTAGCAGTCGACATGACAGTCATCTTATCCGCATGGCTGTAACGGATCGTGCAGCCACGTCTCGATCCCTGAGTCAAAAGATGGGGACGTTTGCAAGACAACAACCATCTGCACGAACAGTTGGACGACGTTTGCATCAGCATGGACTATCAGCTCGGACACCATGGCTGCGGTTACCCTTGACGCTGCATCACAGACAGGAGCGCCTGCGATAGTGTAAGCAACGGCGAACCAGGGTGCACGAATGGCAAAATGTCATTTTTTCGGACGAATCCAGGTTCTTTTTACAGCATCATGATGGTCGCATCCGTGTTTGGCGACATCGCGGTGAAAGCACATTGGAAGCGTGTATTCATCATCGCCATACTGGCGTATCACCCGGCGTGATGGTATGGGATGCCATTGGTTACCAAGCCCCCACAATTCCGTAAGCGGACAAATTGAAGAGCGCCTCGGCGGCCATTTTGGTGGCAAACTTTCGCGCGAACTTTAAATGTGCGTAAGGCTCTTTTGATTAGAGAGAGTATTCATTTGAGTTAAGTCGCGAAAACTATGTCTAACTGAAATACATAACTACAAAACAGATTCAGACTCGTTCAATATACAGCAACTATCGGGAGTGTGTAAATTTATTACACATAGGATGTAGAAATTGGCCAACACCGTTTCATCTTCCTAGCGAAACCGAACTATAAAAGTTAGTTTTTTATCGTTCTAAGCGCAGCATATGAACGAAATTTATCGTCAGGCACGACTTTTTGGCACTTTCTCAGTATTTTCTATGATTCTGAAACTTTTGTACAAACATTAATTTCGGAAGAGTTTCATACATTACGTCTTTGCTTTAGTGCTGTATTCTCTAATATTCAAATATTTCATAGCATCAGAAAATGAGACAGGGTTGTCTGAAACAGCTAATGTTAAAAATCGATTGTGAAAGTGAAGTACGCCATCAGATACATAACTGAAAAATAGCGTCTTTACCTTGTGAATACAGCAACCAGCCACTACCAAATTCTTTTTAGAACACGAAGTATGCCATAACTTTTTCTTAACTAAAGCATCTAACATTATCATTAGGGTATCTAGCAAAACTATTACCATTTTTAATGCTGTAAGCCAAATACCAGTAGCCAAATAGTAGCGTGAACTGCTCAAAAGTCAACAACTGCTGTCATAGGGTTCAACTTCAGAAAGTGCAACCAGTGTGGCTATGTGTCATTCATATATGGAACTATACACAGTTCTGCAAACCCATTTCAGTTGTTATACCTATATATAAAGCAGATTACTTTCAAATTCTGTATTACAAGTTGCTAATAATAATTTTATAATCAAAAATTCGAACTGCAGTGAGGCTAGTAATGTCGTGCCCCCAACAGTTATTATAAACAATCATAAAATGAAACTTTTTCAACTTCCTGTCCGCCAGTACTGCCTAAAGTAGCTCCTTTATAAGAGCTGCCAATATTGCAAAAGCCTGTTATTTATTTCATTCAATCCTATATTGTCTTGAATAACAACCAAGAGTAACTATCTCTGAACACAAGTAGTAGGGCTACTGTGAAATATAAATGGGAAGACAGTATTCGTTCTTTTTCTTCCTTTCTTAAATTGATTTATGCATTTAAACGCTGAGCTATTCACCATCGTGCTTCATGTACACTGCAATAGTCAAACAATACAGACGTGACTATCAATTGTGTATCTATACCGCACTATCTATATAATACTTGATTTGCCTGCTAACAACACTATTTATCTGACAGCTTGCCACTACCATGGCGGCCGGCCGAAGGCTCAAATTATCCCGCGACAGCAGCGCCGTTAGGGACTCTAGTTATTTTTACATGGTCTTTGTTGGTTACACGTCTCGGTCACCTCTTGTTCGCATCGACGGCACTTTAAACAATGGCCGTTACATTTCAGATGTGTTACGACCCATGGCTCTACCCTTCATTCAATCGCTGTGAAACCCTACATTTCAGCAGGATAATGCACGACCGGATGTTGCAGGTCCTGTACGGGCCTATCTGGATACGGAAAATGTTCGACTCCCGCCCTGGCCAGCACATTCTCCAGATCTCTCACCAATTGAAAACGTCTGGTCAATGGTAGCCGAGCAACTGGCTCGTCACAATACGCCAGTCACAACTCTTGATGAACTGTATATGGTGTTGAAGCTGCATGGGCATCTGTACACATGTCAGTTCTAGTATAATATATTTGTCCAATGGATACCCGTTTATCATCTGCATTTCTTCTTAGTGTAGCAATTTTAATAGCCAGTAGTGTATTTTGAAAGTTTCTGACTGTAAATAGTATAAAGCAGGTCATAGAATAAAAAAAAATTCAACTCAGTTTTGTCCATTACTTGAGACAGTTATGTGGTATGTTTGTGTTTGTGTGTGTGTGTGTGTGTGTGTGTGTGTGTTCAAATGTTTGTTAAGCATATGGGACTTACCTGCGGAGTCATCAGTCCCTAAACTTACAAACTATTCATAAACTAAATTATTCTAAAGACAACACAAACATCCATGCCCAAAGCAGTTTCCGAACCCCTGATGGGGAACCACCTTGTGCATTGAAGCGAAGTGCCTCAATGCGCTCGGACAGTCCATTGTGGCATGTGTGTGTGTGTGTGTGTGTGTGTGTGTGTGTGTGTGTGTGTGTGTGCGTGTGCGCGCGTGTGTGTCTGTGAGTGTGTGTGTGTGTGTGTCCTCCTAAACCACTAGATCAACTTAAATCAAATTTCGTACACATACTGTTGATACATGAGAATCTATGAAGAGGGGATTAAAATCTCCCAGCTGGCATAGCAACAGAGATAACGATTAGAAAATCATTTATGAATAAGCGAAGTTTGTTGACATCCAATATTAATTTAAATGTTAGGAAGTCCTCTCTGAAAATATTTGTCTACAATATAGCATTGTACGGGAGTTAAATGTGGACGATAAGGAGTTCAGAAAAAGAGACGGTAGAAGCTTTTGACATGTGCTGCTACAGATGAATGCTGAAAATTAGATAGGTAGATCACACTGATGAGGAGGTGCTGAACACAATTCGAGAGAAAAGAAATTTCTAGCACAACTTAACTAAGAGAAGGGATCGATTGGTGGAACACATTCTGAGACATCACGGAATCTTAAATTTTGAATTAGAGAGAGGTCAAATGTTTGTAAAGCTTATGGGACTTAACTGCGCGTTCATCAGTCCCTAAACTTACAAACTACTTATGAACTAGCTTATACTAAAGACAGCACAAGCATTCAAACCCGGCGGCGATTCGAACCCCCGACTGCGAACGGCTTTGCCCATCAGAACATAGCACCTCAATGCACTCGGCCTCTCTGCTACGGCTTGGAGAGAAGTGTCTGCGTTAAAAATCGCGGAGGGAACCAAAAGTACAGTAAGCATGTTCGAAAGGATGTAGTTTGCCGTTCTTATGAAGAGAACAGAACAAGATGGCATGGAGAGCTGCATCAAACCGGTCTGCTGACTGAAGGCCACAATAAAAACAACCACCTTACGTATAGGCTACCCAGCAAAACGTGTACAGATATCATATAGGCAGCTCTTGCATGTATAGATATGGCTGAGGAAAGAGAGGAGAGGATCAGTGGAGAGTGAACGACATAGTCAGGGAAATAAGCAAGAGATGGTCAGAAATGGCACCAGGAAATGAAAATAGAGAGAGGAGGAGGTCCACGACGAAATTGAGAGAGAATAAAATGGACAGAGGGAGAAATAGTACGAGACAAAAATAATGTTCAAATGTTTGTAGAGATTATGGGACTTAACTATGGGGTCATCAGTCCATAAACTTACAAACTACTTATGAACTACATTATACTAAGGACGGCACAAATATCTATGCCCGAGGGGGGATTCGAACCCGCGACCGTAGTGGCCGTGCAGACTGTGAATGACGCGCCGCAGTACGCTCGGCCACCGCGGCCGGCAGGACGAGACAGACAGGACGAGAGGGGGAGATGGCCTAATAGATTAGAAAGGAGGTGATTGTGATGGTTAGACTGAAGAAGAGGTAAGGTAAGAGACAGGAAGTGGGGAGAAGGTTGGATACAGGGAGAAGGGAAGAGAGGTGTAGAAGAAGATGAACAGAGATGGGGATTTGGAGAGGAAGAAGAAGGAAGTGAACTGAAATAGAGGGAAAAGGAGGAGGAGGAGAAGGACATGGGCAGCAGGAGGTAGAGAAGACAAAGAGAGATGGGAGGATGTATATAATGTGACAAGGAACCACAATACTTGACACCGTGTAAGGAACGTTTCCACGGTGGTCAATTGTTTGTTCATTTATTTTCTCTCTTTCTGGTGCTTTGATGTGTGCTGTGTGAATTGGGGTTATTTGCTAGTCCTTTTTTTCACAATATATTCTTGCATGTTAAAAGGATGTGTCTCAGAATGTATTGCTTGGTGAATCTGCAGTATGTGTCTTGGGTGACAATTTTCTCGTTGTTCCTGGGAACTGTATTCGGTAACTGTTAAGTGCTGTCTCTGCCTGTGGAAGGCAGAGCTGGGCTGGTGTTGTCAAGGGAGGCTGGTCGCTGGCGACACGTTTATGGGGGCAGTTTGCGAGGCGGGACCTATCTGTCTGTAGGCTCACTACCTGAGGTGGCTCTGGAAAACATTCGATAATGTATCACTTCCCTTTTAGATAGCAGGCAGTGGTGTGAACCACATTCCGCAGGGTTCCTATCATCATGGACCCTCTTAGTGTACGGCTTTGGAGAGGTTATGTTCTAAGTATCCATTAGCCTTCCCTGTCTGCAGAATTACAGCTGGGGGGTGACTCGGGCCACATTTTTTCAGGGTGATAAACTGCCTGGCATCCTGTGGAATTCCTCTCTTGTCTGGTATTTCGTGTCCCTTTTCCACTTTGCTCTTTGATCTGTGGCTACTCGGGCTACAAGATTGCTAGACAAGACGTTAAATTCCTTTTACGGCAAAAGGCTGGGAAACGTTGGGCGTAAGAAATTTTTGAAAGGGCGGTTGAATCGGGTGGCGTCCTCTGGAGGCGATCCGATTGGCTCCGTCTGTGTAGGCGACATGTCTAGCTATCAGTTATAGCTGCCTGTCCATCTCATTGGCTGGAGGGTTAGAGCTCTCCAGTGATTGGTATATCGAGTTTAGGGGGGCGGTCACACAGTTTTCGTGTGGGTGGATGACGCGGTCGGTGTACAGACTTATAGTGTAGGCTCCAGCTAGTTCAGACGTTTTCTTTCAAATAGGACCTAAGGAGTTTTAATCACTCTTCTGGTCTGAGTCTTGAGCGTTTGTTGGACTTTAGTTTTCTGATGTTTCCGCCTGCAACTTAGAAAATTTCACCTGTCGATTTGGACAGGAACTCTTTTGCAGTTGTTCACTCTGCAAAACAGCTGTTTTATGTTCTTGCTCGGTCGAGACTTCAGATTAGGCAGACATACTAGTGGTTTATGCAATTCCATTCTGGGGCACTTGCACTCAATGCTCGCATTTTGCGCTTGAGTTTGTGAGTGTATGTCCTAGCCGAGACTGGAAGCATTTACCTGACAACTGCTATCTGCCACGATAGTGGGTTTGTCGATACTTATTCACAGATCGTATTGAGATTCTCGGGCGGAAGAATTTAATCTCTTTCAGCTCCAGTCCTTCAACATCGTCCAGTCGCCACCAAGATCCAGTGTCGACTCAAGGTTATTGGTAAAGTGATGCGCGCTATTTGCTAGGGTTGTTATATGTAGTTGCAGTAATCAGTGTGTATATGCGTGTGTATGATCGATGTTTGAGTTCTCTCTCCTATAACTAATTTCTTAGAGCCTCTGTCCACCTTTCTAGTTTTTTCCGATAGGACATGTATAACCAGTTATTTCACTGTTTTAATTAATTTAGTATTGAAAATATTACATGTAAAATTTGCTGTTCACACATGTATTTCGCGGTGTTAACCGATTTTACTGCATTTGATGTCCTTTTTATAAATATTTGTATACATTTGTAACCCATTGCTTAGTTACAATTTCAATTGTGATTTCATGTACAAAATCTTTTATATTAATTGTTAACTATACCCCGAATTTCCATGCTTTATTAATAAATGTATTTGTTTAAATCATAAATTTACTTTCCTTTACAAATTCCTAACTCACTATTTTGGAGGGATAGTTAGATAGATAGGTAGAGGACTGTGTTTATTATTTGGTGCACTCTGATCGATTATCTCGCCACCGTGCTTGTAGATTCAGAGTGTAGGTTCTTTTTCCATGGTTTTAATAAAAAAAATATGGCGGTGACCCTTGATATTAATATTTATGAGGATTATAGTAATTTGCATACCTGTGATTTTGCACATTTGCATACACGTGGGCCGTCTCTTACGAGTAAAAGAAAATGTCCACTCGGTGGGATTATCACCCCTTTTTTGACGTGACGTCATGCAAATTGAAAACAATTTAGACAGCTTTCAACTCTCAAGCGCTATCTATGACAAAGTCAAAACGATAGATATTAAAAACGTAGCACCAGTATGGAGGGTTTCTAAACCATTCGCAAATTCGCTCACATGATGTCGAGAGGCATTCATCTTCTGCTGCCTCCTCAACAGTATTACATTTAAGGAAATAATCAGCATGGGGAATATTAACTTTTTAAAAGTAATTAAGTTAAAGTTATTTCCCAGAAAACGTAACTTACAATTATTATACATAAAAACTAATTGTGTCATTTACAGTTATCATAACAGTTACTTTTCCAGTTAGGATAAGGTCTTACAGATTCGAAATAGGTATAATTCCGATCCACATAAGGTTTCGCGCCATTTGTCAGTCTCGTAGTGTTGGTAGCACTTGCGTTTGTGTGGCGTTGTATTGTTGCAGGTTTCTATAGCTCCTCCTGCCTGTTCCAAAAATACACCACTCAGTGCTAAGGAGATATAATTTTCCTGTTAAGAGGTAAGTGAAGCTACTTAGTCTAACGCGGTCTTCTAAATTGTCTAGTTAAGGGTGACTGGATTCGCTGCCAAAAATGGAATGTTTGGTACCAAGAAGTATGAGTTGGTGCCCGAGGTAAAAAGTGTTTTAGATGTGGAAGATGACAGTGATCAAAATTGTACGAGGAAGTTATCACAATTGTACTTAGTGTGGTACATTTTCGATAGATTTTTTCTCAATTAGGTAACAATTTTTTTCCAACTTTTGTAATTGTCTAATATTTGTGTTACATATTCATGAAAGATCCAAGAACAAGTGCCATAGTTAAAATTATTTCTTTTCTCAATACATTTCCAATTACAATAACATTTGTCCGAAATGATCGCAATTGTACCACCTTACCCTATGATGTCAACCCACGATGTTTCCTTTTCTTTGATTCTCCTCTTGGAGCTTCACCGTTTCTCTTTTTCGGGCTATGTATAAGTGACGCTGTGTGGCAGTGAGGGGAAAGGAAGGGGACGGGCAGAATGTAGTCATCGTTTTTAAAGGTGCGTACATAACCAGGATGATTTTGCTGTTTAGGAGCGGAAAAAGATCACAATTACGCTGGGATATGAACAGTGTTTGAGTGACGTTTGCTGGTCAAGATGTGGTTACAGACCTGCCTTTTCTGACATGCACTTACAGTGGAATACTGAAATAAAATTTTATTGAGTTCTTCTAGATAACGTCACCCGCAAACTCAGATACACTTCTGAGAAAGAAAGGCCAGTGTACTAGCTTTTCGCTTTGTAAGACTCCAGTAGGAACTGTTAACTTACGCTGTGACTGACCAGTTCCCTTTGAACGAATGCCTTGTTGTGTCGCAGATTAGCTAAGTCATCCTGCCAAGTCACTACAACTACTTTTTTTTTTCTTTTTTTTTTTTTTTTTTCAGTCCAGTAACGGCTTGCGCGGGATACTGGTGGTCACCAGATTTCAAGTTATCAATCAGATACAATACTCTCCTCATAGTATTTCGATATCTGTCGACATATTATAGAATTCTGTTAGAGAGTACATCAAATACAACATCGCATCTAACATTTGCTAATACGCTTCGACTACAATAAGGGTTTGAAGAAGCTACAAAAAATTTATTAACATCTATTTCTTTTCCCTGTGTAGTATTCCCATGATACAGCCTTCTTTACTCTCTATCGAATTCTTCAGTCCTCTGTAGCGTTACCATAGGGGTAGAGGGAAAAAGTATAAATTAAGAGCAGTAGAAGAATTAATGTCCTCTTACAATATTTATTTTTATAATTGATGTAACGAGTGTGCATTTTTATCTGTTAAGTCAACAGTGTAAAAAAAAAAAAAAAGAAATGTGGCAATTTATTCCTAATGAAGATGACCTAACCCGTGTAGTTTGAATTGGCCTTAAATCTGGACTTACGCCTGAGAATTTCACCGTCTGTTGCAGCATCAACAATATAATGTCGGTAGAAAACGTATAACATGATTTCTTTAAAAATATTAACACGATACTAATAACTCTTTTACATAATATTTTAAAGGAGCATGCCGGAGCTGAAAATATATATAAAAACAAGAACAATAGTGACCGATAAAAAACGATTCTTCATCAATTAACTTGTGTAAATATTCCAGGAAGCCGCGATGGAGTAGCCGAGCGGTCTAAAGCGTCTCGCTGCGGAGCGCGTGGTTATTCGCCGGGAGGTTCGAGTCCTCCCTGGGGCATGGGTGTGTGTGTTTGTCCTTAGGTTAGTTTAGTTTAAGTAGTTTGTAAGCTACGGACTGATGACCACGCAGTTTGGTCCGATAGAGTTACAAACATTTGAACATTTATATTCCAGGAATTTTAATTAGTTTATTTACCACTCATACAATTTACTACTACTAAAGAAAATAATAATTTTTAATTAATTATTTGTTGTTGTTGTGGTCTTCAGTCCGGAGACTGGTTTGATGCAGCTCTCCACAATACCCTATCCTGAGCAAGCCTCTTCATCTCCACATAAGAACGGTAACCTACATCTGTCTGAATCTGCTTACTGTATCCATCTCTTGGTCTTCCCCTGCGATTTTTTCCCCATACACTTCCTTCCAACGCTAAATTCACAATTCCTTTATGTCTAAGAATGTGTCCTACCAATCTATCCCTTCTTTTAGTCAAGGTATGCCAGAAATTTCTTTTCTCCCCAATTCTGTTCAGTACCTCCTCATTAGTTACGCGATCCACCCACCTAATCTTCAGCATTCTTCTGTAGCACCATATTTCAAAAGCCTCAATCCTCTTCCTGTCCGCACTGTTTATCGTCCATGTCTCACTCCCATACAAGGCAACACTTTCCTTCAGAAAGGACTTCCTTAGGTTTAAATCAATAATCGATGTTAACAAATTTCTCTTTTTCAGGTACGCTTTTCTATCCATTGCCATTCTGCATTTTATATCCTCTGTACTGCGACCATCATTTGTTATTTTACTGCCCAAGTAACAAAACTCATCTACTTCCTTTATTGTTTCGTTTCCCAATCTAATTCCTTCAGCATCACCTGATTTTCTTACACTGCACGCCATTACCCTAGTTTTGCTCTTGTTAATGTTCATCTTATATGCCCCTTTCAGCACACTGTCAATTCCGTTCAATTGCTCTTCCAGGTCCTTTGCTGTATCTGACAGAATTACTATGTCGTCGGCAAAACGCAATGTTTTTAATTCTTCGCCCTGAACTTTAATTCCGTCTCCAAATTTCTCCTTGCTTTCCTTTATAGCTTGCTCAATGTACAAATTGAATAACAATGGAGAAAGACTACAATCCTGTCTTACTCCCTTTCCAACCACTGCATTCCTTTCATGCCCTTCAACTCTGACAACCGCTGTCTGGTTTTTGTACACGTTGTAAATAATCTTACGTTCCCTATATTTTACTCCTGCTTGCTTCAGAACTTGAAAGAGTTTATTCCAATCAACATTGTCAAAAGCCTTCTCCAAATCTACAAAAGCTAGAAATGTAGGTTTGCCTTTTCTTAATCTATCTTCTAGGATAAGCCGTAAAGTGAGTATTGCCTCCCGTGTTCCTACATTTCTCCTGAACCCAAACTGGTCTTCCCCGAGGTCGGCTTCTACCAGCTTTTCCATCCTTCTGTATATAATTCGCGTTAATATTTTGCAGCCATGACTTATTAAACTGATGGTTCTGTAGTTTTCACACCTGTCTGCACCTGCTTTCTTAGGGATGGGGATTATAACATTTTTCTTAAAGTCTGAGGGTACTCCACCTGTCTCATACATCTTGCCCACCAGGTGAAACAATTTTGTCATGGCTGGTTCTCCCAGAGATTTCAGTAACTCTGAGGGAAGATCATCTACTCCAGGGGCCTTGTTTCGACTTAGGTCTTTCAGGACTCTGTCAAATTCTTCTCTCAGTACAGTATCTCCTATTTCATCTTCATCTACATCCTCTTCCCTTCCTACAATATTGTCTCTAAGTTCGTTTCCTTTGTAGAGCCCCTCTATATACTCTTTCCACTGCTGAGAACTAGTTTTCCATCAGTGTCCTTGATATTCGTAGAGCTGTTTTTCTTATCTCCAAATGTTTCTTTTATTTTCCTGTAGGCTGTATCTATTTTTCCCCTATTTATACATTCTTCTACATCCTTGCATTTGCTTTCTAGCCACACCTGCTTAGCCATTTCGCACTTCCTGTCAATCTCATTTCTTAGTCGTCTGTACTCCATTTTGCCTGTTTCATTTACGGCATTTTTATATTTTCGCCATTCATCGATTAAATTTAGTATCTCCTGTGATATCCAAGGATTTTTTGTAGGTCTTGCCTTCCTACCTATTTTGTCCTCTGCTGCCTTCACTATTTCATCTCTCAATTTTACCCATTCCTCCTCTACTGTTTTATTTTCCCGTGTTTCTGTCAATTGTTGCCTGAAGCTCCCTCTGAAATTCTTAAGAACTTCAGGTTCCTTCAATTTATCTAGGTCCCATCTCCTTATGTTCCTACCTTTCTGTAGTTTCTTCAGTTTCAGCCTACAGTTCATAACCAACAAGTTATGGTCAGAGTCTATGTCTGCCCCTGGGTATGTCCTACACTGTAAAACCTGGTTCCGAAATCTATGTCTTACCATTATAAAATCTATCTGGTATCTCCCGGTGTCTCCTGGTCTCTACCACGTATACAACCTTCTTTTGTGATTCTTGAACCAGGTGTTTGTTATAACTAAATTATGTTCTGTGCAAAATTCTACCAGGCGGGTTCCTCTTTCATTCCTTTTGCCCAGACCATATTCACCTACTATCTTCCCTTCCCTTTCTTGTCCGACTACCGAATTCCAGTCTCCCATAACTTATCAACTACCTTATACTAAGGACGGCACAAATATCCATGCCCTAGGGGGGATTCCAACCCCCGACCGTAGTGACCGTGCAGACCGTGACTGGAGCGCCTCAGTCCCCTCGGCCACCGCGGCCGGCGGCGCATCAGTCACGGCCTGCACGGCCACTACGGTCGGGGATTCGAATCCCCCCTCGGGCATGGATATTTGTGCCGTCCTTAGCGTTAGCTAGTTCATAAGTAGTTTGTAAGTAACCCCATAGTTAAGTCCCATAAGCTATACAAACATTTAAACATTTGTTCAGTCTCTTTAATCTTCGGAAGTTATTGACCGATTACTGTGAAATTTTGACACAACTTTATATTCTAACAGAGGTGGTTATTGATATATCTATTTCTTTAATAGATGGTACGTGATCTGTATGTAAGTCGCTTCTTGTGTTTCTTATAACGATTCTCCAAATTACTTATGTTAAAAAAATGTGTATACTCCTGGTCGTTAAAATTGCTACACCAGGAAGATGTCGTGCTACAGACGCGAAATTTAACCGACAGGAAGAAGATGTTGTGATATCCAAATGATTAGCTTTTCAGAGCATTCACACAAGGTTGGCGCCGGTGGCGACACCTATAACATGCTGACATGAGGGAAGTTTCCAACCAATTGCTCATACACAAACAGCAGTCTATTGGCGTTGCTTGGTGAAACGTTGTTGTGATGCCTCGAGTAAGGAGGAGAAATGCGTACCATCACGGTTCCGACTTCGATAAAGGTCGGACTGTAGCCTATCGCGATTTAGGTTTATCGTATCGCGACGTTGCTACTCACGTTGGTTAAGATCCAATGACTGATCCAATCCAGAAAATGGAATCGGTGGGTTCAGAAGGACAATATGGAACGCCGTGCTGGATCCCAACGGCCTCGTATGACCAGCAGTCGAGGTGATAGGCATCTTATTCGCATGCCTGTAACAAATCGTGCAGCCACGTCCCGATCCCTGAGTCAACAGATGGGGACGTT
The DNA here is from genome assembly GCA_026315105.1 of Locusta migratoria. Lineage (NCBI taxonomy): Eukaryota > Metazoa > Arthropoda > Insecta > Orthoptera > Acrididae > Locusta > Locusta migratoria. The sequence continues at coordinate 287,409,840 of CM048745.1, read as the reverse complement.
TGCAAGACAACAACCATCTGCACGAACAGTTCGACGAAGTTTGCAGCAGCAACGACTATCAGCTCGGAGACCACAGCTACGGTTACCTTTGACGCTGTATCACAGTCAGGAGCGCCTACTATAGTGTACGCAACGACGAACCTGGGTGCACGAATGGCAAAACTTCATTTTTTCGGATGAATCCAGGTTCTGTTTACAGCATCATGATGGTCTCATGCGTATTTGGCGATCAACGTGAAAGCACATTGGAAGCGTGTATTCGTCTTCGCCATACTGGCGTATCACCCAGTATGATTGTATGGGGTGCCATTGGTTACACGTCTCGGTCACCTCTTGTTCGCATCGACGGCACTATGAACAGTAGCCGTTATATTTCAGATGTGTTACGACCTGTGATTCTACCCTTCATTCGATCCCTGCAAAACCCTACGTTTCAGCAGGATAATGCACGAACGCATGTTGCGGGTCCTATATGGGCCTTTCTCGATACGGAAAATGTTCGACTGCTGCCTTGGCCAGCACATTCTCCACATCTCTCACCAACTGAAAACGTCTGGTCAATGGTGGCCGAGCAACTTGCTCGTCACAATACGTTAGTCGCTACTGTTGAACTGTGGTATCGTGTTAAAGGTGCATGGGCATCTGTACCTGTGCACTCCATCCAAGCTCTGTTCGGCTGAATGGACAGGCGTATCAAGACTGTTATTACGGCCAGAGGTGGTTGTTCTGGGTACTGATTTCTCAGGATCTATGCACCCAAATTGCGTGAAAATGTAATCATATGTTAATTCCAGTATAATATATTTGTCCAATGAATACCCGTTTATCATCTGCACTTCTTCTTGGTGTAGCAATTTTAATGAAGAGTAGTAGTGTACATAGAAACACACGCACAATACTGCATTGTGTCAAAATTTCAAAGAATTGGGTCAACAATTTTTGTAAATATAAGATTTTCGATATAACACTAAAGAGTCTTGATTAGACAGTGTTGTAAGAGTAGGGGGACAGGATTAACGTAGAGAGATGAACAGGGAGAACGTGATGATATGAACATAGGAAGTAGGAGGTTCAGATGCGCAGAAAGAGGGGGGGTGGGTGGAGAGGAAATGGACCTGTCCCCTACACACGTTCCGATTTGTCGGGACTAATTTATTGGCGGTCCGATAAACTGGACGTGTGGAGGTCCTTTCCGAGCTACTTTGCTTGTCGGATGATTGGTGAGGCCTGCCCATCCTACATCCGAGACCCCCCGCCCCCCCCCCCCCCCCCACCACCACCACCACAACCGCCACCACCACTCCACCCAACAAATTGTTCGTTTGTAGCGCTACCCGACCAACTTCTTGCCTGCGATCGTCTGCCCAGCGAACACGTGAAAACAGAAACAGTTCGATAAACCGACACGAGAACACAGAGGCGCTGCATTCGGTGCCTGGAGTTTGTCACAACTTGTGTAGGTGCTACAAATGTTGTTGGTCAGTTGGTTGGTCTGACGATAAATCGGAGCTTGTGTAGGGGCCTTAAAAGATATGACCACTTGAGAGATAGAAGAGGCGAGCTCATAGCTCTTAATTATGCGTTTTAATGCCCATGATTTTGGATTGGCCCATACTACCTTCTTCCAAAACATAGAGAGCAGAGCTTCCAGATGAAGAGATTTGCTGCACAAAGCTAAAGTTCGCCATGTTACTAAATGACATTTACGGACGTGTGTTCCTTGTCAAAATAATATTTACTCACTCCCCTCTACAAAGCGTCGCAGTGGGAATTGCCAAAAATGTGTATATGTACTGTATTTTGTCAAAAAATCGTTGAGTTTTGCTGTTTTCATTACTGAAATCATTTAGTACCAAATTTAAATTCTGACTCGTCAATTTTTTCCCCGTATACACTTGACTCTGAAGGCTGAAGTACCGCGATACTGCCATTTATTTACGATTGGCCAAACACATTAAGTATGGCGCAAAAGTATTAAGCGGTGTCCATATTATGGTCGAGCTTTCTGCGGCGCGACAGTCACGATCTGCACGGCCACTACGGTCGGGGGTTGGAATCCCCCCTCGAGCATGGATATTTGTTCCGTCCTTAGTATTAGGTAGTTCATAAGTAGTTTGTAAGTTTAGGGACTGATGACCCCGTAGTTAAGTCCCATAAGCTCTACATACGTTTGAACATTTTTTTTTGCACCAATAAATCCTAGTATCGTCTTCTGCTGAAAGTGAGGCTCCAAACCGGGTTATTGAAATAGTCATTTCTTCCTGACATCATTGACTAGTTTGCAAACTGAACAGACATTCTTCGTATCGTAACGTGAAAGATTGCACATTAACAAAACAGTCATTATAAAAAGGCTTTTGAAATTTGTACTGCCCGTAATATTTTAGGTTACGCGAGTATTTCACTACATACTTCAAAGTTAAAAGCAATTCACATTTATTCTCTCTTTCAGTGCTTTTTCGCGACGAAGGATACAAAATAAATGTGAATTTTTTTTAAATATCAACTCAGCTTTTTGTATTATTAATATGATCAGCTGAACTTCAATTACGCGATAAATCAGTCAAACCTTCAGGTCGTAAATTCTACCAAATACCTTGGAGTTACCATTAAGAACAACTTAGAGTGGAGAGAACACATAGAAAATATTGTGGGGATGGCGAACCAAAGGTTACGTTTCATTCGCAGAACGCTTCAAAGATGCAACAGCTCCACCAGAGAGACTGCCTACATCACACTCGTGCGTCCTCTCCTGGAGTACAGTTGCCCATTGTGGAACCCTCACCATGTGAGATTGACGGAAGACATTGAGAAGGATCAGAGAAGGGCAACTCATTTTGTTTTACTAAGTTACGGGGGGGTCACGGAAATGTTGCACGATTTGAGGTGGAAATCATTAAAAGAAAGACGTTATTCATTGCGGCGAGATCTATTTGGGAAATTTCAATCACCGACTTTTACTTCTTAAAGTGAAAATAATTTGCTAGCACCCACCTACATAGGGAGAAAATACCATCCCAATAAAATAAGAGCAATCAGATCGAAAATGGAACGATTTAGGTATTCTTTCTTCCCGAGCGCTATTAGAGAATGGAACGGTAGAGAAAGGTTAAATGTGATTTGCACCGTATCTTTGTAGATGTAGATGTCTGTCCTGTCAGATATGTCCGAAAAGAACAGACACAATATCATTAATTGTATGTCTGACCCCCAACAGGCAACTGATAATTCTTGTGCAGATACACAAAGACGCTCGATCTCTCGCGGTAATCCAGTATAGGCTGCGAGCAAGAGGAACTAATGGGCAGGGGGCACTATCATCGTCATCTGCTATGAGTAGAGAATTTGGACAAGACGGGAAGCATGCCTGGACAGCCTAAATGGTTATGGCGACCACTGGCCCGAAGCAGGATATCCGGGTTCGAATCCCGATCCAGCATAAATTTTCAACTTTGCCATTGAATTGAAATTAATTGCCCTGAAACGGTCGAAATGTTTCAATATTTCAAATTCACAGCTCTTTCTCTCGAGACGAGAACGCCGTTCCTACGGCACAGTGTTGGTTGTGGTTTCGTTCTGTAGCCTTGCGCGCTAATCACGCCTCGCCTGCAGAAAGCAACAACAGCTTGCTACAACTCGGTCAAGGGCGGGCGACAAACCCGCCGTCTGCGATTTCGAATCGGAATTACACTCAGTAAAGGAATTTGAAAGTGTAAACGCTTCGCAAAATCCATTCAAGCGGTGAAGGTCGCCGCGGTTACCTGCTACATCACTCGAGGTCTTTAGAGGCCCAGGAGAAAACCTCGAAGGTAACCCGCCAAATCAAGAAACTTTCACCAGTATACCTGTCATTCAAACGGCTCTGCAAGTTCTAGGTATCAATAGATCGTACCAATCTGCTTTCATGACTATCTGTTTAGTCCCGACTAGTGAAATTCATGATGCCATGAAGAACCGAATTCCCATATATATGCTTCAAAACGTCTGGTTACCTTACAAATAAGGTGATACACTAAATTTTCACTTCATGTATACATTACATAAGAAAAGTTTATAAAGGGCTGGAGATTTCGTTTAAAACTTGTTGAAAGTTACTAAGCGTCCGCATTATCAAATACTGGACGAGTAAGGGTAACTTGCGCTACACTTTACGCAAAAGCAAGTTTTTCACCCATCTCAATATGTATGACGCCATGTGACCTGAACTATACAACGTATATAATTTTGCAAGTAGATTCAATCGTATGTATGAATAATATCTGAAAAATGTAAGGAAGTAACAAATTGAAACGTGTTTGTTGCGAACAGAATTTGTACTATAAAAAAAATTAAAACATAATGACCGATTCTGCAGTTTGACCACATGAACAACGGATAGTCACACTGCTCAAAACATGTAGAAGTTCAGGTGGGATATCATACACAGTGCCGGCCGCGGTGGCCGAGGTGATTGAGGCGCTCCAGTCACGGTCAGCACGGCCACTACGGTCGTGGGTTCGAATTCCCCCTCGGGCATGGATATTTATGCCGTCCTAGTTCATAAGTAGTTTGTAAGTTTAGGGAGTGATGACCCTGTAGTTAAGTCCCATAAGCTTAACAAACATTTGAATATTTTCATACACAGTATACGTTTATGGTAAAGTACTTTATTTATATATTGGTTACAATTGTAATTTGTGTGTGATACAGTACGACATTCTGCTATCTCAACTCTTTACTTGTGGTTTACATGGCGTTTACTTAGAGCGTGGCACCATGGAGCCACCATAATACTGAAAAAGTCATTCTCGTTGCTCTCTAATGAGGTGTGCTATCACCTCGGAAGGCCGGTACAGTTGCACACGTGCGTGGTATGGATAGTATGAGGTTTTTGAATCAGCTCTCTGGAGATATTTGGCCATTCTTCTATGAGTGCAGTATCCAGTTCTGCAACCGTCGTGGGAGGTGCTGATCTCGCTACAATACGTCTGACAAGTGCTTCCCAGACATGCTCAATCAACGGCCTTCGTCTTGTTCTCTTTTAACAGCTCCTGTTGTCTGAAATCACGTACAGGTCCTGGAAATTACTTTCGGATACTCGAATGGCCGGTGCCACCTCCCCTCTGCGTCTGTCCCACTTCCAACCTTCCTGTGACTGTCCAATTCATAGCTTAGGGTTAGGTCACGTGGTTGTTACATTGCACTACTTGCTCATTAAGCTTGTGTAATTCGTTTGGTAGACTAAACACAAGTCAACAACAACCCCCTCTGAAGTAAAAATCTGTTATTACTACTATCTCGGTTGCCGTAATATTGTTGACTCCACTCCGTAGAATCGACAGAAAGACATCGAACCATTTTAGTTCAGTCTGACATTGCCAATACTTCAGCATCTAGATATCTCAAAATCTCAACTGATCCCCTAATTGTTTTGACTCGTGTACGAGGGGGGAATCCAAAAGAAACCGGACTCCGAGGACGCTGCTATTCGTAGACGTAGTACAGGGTTCTCATGCTAGATGGCGTTAGTAGAGACCTTCATGAAACAGCTGTGCAGACGGCGTCAGTGTAGAGCCAGGGTTGCCAATGTCAGAGGTTTCCCTCTGAGTCTGGAGGTTTTTTGCTTCCGTCAGAGGGGAAAAAACAAGAATCAGAGGTAAGAGGGAAAATTGGAGGTTTTTTGTTGCTCGGATGGGGGTTTTTCACTTTTCGAAGGTATTTTCATTTCCTTTGGTCACTTTTATTTTTAAAGTTTAGAGTGGCGCGAATGATTCACTTTAACAATAATAAGTGAAGACTGACGTAGGTCATTGTCGCGATTGTTGCTGCAACTGCAAGTCAGTTCGTGTGGCATGCTGTTCAGATACAGTGTGTGTTTATAGTTGTGTTTCTTTTATTTTTAACTAATTTTTGAAGAACCTTAAGTGAGTAAAAAATGGGAAAAACTGAAGTGCCGTACGTTCAAAAGTTTAGGAAAGAATGGTTTAAGGATGAGAAACTGAAAGATTGGATAATGGAAATTGCGGAAGATAATACTCTTGTTCGTTGTCGTTACTGTAGCTGCAATTTAAAAGCGAGAATGAAAGATATGTTAGATCATACGAAAACAAAAAAACACGCACTATCAGCAGAGCCGTTTAGTGATAAACGACAATGTAAAATCAAATTTACAACAGAAAATGACAGCACGAAACTTGAAAACGCTAGAAAGGAATGTACGTTAGTGCTATTCACAGCCTTTCATTCAGCTATTCGGGTTGTGGATCATCTCACCGATCTTTGCCAAAAATCCTTCAATGCCAGTGATATCAAACTGCATCGTACAAAATGTACAGCTATAGTAAAAAATGTTTTGAGCCCTCACTTTCAACAGGAACTTAAGATGGACATTGGTGATGGGTTTTAATAGTCTTCTAATTGATGAATCCACTGATGTGTGACAAAACATTTAGGTTCATGCATTTTGTATTATTCCAAAGTTCAAAAGCGTATAATTTCTACTTTTCTGAGTCTGTTTGGTCATCTGCAGATGCTTATTCTATTGTTGGCGTCCTAAAGTCTGCTATTGATAAATTCAATCTTAAGTTGGCACAACTTAGGGGCATAGGGACCGACAATGCCAGTTTTATGGTGGTTGTGACTAATGGCGCATACAGAAAATTGCAAAGAGAGGTAGAACATCTTGTTCTCATAATATGTGTTTGCCATTCAGTACAGTTGGCTGTGTCTTCTGCCACTGAAGATGCGCTTAACTACGGGGTCATCAGTCCCTAAACTTACAAACTACTTATGAACTACTTACGAACTAGGACGGCCCGAGGGGGGATTCGAACCCCCGACCGTAGTGGCCGTGCAGACCGTGACTGGAGCGCCTTAGTCCCCTCGGCCACCGCGGCCGGCAAAAGTTGATTCCTTCATTCATTACGGATGTTGAATTTAACGATCTGGGCTCTGTTCTAAAGTTGTATGAAGAAGATTTATACGCAGAAGACATACCTTCGATAAAAAATGAATTTGAAATGTGGAAAAATTTGTGGTTGAACAGGAAGTCGAGGAGTGATGTTCCATCTGACGTAACACAAGCTCTTGCAGAGTGCTCTAAAGATTTCTAACCAAACATTTACACACTGTTACAAATATTTGCTACTATTCCTGTTACAACGTGTTCGGCTGAACGAGCATTCAGCTGCTTAAAACGTCTTAAAACTTACCTGCGTTCAACTATGGGACAGGACCGTTTAAATGGTATTGCTCATTTGTCAATTAATAGGGAGTATGACATTGATTACGACAAGATAATTGATGGGCTTGCAGAAAAACCTCGCAGACTGGATTTTGTTCTGTAATAAATTTTGTTTTATAATTATCATCGGCATTTTTTGTGTTTAGTGCAATCGATTTGTGTAATAAGGAGAACTTTGCAAAACAAAACAAAAAACTTTTTGTTTCACATTTTTTAAAAACTGCCATGTAGTTTTTATAATTTTCCATGTAAACTTTCATAAAAAAAATTAATGATGGGTAAAATTGTTTTCTGTAGGAAATTGTGAAAATATTACTTGTTTAGATAAATTTATTTTGCTATATTGTTTAAATGTATGTGCAATATAATCTGTACATATTCGCTTCAAAAGTTTTTATCGAATTGCTACCAAATAATAGATTACCAAAACACATAAGGCAAATAGCCTTGGTTCAGTTTGAAATATAGCCTAAAAATTCTGCCGACAATATATATAAAGAAGAGAATAACTAAATAACAGCAATGTATAATCTTATACTAATCTAAGGGTTATGATATATCATTTTACATTTTTTCTCTATATTAAATAGTATTTTTTCTGTCCAATAGTTTATATTAATTTTTTGTCATTTAATATGTATTATTTTGTTTGAACTTTGTAAATTATTGCACTGTTTGCTAACCTAAGCTAACTTTATATTTATTGTTCCTATGTTGAACCAATGGCTGGAACATTTTTTCAATAAATAAATGAAAATTAATAAAATACAAAGGTTAAACATTTAAAATTGCATATTTCTACTTCTGAAACATACAGCATTTATATTCCATAAACGAATTTTACGTTGGTTAATATAACAGTCTACACAGTTAATTGTATCTGTATGCATATGTAAATATGCATGCATGTATGTATGTATGTAATATGTGTGTGCCTCAGCACTCAATGTCAAAATGTATATAATGATATATTGATAATATCTTGAAAACAGAGATTGCACGTGATCCGAACTTGTTGAACAAATTCATCACAGGGGATGAGAGTTGGTGTTAAGGGTATGACCCAGAAACCAAGCAAGTGTTAAGCCAGTGGAGGACTCCCAACTCTCCCAGACCAAAGAAAGCAAGGCAAGTGAGGTCAAATTTGAAGACGATGATCACTGGCTTTTGTTGACGTCCGTGGAATTGTGCATCGGGAATTCGTAGCCCCTGGCCAGACTGTTAACCAGCAGTTTTACTTCGAAGTTTTAAGGCGTCTGCGAGAGGATGTGGGGAGGAAACGCCCGGAACTTTGGCGATTAGGTGACTGGTTTCTGCATCACGACAACGCTCCGGCACACACGGCCTTACGAGTGACCCACTATTTGGCATCTCAGAGGTGGTCTGTCGTTCCCCACGCTCCGTATTCGGCGGACCTAGCCCCGTGCGACTTTTTCCTATCTCCACGAATGAAAAAAACGCTAAAAGGGGAGCGTTATGATGATGTGGAGGCGGTAAAAATATCTTCGCAACGGGCACTGGACAATATTAAACTTGAAGAGTTCCAAACATGCTTCCAACAGTGAGAGAAGACTTAACAAGTGTATCGCATGTAATGGAGAGTATTTTGAAGGTGACAAGTAATTTTGTAAAAAGGTTCATCAATAAATTTTTAGGACAAAAATCCGGTATCTTTTGGAGCACCCCCTTGTATGTGTCGCATCATGGTATAATTCTGCAGGTAGATCTTTTATGTGGATAATATCTGCAAAATACAAAGAAGTAATAAATTAAAATGTCACGCCTGATTATGTAGTTTCACTGCATGGCAATGTAAGCCGAATGCAGTTCAGTTTTTGACACGTGTGTTGTCAATAGAGTTGGTGGTATAAAAAGATAAATTATAACGTCATGACAGAATCTGCAGTTTGACCACAGGATCAGCGAATATCTAGTAAGCGATAAACTCTATTCATCATTTTCTTGTGTCACCGAGAAAAGTTATGTAAAAATTTGAGATTATATGTGACATTTGTGGGAAGTAACAATCTGACACCATTTTCGAACAATGAATGAAGTTGATATACCAGAACGGTGTCATCTTCAAGACAAACACATAGTTTCTATTAGTAATACTTGTCTTATCGTGTTAAACTTTGCATAAAATCACACCTCTTAATGAGTAGAATATGACAACAATTAAAATTACGGAAAATTATGGTTCCGTTTGTCAACGTCTCGTTAAGTTCCAGTTAAGATATTAACTTGTCGTTACGGAGAATTGAGGTTGCCAATGCTCGTTATCAGTTAATCCGACTTTAAGAGACCTCAAACTGGCCGTTAACAAGTAGAATCCTGCTCATTACACGGCTAACCACCAGTTAAGTGAGAATCTGCATGATAATGTCAGAATTCCAAAGAGCAATATATTCACGTGATAAAGACCGATTTACCAATCAAAATAGCGGAAGCACTACATGTATGAAAACTAGTGTGGAAAGCAGTTTTATTGGAAAATATTATCGTCATATCTCTCGTCCCTTCCATGTCAGTAGCGATTAGATGAGTTTGCAGATACATAACATAACCTTAAAATTACTGTTTCGATATCAAAATACAAACTTATGGGTAACGACTAGTTAAGTGAGAATCGGTATGACGAAAATGGCTGGAATAAGAGATTTGGATGACCATGAAGAGGATGTCAATATTTTCGACGATCTAGAGATCATTGCTCCAATATGGTGTCCTAGACGTATTTATATTCGTCCAAATCAGTTTGAATGCTAGGATGATTAAGAATTTGTTACGAGATTTCCTCTTCAAAAGGCCACTGTGGAAATGCTGGATGAAAATTTCCACGACCATCTGAAGAGTCCAACAGATAGTAATATATCTTGTGAGTTATCTGTCATAATAGAAAACAGAATACATTATTTATGTCTGCAAACTTATTGATTCAGTATTTACTTATGCTTGTTGCGCCTGTTGTAAGGCCTAAAATATGATTTCTTCCTCCGATCTACAGGAACAGTGCACTTTCGCCCATGTGCAAGTTATTGCTTGCAGTATGGTACTATGCACTTGGCAGTATGTTCATTGCCACAGGGGACTTAGCTGGTGTCTGTAAAACGTCTGCTTGGAAAGCTGTTCGGGAGGTGACACTTGGCGCTTACCTCTCTCTGTCCAATATGTCCTTATATTTCTGTATTAAACCGCGATGACTCGCGCGTGAGCATTTTGCTCACAGTAATTTTCAAACAATCGGCATTTTATCAATTTTAAATAGTCAAATATGTGTGTTTTCTTATGAAGGCAACTATAAATACTTGTTTAGACATATTAAGTACATTACAAACTGTTCTTTGACTGTCAGAAAAATGGTATACACGCGATCGATCGCGTAACTTTTAAAGGCGCGAGTCCTCGCGTGTTATGGACACAACACTCTCGCACTCACTTCTTGTAAAATTCGCGTTTCTTTCACGTTTGTTTTCATAGATCCAAGTAATAACAGTCTGCTAACTTCTGCCCTGCTAGTCAAATATGGCGAACAGCTGTTTATTCAGATCGCACTTTCATTTGTTTCTATTGCCAACATACAGATCATGCACTGAAACGTGGCCCTGAGAGGAGAATGTTGGGAGCTAAGGCTGGCATGAAGCTCGTAGGGCATTGGCTGTTAGAACAAGCCCCGCCTTTTTCTCCCAGTGTCGCCAGCTTATGACCTATAGCTTACAGGTTTTAAAAAGAAACAACATGTGTACGGGGTTAAAGCGTCACAGATGAAACACGAAATTATCACTTCAATGTCTGAGTAATAAAAAAACTGGAACGTATATCTACTAAATATTAATATTTTTAGAGATTTATTAAGCGGGTGTAGCAGTGTTTTCTGCCTATTTTTATTGTCGTAAAGGAATAACAATCGGAATTAACATTCCTCACACCACTTTCAAGGACAGCATTCCTTTTTCTAAAAGAAGTCGTCGGGGTATGTGGACGTATTTTAGCAAATAACAGAGTGGAAGACAATAATCAGTACCAAGCACAAATCAACAATACATTGACTATGTCTACAGAGTACAATGCTGTTATGAGGTAAGGTTGGTAGAGAGCATAAACATTCCGTAGACACACGAACTCAGCCGAATTCCGCCGATCACAGAGGGGCCACGAAAAAGTGCGTGATCTGTAGTGGAAATATATTGTACATTCTTGTTTTCTACAGGTTAGCAAACGAGAGATTGAGCTGGCAATGACAAACGCAATGCACTTAACGAACACATTGAACTGAACGGTAAAGGCATCTTGTCGTTTACTAACGAAAGATGGACGAACCCGATCTAAATGTTTCTTTTTTCTTCCCTTCTGCAAGTGTTAAATAGTTGGAGCGTATAGCCTTTCTGTAATATGCACTGTAGGAAAGAAAATTAGTACACCTGGATAGACGGCGATTTTCATTCTATGACGGCAGATGCCATATTGGGGATAGTAGATAATGGCTTCAGCGTCGTCCGCTAACAGCTAGTGTCGTGACGTAGCTGGCAGAGCCCCATGTGTGTGTACCCTTCAATAGGGAATGTTTACAGCCATTCGACTCAATGGGATATATTAATGTGTGAAGCAGACAGCCGTCATGCTCAGGACACACACGCGTGCTTCCTACAGCCAACTGAACGAGTTTTAAAGAGATCAAATTGTGGCCTTTCTAGTATTGGGATAGACCTTTCGTAAAATTGCGATACAAATTGTACCTGCTGCGTTAGCTCTGCAACGATGCTGGTTGCAAGGTTCACGTGAACATTCTCGCATCCGAAGACGAAGTTTTGGAAGTTCAGGCAGCACAGACGTCCGCCAAGGTCGTCGTATTGTAATGGCAGAGGTGTCAGATCGTACAACTACCCTTGTACAGATAACAGGCTTTGTGAGTCCAGAGATGTTGTCAACTGGTTACTAGCAGAAGGACTAGTGTCACGAACACCTCTAGCCCGTCTTCCACGCTCGGCACAGCATCGACATTCACGGCTCTACTGGTGCTGTCAGAGGGTGACTTGGAAGATGGAATGGTCTTCAGCGATGAAGGGAGATTCTGCCTGCATGCAAGTGGGGTTGTTTGCGCGTACGACATAGATCTTGCGAGCGTTGTCTCGTAGAGTGAATTCGTTCAAGACACACTGGCCCCATCCCAGGAACTTAGGGTCTTGGGTGTGAGACACAATGACTCTAGTTCTTTTTGCTGATGATACAAGTATAGCTATCACACCTGGCAAACAGGAATTAACTGGTGGAATTGCAAATGATATCTTTCAAAAAGGTATTAAGTGGTTCTGCACAAATGGACTCTCATTAAACTTTGATAAAACCCAGTATATACAGTTTCATACAGTAAATGGCATGACACCATTAATAAATATAGACATTGAACATAAATCTGTAGCTAAGGTAGAGTATTCAAAAAATTTAGGTGTTTGCATTGACGAGGTATTGAACTGGAAGAAACATATTGAAGATCTCCTGAAACGTTTGGGTTCATCTACTTATGCTATCAGAGTCATTGCAAAATTTGGTGATATACATATCAGTAAATTAGCTTACTACGCCTATTTTCATTCACTGCTTTCATATGGGGTCATATTCTGGGGCAATTCAGCATTGAGTAAAAAAATATTCATTGCACAAAAGCGTGTAATCAGAATAATTGCTGGAGCCCACCCCAGATCATCCTGCAGACATTTATTTAGGGATCTTCACTGTACCTTAACAATATATATATTCACTCATGAAATTTGTTATTAACAATCCGACCCAATTCAAAAGTAATAGCAGTGTGCACAGTTACAACACTAGGAGAAAGGGTGATATTCACTATTAAAGGTTAAATCTAACTTTAGCGCAGAAAGGAGTGACTTGTGCTGCCATAAAGTCTTCGGTCACTTGCCAGGTAGCATCAAAAGTCTGACAGATAGCCAACTAGTATTTAAAAAGAAATTAAAGGAATTTCTGAACGGCAGCTCCTTCTACAATGAAGATGAATTTTTAGGTAAAACCTAAAAATAAAAAATAAAAATGAAAAGCAATGAAAATATAAAATCTTTAACAAATTGTCATGTGTAGACAACATTTAATAAACTGACACGTTCCACATCATAACGAAATGTCGTATATATAATCTAAGCAACAACTATTAATCTAATCCAATCTAATCTCGTTCACATTTGTGTTCCTGGAGGGAACTCTGACCAGCGTTCGATACATGCAGAATGTTAAGACCCGTTCTTTTGCGATTTTTGCAACGGGAAGGTTATATTTTGTTCCATTATGACAATGCTCACCCACAGACCACTGCGCGTGAAATTTAACGTGCACTGCAAGGCGTGAAACAACTTCCCTGGCTTGGCTAGCACTATATCCGGACTTACACTCCTGGCCATTAAAATTGATACACCACGAAGATGACGTGCTACAGACGCGAAATTTATCCGACAGGAAGAAGATGCTGTGATGTGCAAATGATTAGCTTTTCAGAGCATTCACACAAGCCTGGCACCGGTGGTGACACCTACAACGTGCTGACATGAGGAAAGTTTCCAACCGATTTTTCATACACAAACAGCAGTTGACCGGTGTTGCCTGATGAAACGTTGTTGTGATGCTACGTTTAACGAGGAGAAATGCGTACCGTCACGTTTCCGACTTTGATAAACGTCGGATTGTACCCTAGCGCGATTGCGGTTTATATATTGCAACACTGCTGCTCGCGTTAGTCGCGATCCAATGACTGTTAGCAGAATATGGAATCGGTGGGTTCAGGAGGGCAATACAGAACGCCTCGTATCACTACTACTAGTCGAGATGACAGGCATCTTATCCGCATGGCTGTGACGGATCGTGCAGCCACGTCTCGATCCCTGAGTCGTTTGCAAGACAACAACCATCTGTACGAACAGTTTGACGACGTTTGCAGCAGCATTGACCATGAGCTCGGAGACCAAGGCTACGGTTACCCTTGACGCTGCATCACAGACAGGAGCGCCTGCGATGGTGTACGCAACGACGAACCTGGGTGCACGAATGGCAAAACGTCATTTTTTCGGATGAGTCCATTCAAAGTTTTGGAGGCAGAGGCTACGACAGCGTAGCTGACTGGCTGATGATCATGAGACAGTGGGCCGTGCCCCAGGGCCTAGCCACTCGGCCAGTTAGCTACGCTATCGCAGCCTCCGTCACCGAAACTTTAAATGGTCGTAGCTGCCAAACTAAACGTGATAAAAATGTCATTAAAATTATTTGTACACAGCTGGTGTCAAAAATTCCAGTGCATGATAGAAACAACCATTGTACCATTTAAGAAACTGTATGTTTCCATAAAAAATACACTTTCTAAGTAATATTACAATCTGTTTGTTGGCTAAAAATACGAGCGCCTGACTACCAATCCATATTGTGAAAACCGTACATCAATCGCACTTTCCATTTCCGCAATATTTGCGGTGCAAGAGTTATGTGATTCACTCTGTATACCCACTAATTTTTTAGAAATGTTTAATTCCAAATTTTTCTGTTATCGATAAGTGAAAACTTTGAGCTATCAATCGTGAATTATTCTCGTGAAATGTGGTGTGTGTGTGCCTTATCTTGTTAACTTCATTGGATTATTTGTAGAGTTAAAAACGATTTTGTGTATCTTCATTGTATAGTATTTTGATGATAATTTTTGTTGTTTTAAATGTAAAAATATAGTAGTCTGGTCCAAACGCAGGGCATGTAATTAGATACGTGTAATGTAAAACCATTGGTACTTCCCCGTTGCTGACGTAGAATGGTACGTACAGTCTGGCTTCACGAAAGAGTCGAGTGTAGGCAGCCAGTGAGTGATAAGTGGCGAGACGTAAGTGAGGCAGCAAAGCGCAGGCTTGGAATTGTATCAAGTGTTTCCAAAAATTAGCCTCTGATGCTCGTAGACTGTCTGTTCTATCGTGGCATTGAATGATGGGTACAATGTAAATTTATTCATCGCCAAGAAGAAAATACAGTGCCATACAGCAAGAGTCACGATTGGCGACGATTCGCCTCTAGTTGTACAATCACACAACTGCTGGTCCGCAATACGGGATACTTGACTAGGTTATGTACTTTTAGAATTGTAGCGCGAATGGATCAGAGAAAAGAGTAATGACTTTCTTCAGTAATCAGGGAATAATTGTTGTTCTTCCTATCACTAGGGAGACCAACTCTCCCGTACTTTTCGGGATCTCCCGTATCTGAGCACAGCCGGCCGCGGTGGCCGAGTGCTGTGCGGCGCTCCAGTCACGGTCTGCACGGCCACTACGGTCGGGGGTTCGAATCCCCCCCTCGGGCATGGATATTTGTGCCGTCCTTAGTGTTAGTTAGTTCATAACTAGTTTGTAAGTTTAGAGACTGATGACCCCCCAGTTAAGTCCCATAAGCGCTAGAAACATATGAATTTGAATATCTGAGCATATTTTTAATAATCTCCCGGCTCCCGTATATTCAGACTCAGAGGCCGTTTTTCTCCCGTGTTCAACTATTTTCTCTGTTTTTCTTTTTTATGTATGTACAAATGCACTTTTCAAGCGTTTAATTTTTGCGAGCACTGTCAGAATTTGTTGAAACGTTAAGACAATAGAGACCACTGATTCTGTATCGACATTATGTCGATCTGTTATCTTAGAAATGGTCGGCCGACGCTTGACCGTTAGATATGACTATTTCTGTGCCGGTGCTTATCATGAATCGTCGTTCAAGATTTTATGTTCGGCAGTGAAGACGAAGCTAAAACGTCACCATAAAAAGTATATGTGTACGTATCGTACCAAGTGGGAAGCTTTATATTCCTGGATCGGACCAACACGTTCAAACGCTTATATAGCAAAGTGATAACTTTGGTAAACTTGTATATTGTGTTGTATCAGGAAGTAAGACTCACACTGAGTCTTTTCTCTTATGAATAATTAGTGGACAGCTATAAGGAATAGAAGTAGCACAAACGTAATCAAATGTGAACAGCAAATCGCCATGAATTTTCCTTATTCATGCAGTAAATTCCTTGAATTTGCTAAAAAAAATCTACTGACTGAGGCAAAATCTGTTGCAAAATATGTACAAGTATTGGTGATGTGTAAATAAATAGTTATCTTTTACAAATACTGCTTTGACTGTATGTGAAATTTCGCAGAGCTCTTAATCTCCCATATTTTTTGTCAAGGATGTAAGTATCTCCCGTATTTTCGTTTAAAAAAGTTGGTCACCCTACTTATCACTTACCTTATCAGTCCGAGCATCCTATATAGGGGCGGATCCGGGACGGCGTGCTGGGGGGGGGGGCGCTGAAATAATTTTTCATCCGCCTATGGTCCTATACGAGAACAGATGAAAAATTAAATAATTTTCTTGTTGGGCTAATTAATCATTTGAAGGGTTCAGACTGTTACATTTTTGTTTCCTTACTAGTCAAAGATTGCACTTCATATTTCAAATTGAATTTATTGATAAACAATTAAAACAAAATAAGATTGCACTTCATATTTCAAATTGAATTTATTGATAAACAATTAAAACAAAATAATTGAAATAACAGTCAATAATTTAAAGTTCCACTCCCATGAACCACAGACATTGCCGAGGTGGGGTGGCTTGCGTGCCTCAACGATACAGATAGCCGTGCCGTAGGTGCAACCACAGCGGAGGGGTATCTGTGGAGAGGCCAGACAAACGTGTGGTTCCTGAAGAGGGGCAGCAGCCTTTTCAGTAGTTACAGGGGCAACAGTCTGGATGATTGACTGAGCTGGCCTTGTAACATCAGCTAATGTGGCTTTGCCACACAGCTACTGCGAACGGCTGAAAGCAAGGGGAAACTACAGCCGTTATTTTTCCCGAGGACATGCAGCTCTACTGTATGAACATATGATGATGGCATCCTCTCGGGTAAAATATTCCGGAGGTAAAATAGTCCCCCATTCGGATCTCCGGGCGGGGACTACTCAGGAGGATGTGATCATCAGGAAAGGCAATACTGACATTCTACGGGTCGGAGCGTGGAATGTTAGATCCCTTAATCGAGTAGGAAAATTAGAAAATTTAAAAAGGGAAATGGATAGGTTGAAGTTAGATATAGTGGGGATTAGTGAAGTTCGGTGGCAGGATGAACAGGATTTCTGGTCAGGTGAGTACAGGATTATAAATATCAAATCAGTTGGGGGTATCACAGGAGTAGGATTGATAATGAATAAGAAAATAGGAATGCGGGTAAACTACTATGACCAGCACAGCCATCGCATTATCATTGTCAAGATAGATACGAAGCCAACACCGACAACAGTAGTACAGGTTTATATGCCAACTAGCTCTGCCGATGATGAGGAGATCGAAGAAATATATGAGGAACTAAAGGAAATTATTCAGACAATTAAGGGAGAGGAAAACTTAATTGTTATGGGAGACTGGAATTCGGTAGTAGGACAAGGAAGGGAAGGGAAGATAGTGGGTGAATATGGTCTGGGCAAAAGGAATGAAAGAGGAAGCCGCCTGGTAGAATTTTGCACGGAACATAATTTAGTTATAACAAACACCTGGTTTAAGAATCACAAAAGAAGGTTGTATACGTGGAAGAGACCAGGAGACACCGGGAGATACCAGATGTGTAGGACATACCCAGGGGCAGACATAGACTCTGACCATAACTTGTTGGTTATGAACTGTAGGCTGAAACTGAAGAAACTACAGAAAGGTAGGAACATAAGGAGATGGGACCTAGATAAATTGAAGGAACCTGAAGTTCTTAAGAATTTCAGAGGGAGCTTCAGGCAACAATTGACAGAAACACGGGAAAATAAAACAGTTGAGGAGGAATGGGTAAAATTGAGAGATGAAATAGTGAAGGCAGCAGAGGACAAGATAGGTAGGAAGGCAAGACCTACAAAGAATCCTTGGATATCACAGGAAATACTAAATTTAATCGATGAAAGGAGAAAGTATAAAAATGCAGTAAATGAAACAGGCAAAATGGAGTACAGACGACTAAGAAATGAGATTGACAGGAAGTGCAAAATGGCTAAGCAGGAATGGCTAGAAGGCAAATGCAAGGATGTAGAAGAATGTATAAATAGGGGAAAAATAGATACAGCCTACCGGAAAATAAAAGAAACATTTGGCGATAAGAAAAACAGCTCTATGAATATCAAGGACACTGATGGAAAACCAGTTCTCAGCAAAGAAAGGAAAGCTGAAAGGTGGAAAGAGTATATAGAGGGGCTCTACAAAGGAAATGAACTTCGAGACACTATTGTAGGAAGGGAAGAGGATGTAGATGATGATGAAATAGGAGATACTATACTGAGAGATGAATTTGACAGAGCACTGAAAGATCTAAGTCGAAACAAGGCCCCTGGAGTAGATGATATCCCGTCAGAGCTACTGAAGTCTCTGGGAGAACCAGCCATGACAAAATTGTTTCACATTGTGTGTAAGATGTATGAGACAGGTGAAGTACCCTCAGACTTTAAGAAAAATGTTATAATCCCCATTCCAAAGAAAGTGGGTGCAGACAGGTGTGAAAACTACAGAACCATCAGTTTAATAAGTCATGGTTGCAAAATATTAACACGAATTATATACAGAAGGATGGAAAAGCTGGTAGAAGCCGACCTCGGGGAAGATCAGTTTGGGTTCAGGAGAAATGTAGGAACACGGGAGGCAATACTCACTTTACGGCTTATCCTAGAAGATAGATTAAGAAAAGGCAAACCAACATTTCTAGCTTTTGTAGATTTGGAGAAGGCTTTTGACAATGTTGATTGGAATAAACTCTTTCAAGTTCTGAAGCAAGCAGGAGTAAAATATAGGGAGCGTAAGGTTATTTACAACTTGTACAAAAACCAGACAGCGGTTGTCAGAGTTGAAGGGCATGAAAGGGATGCAGTGGTTGGAAAGGGAGTAAGACAGGGTTGTAGCCTTTCCCCAATGTTGTTCAATTTGTACATTGAGCAAGCTATAAAGGAAAGTAAGGAGAAATTTGGAGAAGGAATTAAAGTTCAGGGTGAAGAATTAAAAACATTGCGTTTTGCCGACGACATAGTAATTCTGTCAGATACAGCAAAGGACCTGGAAGAGCAATTGAACGGAATGGACAGTGTGCTGAAAGGTGCATATAAGATGAACATTAACAAGAGTAAAACTAGGGTAATGGAATGCAGTGTAAGAAAATCAGGTGATGCTGAAGGAATTAGATTAGGTAACGAAACAATAAAGGAGGTAGATGAGTTTTGTTACTTGGGCAGTAAAATAACAAATGATGGTCGCAGTACAGATGATATAAAATGCAGAATGGCAATGGGTAGAAAGGCGTTTTTGAAAAATAGAAATTTGTTAACATCGAATATTGATTTAAGCCTAAGGAAGTCCTTGCTGAAGGCATTTGTATGGAGTGTTGCCTTGTATGGGAGTGAAACATGGACGATAAGCAGTGTGGACAGAAAGAGGATAGAGGCTTTTGAAATGTGGTGCTACAGAAGAATGCTGAAGATTAGGTGGGTGGATCGCGTAACTAATGAGGAGGTACTGAACCGAATTAGGGAGAAAAGAAATTTCTGGCACATACCTTGACTAAAAGAAGGGATAGATTGGTAGGACACATTCTTAGACATCAAGGAATTGTGAATTTAGCGTTGGAGGGAAGTGTGTGGGGTAAAAATCGTAGAGGGAGACCAAGAGACGCGTATAGTAAGCAGATTCAAGTGGATGTGGGTTGTTGTTCTTATGAGGAGATGAAGAGGCTTGCTCAGGATAGAGTAGGGTGGAGAGCTGCATCAAACCAGTCTCTGGACTGAAGACCACAACAACAACAACAATTTAAAGTGCCAGTTTTGATCAGCTGGTAATTGGAAACTATGATTGATTGCTTCAAATCAGTAGTACAGTATATTTTTCTCTCAAGTTTTATAAAAGCTAAATTAATAACAACAGTATTGATTAAAAATGATAACTTAAAGTAATTGAGACTAATGTAATAATGAAAATCGTGAAAAGTGTACTATACCAGTTTCAGGGATACCACCATATCTTTAGAAAATCGATCAGAAAATTTCCGTAAAATTATTTATATAATTCTTAATCAAAAGGTAGTTCAATATGGGTTTCTGGTTGGTAATTTTGTGTAATTTATGTGTGCAATCCAGAATTGACTGAACAAGGGGCACCTATGACCAAAAAAATTATTTGTTGTTTGATAAAGTGCAAACACTTCTTTCATATTCAGGGCTGTATTTAAGTAGTAAACAAGTGATCTGCTCTGCGTTGTCTTACATATTGCTATCCATAGAGAGCATTCTGTTTATTATTATTATTATTATTATTATTATTATTATTATTATTATTATTATTTGTCCGTAACTTAGCGATTTTTTAACAGATTTGAATCAGGTTATGAATAATAGTTCGAACATTTTATTGCCTAATCAGGCAGCCGACCGTGTAAATAACATTCAGTAAACTGATTAATTCTTGTACACAGCATTTTGTCCCCGTTTAGCAAATAGTCTGTCCAAAGTCCGATACAAATCAATAGTGTCTTATTCTTAGGTAGACACACGCTCAAATAAATGCACTCAATCTCACATGCGGCGGATTAGCCGTGCGCACTGGGGTGCCGTGCTGCGGTGCGCCACGGGGGTTCGAGTCCCTACTCGGGCATGGTTGTTTGTGTTGTCTATAGGTTAGTTTACCTTAGTTTCAGTAGTTTGTTAGCTACGGACAAATAACCACAGAGTTGAGTCTGATAGATTTACAAACAACAAAAAATTCCACCGATGTAGACGCGGTTTTATCGTGTTTAGAGTGATTGGTAGTGATACCCAGGGGTAAGAGGCTGCAATTCCGCGCGGCTTACAGGAATGAATTGACAGAAACTGCTGATGTTACTTGATATATCACACGCAAGCCCTCACAATCGCGTAAGCTGCCGACTGCAAACAGCGGACAAATTGAAGAGCGCCTCGGCGGCCATTGTGGTGGCAAACTTCCGCGCCAACTTTAATTGTGCGTAAGAATCTTTTGATTAGAGAGAGTATTCAATTGAGTTAAGTCGCGAAAACTATGTCTAATTGAAATATATAACTACAAAACAGCTTCAGACTCCTTGAATATACAGCAACTATCGGTTGTGTGTAAATTAACTACACATACGGTGTAGAAAATTGGCCAACAGCGTTTCTTCTTCCTAACGAAACCGAACTATAACGTGTAGTTTTTTAACGTTCTAAGTGCAGCATATGAACGGAATTTATCGTCAGGCACGACTTTTTGGCACTTTCTCAGTATATTCTATGATTCTGAAACTTTTGTACAAACATTAATTTCGGAAGAGTTTCATACATTACCTTTGCTTTAGTGCTGTATTCTCTAATATTCAAATATTTCATAGCATCAGAAAATGAAACAGGGTTGCCTGAAACAGTTAATGTTAAAAATCGATTGTGAAAGTGAAATATGCCATCAGGTACATAACTGAAAAATAGCTTCTTACCTTGTGAATACAGCAACCAGCCACTACCAAATTCTTTTAAGAAAACGAAGTATGCCATAACGTTTTCTTAACTAATGCATCTAACATTAGCATTAGGGTATCTAGCAAGAATATTAGCATTTTTAACGCTGTAAGCCAAATACCTTACAGTAGCGTGAACTGCTCAAAAGTCAACAACCATTGTCGCAGGGTCCAACTTCACAAAGTGCATCCAGTGTGGCTATGTGTCATTCGTATATGGAACTATACACAGTTCTGCAAACCCCTTTTAGTTGTTATACCTATATGTAAAGCAGATTACCTTTAAATTCAGCGTTACAAGTTGCTACTATTAATTTCATAATCAAAAATTCGAACTGCAGTGAGTCTACTAATTTCGTGACCCCAATAGTTATGTTAGACAATCATAAAATGAAACTTTTTTAACTTCTTGTCCACCAGTACTGCCTAAG
The DNA here is from genome assembly GCA_026315105.1 of Locusta migratoria. Taxonomy (NCBI): domain Eukaryota; kingdom Metazoa; phylum Arthropoda; class Insecta; order Orthoptera; family Acrididae; genus Locusta; species Locusta migratoria. Next base: position 287,387,645 of record CM048745.1, on the reverse strand, counting down.
TAGCTCCTTCTTAAGAGCTACCAGTATTGTAAAAGTCTGTTATTTATTTCATTCAATCCTATATTGGCTTGACTAACTGTCAAGTAAGAGTAACTTTCTCTGAACACCAATAGTAGGGCTACTTGTATTCCTGAGAAATATAAATGGGGAGACAGTATTCGATCTTTTTATTCCTGCCTTAAATCGATTTACGCAGTTAAACGCTAAGCAGCTCTCCACAATCGTGTTTCATGTACACTGCAATAGTCAAACAATACAGACGTGGCTATCAATTGTGTATATGTCCCACAGTAGCTATTTAATACGCGATTTACCTGCTAACGACACTGGTATTTATCTGACGCTTGCCACTACAATGGCCGCTGGGCGGGTTCAAATTATCCCGCGACAGCAGCGCCGTTAGGGATTCTAGTTATTTTTACAAGGTCTTTGATCACACGACCCCCCCACCCTCCTAGCCATTTGAAAATATTGACGAGGATTCAAGATGACCGATTTCAAGATGCCGCCAATGGTCAGTAAATACCGTAAAAGAGAGGTCATATCACACATACCTTAATGAAATATTCACGTTTACACTTATACTTAACAGTAATTCATCGTCTCGTCCCCCGGTGGAATAATGTCTACATCTACATCTAAATGAACACTCTGCAAATCACGTTGAAGTGTATTCTCTAATAACTCGCGTGTAAAAAGAAGTACCTAAATCTGTTTTAGATCTGGTATCTCTCTCTCTCTCTCTCTCTCTCTCTCTCTCTCTCTCTTTTTTTTTTTTTTTTTTTTTTTTTTTTTTTTTTTTTTTTTTTTTTTTTTTTTTTTTTTGTTCATGTCTCCCTTTGTAGGTAAGTGTTAATAACGTATGTTCGCATTCGGAAGAGAAAGTTGTTGAAAGAAATTTCACAAATAGATAAGGAAGGAAGCTTAGGCTTTAACGTCCTGTCGACAGCATGATCATTAGAGACGGGTTTTTAGGAAAGGATGTGGGAAAAGGAACAATCCCGGTATTTTCATGGAGCGATTTAGGAAAATCACGCGAAACCTAAATCTGGATGGTCGGAGGTGAGTTTGAACCACCACCCTCCCGAATGCCAGTCCAGTGTCTTACCACTGCGCCAGCTCGCTCGGTGATAAATAGATCTCTCCGCAACAGACAACACCTTTCTTTTAATGATATCCACCCCAACTAGTGCATCATTTCCGTGACATCTCTCCCCTATAACGCGTCAATACAAAACGAGCTGCCCTTCTCTGAATTGTCAGTCCCACCTGCTGTGGATCCCAGAATGCACAGCAGTACTCCAAAATGGGCCGCACAAGTGTATTGTAGGCAGTTTCTTTAGCAGAACTGTTGCATCTTCTAAGTGTCCGCCAGAGAAACGCGCCAATGAAATCGAGTATGGTGATTACTTTTGAACGGAAATCAATTCCATGGCCCTGTTGTGGCGGTTATTGGGTTTTCATCTGGCCGCCCCTTAAATGATAATCCTCGTGGAACAGTAAAATATAGTATGAGCATTAACTACCACTGTCCATCGCGATCTTAGAAGGTGAGGAGGTCTACAAGGGATTGTATGGTCGCTCCCGCCGATGGTTCGAGTCCTTCCTCAGACATGGGTTGTTCTTACGTTAGTTTGAGTAGTTTGTAAGCCTAGGGACTGATGACCACATTAATTTCGTCCCACAGACTTACAAACATTTTAACATGATCAAAACTCAGGACAGATAAAAAAACACTAGGTAACTTCTGCCGTTATTAAGCTCAATTTTCGCTTGATACAGAAGAAATACAATGAATCACAAAACAGGATTTGCGGTATTCGCAACCAGAGATCTCATGTAATGTCGTGACGTTGTGACTCTAGGATGAATCACGTTATGGCCGCGGCGGAGTGGCCAAGCGCATTGAGGCGTTATGCTGCGATGCGCGAGGCCGCTCCCCGTCCGTGGTTCGAATCCCTCCTCGGGCATGGATGTTTGTGTAGTCTTTAGTATAAGGTAGTTCATGATTAGTTTGTAAGTTTAGGGACTGATGACCCCGCAGTTAAGTAAATCCCTTAAGCTCACAAATCACGTTATGTATGACTTTTGCCGTAGCACGGGCGCGGCCTCCTGGGAGGCCACGAAGAGGAAGTAATTCGAAGAATTTGCGAGTGTAAAAACTTCCCCTACCTCTCTGAAGGTCGCTCTCCCAGCTGTGCGAATATCGATTATCACGGCATATCGTCAGCGTTTTCGCCTAGCAAACAATCAACATAGGTAGCCAGGCAACGCGCCGCATGTTTATCGACCCCCGTCTCGTACTATCGTCACGCGCTTTACACCAGAAATCTTAGCGAAATCAACGCGGGTCTCGAACACTCAAATATTTTATTTATTATTTCCTTTTTCATCTTTTGTCCGTTTAACCTTGGCTCTACTGACAGTCTGCTGCCAATGTGCTTATTTGTCCCTAGGCTCACAAACTACTTAAACTAACATTAGGACAAACACATACACCCATACCCGAGGGAGGACTCGAACCTCCGACAATGAGCAACCACGCGCTAAGCAGCAAGGTGCCTTAGAGCGCTCGGCCACCCACACCACGGCTAGATAATTGTTCTCGAGCTCTCTTGGAACTGGGCGGATGAAATGTCTACTTTTGGAGATAGTGAGCCCTCTAGCTTTGTCTACCAAATACTTGCCTCGGTTGTAGACTAAGATTCACTTTTCTTGCAATTTCTTCCGCTATGTCCTAATTTAATTTGATTTTTCCAGGGAAGCCAAAACAGTTTTGGTCCAACCCGCCACTGCCCCCACCGAAACTAAGTTTATTGTGCGGTATCGCTCCCTGTATATCTAGTAAAGCCAACAATGCCCTTGAACAGTGCAAGGAGTCCCTTTACCAGTTCTTCCTTAGACACAATTTCTTCGGGTCTGGTTGTCCCAAATGTTCTGTGCCTTTTACTCTCCAATGAAATGCATTCGAAGATTAGATGTGATGCAGTTTCATCACCGTCATCACAGATCCTACATTTAGGGTCCTCTTCTGTTATTACCATTGTATGTAGGTGTTTTTTGAAATTCCCATGGCCTGTCAGCAATCCAACCATGAGTCTAACCTCTCTCCTGTTCAGGCCCAGGATTGCAGAACTTCTTTTAAAACATGGCTTTGGCATCATTACCTTGCCATGTTTTTGTTGGTAGACTTTGGTCCAATATTCTACGTGCTGTCTTCTGAGCCAGTTACGTAGCTCCAATTTGATCATTGTCTTGGTGATTATCAGGACAGGTTCCGGTCCAATAAATAGAGTCTCTGCCCCCATCCTGGCTAATCTGTCGGCATGTTCGTTGCCACTGATCCCCGAGTGGCCAGGGACCCACAATAGGTTTACTCTATTGCTTTCCCCTAGCTCCACCAGAACCCTGTGACATTCTGCAACAGTTTTAGACCTTGTTGCAGGAGCTGCCAGTGATCTCAGGACTGCCTGGCTGTCTGAATAGATATAGATACTACGATCTTTGTAGCACCTAAGCAAATTCTCCTCCACACATGCCCTAATGGCAGTGCCGCTATGTCGTACTGCCATAACATTTCCAGTAACACAGACATGTTAACCGTTTCCTGCTCCTTTCAAGCCGTTATCTAGCCTTGTTCTCTATATTTTACATTGATGATAGAGATCACATTTGGTTATTCCTCGAAGCATGGGAATACCGCTGAGAATCGTATGGAGAAGTGAATGATGTAACCTAATGTGTATTACAGTCGTAATGTGGCGTCCAGAGAATAAAACCTGGGAAACCAAACTGGTGTGGTCTGGAGAGCGCAATACATGCCTTGGTGAAAACATTAATCTCCATAATCTTACTCTCAAAATCCCTACCAGGAACGTCTAGAATTTAGAGACCATGATGCGGAATTGTCCCAAAGATATAGATAGAAATATATTTCTCAATAGTCGATTGCAGAATTTAAATTATCAGGAGGCAATTCGAATATGTACATGTCTCAAAATGTGTCCTACCACTCGTTCCCTTCTTTTTATTGAACATATACTAGAAATTTCTTTTCTACCCCATTCCTTTCAGTACCTTCTCATTAATTATGCATCTACCCATCTAATGTTCAGCATTCTTCTGTTACATCAAATTTCGAAAGCTTCTATCGTCTTCTTATATGAACTATTTATCGTCTGCGTTTCACTTACGTACAAAGCTGCACTCCAGACAAATGCCTTCAGAAAAAACTTTCGAACACATAAATTCATGCCTTATTCGTTATTAACAAAGGTCTCTTCTTTAGAGATATTTTTCTTCCCATTGTTACTGTGCATTTTATATCTTATCTATTATGGTCATCAGTAATTATTTTACTTCTCTAATAACAAAGTCATCATTTACCTTTCGTTTTTAAGTAATCCCCTCAGAATCACCCAATTTAATTTCATTAGGCTTATTTTGCTCCTGTTAATGATCATCTTATACCCTATCTCCAGAACACTTCCATTCCATTCAATTGCTCTTTCAAATCCTTTGCTGTCTCCGATCGAATTACGACGCCATCGACAAACCTCGAGGTTTTTATTTCTTCTCCCTGAACTTTAATTCCATTTCCAAATTTCTCCCTTCTTTCCCTCACAGCTTACTCAAGGTACAGATTGAACACTGGGTGAAAGCTACAGTCCTGTCTTATTCCCACCCCAATCATTGCGTCCGCTTCATGCCCTTCGAATATTTATAACTGTTGTTTCTGTAGAAGCTCTATATAATTTTTCGTTCCCCCCATATATTACACCTGTTAACTTCAGAATTTTAAAGAGTGCATTCCAGTCAACATTGTCAAAAACTTTCTCCAAATTTACAAAGGCTGTAAACGCAAGTTTCCCTTTCTTTAAAGCATCTTCTACGATAAGTCTTAAGATGAGTATTGCCTTTACATTTCTCTTAAAACTGATCTTCCCCGAGGTCGTATTTTACCAATTTTTCCACTCTTCTTTAAATTCGTGTTGGTATTTTTAGCCATGACTTATTAAACTGATAATTCTGTAATTTTCACACCTGTTTGTACTTGCTTTCCTTCGAATTAGAGTTATTACGTTCTTACATTATTATTACATTTTATAGTGATTGCTTCACAATTTTCCGGTTAGTTCCATTTTAATAAGCCACGTATTTAGTATTTATGAAATATCTGTGTGGGCAGTTCTATTTCTGTTATTCTTACCTGTTATAAATTAGAAGTAACTTTTTCCATTGAAAGTAAAATATAGTTGTCACGAGGATCGCAAAATGCTGTCTAATGAAGATATGAGATGCATTAAAGCCTGAAAACAAATGTACAACTCTCCACAAAAATATGTCATAAGTAAAAATTACGGGCTAATTAAAATGGGCAAAGCCCGTAACTAGTGCCAAGCAATAAACGTATAGCGTCTTTGGGATAATCGTAATATTAAGATGTGAACACGAAAATGAAGTACCGACTTTTAGTGTTAATTATACATATATACACGAGACTGGTGATAAGACTTGTAAGATTACCGCCCAATAGAAATCTTGGTAATTAATAGCATTTGATAATTAAACAGTATGAAGTTCACTGCAAACATTGACCATGCCATTGCACTAAATCTTACACAATTTTAATCTTATTAATTATGGTAGCAATGTATGTACACAGTTGGGTGACAACATTTATAGTTAGGCCATAGGTAGAAATTCTCCACGTTGAGATTTGCTGTGTGCTTGTAGCTGACGGGAGGCCAGCGAGCAGGCCGACGTTGGTGGCTTGTTCCAGCTTAGGATTTTCCAGTTTCGTTTCCGGTGAGGGGAGAGAGGGACAATGGCGAGTGCCAGGCACAGTGCAGTGAACAGCGTGAAATAAAATATTCTAAAACTACTTGCATTGGAGTTAGGAACCTTTAAGGCCCTCATTACAAAATAGCCTGTTGATAAATAAACAATACATTAGCTGATATAGTCACATCTGGCGTAATATGTTTAATTGACAATGAAAAGTAATAAATTACCAACGAAGACAAGACAGTTACACAACTAGCATGGCAATGTTTGTTTATAAAAGTAATATATTAACTATTTCTCATTTTATTTTCAATTAATCTTGTGTATTTTATCTTGAAGTATTCAGTTAAATCACTTATCTGTGACATAAGAAATTGCACGATTATGATAAATAGTACACAGGATGTTTATACCAATATAAAAACCTAAGAAGACAATTTATTTAATGTGTAGTGTAATTATTTTGATTTTAAGTAGAGTTTTAGAAATGTATTGGCTGAGCGCTGTACGTTGGCAAATCGGTTAGAACAGCTCACATGGGGAAGTTGATGACGTAGGGGAAAAACCCCGGCAGTTGAGCTTTTGGCGCGCGTGCGCGCGAGGGCAGGAAGTGACGACTCGGGAGCACGTGGGGTGGCTGGCCGGGCGGCGTCGCTCTGCATTAGTCGGCAGGTGGACCTCGAGGTGGAGGTGATAGATTTGTGTGTGGCATTCGCCACGTGTGGTTGCTCGTCGTAGACTGCACAAGTTGAACCGAGTGCTACTGTGTGTTTGTGAATATTTAGCCGGTGGAACAAGGTGTGCATCACATTGAATCAAAGTGACTGTGATTTGTTAATGTAACTCGTGTCGTCGCATAGGCATGAACATGAACGTCTTTTGAGACAGCCATATGGTGTTAAAACAATTTGCGACAAATATTCATTTTTGTCAGGGGGCTCACGAGCTATAACTTTATTTGTTAAATGTGCCGACGTACAGACGTATCAGCCACAGGGTTCTAAGATTGTGAAATAAACAACATAAAGTGAACTTTCACGTGTTTTCAAAAATAGTAGTTTGTACACCCCTTTCTCTCATGAACTTGATTTTATTATGAATGTGTTTTGTTAATCATATGCAGGGAAGGAAAGCTGCGAACGTGTGATATCATCCCCTAGAAAACGAGTCAAACAGTCGCAATCACAGTTCCAGTGTTTTTGCATGTTTAGGAATTTGGTTCGCAGTTGGTGGTTGTGAGTTTTAAAAATTAAACTTTCCCAATTTTAAACTCTCACCCCGACCTTCACGCTCGCAGACTGCGCTAATATATATATGAAAGAAAACTGAGTAAATAGCACACAAACATAATGGAGGAAAAATTATGAAAACAAAGTAGGGAAAAATTAAAAGAGTTGATAAAGTCAAGTACCTTGGGGAATGGATCCAAGCCAACGGACTAGATAGTACAATAAATAAAGAGAGAGCAAAGAAGTTAGAATTTACATACAAATTAACACAAAACTACTACACGGGAAGTGAGAGCTTACAAGATTACCCGTGATGAAACGGTCACGCCGCGCCGGCCACGTACAATGTAGAAGCGAGAACTTGCACAAGATGCACGCATGCTATTCCTTGTAGACAGAATAGGTTGGATCCTATTCTCATGCGTATGGAAGTGCTTCGCGCATGCACAGACGACCAACCCAGCTGACGAACGGAGCCAAGTCGCGAAGTTGTTTGAGAAATGTCTACTTCTCTCCGGCTCAGAGGAACGTAGTTGTTCGACAGGCTGTCTCAAGAGTAGTCGTAAATATATCAGGAGGTGATACTATAGACGAATCGCATTAAATATTTAATGTGAAAGCCAAACTAAGAGCAAATGTAAATGAAAACATTTTCACTGATTTTTCCGTCGGTTCTTCATAGTACAACATCATATTGTCTTCAAAGTACAATTTCGTGTAGGTCTATGTTCTTGCAAGTTCATTTCCAAGTAGTTGCCGGTTTTCGGCTTACTAGGTCATCTTCAGACTTTGAAGTACTGTATTTAAATAAAAGTCAGTACAATGATCTATCAAGAACCGACGAAAGAATCAGTCAAAATATCCAAATTTGCATGTGCTTTAAGTTTGTTTGGGTTACATACTAACAGCTTTATCTCTGTACCCAATAAAAATTGGAGACACGTTATATGGCATTTTAATTGCAATACATCTTTATTACAGTCTCCTAAAATATTTGTTATTTTTCTATGTGTGTGTGTGTGTGTGTGTGTGTGTGTGTGTGTGTGTGTGTCTGAAGCCTGAGTGTATGTAATCGCATTTTATAATGAGGTCGTTTGCAAATGTGAGGGACGTAGTTAAGTATGAACTGCACGAAAACAATTAAATACAGTTTCACAGTGCCAGTCCAAAACACGAATAAATGTTTTAATCATTACAATAACCACAATATATCTGACAGTCTCGAAAATTGATCTTAACTCGGCGATTCATTTGCTCTAAGCTGACAACAAACAAATTAGGCACGTGAATCAGACGACTCGACAAACGCTTACCGTGTAAACGCTTCTTTGTGATTCGACGGTCTGTCGCAAGGAGCACTGCAGGAACAAGAGACCTTATTAATGTTCAACTAACCATTCAGGACACTGCAGACCGTAACATTTAGAGAAGTAAATTAGACACGTAGGAAGTCCAGCCAGAGACAAGAGCCTAAAACACCGGCACAAAGTGGACGGAAGAAAGAAAGCCATGAGCAAGGAACTGAAGGTCTCATGGGTAAATCGCAGGTAGAACTGTAGAGGCTTCACGTGATCCACAAAGGGTCTATTACGTGTATAATAAAGAAAATGAATAGGATACTACAACTTAAACAATGACTGTAATTTAAATAATGGCAAGTGTGAGATCATTCACGTGACTACTAAAAGGAATCTGTTACATTTCGCGTACGAGATGAATCACACCAAACTGAAGGCTGTTAATTTAATACCTAGGTATTAGAATTAAGAACAAGTTAACTCTTTCAGGGTTGGTGGTAAGTTTTGTGTGCCACCATTCCCTCTCACGTAAATGCATGGTAGTACAAAAAACATACCACATATTTATGAAGCTCTACCTCATCCAGCAAGAATGTTCATTTCCTGTAACACCCATTGTATGTAAGGTGATGCAAAATAACCGAAAGATGCCAGAAGTAGTATTGCTCATCTGCGGCGATAGTTATTTCCCATTGCGTGCACATTGTTGCTGGATTTTTCTCATCTGAGGTCACGTGCGTATTGTGTCCGTCTTTATGTGATATTTTTTTTATTCATTTCCTTCGTACAGGTAAGATAATGACGTCTATACGTTGCAGAATTAACTAGTCTTAGATTTATTATTCATGAATAACTCAAGAGTTCAAAATTTGTACCACCATGAATCAAAATTCTTTCGCGTAATTCGAGGCGTTATCTTACATTTCAGTTTATGTGATGATGAGTTAATGGCAATACTCCATGCCAGTGGCGCAGCCAGTATTCGTTTCTGGGGGAGGGGGGGTGGTAAGGGGCAGCTGCTCATTTCTTAAAAATAAAGCCGACTGCAGAATATCTTTTTGTTATTTGTCATGCCCTGTATACAAATGTGTCAAAACATATAAATAGTCAAATATTTACTGAGCTACGGAATTTGTCTTATATATCTGTACTCCATTAGTAAGGAAAAGAAGGGAACCAGCTGAGAAGCATAAAGCACAAAAAAGGCAGATATGTTCCTGTGTAAAAGACTAAGAAAAAGTTGAAAACCAGGACTTTCTCACCAAAAATTTCGGCATGTGTACATATTTGCACTTGTTTGTGATGAAAGAGAATACTAGAGAAACGGTGACGGTGTGTGCTAAAAGAACGTGAATGTGTTTGCATGCCAAACTTTTTGGTGAGGAAGGCAGAACGAGGACTGAGGCAGCCTACTTCCAATTTTTCTGCTGCAATCTTTTACACAAGAACAGGAGAACGAGGAGGAGAGAGATACAGAGAGAGGATGGGGAATGCAGAAAACTATTGCCTTTTTACAATGGCAACACACTTCGCATGTTCCAGAGTTGGTAAGCCATATGCAAAAAAAAAAAAAAAAAAAAAAAAAAAAAAAAAAAAAGGGATAAACGATCTACTGGCTTTACATGAATGATTTTCTAGCATAACATCTCTATGGACTTTCATTCTACTTGTTTCTATGTTTACAAGTATTATTTCATTTACCTTCCTATTCAATTTTGTATTAAACTTAGCTACAGCAAAGCATGCCTTGGTTTAGCTAGTTACTGAAGTTGGTGAACCTGACAGTGGTTCGAAATTGGTAATACAGTATGTATGAGAACTGCAAATGCATCCTAATCTCCTTCCCCTACCCTCACTCCATCCCTCTCCTCCTCCGATATCTCTGTCCACCACCTTCAACCAACTCCTTGTATGTATCTTATCGCCGGCCGCGGTGGCCGAGGGGACTGAGGCGCGCCAGTCACGGTCTGCACGGCCACTAAGGTCGGGGGTTCGAATCCCTCCTCGGGCCGTCCTTAGTGTTAGCTAGTTCATAAGTAGTTTGTAAGTTTAGGGACTGATGATCCCGTAGTTAAGTCCCATAAGCTTAACAAACATTTGAATTTGAATATCTCTGCAGTGACAGGAACTTCCTTCCTCAATATGCAGAAGTTCTCCCAAAGGCCTTCACAGGGAGAAACTGCCCAACAGACCTAATCGGCAATTGGGTTTCCCATGCCATATCCCCATTCACCCCAAATTCTCCTTTTATCACCAGTAACCAATCACAAAAGAGCACTCCCCTCGTCACCCAATACTACCCTGGACTGGAACACCTGACCTGCATCCTTCACCCAGATACGAGAGACATACTGCCCACGATCCTCACCACCCCTATACTCTCTTATCAACGTACACTGTCCCTCATATCTTTCCTCGACCTTAACACTCTTGTCTGAACAACATAACAGAAATACACGTTCCTGTCAGAACAAATCCTTTTCTGTCCCTATCCATCATTCACCCGCTTTCTCAAAGTCCTTTTCAGTAGCAGGAACAATCTCCCTCATTATATCAGAGAAATGAATAACACTGCTAGCTTCAAACAATAGTTAATGGATTATCTACTAAAGCAATAATTATGTCATTCTCTGTCTCCCTAACCTTCCTATTACAATCTCCTACTGGCATTGCTTTCGCCAGGTACAAGTTTCTTAACTTCCTTCCATCAGAATACGCCAAGCGATAATCAGTTTCTGCATATTCCAAACTACATTTTTATCTGCTAATATCAATGTGTTATTTATATTATTACATCACCAGCATCATAAGCTGTCTCAGTAGCACAGCTAGTATTAATCTTATTAGAGTTAAGTCAATACTATTTATTTACATCCTTTTACATGTATTCCCATCTGTCTAAATTATGTTATTAATGCCCTATTAATCATCTATCTATCTCTTTGTCCAATATAAGAGAGGGCCTGATGGCCCCAATCTAATCAGGCTAAATGAACAAATAAATAAAATAAAGAGGTGTCCTGTCGTATAACACCCTAGTCTATCTCTATGCCACCTCCAACCCCTGCCACAGGAATCATATTCCTGTGGAAGAAGCTGCTGCAAGACCTCCAGTCAGAAGCCCAGCCAACTGTGAAAGCAGTCATGTAATTTACCAACTGTGCTGCAATCACTGCACAGCTTTTTATATTAGTACTAGCTGTAAACTTGGCGTTGCCCGGGTCTTCATTTATCCTATAGTCTCGTAGTCCACATCCTCTTCCCCCCTCCCCCCTCTCTCTCTCTGCATCCATCTCTTTACCATCTGTCTGTTCGTTTCCACCTTTACCTCTCTCGGCAAAGTACCCTCTGTCATGTACTATACAAACATTTATGTAACCAGTTATCTTCCTGAAACTTCCTGGCAGATTAAAATTGTGTGCTGGAACCGGGACTCGAACCTGGGACCTTTGCCTTTCGCGGGCAAGCGCACTACCGACTGTGTTATCCCGACACGACTCACGATGTCCCCTCACAACTTTACTTCCGCCAGTACCTCGCCTCCTACTTGCCCCTGCCCGCGAAAGGCAAAGGTCCCAGGTTCGAGTCCCGGTTCCGGCACACAATTTTAATCTGCCAGGAAGTTTCATTTCAGCGCACACTCCGCTGCAGAGTGAAAGTTTCATTCTGGAGTTCCTCTTTAAAGGTCATGTGTGCAAAAATTCATAAAGATTGGAGCTAAACTATGCATTTTGTAAAGTTCCGTAAGTTAAGTATCCTCCACAATGCACCGACGAAATTTTATACAGACAATTACATTCCCCATGTTGTTAAGATAGAGTGTGCAAAATTTCATCAATATCGGAACAAAACTATAGATTTCTATGCAATAAAAACGCAGGGTCACATTGAAAAACTTTGTTGTTCTCAAATATTCCAGTTTTATTTCATACAACCCTTATTCTGAGAATAAAGAAAAAAAAAAAACAAAAAACAAAAAAACAAAAAACAAAAGGATCTGTGAAATCGGTCGAGCCACTCTTAAGTTATGGCGTGACCAAGGTATTTAGGGATCCATTTTTCTGTTGCAAAGTACCCTCCCCCTGACACCATATGAAATGTAAGGTAGACGGTGACCTTCCTCTTGTTTTGAAGGTAAAGTGTGCAAAATTTTGTGAAGATCAGAATGAAACTGTAGATTTCGTGAGTCTGTAGGAAAAGTATGCTCCGCCATGCACCTATCACAAAATTCTTTCTTAGCTGACGTTTCCTACCTATAAAATTTCAGCTTCATAGGTGAAGTAGTTTTGGAGATTTCGTGTTTAGTCAGTCAGTGAGTGTCCTTTCACTTTTATATAGATAGAGATTAAGAAAATAGATAGCATAATGTTGGATGAAAGAGAATTAAGGAAGACTTGCAGACAAAAACAAATAGTAACTTGCAAATCGGTAATGCTAACTTTATTTGACACAAGGCGATGCCTGATGCAACAGTTTTGCGGCATCTACAGCGAAACTGTTGTGAGACTTCTTTCCATTATTTTGTGCAGGGAGGGGGTCAGTTACAAAACCGTTCATAAACGTCTGAAATTACATGCAAACTTTGTTGCATGTCACTAACTACTCCCATTTTCCAATAATTGACACATAACTCTGGGTATTCTCTGTGGTGGCCTCTCATTATTTATGACGTCATATCTCCTGAGCTATGTGTCGTGTTCTTTTGTTTTCGGTCAGGAACCTTTGTGGGCGTACGGTGAACAGTTCGTCAAAGTTTCGTTGCAATCCCATGAATGAACACATAGAGAACATACAGACAAACATTCATTTTTATATACGAGGACTATCCACAAAGTAAATTACGTTTTCGTTTGTGTCCGTTAGGGGCGGGGCTAGCAGGACCATCTTTGTGTCATGGCATTCCGCCGTTCAATCGGCATCCTGCCGTGCTAGTGAGAGGTTCATGCTGTACTCCGTTGAGTTACTGTGACAGTTTGAAATGTCAGCCTCAATTGAAAATGCCGCGAAGTGTGTAGTGTGTGCTGTAATAAGGTTTCTGACTGCAAAAAACTGTACACCGATAGAAATCTATCGGCAGCTTTGTGAAGTGAATTGGGACAACATAATTACTGAAGGTGAGTGTGTCAATGGGTCATAAAATTTAAAAATGGCCGAACTAACGTTCACGACGAAGAGCGAAGTGGAAGACCCAGCATAGTGTCTGCCGAACTTGTCGAAAAGGTCGATACCGACGATGGTGACGAAACATGGGTTAAGCATGTGAACTGCGAGACAAAATTGCAGTCAATGCAGTGGGGGCACACAAATACCCCCTAAAAACCTAAGAAATGCACGCAGACAATGTCGGCAAGGAAGGTGATGGCGACTGTCTTTTGGAACAGAAAAGATGTGATTTTTGTGGATTTCCCGGAAAGAGGCACTACAATAAATTCTCAAAGGTATTGCCAAACTCTGCGCAACCTCAGAAAAGCAATACAAAACAAGCACAGGGGAAAGTTGGGTTCAAAGATCTTCCTGATTCGGGACACATGGCAAATGCCAGTCATGAAGTTCGCGAATCTTGTTGTTTCCTCATCCGTCGTACAGCCCCGACCTGGCATCGAGGGACTTCCACTTATTCCCAGCAATAAAGAAGTGGTTGGCTACGCAGTGTTTTGATGACGACGCACAGCTTAAAGAAGAGGTAACCACGTGGTTGAAGGCGCAAGCGGCCGAATTTTACGACGAAGGTATTTCCAAGCTCGTCCATCGCTACGACAAGTGCCTTGATTAAAATAGCAACTATGTAGAAAAGTAGTATTTAAGTGTGGCTTTCAAATGTATATAATAAAAAATATTCCAATACTTTATTTATTTTTAATTCCAAAACGTAATGTACTTTGTGGATAGCCCTCGTATATAGATGACCACTAAATATCTCTCCATTAGGATGAATGACCACCACCAAATTGTGGTCAAAAACAAGGTAGACCACTTTGTGGCTGAACATGCAGCTGATTATTTGCTTGATTTCAATGGCTGCATCACAACCTGGGCCATCTGGATCGCCTCCCCCCACCCACCCGCACCATCAGCTTTTCAGATGGGAGTTATCCTTAAAGTTCATTTGCCAATCCCAAAATTATCCAGGTTTCAACCTAGGATCACCCACTTTTCTCCACACCAGTTCCTGCCCCCTCCCCCCTCTATCCTACACCAGTCCTATTTGTGTGTGTGTTTATTTTGCTTCCCTCCCCTTCCCCGCCTCTCCATTCCTAACCTCTGTCTCACTCCACCCATTTAGTATGTACATGTTCCATACCATCCTGTATCCATCCCCACCACTGCCATGCAACCCTCCTGTCCCACCTCCTCGCCTCTGTTCCAATCTCCTCACCACACATCTTGATTCGGAGTGAGGTGGATGGAGATCTGTGAAGCGTGCTCTCTTTTCTGATGAAGGCTAATGGCCGCTAGCTGAAGTGTTGTATGTGTGTATTTTTTTATAGCTCTGCAGTTTGTTGTAAATCACTGTGATGATTTGTAAACTATACTGCTGATCATCATGAAAACATATATACATGTGCAAAGTTTCCTGGTTATTGGTAATAAAATCGATTGATTAGTCAAATGTCGTTGAAGACTATTTTAAGGTAACCTGTGCCATGCACCATACAGTGGTTCTCAATGAAAAAATATTGAAATGTGCCCAATTTCATGGTGATCACTTAAACCAAATACATCGTTCATATCCTCATTTATAACACAGTGTGCGTAGAAAAATTTTGATTTTTGCACTTAGTTCGAATTTCCCGACTTTTCTTACTAATTGACCTGAATTTTTTTCCCTCAAAACAGCACCATAAAGAATGATGAGTTATAGTGTTAAGTTCATTCTAAAACACAATGAAAAACTTTCATACGAATTTTGTCCTAAGATTTCCGGACACAACAGAAACTAAAATAAAATAGGTAAGGTCAGCCACATTGGTTGAACCGTTCATGAATGATGCTCTTATGACATATATACATGCAGCAACTGAATTATATTACATATGTCTTTGCTGGAATATTTGATAGAAGCAACAAGCGACGTATTGATAAAGTTGATGTTTTTGTAACTGTCCAAAAAGAGTTATGTTTTTCTAACAGATACACGATGCATCGAAATTGAAGAATGACTATTTTAAAACCCCATTATTGACCCCCATTGGGGAGCGGTAGTTTGAAATTTGGGTAGAAGGAGCCTACAATCTTCATCTATAAGTGTCCAAAATCTTGGTACCCTACAGCTTCAACCTTGGAGTTGAGAATGCTTCAGACATCAAGCTGTCTTTGTTTGTGGAGATACTTGCTGCCCACTGCTAGGACATGGTTATCACACCAGCACCATCATGTGTCATTTGATGCAACAACTCAAACCCTATGCCCTGCATCCCTGCTCGCTTCAACGAACCCTTAGGCACATTTACAGTCTGTAATATCTCTGCCAGGAATGCTTTTGTTCAGTGACTTTGCCGATGGAAGCGTTTGCGTACGTCACACCAGCGTCTAGCTGGCTCAGGGGAGTTCACTGGGCCAGCAGGAAGATAAATGACTACAGCGGATGCACGTAAGAGACGCCCTTAACATCGAAATGGACACAATAGAGAAAGCCCTTTTCTGCAGATGCCAGAGGAGTCGTTTCCAAAAAAACAATGGAATTGCAGATAAACCGTGGACTCCTACAGACAGAAAGAAGACAACCAAAGCCCAGGAATGCTTACATGCGTAAGTGGAAGGAGAAAGACTCTAATAAATGCATACCAGACAGGCCTAACACAGGCAGCTGACACAAAGAAATGTTTTTTCGAACCAAGAAGAAATGTTTTTCAAATGTTTGTATAGCTTATTGGACTTAACTACAGGGTCATCAGTCGCTAAACTTACAAACTACTTATCAACTAGGTTATCCTAAGGACGGCACAAATATCCATGCCCGAGGGGGGATTCGAAGCCCCGACCGTAGTGGTCGTGCAGACCGTGACTCGAGCGCCTCAGTCCCCTCGGCCACCACGGCCGGCAAGGAGGAATGCAGAAGATAAAAACAACACACTTGAAACATGGGAAAGACACCAGTTAGAAAGCCTCATCTCAGCCCACAGAAAATTTCCACCGGGGACTTAGAGATGTGGTCATGAATACGGCGATCAGGTATTGGATGACGTTGTAAAACCAACCCACCAATCACAGATCCAAAGAAACGCGAACTTCGAGGAGTAGCTGTAGATGGAATGGACTTGGTGAAAGACGGCAGAAGTAGACACTTGGCCCGCCACTGGAAAAGCGAGAAGACAGGCAGTTAGCTCCAGCCTGGCAGATGCAGCACTTCGACAGTGAGGCCTTTCCTCAGGGGTCACACCGTGTCACAGAGTAACATATACAGAGGAGAAGCCCCCCCTAAACCACTGTCCTAAGCTCCCCTCGTAGTTCCGTAAGATGCTAGCAGGTGTCAGGCGGTTCCCTGGCTTAGGGTGCCTCTCGCACATCAGAGGGTAGTGTGGAGGGGAGGCTGAGGGGGAGAGCTCGTGCCGCCTGTCAAAAGGCCACGGCTGTGTCTGGCTTGCTGCCGTTTGACGGGAGGTGGTGGTGGGGACAGCCGCTACCTGCCGCCTGCTCTGACCAGTTTAAAGAGCCGCTTCTGACCGCAGCGCCATCATGGGACATCTTACGAAACTGCTGGAAACCTCCCTCCCCACACCTCTGAGCGTAGGACCGGGCCCTTACAGAGGTTTCCCGTCTGTATATATCTGTCTGTGACCGCGTCATGCCACACAGCTGCAGAGCCGGGGAGCGCAGAACAGGGGTGTGCTATGCTGCAGCGACCACAGACACGCAAGGACACCGCAACTCACCATTCCGATACAAATCCTGACGCTCACGTCAAGTTATTGTCGGTGAGACAGGTAATTACCTCCTCCTTCCCCATTCACATCCGAGTCGTGTCTACGCCCAGTCAAATCAGCCCTAAGAAAGAGATTATTGTCTTTCATATCTTGTAATGTTGCTGTTGTGGTCTTCAGTCCGGAGATTGGTTTGATGCAGCTCTCCACAATACCCTATCCTGAGCAAGCCTCTTCATCTCCACATAAGAACGGCAACCTACATCTGTCTGAATCTGCTTACTGTATTCATGTCTTGGTCTTCCTCTGCGCTTTTTACCCCACACACTTCCCTCCAACGCTAAATTCACAATTCCTTGACGTCTAAAAATGTGTCCTACCAATCTATCCCTTCTTTTAGTCAAGGTATGCCAGAAATTTCTTTTCTCCCCAATTCTGTTCAGTACCTCCTCATTAGTTACGTGAGCCATCCACCTAATCTTCAGCATTCTTCTGTAGCACCATATTTCAAAAGCCTCAATCCTCTTCCTGTCCGCACTGTTTATCGTCCATGTCTCACTCCCTTACAAGGCAACACTCCATACAAATGCCTTCAGAAAGGACTTCCTTAGGCTTAAATCAATATTCGATGTTAACAAATTTCTCTTTTTCAAGAACGCTTTTCTACACCTTACCATTCTGCATTTTATATCCTCTGTACTGCGACCATCATTTTTTATTTTACTGCCCAAGTAACAAAACTCATCTACCTCCTTTATTGCTTCGTTACCCAATCTAATTCCTTCAGCATCACCTGATTTTCTAACACTGCACTGCATTACCCTAGTTTTCCTCTTGTTAATGTTCATCTAATATGCACCTTTCAGCACACTGTCCATTCCGTTCAATTGCTCTTCCAGGTCCTTTGCTGTATCTGACAGAATTACTGTGTCGTCGTCAAAGCGCAATGTTTTTAATTCTTCGCCCTGAACTTTAATTCCTTCTCCAAATTTCTCCTTGCTTTCCTTTATAGCTTGCTCAATGTACAAATTGAATAACAGTGGAGAAAGACTATAACCCTGTCTTGTAATAAATCAAACTAAATTTCATGTGGTAATCATCTGTATAAAATTTTGTGTTGTCAAATCAATCCCTTGAATCTAATTTCCATAGCAGCCTAGTTTCATAGTTTCGCATTATATTTTTGTTTTATTTCACTGCAGTGTGGGGGGTTATTCTGGGAGAGGTTTGATTTACCACATTTTTGGTGCCCGATTTGGCCCACTTTAGGTTACGGTAGTAACACTAAAAGTGGGCCTTTGCGATCGTCTTTTGACAGCTCGAAATTTAAATGAAAATAACGGCTTAACTATTCATCTGACACGAAAATTGAATAACCTAATTTGTAGAGGAGAAAATTCTCTACAACTTTGCTCTCTTATGTTTTTTTCATATCTAGTAGCGTTTCAAAGATATTTGCAAAAATAACGGCGATTTTGGGATGTGTGTGTCTGTCTGTCCGTAACGTGGTCCCTGTTTTTAAGACGAACCGTTCAACCGATCAGCACCAAATTTTACAGACATGATCGTAGGCCGCCAGAGACCAGAACCTCCCTCTTTCAAATTTTTCGGACAAAAAATACGGTAGTAATACCAAAAAAAGTCGTTTGTAATATAATTGTAATTGCAAACGAACCGTTCATCTGACACGAAATTTGAATAACCTAATTGGTAGACGAGAAAATTCTCTACAACTTAGCTCCCTTATGTTTTTTTCATATCTCGTATCGTTTGAGACATATTTGCAAAAATAACGGAGATTTGACACACTCCATTGAATTAACGAAAACCAGCCGTTCGGAGATGTCATGTGACATTCCTCGCCCAGAATTCTCTCTGGCATACGTCATCTTGCGTTGCGTATTTGATGATTTTCTTATTGTTACTTACACGTTGTCATTTCAAAGGAATTGCGCACTGAAGAATTAACAAAAACACATCGTTCTTCGTACGATAAATGATAATCTAGTGTCTACAAATGCCATATTAGCATCAGTTAACAAAGGCCATGAATAAGGACTCATCGTTTGGTTTATAGCCGTAGCTTAGTGGCCAAGGCGTTGGACTATGAGGCTAAAGGTCGGTGGATCGTGAACCTGCCACTATCTAAATTTTCTTTTCCTAAAACGATTTCAGACACTCTTGTTAATTAATTTTTTATTATTTTGATTATTATTTTGGTCCAAAATGTTTACAAAAACTTATAAAACTACAAATCTAAAGTGGGCTGAAAAAAAAACGTCAGTGCGATTTTTTAACTTGACTTTCATGAATTACTACCGGGATCTGTAGAAAATTTTGGACACGTCGCAGTAAAATGGTCCGTATCCTATATCTACTTCGGAACAATGATAACCATTTTATCTGTGATGTAAGGAGCATGGATGGTGTGAGTGTGTGTGTGTGCGTGTGCGCGCGCATTATAAATGTGGAGTAAAAAGAAAAATTGATATACTTGTAGATAGTGTCTGTAGTTTTTAGTTTCCTCAGGTACCCTGCAGTTTGAAGTTATTGTAGCATCTGTACCACGTTATTTTGAAATTTGTATTGCTGTGTTTATTTACATTGTTCTGCGTGCTACCATCAGCGGCATTTTGGTTCCCTTTCTGAGTGTGTTGTGTTGATAGCGTTCACGCTTTTCATGCTGTTGAGGACTGGGAGATTGTTCAATATGGAATCTGACAAGTCGGTTCAGGAAAGTTCAGCTTTGATTGAGGGAGCACAAGGGAGGTTATTAAGCAATACGCAAACTCAGAAAACGCTGATATATATTCTCGTGATTTTAGAAAGCCACAATACTTAGTTGTAGACTTGCGCATAATAGTTCGCGATCGGGAGCGCTCACTTTAGTTCCCGGCTCTGCCGCGAACTAGTTCCCTCTTTTAGTTCGTCCGCCCCTAGTGACGGCTGAGTGTCGTGGTCTGCGCATGCAGGTGGAGGGGGAAGTTCCTCCACCTAGCTGCTTCATGCGCTTGCTGCTTGAGCCGCTAACGATATCACGCAAACCAAAAGAAACAGTTTGTGGATAATTTTTCGCGTTTAAGTTTAGAGTTATCTCTATATCTTGGCAATATGGAATTCACTAGTCAGATATTGCAGAGTGCAGAACACATCAAAACAGAAATTTTGTAGCAGTGAACTATGTAATGTAGCAGGCAGACGCTCACCTCGAAATGACTCATCAGCAGAAGGCAAACACGTCATTTTTAATTCTGCTACGCGCCCTCTCGCTATTGCCCGTCGGTCTCCGGAAAAGAATTCAACGAACTATGAAGCAAGATTCGTTTGGCATAATCGTCCGCTGCTCCTAGTTCGCCCGCTGCTTCTAGTTCGTCCGCTCTTTTTGGCTTTTGCTACCGCTACTAAAAGAGCTCTTTTTTTATGACAGCTTTTTTATATAATGAATCATTGTTGCCAAAGCGAGTACTATTACTCGCATTTTTGGGCAATTTGACATCAAATACTTAGGCAAATAAACCAGTTATTTACACGAATGGGTGATACAATGGTATTCAACTACTTTGCATACAGAGTAGTCGTAGTATTTTATTTTTAAAATAGATTTCTTGTCGCAGTGAACTATGAAACTACAACTGAGCTGCATCTCAGCTCGAAATGAAGGTAACTGTCAGAAGGGAATCACGCGATTCTGCGCGCTCTCGCGTCCTCTCGCTGTTCCCCGTCAGTCTTCGGAAAAGGAGCGGACGAACTAAGAGGCGAGGGATCTGCGAACTAGTTCGCGTAGTTCGCCTGTGGGACCGCTCTTCCGAACTAGTTCGTTCGCGAACTACACAAGACTACTCAGTTGACTGTCACGTGAGGAGAATAACAGTAGATTCGAAAAACTTGAAGCCGAACGTAATTTTTACAATCAGAAGTTGATGGCCAGATTGCGGAAGTTAGACGCGAATTAGAAAATGAAATGAGGAACATGTGTGTTGATATCACGAAAAGCGTGGAAGAAGTAATCAGTGTGTGCGAAAAGAAAGTTGGCGACTAAGAAATGCGGGTGTATGTGAAGATGACAGACATTTTCGTGTGTCTCGACGATGAATATAAATCGTCCAAAGAGTCGCAAGTAAGAGTGTTAGTCTAGAACAAGAGGTGTCTGCAATATGACAAGCGAATGTAGGGCAGGTTAATCCATCACTCTTTCAAATGCATTCCCAATGCACGGGGTGGATATACCACTGCCTAGATACGATAAAATGCATGGTATTACTCCAAAAGCCCATCTCAAGAATTTAGACACGTATCTGCGTTTTAAAGGAGTCACAGAGTATAATGCTTTACTTGTACGGCAGACACTGGACCTGGAAGATGCCGAGTGGTTTGACGTTACATTGGTTGAGAATGGTAATTACGAAGAGTTTTGCACAAAGTTTCTGGTAACATACTGGAACATTGCTACACAGGCAAGTGCAAAGATGAGTACATATAGGTGCACTGCGCTCACACTTCCCTGCTTATGTACAACTTGCACTCATCGGAGCACTTGAGAAGAAGCAGTTCCTCGATATATTGAGATCATTAGATGATATTGAGGAGCAGTGGAAACATAGGTCAGTACACGCTAGCGCAATGACAGAAAACAGGGCATCACATTGTCCTGCGCAATGAAAAGCAGAATCGGTAAAATGATGGACAGAAGAGAGTGAGGAAAGGAACAGGCGAGAGCGAAATAAAAAACATGGTCAAAACCAGTAGGAACAACGTAAAAATGAAGCGCCGAATCATGCACGCCGCATGAATTGCGTTCGGGTGTCGCATAATGAGAAAAGTCCAGATACTAACGGAGGTTCCCCAGCGACCATACTTTGGACATAGTTCCATGCGGTTGCCCAAGTGAATGCGGAAACACAATGAGAAATTGTAGGGGGCACCTCAATAGATCAGGGGCATCACATACGCAATGTACGGTATTATGAAATAACCGTGGATGGAATAAAAACGGAAGCGTCTTCATTCTGTGACCACACTTTCGACATCTTTTTGCACGAAACTGGTGGAGAGTGGCGGAAAATTGGCAGAGATACCCGTAACAGAAATCTCGCTAATTCCAGCATTTGGTCATGCTCGGTGATGAAGTAGTTTCCAAGTCAGTGTTCTTGTTATCAGTGGTTTGTCACTTGATTTCATAATTGGTAATGACGTACTCTCAAGCAAAATGGTTGTCATGGACTGGACCATTAAAACTGTGGTAAATTTATTCAAAGATCGGGTCGCATGGGGTGCAGATGGTAAAAAGGTTACAGTTAATTTAGTAAAGCTTTTTTTTTTTTTTAGGGCGCAACTGCTGAGGTCATTAGCGCCCGAATCAAAACTGGGATATACCCAAGGATAATAAGCCTATATAAAAACAGCTAAAACATATGATAAAATACAACAAATGGAAGAGCTAAATGGTCTTTGACAAATTGGTCAAGTTGATAAAATTCAATACTCGAGCAACAGCTCGTGCGTCATCAGCTAAAATTTCTTCCAGTGTATCCGGTCAGTTCAGTGCAATATGAACAGGAGTAAAATTTGAACAAGACTATAAAACATGGCGCACCGTCAGCGGGTGACCACAGGAAGATAACGGTGCGGGGTCACCAGTGAGCAAGTGGCGGTGGCTGAACCGGCAGTGTCCGATCCGCAACCGGGCCAAGATGGCCTCTCCTCGTCGCGAGCGGCGTGAGGAGGTCATCCAAGCCACCGGGAGCGGTTTAATGGTTCGAAGCTTATTAGTTGTAAGCGAGGACCATACATTATGCCACGACGATATAAGGCGAGGAGAAAGAGCCCCTCGAATATCATTCGATGGGACACAGTACATAGCTGTTCGAGGTAGGAGAGTTGCAGCCTTGGCCACAGTATCAGTAGCCTCGTTACCAGGCACGCCTGCGTGGCCAGGTACCCACAGGAGGTGAACGCAGGGCCCGTCGGCAGCTAATAATTGATTCGGTGCACAACAGGATGGGTGGAAAGGCGGTCTCTCGACTCTGGATGGCGCTCAGGGAGTCAGAGCAGATGACATAGGAAGGAGAACGGTGTTGGCGAATGTATAGTACAGCCTTATAGAGGACAAAAAGCTCAGCTGTGAAATTCGAGCTGTGGTCAGTAAGCCTGTACTGAAAACCGTCATCCCCAATGACAAATGCACATCCGACACCTTCATTGGTCTTTGAGCCATCCATATATATGAAGACGGAATTTTCAAGCTGTGCACGATGTTCAAAAAATCTCGAGTAGTAAACAGCATCCGAAGTACTCTCCTTCGGGAGTGAGAAGAGTTCGAGGTGAATGCGAACTTGAGCCAAGTTTGCAAGGTGGCACTGGGCTCTCACCTATTTCAAATGTGGAAGGGAGGGTAAAAACGAGCTGCTGAAGCAAGCGATGAAAGCGGACTCCAGGAGGGAGCAGGGCAATCACGGACAGCCTGTAATGGCTATGGTGGGAGTCATTAAAGAATGATGGATAGGAAGGGTGATGGGGCATCGAAAGCAGACGGCATGCATACCAACACAGCAATATGTCGCGTCGATAGGGTAAAGGTAATTCAGCACCTTCGGCATAGAGACTGTCAACAGGGCTAGTGTAAAAAGCTCCTATCGCCAGGCGTAACCCCCGATGGTGAATCAAGTTTAGGCGGCGTAAAATGGACGGCCGTGCAGAAGAGAACACGAAACTCCCGTAGTCCAGCTTGGATCTGACAGTAGACTGATAGAGGTGAAGTAGGACGGTACGATCCGCTCCCCATGATGTACCACTAATAACATGGAGAACGTTGAGGGAGCGAGTACAGCGGGCAGTCACAGAAGACACATGTGGAGACCAGCTGAGTTTCCTATCCAACGTTAGCCCTAAAAATGTCGTCGTCTCCACGAAGGGGAGAGCGACGGGGCCGAGATGGAGAGATGGTGGAAGATACTCTCAGTACCTCCAGAAGTTGATGCAGACCATTCTCTCATAGGAGAAACGGAAGTCATTTGCAACACTCCAGGAACAGAGACTGTCAAGGCAATGCTGAAGACGACGCTCCAGGAGACAAGTCCTCTGAACGCTGCAATAGATCGTGAAGTCATCCACAAACAGGGAGCCTGAAACATCAACTGGGAGGCAATCCATAATTGGGTTGATCGCAATGGCGAAAAGTGCCACGCTCAAAACGGAGCCCTGTGACACCCCATTCTCATGGCGAAAGGTGACCGATAAAACAGAGCCCACTCGTACCCTGAACATTCAATCTTTCAAAAAGGCACGAACAAAGAGGGGGCGACGGCCGCGAAAACCCCATATATGCATGGTGCGGAGATGCCCGCCAACCAACAAGTGTCGTAAGCCTTCTCCAAATCGAAGAAAACAGCCACCATCTGACGCTTCCGCAAAAAGTTATTCATAACGAAGTTCGACAAGGTAACGATCAGTAGAAGAGTGATGCCTTCGAAACCCACATTGGACATTAGTGAGGATATGTCGAAATTCGAAAATTCAAATCAGCCGAGCATTGACAAAGCGCTCCATTACGTTACAGACACAGCTGGCCAAGGAAATTGGGCGATAACTGGAAGGAAGATGTTTGTCCTTTCCTGGTTTGGATATGGGGACAACAATTGCTTCACGCCAACGAGTGGGAACTTCATCCTCAGTCCAGACGCGATAATAAGTGCGAAGAAGAAAGCATTTACCTGCAGGGGAAAGGTTCTTCAGCATCTGAATATGAATGGCATCGGGCCCCAGAGCAGAGTATCGGGAGACGGCAAGGGCATGTTATAGCTCCTGCATGGTGAAGGTGGCATTGTAATTTTCACGATTGTGAGATGTAAGAGAAGGCGTTCGTGCCTCCTCAGCCTGCTTTCGGGGGAGGAAGGCAGGGTCATAATTAGCTGAGCTTGAGACCTTAGAGAAAGAGCGGCCCAAAGCATTGCAGATATCAACAGGTTCCACAAGAACTTGGTTTGCTATGTTCAGGCCGAGGATTGGGGAATGGATCTTAGTGCCAGATAAGAGGGTGGTGGGTATTTAAGTCGCCGATCAACAAAAATGGCGTAGGAAGCTGAGCAGCAAGGTCCAGTATGTCTGCCCTAAGAACGGCAGGCGACAACAGGGTGTAGACATTACAAATAGAGGAGATGAATGCGGGGATGGTGACACGGACGGCAACCGCCTGTAGGGAAGTTTGCAGGGGGTGGGATGATAATAGTTGTCTTCCCAGATGAGCAGCATAGCACCTCCATGGGCAGGAATACCTTCCACAGGAGGTAAATCAAAACGCACTGCAGTATAGAGTGGGAAATCGATACAATCGGTTGGACGGAGCTTCGTTTCTTGTAGACCGACTATAAGCGGGCAGTGCAATCGAAGGAGTAGTCTTAATTCATCGTGGTTGGGACAAATGCCTCTAATGTTCCATTGAAGGAGTGCCATAAAGAAAGCAAAGGAAGAAGAAAAATGGAGAGAGAAAGAGGGGATCACCTTGACGGCCACTGAGGGCCTTGCTGCGAGGGGCCACTGATACTGCCATCGACAGATGGACAATCATGTCCCATGGGTTCAGACATCTGTTCTGCCTCCTTCCTGGATGGATCAAACATGTGGTGGGATTAGGCACGTATGGCCTAATGGAGAGATTTCATAGCCTGTTTTTATCTTTGAAGGAAGATCAACTTTGTCAAAGATCAAGAAAACTGTTTGGGTCAGTGTTAAGCTGTTGTTAACAATGTGCAGCTGTTACACCCTGGTCAGAAAGGTACTCCTGTAGTTCCTCAACGGACAGGGTTCGTGAGAACACAACCTCACATGACGAGTTTAGCGTACGATGAGGTTCGACCTTAACAGCAAAGGTGTGTAACAGTGTAGTGTGAAGCAGCTTCTGAACTTGAAAGGCACCTTCCGTTTCCAGCAATAGTGTCCCATTTCGTTGGCGGGAACAAGTTTTAACAGGACCTGCAATCACATCAACACCACATTGCATGGCAAAGGGATTCACTGATGTGAAATCATGGCCATCAGTTCGTGAAACAACAAGGAACTTTGGCAAATTAGGCAAAATTTTCTTGACTTGGATTCATTCAACGACGAACATACACAATCAGGGACCACAAAGAAAGGAACAACCCATATAGAAGAAGGAAAAAAAACTGTTAAGGTGACCGCTGGCCCAAGCGAGAAATCCGGTTTCGAATCCCGGTTCAGCACAAATTTTTCATCTTTGCCATTGGATTTATTTCAATGTAATGAAATGGTGAAAATGTTTGAACATATGTCTGAAAAGGACACCATATAAATGAAAATAAAATTACTTTAGTCATACTTTTCATTAGACATGACTTTTCAGAAACGTGGTTCATGTCTTTTAATGATATCATATAAAAATGTAGTCTCCTTAGAACACTGCACATTGCTGTTATAACCATATTTTAAAAAATGAATCTGTGAAGCAGTAGCATTAACAGCACTCTTATGATCAGCTGTTTTTGTGTGATCTTTTCTTCCCATACAACCAAATATCAGGTACATATTGTGCAATAAACATGTTCACTGTTACCATCTACAGTTACACAATTTCAAAACCTTGATGCCAACACGCACTATGTTTACATGCAACAATACCCAAAAGACTAAAAGCAAATTTCCTGAACTATTTTTCACTATTGCATTTAAGACATTTACAATGAAGTTAAAAGTGTGTTTTTGTTTGCAAACATTTCAAACTCTGCATACAAGAGTTATCTGTCAAGTGAAGAGGAGGAACTACTGACATATGGAACTGCATCAATATCATAATCAAACAAATGAAATGAGTCATTTATAGTGCCTGAAACCCAATTATAAAAATAAATAAAAACTTTGCAGGAATCGAGCTTTGTGCACTGAATTTGGAAGGTAGGTCTGGCGTTTGTAACATCTATTTCGATTAAAATACTAGGAACAGACATTGAAAAAAATCTGTATATAATTTACCACCCTTAAACAATCAAGAAAAGAATCTTATACTGCTTCAAGCTATGCATACTTTTGCATTTGTGGTGTCGCAGCTCTTTCTTGGATGCTAAGAATTTTAGTGATATATATTACCTAATTTTTATGTTTACAGTTATAATGCAGATTTATATTGTGATCTTAAATCTAGATCATTTATTCAGATTCCAAATCTAAAATACTTTCAATAAATGAATTATGAAGGTCCCCATTTACATCCATGCTGACTGCCACAGTTGCTGCCTCCTTGGCACATTAAAAATCTTCTGTACAAGAAAGATTTAATATCTGTGGTCATCAACCTTTTTCCAGGGAAGGAGATCCTTCAGTTTGCTGCCAACAAATACCCTTCAATCATTTGGAAGACCTCACAGTCTTCTTCATTGATAAGGTCACTCCATATGGGAGCAATGTATAGGCAGCATAGTTCTACAGTGCCCTGCTGATAGTGGCACCAAATGATACAATTACTAAGAAACATTGACCCTGTTGCTTTACTTTTGTTTCTTATATAGGTTTTGAAAGAATTTATCTTCTCCCCATCACTGTTGGTTTCTAGCTCTCCAGCAACTTCTTGCCAAGAATCATAGAATAGAGGCTTTCTTTTTTCTTCTTTTCCTTTCCACAGCGAACTTTCCAAAACACCCATCTTCCTCAAAGTGACATTAGTTAGTACACTTTCTGTTCCATTCAAAAACAATGAAAAATATTAGCACTAACAATTACACAGAACTCAAACCAGCACTACATAGCAGTGTTTAGTGGTAGCAGGAAATGAACAATGATAGCTAGATATCAACATAGCAACAGAAAACAGGGATTTGTGTAGCTAAGAACAGACAATCCAGTAGTAGCCATAAACCAATTTTGCATAATGTTTTCAACACTGTGGACACTCCTATACATTTGTCGCATGATTCCAAAGTGTTGCATTAAATAGTGTTGTGGGAACTGACAACATATTGACAAAATATTTGTTCAGCATCTTCAGGAGCCAATTCACATGCAGATTGGTCAGCCCAGCACAAAAGAGCACCTTGAAAATAGCTGTTTCTCAGTCGGCTTCTAATTATTAGTAAACAGCTTCATGTTCAGTCTCATTTGCACTTCTTTCAGGAAACTTCGTCCGTAATTGCCAAAATTCGTGACAATCTAACAATCCAAGCAGTGTCAAAATCAGCTATTTCACATAACCAAAAAATAGATCATGGAAAACAAACTATCAGAAGCACATTTCCAAATCTATTATGGAAATCTGTTAATAAAATCTGGTTTTGTGAGCCCATAAACAATGTGATATGATTCCATACCTGGCATCTTCTTAATGTAAAAATCAAAGAATCCAGTTTAAAACAAAAACAGATCTGTACTATCAAAAGCTGCAGCTTATTTTTGTATATACCTTAACCCTTTTGCAGCTATGGGCATACATATATGCCTGGCATTACAAGATATTCTTGTGAAAGAAAAGCACAATTGTGGAACACATCAAAGAAAGTCCGAGAGGCTGCAGTCCCATTTGAGAACTTTGTAATTGATGGGTCTCCTAGTTTTTAAAGGATGGCTATAGTTCAAACAGTGTATTCCAAACAAACGTAGCTGTTTTGAGACAAATTTTTGTGCTTTGTGATGGACAGATCAATTACATTCTAGATTATATTGTATGCACTGGTGCCACTACTGAATTAGAATCCAGGAATGCTGTTTAGGACAAATCAGGTGATGTCATCGATTTGGTATTACCATACCTCAACAAAGGTCATGCCATTTATTTCAACAATTAATATTAGAGTCCTGAATTGTTATGGCTCCATGAGAAGTCCACTAATACCATCGGCACAGTGCGTAAAAACAGGAAACATTTACCAACTTTAGCTGATAAATTGAAAAAAGGGGAAATACAATTCAAGTCTTATTCCTAGTGTTAGGATACACTTTTGTCAGTGGTGCTTTTTTTTTTCCTTTCTCTCTCCTCAAGATGGTAACAGCTTGACAATTGGTGGGAGGAAGAGTCAATCATGAGTCAGGTGGAAACACCCTGTGAGACTTATATTTGTTCCATAAATGAAATTTGCTTATATTTCAGTTTAATGACACATGATGTAATTTGAGGTCATTTATCATTTACTTTTTGTACAAATAACTTACAATTTCTGTGAATGATTTTAGGCTGGAACCCAATAGATCACGTTCAACAGGTTCGCTGCAGCCGACGCTTATGTGTTTCTGCGATCAACACACCAGAGCTGCCAAGCAGCGTGCTAGCTGAGTAGTCAGTTTGGTTCTGCACTAGTGTTAGTACAAGCCACCAAAAAACATCATGTAACATTTTCTTGTCTGCAGTTTGTTTTCATCTTTAGTGGTTTGCTATAAAAACATTGCCTTTACACCTTGCAAATTTGTTATATGGTATTAAATTTCCATAGCTACACATTGCAGATGAGACTTGGTTCTATTTCTCCGTTTGATAAACCTTTTGGGGTTCTCAGAATAATTCTCAATTAAGCGGATTTATCGGTTGTTTGAATTTAATTTTCTTCCCAGTTTTCAATAAAATCAATAAATCAGATGTGTTGTTAGAATTGTTTGCAATAAATGCATATATCGCTTATAAGTCAGAGCTTGTAGCATTTATCACATAATCGGCATGCAGCTTAGCACCACCTCTTTTGCAGACGTTATATTCACTTTCAATATTACAGGTTTCACAGGGGTCTGATTTCAGCTATCGGCGCACGTGCACTTACAGGCATCCGCCTAGAGCGTTAGCGGCCTGCACTGATGACCACAGCGTACATGCTAATTACTTGTCAAAAATATTTCACCGTTTTCTTCTAATGCTTAACAATATCCAAGTTTTATGCACGAACATAATGAAACAGTCCACAACGCATTATTATTTACAAATTCCATATATTGGCTGTCCACTTTCCATAATTTTTCTTTACGAATAATTAGACTTGTCATTACATAATTTGAAATCAATCTTCTAGAACTAGAATATTGCATAATATGACATCTATTAAAGAGCAACATCAAACTTTAGAGCAAGGTCTTTTTAACATTTGTTACCATTTAAGATAACAAACACATGTGCTGATCAATTTTTAATAATGGCATGAACGGCTACTATTCAAAGCCCTACATTTCTGAAAATGCTGGTCCTCAAAGTGTTCTGAATGAGGATTAGTGACTTAAATGTATAGTACATTCTCACTATTAATATAATTCGTAAGACACAAAAGGCCATTTACTTTAAAAGTAACACTTCTCAAACCAATATTCGCAATTTTTACTCACAACTGGCTAGAAATGTGAAAGAAATCTCACTCATCTAAAGCAATTCTGAAGGACTGCATATACTTCATTCTGATGCCTTTGACAAATTCTGCTTTTGGCAGGTGCCTTTATTAGGTCGTGATAACAGGAATTTCCCAGATGAAAATATTCCAGTTTTGTAATAAGGACAGTTTACAACTCACCACAAAGATGTGACAATGAGCTATGACAGGCGCGCACACACACACACACACACACACACACACACACACACACACACACACACACGTCAAAATGCACATGGGTCTTATGCTCATGTCACAGGTAATTGCCACGTCTTTGCGATCGAGTCTTAAACTGTTTAATTACAACCCGGACTTTCATTTATTCCAGAATTTTTACATCTTCCAGTACATATATACCCTGATTTACTACAAAATCTTTCTTATCCTTAGTTATAAATCTTTATCATTCAAATG
Source organism: Locusta migratoria (assembly GCA_026315105.1). Classification (NCBI taxonomy): domain Eukaryota; kingdom Metazoa; phylum Arthropoda; class Insecta; order Orthoptera; family Acrididae; genus Locusta; species Locusta migratoria. The sequence goes on along the minus strand of CM048745.1, from coordinate 287,356,710 downwards.
GTATATGAGCTGCAGTGCCTAAAACAACTGAATCACCACAAAGCTAGCCCCAATCAAACAGCAATTGGGTCAGTGTGCCAACAGTGCAGACTGTCATATCACCAACCATGTGAAATTTTTTCTCCGACTCTTGTAAAGGGAAGAGTTGCTAGACAACCCTATGTCTGAAGTTACATGATAAAAATTTTGTTCTAAAATTTAGGTGTCTATTGATCAACAATTTAACTTTGATACAATTATCAGCAACTCTGTCATTAGAAGTGTTGTAAATATGAAAGGTTGTTAAGGGTATTTCAGTGTTTTATTGACATCAGTCAAGTACAAATGTACATGAGTTTCCACATACACAACACAGAAAACAAGGTACAACTTTCAACAAAAATGAAATGCTGCACACTAGTTCTGTGCAATTAATCAAACAATCCAAAGCCCATATCCTCGTCACTTTCACTCTCCTCCTTGGCCTCTTCCTTCTTCGATTCAGCAGGAGCAGCAGCTGCTGCCGCAGGCGCAGCTGTAGTTGCTGCAGCTACTGCAGCGAACTTTGATGGATCCTGCAAATGACAGTTCAGAGTTATTTTCAAAAGTGTGTGACACATTTGAAAGATGTGTTACAATTAGTGTGAAAAACAGGTAAGAACAACAGGCAAACTTGAAATAATTAGAAAAGGTGGCTACTCAGACAGCACCAATGTGCAATTCTCAACTTTGCTGCTGCCACTGGTGGGTTCTGCCATTTCTGGCTCCAGTGGTTGGTCAGACAGCATCAGACACACTTTTTGTCATCATCGCAACCACACACATTCTGCCTTTCTTAAATGTTACTGCTTTACAATTTAAAATATTTTACTTTAAGGATGAAAAATGCACATACCTTAAGGAACTCTTTGACAGTTTGAGCTTCCTTAAATTCAATTTCAGTTGTAGCAGCTATGGCTAACAAGTTCTTGAATCCATTAATAATGCTGTGAGGTGCTGATGCAATTGTTGGATAGCCAATGGACAAACAAACTGCAGCCAATCTGCAGACACCCTGGAAGAAAAAGCATTTTAGTATTAAATTTACTATTCTCACATATATCTGCTACATTAAAAACTCAAAACAGGATTTCACCTTCTCCCCACAACAAGCAAAAAAGTTCTAGAAAGAGTGTGTGTGTGTGTGTGTGTGTGTGTGTGTGTGTGTGTGTAGCAAAGTGAAAATCACATTGGCATAGTAGTTTGTCTCAAAAATGACTAATTAGGCTATATAACATTTCACATTAATTCCTATTCATAAGGTATTTCTTCATTCACAACTGCAACATATTTCAAGCAAGAAAAACACTTTGCTTAAAATGTTGTTTAACCATTTATTAAATGCCATGATGCAGTTACTATTAGAATTTCCTCTATTTGTGCTGTGAAAAAGCTGCACTATCTAACTGCCTAGTTTGCTAAATAAGTTTTGCTCATCCCAACCCTTGTCTGACAAGGCTCACAGCTGTTTAAACCTTGGGTAAATAGCCGAAAAGTTAAAACTGCATGCAGCTTTAGACAAGTGAAAGACACGTAGATCTAAAATTATGTCATTGCACCCAACAAGTTACTAAAGTAACTACATAACACTTAGCCCCTACTGAACTTTTGATATTACAGCAGTTTTCTGTGAAAAGGATTGAAGACAATATGACATCAAAATGTTTTAAGTGTGGATGCAAAAAGCTATTTCAAAGGTTTAATGATAGCAAAGGGATTCAAATCCCAAAGCATTTTAGGATAAAATGCTCAAATCTACAGACCCTTAAGATTAAGTTATTAGAACAAAAAAGTATTATGGGGAAAATTTGTTGTGAGAATTCCAAAGTAAAAACAAAAAAATTGCAATACCCAAAAGCAAATTTTAGGATATACATCTAAACCATTACAAAGTCAGTAACAATATTGAAGTCAGTATTACAACTTACTTCCATGAATTTAACTCTGAGATCTTCAGGTTTAATATCCAAGATGGCAGGCTCAAAGATGGTGCCAGAGTCATACACCATCTCAACCACTAAACCATAAGAAAATGGGGAAATGTTCAACATGTTCAACAATGTTGCATCGCTAGCTCCAACCTTGTCACCTTCTTTTAAAATGTGGACGTCATTCTGTAATTAACAGTAGATATTAATGTTAAATGAGCTTTACATTCTAGCAATCTATGTTTTCTAAGCCTAAACTAAAAGCATGTACAATAACAGTAGCATTATAACGGTTTGTATCAGACCAACTGAGGTTAAGCATATGAAAGGCAAAAGCTGCAAAGCCAGCAGTAATGTATAACATATTTTAGTTACTGAGTTATCCTCTAAGAAATTGCGACAATATAACATATTTAAATCGGCAAGAAAAGTCTTAGTGGCAAACAGTTTGTGGACCTGAAAAAAGGAGTAACCTGCTGGATACAATCATTGGAAGTGTTTTTCTCAGTATTTAAAATACATGGTGTATAAAAAAGAATTTTTACATACATATTTGCATCAACATATTTTTGTTAAAATTATTTTTCAACACCTATAAAATCCGATCTACCTTATCACAGGATAGTGTAATTTTCAGCTGAAAAATCCTTAAATATGAAAAAACTATAGAAAATCATTACCAGAAAATACCACCACTAAAAACACTAACAAGTGCAAAAAATAACACCGATTTTGGCCATAAAGAACACAAATTTTTTCCTGTCCCTACTTATCACACATTAAAATCCCAAATAATAACACATGATCAAAAATTGAAATACTACCAATGTCAGGCATATCTACTTAGGTGCTATGGTAGAAATAGTGATGGACAGGAATATTCTCAGTGGGAAGGAACTTATAAAATGGAAATATTACCAATAATTTTTCTTTAGCCTGGGAAGATTGCAAAAAAAATTGGGAACTTATGAAATTTTGTGATTTTGAAAGTTGTAACGTAACACAAACAGTTAAATAACCTTACAACTAGGTTAACTAAGCAAATTCATACATTTTAATCCAAGATTATCATTCTCTGCATTAATTTCCTTGGTAGTTTCACAAATATACTTTACTTTAAGCCTTGTGGGGAAAAAAAATTATAAAATATTCGCTACGGCTTCAATTTTTTGGAAAGTTGAAACCCCACATTTCTACGAATGAAACCTTAACTTACAAAATATTCCCTTGAATACCTAATTCTCAACCAGTCGTTATCTGTAGTTTTAGTTTTTAACTTTTCGAAACAAGTGACTATAGGTGTTTTGCTTTCAGAATTCAAAGACTCCTCAATTCCAGTGATGAATTATTATTTATAAAAAATTATTTTCTAAAATATATCACTATCAATTTCAGTTTTACAATATTTAATTATATCCATATACAAATTCCAATTACGGTTTTACTTATATCTTGGCAGTTTTAAAGTTTTCTTCGATTCTAAGTTTTTACTTAAAAGTCTGGATCACTTGAGACCATAAAATTGGCTAGGGATTTCACTATATCTACTTACACATTACTGACTTATCAAATGCAGGCAAACAATTTTAAACATTATAAATGTTGACCAATGGCAGCACCATCAACCATTGATGCATCACACTCTCTGGTTGTTAGACTTAATATTTCCATTCTTCATTTGACAGCTATTAATTCAGCACCACAACACTGGAAATCTGTCTCCATTCCAAGAAAACCACTGCTCAGACAGCACTAGGTGCATGTATCATCATAGCCACTGCCTACCTGGTGGGTTCTGCCATTTCTGGCTCCAGGTGGTTTACCAGATAGCATCAGACACATTTTTCTTCATCATAGCAGTGAACACTAACAAAGCAACACTTAGATTCTTTAAACCTGGCAGTTAAAAACTGAACACTGAACTGCTTTAGACCTTTCCCGCTTTCTATCTTTTCCTTGAAACCTGATCAAATTTGGTAAATAAATGAAAGCTGTCGGCAACTTCTGTGAAGTGAAAGATGGGAATGTGAGTTTCTGAATTGCCATGTGAGAAATGGCTTGACCCTCCTCTGATCTGCAGTAACAAACAGGGTTAATTAAATCTAAATGTAATGTAATACAGCTCATCAAATGACATCTTTTTTTAATAGGAGCTACATGGTTTATAAATATGCTCTCAAATTTGTACATTAAAATGAGTGCCTTTGGGTGTGTATGAACTATACAAAAATTGTAATGGTAGAACACCAGATTCCCAGGAGCATACCGATGAATGGCTTTTGTACAAGTTGTAAATAACTCAATAAAAAATATATTGGAAATTTTCAATAAGAAATTTGTCTAAATACATATCAGCAGCTTCAATTTTATTTTGTATGTTAAAGAGATTCTTGCTATAATTGTTTACATGTTCTTAAAATGGGTGTTAAACATTTGCCCTGCCCTTTCTGACATGACAAAGTACCAAAACAATTTTTGATCCTGCAGCTCTTAAAGGAATTTGACAGCTGCCAGTGGGAATTGAATTAAATCACTGAAAAAAGTAATATCTGTCCATTTTCATTGATGACATGCAGCATTTTTGCAGATTCCCCTCAGAATACATGCCTGGCGTGAATCCATAAAGAAGAAACGATGATTAGTGAATTGTGTAATACATAATGGTTACAGATAGCAAGGTTTTTGGCAAATTACCACCTTAAACGGTACATTCCTTGGCATGAGAAAGAGTAAACACTTGTTTCAATCAAGATATTAAAGGATTTTTAATGAAATATTCTTTTCATAAATTCATTCCATAGCTCTTGGAAAGACAATTATAGTGGTCCTATCTATTGATAGGAAGCTATCATGTGCAAAAGGCCCATACACAAAAATCTTGGCTGGTTCTGTATAGGTGTCATAAAATCCCTACTAGCTGTTCTAAAATGTACAGCTTTTATCTCCTCTATTCCTGCACCTCTCGAAATTCTCTTGTTCCCAACCACTTTTTCCTCTTCCCCTCCATCCCAAACATCTTTGTGTTAATGCAGTGTTCTTCAACCTGTGGGTCGCAACCCCCAGGAGGCAGTAGTAACCAGGCAGGAGCATGCCTGAATAACAGCTATTCCGTAATGCCAGAAGATGTTTAAAGAGTGAAATATATAGTAAAATTACACATTTCCTTGTTGATAATTCTTCTTACTCAAGTAGAACAAAGATTGTTTTAAAATAAATGTTTTAAAAATGAGTAAACTAGTCTAAGAACTGTTCAGGTACCAGGCAATAGCTAAATTTAAAATATTTAAGTAATTTTGAGAAATTTGATTGTTTACAAATTGACTATACAGTGGAACCTTGCTCAACGAACATAATTCACTTCTAAGCTTTACCCACAATGCAAAACCCTGTTATGCAACATCTATTTTTCTGTCAGAATTCAAGTAATAAGATTTGTTCAATTCAGGATAAAAATAAAATTGATCCAATAATGTACAATACTGTTTTGTTTACAGGACAGTTATATCAAAAGAAGAAAATAAAATCCGTTGCCTTTGAAATAACACACAGTTACATTGTGGTTCAGGAAGGGGTTCGCCAAAATATTTTTAGTTGAAGGGCTCGCGTATTCAAAAAGTTTGGGAAACGAGTTACGACAAATTTTATGAAACTGTGTGCTTCTCTAATAAAGGATGTGGCCAAGAGCTAAGGAAAGAGTAGGTGTGTGTACAGGTGGGGGTTGTGTAGTCTGCAGTAAACAGTGAGCCAACTTGGAACAGATAATTCCAACTTGGTCATTGTTAAGAGTAAATCTTTTTGTTGTACCACTGCTCAGACTGCACATAAGTGCAACTGTCATCCAAGCTACTGCCACCATGGTGGGTTCTGCCATTTCTGGCTCCAGGTGGTTTGTCAGACAGCATCAGACAGGTTGTACATTCATCACAGCAGTGAACAGGGTCATGTGGAAAAAGTAGTTAAGGCACTCTGAATCAAGTTTTGGCTGCATCTCAAAAATTACATTAACCATTTGTACAAATTTATCGACGTGCAAGTTACAACCATGATCAGTGAAGTACCAACAAGTATTTCATAAAAAGGAAAAATCACTCAAATACAATAGCATTTTCTTGTTTCATAAAATTGGATTTGTAAGATAAAGAAACATGACATGTCATTTACCAATTTTACAACCGAATTATCTACTTTCATAGAAGAATTATTTCTTGGTTGTATAATTATTCAATTTATTAGAAAGTAAAGCCCTTAAGCCAAAGACCATTTCAGTAAGAGTTTTACTATGAATTGCTCCCATTTGAGGTGACAGGCCATGGCCTTTATCAAATGTAACTGACTTATTTATCCAGTTATATAGGAAGCCAACCCAAAAGGCAACTAAGCTTTTTTCAGACTAACAAAATTGCCTTAGGTAAAAGATATGCTAGGAGACAAATTTAGGCCTGAATCAAAGTGGAATTTCCAACTTACTGTTAACAAAATGGTTGACAATCTGTTCTCCAAATGACAAAATAGGAACAATTCATTTGTGATTTGAAGTTGATGAAAATATATTTTTGCTTGGTAAAATTCTAGGTAAGACTGACTGCATTCCTACTAGGACTTATGTTTGTATCTCTTACTACAAGCAGCGAAAGGACACAAAAACTGAAACAAAATCTAGTATTGTCATGTAAAATAAGTTTCCTTTTTATCTTTGGAGAGAAAAATCATGTACACACAAGTCTTGAGCACTGAAACAATTTGTGTGTATTTACATATCGAACAGTGAAAGGATTGAAATATTTCTGAACAATATGCAACATTCCAATTGCAGGTTCCTTGGAAACGTTTATGTTCTGCTCTCTAGGAATTTTGCGTTTTCACCTGTATAATATGCACACCAGCACAATTCAATGTTGTCTCAGCAGAAGAAATGACTTCTCTCAAACTTCACAGTGTAAAAACTTGCTTAATCACGATCAGATGCAAGTTAGCACTTCACGCTCAAGATCAAAAGCAGACGAACAAAGAGTGAAATCCAGATGTACCATTCACAAAACCTACTTATGGCTGCTTCTAGCGGAATTTTTTTGGAACTTCCTGAAGCTTTGATTCTAATTCCAGGCTGCAGACGTATTTTTAGCGCCCAAAAACTGGGAAAAAAATTGTGACTTGCATTTGCAGAAAGACAGTACCAGGATGTCAGAACAAGCAGCTATTAAAATTTATTTTTGTTATCCAACTGCCATAGCCACAGAGGCATTGTCAACATTTGAGTAGATAAGCCACTTAGCTTTTTGAATCCTATAATGTTACAATTTCTCTAGATTTAGTTACCCAATAATTTCTCACTTAAGAAATTGTTCAAACAGTTCCTTTCTGTACTATCAGGGCTCATGAATCTTTTTTTAAAAAGGATGATTCTAGCTTTGGTTTCAGATATTTAAACATGTTTCATATAACAACAATACCTATCTGCTTGGCTTCACTAGTACTACACAATCACAGCCAGCCTACATCAGAAATGATTCCAATGAGAGTACTGAATGCAGGTCAAAATATTTGCTACAGAATTTTATGACTAGAATATAAAATATTATGGTTGAAAACTCCTGTTGAACTGAATACTTACAATAATTTCAATTGTTCCCTTTGAAATCTTCGTGGGAATAGACAGAGCCTGGAAGAATGAGGTCTTTTCTGGCCCAAGACCAGTATTTTGAGCTGGAATGATGACAGGGCAAGGTGCAATTGCTCCATTCCTCGCTGGAGCACGTACTTTGTTTTCCAAAAGCTTGTCCCTAACTTCCACAAGGTCTCCTCGTGTGAAAACGAATCCAACATTCCCACGAATGTGTGGCAACAACCTGTCAAATTACATTATATTAAATAAAACTTATATTACAGCAAGTTACGACATCTTAACCAGGTTAACTTACCTGGGAGAGAATTCTAAACTTTAAAACAGAAAGAGACAAATACTAATGATGAGTATTTTCTAAACTCACATGAGAAAACTAACGATTTACAATATACTTGGTTTGATAAAAATAATACCCTAGCCTACTAATTACTACAACAAATACTACATCTATTTACATCATAAAAATAACCATGTTACGCAGCAGAAGGCTTGGTGAATATTTATTTGGAGCATAAAAGTACATATTTGACAAAGTAAGCATATATATATAAACAGACAAACACACACATTGCAAATCACATGCTAGTTCAACTTAGATGAAGTTAACCTTTTTAGCTTCCTTAAAAATTCTTGAGAAAAAGTGTTGTCATAACATGACCAGAACTTCTGGTCTTCAAAACAGAAATCGACTCCAGAGATTCATCAGACATGGATTATCTGAACTGTTCTATTTTTCTTCACAAGTTTAAAAACCTTCACATTCTGCAATGGTATGGGGTATGATAATGGTGAGAATAGAGCATTATTGCAGAAATTCTGCTATACTTAAACCCACTGATTCCACGCATTTTAGATATGTGCCCAATTGGAATCACTGCAGCATCTTTATTTGCAACCAAAGTGTGTACTACCTCTGAAGCACATTCATTACCTCATCTGTAGTTTGTCTTCCTTGCACAATGATAGATTGAAGACTCTGGCATACACTTAAATGTGATTTGCAGAGTATTTATGAAATGTAAATAAAACTTTTCAAAAGGAAAACTTTATGAACAAACATGAATCATGTGATCAAAGAATATGATTTAAATCACAACAAGCGAACAGAGCACAACAAAAAGTAGCAGAAGCTGTCAACACCTAAGATTTTCATGAAACAACATTATCCCAGTTCTAAATTCAGTTCCAATGATAACACAGACTTCAAACAAATCATAAAGAATGAGTCCACAAAAAAGAAACACACACACACACACACACACACACAAATCAACTTAGCTTTCAGCTGCAGCCTTTGTCAGAAAAAGGACAGTCATTTGTACAAATCCCAGACTAATCATCTCCAATTGCTGAATTCATAATAAAAGTATGTGGAGATTGGAAAGATGGGGAAGAAGAAAGACTGCGGCATTGGTGGGGATGACTTTAGCACTAGCTTTATTTGAATTGCAAAAACACTTAGGCATCCAAATTTCAGTCACCACAGTAACCATATGAATGTAACTGCCAGTTGGGTGTTCCAAGTTGCACCAAGGAGACATAAAATTGTGCAATTGGAAGCAGACATTAGTCTGGCTGACTCCAAAGTATCAAAGTATTTCAGATGCAGTCTCATTCATATTCCTCGAATAAAGCAAGTGGGAAATTCCAACTATTATTTTACATCAATAGTACACAGCATGTTCGTGAAAATTTAATACATTAACTTATACCTTTGTTGTTCCCTTGAGAAATTTTTCTCCAAATATGCCACTTACATAAATCTGTGGACATCAAAGAGAACCTCACTTCAAAAATTAAATTTCGCCTCTTCCATACAAGGACAGGATCACCAAATTCAGTAGTGGGTCACATACTACACCCATGACTATAAATGGTGTGAGCACATAACAGCTATCTTAGAGGCAAAAAAACTGCATTTATTATATTTATATTGTGACATTATCAGAGACAGTTTCAAAAGAATGTATTTGTAATGGGTGCAAAGGGAATTGTGGAAGGGGAAGGTACTAGGATCATATCACATTTTGTATTGTTGACAAAAGCTTTGTTTGAAGTGTAATTTTGACCCTTGAAAAACTTGTGAAGAAATTATAAATATGGCTAATAACACTGATAGAGTATTTGTGACAAAACTATTACATTTAACTTTACATTCATTTTACCTTCACCAGAAAGAGTAAAATGTTTTCGAACTTTACTTGATATGTTTCCAGAATTTGAAATAATTGACATTTAAAAATATTTTGTAGTAAGCTCACTGTTCCAACTTCCTCACATTTGTGCATATTTGAGGCTGTAAAAACTGGTGCAGTTTCATTATTCAAACCATGAAACACCAACAGCACACAGCTAAATTATTTCCAAATCTTTAAATACCTTATACAACCATCACTATCATAATCTTTTTGTTTTTTCAACAAAAGGTAGCTAAACAATACAAATTTGAGATTTGTTAGTACACAATATATTTCAGCATCCCTGACCATGCACTCTTGTGCAAGAGTTGCTGCATGGTCATCTTCATGATGTTTCCATACTTCCATACACACACACACACACACACACACACACACACACACACACACACACACACACACACACACACACAAATACAATTTTACGAAATAGTGTCTCATATTCCCGCAGAAGAGCACATACTCCTTACATCAGTAAGTTTAGCAAATTAGCCACTCAGGCAATTTAGTTGAATAAAGTTTTACCTATAATCATTAAATTGTTTCCTTCCCAACAATGGTATGTCACAAATTAAACAACCACAAGTTAAGAAGGAAGTAATATCCTCTTTATAGCTGACCACCAAAGCATGTAAAAGCAAGAGGTGGTGGATGAAAAGAGGTTCATAATTTTCACAAACTACGCAAAACTTTAAAAGCGAGTTCACAAATTAAGTCATAGGCCTACTCCCAATTCTGAACAATATTTAGGCCTCGCTGTTCACTATCAAGTACAATTACCATGTCAATACATTCCAGTTTAGTATTACCTACAATGCATGTAACAATAGCTTCATTTTGAGTTGCAGCCACACTTAAGCGTTTGAGTCTGGGTCACCACCATTTCAAACTAAATATTACTGCCAGTAAGGCCTACAAGTTGTGATGCGGAAAGAGTTACAATTGAAAACTTTCTGGCAGATTAAACAACAGTCGGTAGTGCCCTTGCCCGCGAAAGGCGAAGGTCCCCGGTTCGAGTCCCGGTTCCGGCACACAATTTTAATCTGCCAGGAAGTTTCATATAAGCACACACTCCAGAGCAGAGTGAAAGTTTCATTCTAGAGTTACAATTGTTTGTGACAGTAACAAATTATTCTGACAGACTCCAAATAGATGAACCAGCATATGTGCAAAGTGTTTTGTATGCAGCTCGTTCCTTTACCTCTAAGAAAGGAAATTCAAAATTCCATTTTGGACAGTACATAGTATGTCATGAATTTTCACAAGACTGCTATCATTTTAGTCCCTTGAGGGATTTTTCTGCATTTATCTGATGTTTACATAAATCCAGTGATTCAAAGCATGATCTCACTTAAAATTAAATTTTGCCTCTTCCATACAAGGATCTTATCACAAAATGCAACAACTGTGGGTCACATATCACACTCATTACTATAAATAATGTGGGCACATTAACATCCTATATTTTAGAAGGAAGTTGGCATAGGTAGCAAATTGTATGCATTAAAAATGAACATGGATTCACAACCACTGTTGCAGTCATGACACGAAACCACATTATGAAAAGTGTTGGTAGTATGCATAACACCTGTGCACTATTAATACCCAACTGAAGAAAAGTGCTAAATGTTTTGCTAGAAATTTAAAGTAGACCCTGACCTACTATGAAGCACTTGTCCTGCACAGTTTTGAAAGCAACTTACATTTGAAAAACATAGTGACGTATGGTACTGACCACTTTCTTATTCCGAATAGGCCTAGTTTTCATTTCATTGCCCCTAGTGAGTAAACATTTATAGACTATATACCTAATTCCACCATCAATATGATTGAACACTGGGCACATTGCAGCCTCTTCCTATTAACTTAAAGAGTTATAATTCTTAATGTTTCTTGGATTTAGACAATTTCATGTGGCTCATTGGCCTAGTGCAAATCTTACAATTGGACGCCACTTTGGCGACTCATGTCCCTAGCCTACCCCAGTTACCCAACCGGGGAAAGGGGACCTACAGCTTAACGTGGAAACCAAACCATGTGCCGTTTCTGGCAACTCCTCACATCCCTGAGAGGTAAAGGACGGTTTAAAATGCAGACTTACCCAAAGACCAACCGGGTTTTAAACCCGTGACCCTTGGGTATCCAGTCGAGCGCTTTACGCCAAGACCATCAGGCCCAACAGACAATTTACATCATTGGTTACATTTGGTCATTAACATTTTAGTTTATAAACTATGATGGTAAATAGCAAGTAATTAGTACCAATCAACGGCAAAATTTATGACAATTTCATTAAATTTGTCCAAATCCTATAAGCAAAAAAGTAAAGTAAAACAGGATGTTCACATGGAAACTAGTGTCTGGAATTATTAAGAGCTTTAACAGTTTGAGAATTTTATTCAATACAACATTCAACTAATGATGGAAATTCTCCTCAGAGGTGATAAATTATTTTTCAAAAGGGATAGATTGACTGGCCGGTACTTTGTGCTGTACCGCCGATAGATACAAATATTCTGAAAGCTTGTCCTTTTTCTTCATTTGTGTTTATTGGCAGTATTGTACAAAGGTTAAGTACTGGCCAGTCAATCTATCTTTTGAAAATCATTCAATATGACATGGGTAATTTCCTAGACCTCGTGTACATCGAAGAAAACGGCGTTGCGATCGATATATATCGAATGTTTGATATGTGGTTAACGTTCAATTTAGTGTTTCTGAACCGGCGATTCGGGCGCTACGAAAAAAAAAAAAAAAAAACCCTTGTTTAACCTATACCTAACCTACCTTTTACTTTAAAACAGTAATCTGTAGCGTAGCCTTAAGAAGGTTAGGTATAGGTTAAACGAGAAGTTTTATTTTTAAAACGTGCGTGAGGGCGCCTGGCGCCCGAATCTCCGGTTCAGAAACACTAAATCATCAATGGTAGCGAATCCATTTATTAAAACTTTCTCAGGATTATAAAGGATGTGGTTAGGCAGGAACCTAAGAGTACAGCATGAATAGCACAACGAAATATCACTCAGTAAACACTATACAAGATACGATTCAAAACCAGCGCTTCCATCTGTCGCCTCATCGACCATGGCGTAAGAATCGAACATTGAATATATATCGATCGCAACGTCGTTTTCTTCGATGTACACGAGGTCTAGGAAATTACCATGACATGTTTTTAGATAGCAATTTCTTGATCAATGAAACAGTCACATGTTTCACATGACACTCAGTACCGGTACTTTTGAGATCAAGATCAAACATTACCATACTTAATGTAAGCTACTTCTGTGATTAAACTGCCTCAGTCACACTGTAATTGGCTTAAGGATTCATATACCTTTAACACAGTTGACAGCAAGTAAGTCAACCAGCACTAGAGGTGGCCAAACCACGAAATAAAAGGGGGGGGGGGGGGGTTGAGTTAGCGTTTGCAGTTACAACTGGCGGAGGCCACACATGCTAGCCGGAAACAGTGGTGACTAGTAAATATTCTCAACAAACCAAATGTAACTTTCAAACTAATAATATGTAAGAGAACAACTCACCGTAAAGATAAACGCTGAGCAGCCGACTAACAAGCATTGGAATCCGCAAATTTAAATGTTTGTAAATCTATAGGAACAAATTGCAGGGTCATCGGTCCATAGCTTACGAACTACTTTAACCTGAGGGGGAGACACACGCAACAAGGTCTCTAACCTCTGACAGCAAGCACCCACATGCTCCACAGCGAGGCACCTTAGACCGCTCACCTACTCCACCGCGGCTACAGATTTTAGTTTTGCATTCTACAGATACTAGATAAGAATACAGCTCCCACGGATAAAAGTGAACAAATAATAAAAGGTTGCCTCACTATCAAGATGTTGCACAATGAAGAAATAAACCTCAATTCCTGTTCAATACTGTGCTTTTTAACATCTCATCAACATTGGCTCAAACACCTGAATAAAGTATACACCAAATCGCAGATGGTTGTTCTATACAAACTGTAATGCGTAACAAATCAGAATGAAAAGATAAGCAAATTTTCATTCAGTAGGCCCTGAAGTTAAACTGGCTCACCTGTAGACGGGGATAACGCCCGTCAGCTTTGACATCGCAGCGCAGTAGTTTTGAGGTGCGTGCATGTTTGTAGAAGGCGTGAGTTATGTGGTGGCAATAGTTTGTTTACAAAAACATTTTATTTAAAATGTGATCTGTAGCTACTCTGACGATTAGGTGTAGGTTAACCAAGAGATTTCTTTTGTATGTGAGCACTAATTTTTTGGGCAAAGACCAGTGATCGATGGTACATTTTGGTATCTGATTATTTGTATCCACAATACAGAAGTATTAAGATATCCAGTATACTCGTTTTCCAACATCTTGATGGCATCATGGGTCAAACCAGACGGGTGGTATCCCAATCTACAGTTATGCCGTTAAATGAACCTTTACACACTATACTGCAACCATATTAAATTGCAGCCATGAAATTTAACTATGTTGAACTATGAAACTTACTTCTCAAGAGCAGGATTCCGCTCCAGATGACCCCTGATAGCTTTCCGCATCATAGTGTTCTTTCCCATCAAGACAACAGCGCTGTCTCTCAGGCTCATCCTGATCTGTTGCATTTGTTTTGAACCAACATTGTCCGCCCCGACGATAAAACATTTTGGATAGTCGTCCAGCAATTGCTGCAGAAATAATGTACAGATAGATATTACATTTATAGCGGTAACATGGTAAATCAAATTCCTTCGTACATATACAATTATGAAAGAATTGAAACGTTCTAAAAGAATTAAGGAAACAGAACGCCATGAGGGTGAAGTTACCACCTACCTACATACTACATGCTAATATTTTGATCCAGTTGTGATTCACTAGTACAGTGTATACTTACGACTAGTTTTGTGAAGTAATTGGTTTTCCATGTTACTTTGTCCTCCCTACCCATCTTGTGCGTGTAAGGACTTCTCTAACGAGACAATTTAAGGACTGCAAAGAAACCAATACTTCACATATTACTTGGCAAGCGGCATGGCGCGAAGCCACGTCTTCAAGAAATTTTCAAGTCAAAATCACATGAAATATTACCAAACAATAATATTTAACTTTCTTTTAACACCGACTGTGCTATCTGAATAAGTTTAAATAGAAGATGTGTTTCATAAAACAGGATTCCACAACCAACCTGTAACACCTACCGTCAACAACCCTGCCTCACATGCGGTAAAGCAACTGGAAATGAAAGAGCGACTTCCCGTACCAAAGCACTTAACGTACGGATGAAGATGTACATCTACGCCAGCAAAGCATTTCAACAGCAGATATTCCATACAACCTCTCGGACTATCGAAACAAAAAATGGTTTACATAAACAACATTATCCCAGTTAACGTACACTACGTTTACATGGAACACATCTTCCGGAAGACGAAAACCGATTTTCGTAAACCGTTTTTCGCTGTCGCGTTTACATGGCATAGCCTAAATCGGATTTCGTAGCTCACTTAAAATGGCGGTTGGAAAACAGCTGATTCAGTTCCTTATTTAGTCTGCACAATCGCTATTTTTCTTTATTTAAATACGGAGATTTATGTTCAGTTTAAATATTTATACTTTTATTTCACATTAGAAAATATTACTCGTTCCATATGTGCCGAATATTTTTAACAAGAAAACACAATCTGACAAGCCAAGAACGCTTCAAAAACGGTTGCGTTTACATGGGCACGAAAATCGATTGTGGAACTGGAAAACCGCTTTAGAGAAGCGGATTTCCAGAATCGATTTTGGAGTGTTTACATGACCAACCAAAAGCGGAATTGGGAAAACGGTTTACGAAATCCGGTTTTGGGAGCACATGTAAACGGGGTGGTAGAAACGCAAAACCAGATTTCGTAAAACGATTTCCCAAATCCTTGTTTGGTTGGTCATGTAACCACTCTAAAACTGATTCTGGAAATCCCCTTCTGTACAGCGGTTTTCCAGTTCCACAATCGACTTTCGTGCCCTTGAAAACGCAACCGTTTCTGTTTTCTTGGTAAGAATGTTCGGTACATATGGACAGAGTTACATTTTCTACCCGGAAATGAAAGTATAAATATTAGAGCGAGCATGAATCAATGTACAGTAGAACTTCTGAATAACGGACACCAATGGTAAAAAATAAAACTGTCCGCTTTTAAGAAGTGTCCGCGTTAGAAAAAGAATGAGATACAAAATACTAAACTACCGTTTATGCGAAATGATCGGTATGGCAGCCGGTTCGGATAACGAAAATCTCGAATAAAACCAAAGTCTTCTGTTTTTCACACGTGAATCATATCGAATTGCGTCAATACCGCTAAGTATGATCGTAAAACGTGCGAATGCCACACCGCTTCTTGAACCGATAGAGCCAGCCTAAATTTCCGAGGAATTTATTTGTTCATGCCACAAAAACAAAACTTCTGAGGATGTGAACCTTTTCTTGTTCTTTTTCGAGATTTCATTGCGCTGCTTCACGCTTGAATGGAACAAAATGTTTAAATTTCTGATCAGTTTGTTTTTCAATCAGTAATTGCAGTCATACCGACGTTCAAATCCGCAGCAACTTTCGCTGGTGGCTCACTAGCATCAAATTTCTGCAAAGTGCGAAGCTTTTGTTACAACGATAACACATTTTTTTTCGCGCCCATAGTCAGCTTTTTTTTCTATTTTTTTTTTTTTTTTTTTTTTCTACCAGCCCTCGAATTATTCTTTTTGGTATTGGCCACTTTTATCTGAGGCCATTTTAAAGCATGCAGCGCGAGCGCGAAACTTCAAATCGGAAACACACAGACGAACGACAAGAAAGCACTGAAGACGCATTAGGCAAAGCTTTTGACATTTGAAACCAGGCTGTGACAGCCATCGAATGAAAACATTCGATACACCTGTCGCCTCTCCCCTGTCCTACCCAAGCCCACGCGGGAACACAACAGTGCGTTGAATATTAAACGCTTGATGTACCGACAGCAAGCGGAAAGTGATTGGCGTCGCACCTCATTGTCTGTTTCTGCGCGGCATGAACCAATACTGTACGTACTGTACTTTCAAGAAGTTCCAATAGATGGGAATGTCATGAAATCACGCAATACAAACAAGAAACATGCTAGATCTTCAATCAACACACGTCAGAATTGACGACACTCAGACTTTTGACACGCAAGAGTGCACTGATTCCCTCTCGCTGTCGGTTATTCGGAAGTTTTGATTGTTGTTGGGGGACATATTACGGTGTCCGTGTCCGTTGTTGAGAATCTCCGCTATTCGGAATAATTTTACCATAAGGACTAATGTTGTTTTGCAAGGGAATTTTAAAATGTCCGCTATTGAGACGAGTCCGCTATTGGGAAGTGTCCATTAAGGGAAGTTTTACTGTATTTAAGTAAAGAAAAATAGCGACCGTGCACTATAAATCCGGAACTGAATGAGCTGTTTTGCGGTCGCCATTTCGGTGAAGCCTGAGTAATTTGCGAGTGGCCATCCGAATATACAACTCGTCTTGTCCGTATTAAAATCGGTTGTAATGAGGACGACTCTTTAATTAAAAACACTTTAACTTCTTCATTAGAGGACTGTGAAAGCAGTTAATTTCAGAACAATGCTTAATCAAGAGGTTTTACAAGCAGTAATACGAATTTCGATAAAACAAGAACTTAAACTCCGTAACTATATAAACAACAAAAATACATACAAAGAGTAAGGCCGGGTTTCCACAAACTTGAATTTTTTACATATGCATTCCACCACCACCACATGTGACAGTCAACATATGCATGGAAGCACCAAACTTGCGTACTGTCATGCCATATTACGCATAAGTTAAGGAAGTTCAAACACGTTGAACTTTCTTGCAGGATGTCGCTTCCCCCACCATCGCTTACGAGCTTCAGCAACCGCCGATAGGAGGATCTGCTTTCATTCTGGTCTTGCTCGTTTAACAGACCAGAACACGGATCTATAACTAATGTTTGTTTATGTAAATGAAGAGTTTGCATAACACCAAAATAATGGCTTATGTCTTCAGTAAATGAATAATTCGTGAAGTGACAAAATTTTCATAAACAATGTGACATGAACATCAATTTAGAATTGAGCAGCTCGTTATAAACATTTATACATAGAGTAACACACAGTGACGGATCTAAGGAGGGGGGGGGCAAGGGGGGCAATCTGCCCCGGGCGCAAAGTTCAGGGGACGCCAAAATGGTCACTGTAAGCTATAGTATGAATTTCATTGTATTAGCAATAAGTAGTTTTATTTGCATTCCTGGCCGTTTGTTACTATTAGATACATAGTGTCTTAGCTGTCCCTGGACCCGTGCTATTTAGATTACAAAAGTATTTTTAGCTGTTAAACCCCAGCTGGGGCCCTGTTCGGCCTGCTTGATGCAAGGGCGACTTGCGCGTTCTTGACGATGAAATGATAATGACAACACAACACTGGCAGCAGTGGCCGAGCGATCTGCGGCGCGCCAATCACTGTCTGCACGGACGCTGCAGTAAGAGTTTCGAATCCTCCCTCGGGCATGGGTGAATGTGTTGTCCTTAGCGTAATTTAGGTTAATATAGTCAATAATTAGTGTGTAAGTCTAGCGAATGATGACTGCAAGGTTTGGTAGCATAAGACCTCGCACACATTTGAACAAGACAACACCCAGTCCCCGAGTGAAGAAAATCTCCATCCTGAACGGGAATCGAACCTGGGACCCCTGTGTGGCAATCTACCATGGTGTACACTTTTTTTATTTTTTTTAAAATATATATAGATCTACGCTTTGCGGTCGTTGGTTCTATTTGGTCATTGAATATTGGGCTCAGATTTTTTTTATTACAGAGAGCGTTTAGCCTCCTGACCGGGCGCGCTGAGGCACGGCGCCCGGCAGTAAACTACGGAGGTGGACATTCAATAATGTTGCAACACCCACGCTGCAGTGGCAGAAAGACAAACTGCTACTTTCTTTGTCGTAATGGTGTCAGTGTTTTCTTTGTTGGCCCTTCTATGTTTTACTTTTGACAAATGCTTGTGAAGTGTTTTTGACTAAAGGAGTTCTGATTGATGTAAGTCAGACTATAACTATCTATTATTAGCCTATTACTTACATGTGAAATGTGGGGAAATGCCAAAAAAAACTATCTGGAGCGGCATTCAGGAGAAAAGCCCGAGAAAGGGAAGAGGAAGCTCAGAAATCTTCTTCGTTAATGTCAACTTGGTTCAGAGGAAATGTGGAAGGTGAGTTATTAGAGATATAATTGAAATATTTTATCCATTTCAGGAAATATTAAGGCTTTAATTCATAAAATGCAGCAACCACTTGCATGTAACAATTTATTTGCGACGACCGGTTTCGTGCGCTTGAGTGCTCTTCTTCTTGTCTACTTGTATTTTAGTATTGTAGCTTAAGAGATGTACATGCTACATGCTAGCAGGAGAGTGAACGCTAACTGCATAGATTATGCAAGAATTCTATACATTTCTTGCATAATCTCTGCACTTAGCATTCACTCTTCTGCTACCATGTACATATATTAAGCTACAATACTAAAATAGACCAGAAGAAAGGCACTCAAGAGCCCAAAACCCGTACTTGAAAATGAATTATTACGTTCAAGTGGTTGATGTATTTTATGAATTAAAAGACATATAATTTTTAGTTAAGCCAGAATCGTGTTTTTCACTCGTCTTTTGTTTCAATCCCAAAAGTATATCTTTTTATAGTCGTGAAGTTTGCGCTTTCATTCCTCAAAAGCTAAAGTACTTTATATTTTTAAATCTGGGTTTCTGCATCAGTTTTGCGCAGATGTGCAGAGAATTGAAAAATAACATTATCGTGGGTAGAGATTAAGGGTTTTTTTCAATTGTTTTCAAAGACAGGTGTAAATTTTGTGACCCAAAATTTAAGGCCGCGTAAATTTTGTGACCCAAAATTTAAGGCCGACTTTAGTAGTCACTTACTAAACGACTAATTCGTTGTACACCTTGATATTTCACGTTTGAGTACAGGTTCTGCCTGGTAAGCCAGTGTAACAGTGGTGAAAGTGTGTCTTGAAAGTTTTGAGATAATGATCCAGAAAGTTGCCTCCAAAAAATCAGTATGCAAAATATGACCAAGTTTGGAGGCCAATACATTTACATAGGTCTCTTCTGATTTTAATTTTAAAATGCGCTATTAGGAAGTGCAGCTTTCACTTTAATAGAATGTTGAGCACAACGTGAATGTGCAATTATCACGTCCTCCCACTGGGCGAAACAGTTTATTGCTCTTTCGGAACGCCCAGCGCCACCCGCTAACAAAACGGTAGGTCCTACTCAGTTAAAACCTTTTTCTGGCCTGTTCTAGGCAGTTTGCAGCCTATTATACATTACTACTAGTGGAGTTTAACTATGGATGTTGCTTCAACAAATTTATTTCCTTGCTCCATATCTGATAACACACCATCATTTGATGTGACGAACGGAATTTGAAAACAATGAAACTTGCTAACGTTTATAATATTGCATAACAGTTATTGCTGTAAACGTATATTCTGTTTCGGTATAGGGCAAATAATAATTCATCATGGACCGTATATATTTTGAACAAATGAAAATTTATATGTGGCTTGGGAGATTTAAAAGTAGGCCTATATCAATTATTATAAAAATCTTATGTGAATATAATGGAGTTCAAATCGGCATTAACATTGTGTAAAGACTATTCTGTAGAGTACATCCAAGATTGCTTATAAAATTAAGTAGTGAATCGGTACTTTTGGCACTTGTTACCTATCAGGAATTAGACTAGTAATTTAAAGATGAACTATTGAGACGGAGCCTTACTTTCCACTTAATACTGCTGCAGGTAGTGCCGATATAAACCTTACTTTCTGATTTATCTTCTGTTAATTGTAGATACCATAGGGTAAAAACAGTGTTCTTCAGAATCTATGTACTGCAGTATCTCCAGTAGCCACATGACCTTGTAAATTAATGGCATAGTATCTCACATACGTATTTTAACTTTTGTATAGTATCAGAAATACGGCTCGAAAGGTTTCCAAAATTGAGTTAAATGTCAAGTAGCCATGACGCTGTGCTTTGTTGGCAGAGAAATATTCACTTTCCTAGTGTAATTAATTGGTTACACAAGGGTAAATACAAGACCCAGCACACCAGAGAGCAGGAACAGCATTAATTATTTATTTCATGGTCATAAAGAAAGATTTTTTCCCCATAATCTAATTGTGACAGTTTTCAAACAGCAATGTCCGACGTCATTGCTAACATTAGCAAATTACGCAGACAGTCATTACTAAAAGCTTAAATTCACAATTTATTTTACCACCCCCAAAGACTTCCTACGAAACTTCACAATTCTATATTCAGCGGAAGTGCATCTGTTTTTTCCTTTATCAACTTCTGTATAAAGTATAAACTCTACAGCTAAAAGGTATACAACTCCCCCACGGAAAATTCCACTAGGAACCATTTTGAAAGTCGTGTAAATAGCGTTCCTACATCGGCGTGCAGAAACGCTTACATGTATATACGGAATGGTGATGGGAGAATGCATGTGTAAGAAATTCATGCCTGTAGAAACCCATCTTAAGCGCGACATCAATACAAAATAACGCGTGAAAACACATAACACTCACTACAGAGTACACTGTTTATTTGCTGTCTGCTACATCCGGGAAAGCGGAGTAGTGTCTAAAAATCTTGCAGTGAAATGGACTCAGCGACCTGATCTTGTTGTGTGTCCTGAAGGCTGCTTCTCATCAGCGGCTGTAAGAGTTTGAGGTGGCGAAGTAGCTGGGACTGGGTCGCGTTTCTGTTGTTTTCGTTGATACTTCCTCCTGAAGAATGTATGCAGGCTTGACGCGGTTTAGCGAGACGGTGATAGTTTTGCCATTTACAGTGATGTCCACTGTGTGGTCTCCTCGTTTTATTACCTTGTGAGAGCCTGAGTAAGGTGGTTGTAATGTAGGTGTCATGCCGTCAGCTCGTAACATTACATATGTGCAACTGTCAAGCTCCTTCTGTACATAAGTAGGGCAAGTGGTGTGCCTGAAAGCTTGCAGAGGTCGGATGCGAGAAATGCGATCTCTCAAATGACTAATAAAATTGATATCTGTCGAGTTGGGTATCTGTAACGGCTGTGGGTTCACAAACTCTCCCAGTAGGCGTAGCGTTCGACCATATACAAGTTCTGCAGCTGAACAATCCAGATCTGGCTTGTAAGTGTTTCTCAGGCTAAGCAAATCCATTGGTAATGCTGTGGTCCAACTTTTATCATGGCACATCAAGGCTGACTTCATTGTCTTGTGCCAGCCTTCTATCATCCCGTTGCTAGTGGGATGATAGCTTGTTGACTTATAGTGCACAATGCCACAAAAAGTAGTCAACTGTGCAAACAGGTCAGACTCAAATTGTCGCCTGCAGTCTGGTGTAATATGAAAAAAGCCAACCAAAACGTTATATCTAAGTAGAAACGAAGGCAGATGCTAATGTCTCGGCAGAGATGCTATCTATTAGCACAGCATCTGGCCAGCGGGTGAAACGATCTATCATTGTAAACAAGTAACGTTGGCTGTTCGATGTATTGAGAGGGCCTACCACATTGATATAGACATGTGCGAATCGAGCAGTTGTGTTACGAAAATTGTCCACTGGCGAGTGCACATGTCGATTTACCTTGCTACATTGGCATTTAGTACAACTTTTTGCCCATTCACGACAGTCTTTCTTTATTCCCGGGCACACGAAACTATTGGAAACCAGTCGTGTTGTTGCGCGAACTCCATGGTGGCACAGGTTATGAATATTGTCAAAAGCCCCCTTCCTGAATGAGGTGGGCAAGAAAGGACGTGGCTTGCTACTGGACACATCACAATACAGTTTGAGCGACGATTCAGGGTCTTCAAGTAAACCATGTAGTTCTGGGTCTGATTGTTGTGCGACAGCCAGTTCCGAGAAATCAGTTACATAAGTAATGCTGCCGACGAGAGAAAGCTAATCGGCCACTATGTTATCTAACCCTGAAATGTGCCTAATGCCTGTTGTAAACTGGTTGTGCTGCTGAGGTGAACAATTCATGTTATTTTTTTGGAATTCATATGTTAGTGGCTTATGGTCTGTGTAGATGGTGAACTCCCTGGCCTCTAGTTGAGATCGAAATTACTTAATAGGTTTATAGATGGCTAGAAACTCCCTATCATACGCACACCATTTCTGTTGAGATGGCAAAAGCTTGTGAGAGAAGAAAGCTTGCGGCTGCCATGTACCCTCTCTTAATTGCTGTACCGTTCCGCCAAAGTAGTTTGTCTCGTGCCAACTACCAGTACCAAGGATGCACACAGATCAGGGTGAGCAAGCAATGCCAAATCCGCTATACTCCACTTGGCTGCTTCGAAAGCTGAAATAATTTCATCTCTCCACGAAACTAGCGAGCTTCCTTTGCTCTTTGGGCCAGTAAGTGCTGTTGTTAATGGCATTTGCATCTCGGCTGCGTAAGGCAGATGACGTCGATAAAAATTCAGTACACCAAGAAAACGATGCAGTTCTTTGAATCCTTTGTAGGATGGCTTCGACCTGCAAGCGTAGCGATCCCGACGATGTAACCTTATGGCCCAAAAAATTGACTTGATTTTGGCTGAAAACGCATTTGGTGGTGTTAAGAACGATGCCACACTATTCCAGTCTTTTAAATACCTCAGTAAGATGCTGCCGATGTTGTTCTGTGAAAGCAGTGAAGACTACAATATCGTCGAGGTAGGCAAAACAAAAAGTAAGCCCTTGCAGTACCGAGTCAATGAACCGTTGCCAAGTTTGCGCATTATTTCTTAGCCCAAAGTCATGAAGAGACTCTCAAAAAGGCCGAAGGGGGTGTTGATGGCTGTTTTCTGTATGTCTGCTTCTACCACTGGAATCTGTGTATATGTATTTGCACAATCTAAAACACTGTAAATTGTTGTGTCACACAATGCATAATTATAGTTGCGTAGTAATGGGACAGGGTTACGATCAGGTATTGTCCTAGCGTTTAGAGCTCGATAATCGCCACAAGGGCGCCAGGCACCATTCTTCTTTGGAACGAGATGGAGTGCTGACGACCAGGGGCTACTGGACGGCCGCATCTCACCTTCTCGAATCATGGCGTCAAATTCGGCTTTTGCTATAGCTAAGCGATCTGGTGCTAAGCGTCGTGGTCGGCAGGAGACAGGTGGGCCATTGGTAGTATTGATATAATGCACCGTGTCGTGAAGTATCTCCTTAGGTGCTCCTGGTGGTCTTGTAAGCGCTGGAAATGTTTGAATTAAGTCGGCGTATTTGGCAGTGGCGGCTGGTGACAATGTGCTAATGTGCTGCAGCACACTGTAAATATATTACTAAAATTATGCTATTTCTCTTCGAATGCAAACGAGAAATCGCTGTAAAATCACATCCTTTCTCTTGGAATGCGAGCCAGATATCACAATAAAATTATGCCAATTCCGTCCCAATGCGTATTAGAAGGCTAGTAATAAGGATGAAAACGCATTTTGGAGCGCTCTCGCCACGATAGCTGGAAAGCAGCGCAGTGTGCTGAACTGAAGTGACATTCAGCCGTGCTGAAGAGTGCGCAGGGAGGCGGCGCAGTCGTCTCTTCGCTCTTGTGCATGCGCAAACGTGACGTCAGGCCTGGCGGCTCATGAGTGCTGAGACTGACTGCAGCACCAGACCAATATTTCTCTTCGCGCTGCGTGTAACGGTTGCGGAATAATAGTATATGACGAATATTACCGCCTACAGAGTCAAATAGCGCGTTGGCTTAGGCTTCTTCTGCGTTGTCTCTCAAACCGACTTGTGTGAGGCTCGTATTCAAATACCTCTGAGTCTAAATTTTTAATTTTTCTAAATAAAATAAAATATTTTAAACGTTATATTTACTACCTGCTGTGAATAGATGCAGTTGGCAACACTGTTATAAATTACCCTGAAGTCATACTGTCAATACAGTATTAATTGGTATTTAATTAAAGGCAATCATGCAAAGGTTGACGTGTTTGACGTAAAACTTCAATCACAAATAGCATTAGTAATGTTTAGCCACCATGCGATTGAAACTGCTCTTTTCAGCCAAGCAGTTTCATTGGTCGCTTGTGTAGAACGCAGATGACGTGGTGGGGATGTTGCTAAGCTCCGTTATTTCCATTGTCAGTCACGCTTTGTGCGTTCGCTGAAGAAGTGTTTCGCAGTGTATTTCTTTGTGAAAGTGCGCGTTATGTACTGTGCGAGCAACATGGAGAATTCTGTCGATGATCCGCTACAGAGGCCATTTTCCAATATACCTTTGGAAGAGAAACTGAAAGTGAAAGAGTTAGGTAGACCTACTTCAGTTTTAAATCTCAGTCAAAAGGCTACAGGAGATGGCAAGAAAAGTGAGTAGACGAGGAAATTTAGAACGAAAATGTATGAAAACAGTTGGATTGCGGACGTGATATTCGCAATGCACTATTTTGCTTTCCATGTTTGTTATTTGGGAACAGTGATACGTGGAGTACAGGGGGAGTGAAAGACCCCGGACATCTTAATGCATTAATAAAAAAAACATAGAGGAAATCGTAAACATATAAATAACATACTTGAACTTAGTTCATTAGGTAAAGCTAATATCACAACAATTTTAAGTCATGCTTTTTATTTTAGTATATTTTGTTCCCTGTATATTTTTGTAATATTGTAGCACACTGGTCAAATTTTGAACGAGCCGCCACTGGTATCTGGTGCTGAAGTTTTGCACGAGTTTAGCCGTGTACACTGTCGCATCTCGACGGAAACCTGAAGCCGTTAACCCAGTGACGCCGTCTACAAGCCGCGTATTTGCCACGTCGGGGAGCAGTTTGTAATGAGACAAAAAATATGCGCCTATTATAGGTTCTATCACATCCGTGACCGTGAAAAGTAAAATCACGCCTTAGTCCGAGATCCAGGCTGATTCGCAGAGTTCCGTCCATCGAAATAGCTGAGTTATTGACAGCAGTCAGACAGAAGGGAGTGTGCGGCCGTTTACAGAGCAGCTTCGTACGCGGGAACACACACAAGTCTGAGCCAGTATTAACAAGGTATTTTTGTCCAGATTTCCAGTCGCAGACGAATAGGCGCTGAGACGACGCCCGGCAATCTGATGATGCGCCTACACCCGATTGCCACCTGCATTTCGGTGCGAGCAGGGCATTGTGCCCTTGTTCGTTCGGTCTCCAAATCTTCTGTGGTTCCAACAGACGGTGGGACTATCAGCTACTTACGTCGATGAACCAGTAGACTAGCGGCTTCTCGACCTTTTACGATAATGTCAATCTTGGTCAACAAATCCACTTTGGCGACCAGAATGTCATAATCGTCTCGTGTTACCATAAGCGTCGTAAAGCTGCTGCACGATGACGTCACTGAACTCACTGGTGTCGCCGCTGAAGTTACTGGTGCAGGTGTTACAGCATCAAATATTTTATCCGCTAATTCTGCTACAGCACCTACAGGCATGCCAGTTTGCGAAGCTATAATGGCTTTCACTTGAGGCAGTAAGGGATAACTCCATAGCGTCTGCAAAAGACAATCGGACACTGTAGCTGTATGTACTTTACTCCTCAGATGCCGTAAGTATTGAGACGGTCTTCTGTCCCCGATATCCTCCTGGGTTAGAACTTACCTAATGCGTTCTTCCTGTGAAGCCGAGACGCGTCTTACGAGTTCAGTTTTAAGCTTCTCATATGCTTCTGTTGAGGTAGGAGTGGTGATCACATCTTCAATCTCCGCCGCGTATTTCTGGTCTAATTCACTCACTACGATTGCAAATTTAGATGTATCTGTTGTAATTCCTGCGTAGAGAAAGCTGGCTTCCACTGGCGCAAACCATAAGGACGGACTGTGCGGCCGGAAGAGCGCCAAACGCACGGCGAGTCGTGAGACAGATGGCGTAACTTCATCGTGTGTTTCTGTCATGTTGAGTGCACGTCCTTCTTGTGATTTAATGCCGCTAGACAATCACGTCTGGGTCACCATTTTCGGAGAGGCCTGAGTTGTTTGAAAGTGACCGTCTGAATATACAGCACTTCGTGTCCGTATTGAAAATCGCCGCAGTTGTAATGTGAACGACTGTTTAATTAAAAACACTTTAACTTCTTTATTAAAGGAATGTGAAAGGAGTTGATTACATAACAATGCGTAATCGAGAGTTTTTACAAGCAGTAATACCAATCTCGATAAAACAAGAACTTAAGCTCCGTAACTATATAAACAACAAAAATACATTCAAAGAGTAAGCGCGAAAGCGAACAGAACAAAGCGCTCCTAGTGGCGGGTGCGGAAGCAGTTTTGACATCGATACAAAATAACGCACAACTCTCATTACACAGTACACCGTTTTTTCGCTGTCTGCTACAGCCATATTAAGTGGGCTAGAAAATCCGATTCAGGCTGTAACATGTAAACACGACAGTGAAAAACGGTTTACGAAAATCGGTTTTCGTCTTCCGCAAGACGTGTTGCATTGCATGTAAACGTAGTGATTTTTTCATTGGCTCCCAAAGCCGGATTTCGTAAACCGAGTTCCCAATTCCGCTTTTGGTTGGGCATGTAAACAATCCAAAATGGATTCTGGAAATCCACTTCTGTAAAGCGCTTTTCCAGTTCCACAATCGATTTTAGTGCCCATGTAAACGTAACTGTTTTTGAAACATTCGTGACTTGGCAGATTGTGTTTTATTGTTAAGAAATTTCGGCTCATATGAACAAAGTGAATTTTTATGGAGTGAAAGAGAAGTATAAATATTAGCGTGAACACTGAATATGCGTAAATAGCGATTTGCTGACTTAAATCAGGAACTGAATCCGATGTTTTTCAGCCGCCATATTAAGTTGAAATTATGCTGTTGAAAAATTCATTCGGGTTTTGTGTGCTCCCATGCAGACATTTCCTTAGAAGGTCAGAAAGAGCCAAGTCTCTGAAAATAGGTTTAATTACTGTATATGTGTCTTACTGACAGGTCACTTGATGATGGGCTAAGCCTGAAAAATGTTGTGTTTTGACAATAAATAATCTACTAACAACATCTGATTATTTAAGCAACGTCCAAGCAATTTTAGAATCTTTTAAATTAATTTTATCATGAAGGTTGCATGCCTTACCAAGACTTTGAGCCTAAAATAACCTCTTAAATGGGCTAGAAAATCCGCTTCAGGCTACAAAATGTAAACACAACAGCGAAATATAGTTTACAAAATTCGGTTTTCGTCTTCTGGAAATGTGTTGCATGTAAACGTAGTGATTCAAGACATTTTCCGGAAGATGAAAACTGAATTTCGTAAACCGTTTATCGCTGTTTACATTTAATACGGCGCCTGGAAACAGCTAATTAAGTTTCAGATTATACCAATAAAAATCGCAATTTCTCTTTACTGAAGGTCAATTCACACTGTCCATCAAGCCACATCATTTCACAGTCCACCAGAATATTCCACAATGTATTTATAATGGTGGCATTCACACTGTCCATCAACGGACCGTCATGTCACATCAACGACACGCCATCTTTCTCGAATAGAATGTTTTGCGGAACGGTCGTCTGCTAACAACAACATATACATATACAACAGAAGTTAAGCTATTTTCTTATGTGTTCCGTTTTGCCACATTGATAACATATTGCGTTGCGACTGGGGCACTGCGCACATTTGTGGCGAGATACACACTGGAGGCAGGACTTACGAACATTTTCCTGAAAAGAGCGTTGGCACCCATTATTCAAATTACTTTGTCTAACTTGACGAGGCGACCTTTGTGTTGCACTTTTACACTGACTACTGCTTACTGTCTGTTCAGCACGGCCGGTGGAAAAATAAGAATCACTAGGGCTAGACTGAGAACTACGGCTAAGAAAGCGTCCGTTACGGCGTAATACATTAACACTGTGGGTTTCCATTTCTACATCTGCTAAGTCAAAAGTATCATGCGCTTCTATAAGCTGCAGTACACTGTATAATTAAGGGTCAGACTGTTTCAGAATTGCTGCCCTTATTCTGGGGTCCTGAATGTTCTGCGTAATTGCATCTCTTAACATAACATCACTAAAGAGAGTTCACAAGAGCAATTAAATTTACATTTTCGGGTTAAGCCCTTCAATTCAGTGATCCATTGCTGGTGTGACTGTTCCAGTGATTTTTTCAGTCTGAAAAATCGGTACCGTGCTGCGGTTATGAGAACTTTTCTCTCATAATGAGCATTCAGTGCATCTACTATTGCATCAAAGTCTAGATCACGAGGAGATGCGTAGGGGAAAAGTTTCTGCAGTAATACAAAGGTTTTAGTGCCCAGGATGGAGAGGAAGAAATGTTTCATGGTCTGACCTGTAAGTTGCTGAGCCGTGTCGAGTTCTTGAAACTGCGTGAAGTAGTCGCTCCATTCTTCCTCACATTCGTCGTACTGGCGAAAAGTAGGAAGCGGTGTGGCGGTAGATGTGGGCGGCTGGTGCGACGCCTGGTTTTGTTGTTGGTGAGCCTGTGCCGCCAAGTGCGACACTGCTTGAAGTAGTTGCGTGATTTGCGCCGTCTGTAACTGAATAATTTCCATTAAGTTTGGGTCCGGGGTAGTGGCCATGCTGACCGATTAGGCGCAGCGCATACAAGTAACTTATAACAAAACACAAATGCAATATGAAAGAGGACGCTCTGCAACTAAAAAAGTCCACAAAACACGTAACTGAATATATTCCCCCAAAAATCTTATAATAAGGGTGGGTGGGCGGGAGCAATTTCTGTGTGCTCCGACTGCTGCTGTCTGGCTGTTGCAAGTGGGCTGATCCACGGTTCGTCTATCGCTCCTCGTCGCCACTTTTGTATCCCATTCTCGTCGCCAATTTTGTGTCCCGATTTGCCACATTGATAACAGATTGCATTGCGACTGGGGCACTGTGCACGAATGCTGCAATGGTCACTTGGGACTGAGATAGGAACCAGTTAACACAGTTAACACTTGGGAATCAGATAGGCACCAGTTAAGACTTGGCTATTGGATAGGCACTAGGACTCATCAGTAGGCAGGCCTCTCTCTAGATAATCTATGTATCAGCATTCTGCAGTCAAGAACTATGTAAAAGTTAAGTATTACTAAGTCTCTATGAAATATATATCTTGTTCTAATTTACTCTAGTGTTTCCAGTTTCTGCTGTCCCACTGGCTGCTCACCTCCGTACCTGCACACGCATGCATCCTTTATTCCTGTGTCGCTCTCTTTCTACTCGGCCACCGACACCTACAACCGGCGGAAACGAGACACAAAAGTGGCAACGAGGCTGGGACACAAAATTTTCGCCACGCGATTTTCATTTTGTAGTCAACGATTACACGGTTTACATGCAAATGTGTCTTATTAACCTTTATTCTATTATTATACTTTGTTCAACCATAGGCGCCGACTACGGGTATGCTATGTCGCTCAAGCATACCCCAAAATTTGAGGGGTATGCTCGGCATACCCCACAGAATTTATTTTTCTTTTTATTACTTTACATATGTTTCTTGACTGTAAGTAAAATCGACTCTCTCATTCTCATTGGCTTTTGTAATACACCACTGTAAAGCAATTATCTTATAACAAAGAGCTAATGGAATTCGTGGGCATTAAAATCCACGTTTCTAAATAGTCCGAATGTTAATGGAATGCCACTAGTTATATCAATATTGTAAACTGAAGGCGATAACCTTTAATGTTTGTATTAAATAGCTACAAATGAAGTGGGTTTGGTACAATACGATGAAAATGTTTATACTATGAATTTTACTTGCAGTATCTTTTAAGATAATCTTTTGATAACCACATTCATTATCAGTGAGGTGACATACATGCTGTGAAAAGTGCCCTATACCTCCGAGCTAAAACATTCTGTAAATATACAGTCCTCCTAACAACTTGTGAAGATCTTTGTGCTTTAATTGGCAGCTCTAAAAAAATCACGAAACGCAACCGCTAGCGAGAGATTGTTTTTTTTTCTGAATTTGAATTTTCTGACTTCAACAATTTGTTGCCAACAACTGAACTAAGTAGTCAGATTTAGGTCCTGTTCTGACCTGTGTCACCTGTGCTTGGAATTACGTCTTAACGTTTTGCATGTGAAAATCGTTGAAATGGATAAGTATATAGCGAAATAGAAAAGGACTTGTACTGATAATCTTGATAGTGACGGTGATATCATATCTACAGCATGTGCCAGTAAAAGTGATCCATCTGCGGCATCTTGCAACAATGAATTCTCTTTTACTGTTTATGGCAATTCCAAGAAAAATGATGCCAGTGCTGAATGTAGTAGCTGCAGAGGAAGGACTTTTCCAAAGCATTGGGTTCAGTATGACAAAAAAAAACAAAAAACAGGGTTTATTGTTTGTAGTGAGGTCTACGTGTGAAAACAAGAGATCGCCTCCAGAAACAGTTATTGCAAACAAGGATTCCTATAATGCATTCGTTAAGTACGGCTTTAAGAACTGATCCATTGCTCTGAAATGAAGCAAATCTAATGAAGAAAGTAATTTGCAAATTCAGTTAAAAATATTATGTCATTAATTATTGATTCTAAAGCAAAAGAAATGCAAGCCACTACTGTTTGTTGAAGGAAAAGTTTTACTTCAATATTGTTCTCGGTTTGCCAAGGATTGATCTTATGTGGTCATGGTAATGAGTCTTTTAATTTTGTCACTCTTCTGAAATTACATTCTGATGATGTGCCTGATTTGAGACTATGGCCTGATCAGACTAATTATAGGTGGATGTCTCACGACATAATCAACGAAGTTTTAAGATTGATAAGCATGTAGATTCAGAGAAATTTGATTCAAAAATTAAAGAAAATGTTTGATACCGGTATGCATTACTGTTGTACAAGACATCTGACATATCAATTAAAGATCAGATATCTGTTTTTGTATTGTCAATCAAAATGTTTCTGTTCATGAGTTGTTTTATGGTTTTTATAAGATCCCATTAACTGATCCAAATACCCTGTTCAAATCTGTGAAGTATATATTAGGGTCATTCCATGTCGATTCAACATAAAAAAGTAACATTTTCAACCTAACCATTTCAGATTTCTTTCGAATTTGGTGCATTCAATGACCCAGGTAAGCGATGGTAAAATACCAATTTGCAGGGCTGTATTACAACTGTGAAGAAAGTTAGAGATCTGGAATGTTTGGAATTTGTGCAAAATTTACATGTGTCTTTCTCAACATAAAAGACTGTAATTCTGGTTCTAATAAAGTTACATTAATGAAAATAGTACCATTGGAAAGGTAATGAATACACCTTTACACTGATATGCCACATGGCAGTTTTCTGAATATTTTTATTCTAAAGGTCATTGACCTTGACTTTTGACCCTCAATATCTCAAAACACCCCATCTTTCTTTTTTCAGGAAAAAATATCTTTTATTGTTCCATTATGTTACTACAAATATGGTAAAAATCAAGATGACACACCAAAGATATCAAAATTACTTTTGTCAGCATCAGTATACTATCGATATGAAGAAGGTAACTCACATATATGAAACACAAATTATGATAACATACAATCATTAGGTAATATTCTACAAAAATATGGTTTGCATTATTGTAATGGTATTATGAAGCATTTACATTACAATTTTAATGAAACGGCAATGAAAAGTGATTAGATCTCTCCTCACAGTCACTCTGCTCAAACCTGGAGGTAAAAAAAAAGAAAAGGGTAGAAGTAAGACAGGCAAAAGATTGAAAGCTGAGGGGTGAGGACCTGAGATACCTAGCAAACGAACCCATCACTAAATAGAACGATTAGACGCATGAATAAAACTTAAAACACGGTCAGCCATTGAGGTATTTTCAGCTACAATTAAGGTAGTCGCAGTAGCTAGGTTAAAAGACTGCCACAAGGCGACTAAAGTTGATAGTCCAACAGGATGTGGACCACTGTCAACAAATTACCACAACGGCAATTCAGTATGTCCTCTTGACCTAAAAGGTGGCCATGCAGCAACCACATACGGCCAATACGTAAATGACACAAAACAACAGAGTCCCTACAGGAAGGCTAAGGAAGAACTTGATAGCACGGAGCTTGTTGAGTGTGCTCAGCGTATGCCAGGCCTCAAACAACTTGTGGTGCAAATCCATTCGGACATTCTATTCTGGGATACCAATATCCAGGGGAGGAGCAGTATTGGGCAGCTTAGCCAGTTGATCGACATACTCATTCCCCAGGAAGCCAATGTGGCCTGGGGTCCAAATGAAGTCCACCAAATAGCCAGACTTGCCGAGTGAGCGATAGCGCTGTGAATGGATTGCGCCAATGGATGGGAAGAGATATACTTGTCAAGGGCTTGCAGGCCACTGAGGCAGTTGCTGCACATGGTAGACGACTTCTGTGGTGAAACTAACGCCTTTGGGATGCAGGACAAATGCAGCTGAAGCTTCAAATGGGGGATGGACCAAGGAGGGGTAAGGAATGAGCAGGAGAAAGTGGCAGGGAGAGGTAGGGACTGAAGTAATGAAAGGAGCATTTGAAGCCGGATTGCGATCGGAAGACCTGATCTAAGTCGATGTGGCGGAGAAGACCGGGTAACAGTCGGAAACAAAAGCCTGCAATTTCGGTGGTGTGGCGTGGCATAGACTTGAGCAACATAACTAGCTTTTAAACGTTTCAAGTTGTTATAAATATAAGTGTTGTTACATTAGTGGAAGTGTTAGCGTAGTGTTAAATAAGTTAAACTGTATAAAAAGTGTATTTTTCTTCTCGCACCTGTAGCACGTATTTGTAGGCCTAATTTAACGTGCGTGAATCGTTGTAAACAGTGACTAAAGCTTGTATCTATTTACCCATTCTTCTATTTTTTACTTGCTGCATATAGTAGTTAAGGTTTAAAAAGTCTATCAACCTTAAGTAAGCGTAAAACAATGTAGATTAAAATTTCGTGATTTAGCAATTGTGTGTAGTTATCCATGTTTGTAGGCCTAATTTTGTTTTCATGAGACAGTTTCTTTTTATTCAGTGCCCTATCAGTTTATTCTATTTATACTTGTATGAACAGTTCTTTTAAGTGTATCTTGGTGTAACCTTTATGTTTTAGTAAATACTTAATCAAGTTTTTAAGATTTCTGTTTTTACCATGGGTGAAAAGTGTGTGATATGCCATAGGACCGTTAGTTCCGGGGTGCGGTGTGATACTTGTAGTGGGTTCTTTCATTGGGGCGAATGTAGTGGCGTGGGAAAGTGGGAGATAAATGAGCCTCACCAGTGGATTTGTAGAATACGCACTAGAGATAGGAAAATAGTGGAGCAGGGGGGAGGAAATTGCAGCTCTTCAAGCTGAATTATACAAGGCAAGGGAGAATCTGAACAGGTTAAAGAGGGCGAAGTGTGAACAGCTGTGAGAAGTGACAACAAGTAACAGGAGGAACAGGCATAGGACAATTTCAGATAGCTTTGTCATTACTCTGAAAAATAGATTTGACCTGTTGCCTCAGTCAGAATCGGATGTGCCTCATGTAGCTGAAGCTGTAGAAAGGGCACAACAAACTTTCAAGAAGGATTTGAAAAAGGTAGGGAAATTTGTGAAAATAAAGAAAGTCTTGTTGTTACATAGCTCTCATCGTAGAGGTGTTGGCTAACTACTGCAGGAAGAGCTTGGTCCAGAGTACCAGGTCACAAACTTTTTCAGACCAAATGCGGGTCTGGGTCAGGTAACAGAGGATATAGGTTGTTTATGCAAAGATTTCACAAAGGAGGATACATGGTTACAGTGGGTGGTCCAGAAAATAGCATTGACAAAGACTCTGAATATTCCATAGAGAGTGACCTGGTGAAGTTAGCATGTGTACATGCCCTTGAATATTTGAAACTAGCATTTACAAATAACTTCAGGAGCAAGAATATGTCACTCACTTCACCACAAGAAATAACTTCCATAATAAAATCTTTAAAACAAAGCATTCTAGTGGTTATGATAAAATATCAACAAAGTCAATTAAAGGCAAATTCACACTGTCCATAGCATCAACGTCCCGTCATGGCACCGTCACATCAAGTTGTATACACACTGTCCATGAGTGTCCGTCACGTCAAATTCACCCAACTCAATACGCGATGTTGAAAGTGAGGTTATTAGTGGCCATCTGTTATGTAGAAAGTCATAGTTTAATACTAGAATTGAGGGAACAACAAACTTTACAATGTATGTTTTTGGCCAGTTTACTGGGAACTGAAACGACATTTCAAAACATCTATTTTCAAGCGAAAAAATAAACATATGAAAACATCAAACGATACTTATTAGAGCATAAATAGCGCCTGTTTACTTTATTCATTACGACTTATCCGCTGGCGTTGTTAATACCGTCATAAACAACTGAATTTTTGTCTTTCATTAGAACTGACTTTTTCGTTTAAAATGTTATTTAATGAAAAATGCGTAATCAAATTACCCCTAAAACAAAATAAAAATGAATAAGACACATTTGCATATAAACAGTGCAATCGTCAACTGCAACATGTAATTCGCGTGACGAAAATAGGTTAACTTCCGACGTTAGCAGACGGCCGTTCCGTCAAAACATTCTTCTCGAGAAAGCTTGACGTGACGTGACGGTCCGGTGACGACCAGTGGGAATGCCGCCATTAGAAATACATTGCGGAATGTTCTGACGGACAGTGACGTGACGTGACATGACGTGACGGACAATGTGAGTTGGCCTTAAAGAATGCTCTTGTGAATTTAGCACACTTTCAAGTTATTTATGTAACCAGTCTATTATAACTGGAACATTTCCTGATTGGTTACAATATGTGGATATTAAACCTCTATTTAAGAAAGGGGATAAAGAAATACCATCAAACTACAAACCAATTTCACTTTCACCAGTTTTCTCAAAAATTCTGGAAAAGGTAATGCACAAGCAGCTTCTCAACCACCTCACCTCAAATGACATATTGTCTAAAACACAGTTTGGATCTCTGAAAGGTTCCAATATCGAGTAGGCTATTTACACCTAAAATGATAATTTACTTAATTCATTAGATAATAAATTACAAGCAGCAGCTATTTTCTGTGATTTATGAAAGGCATTTCATTGTGAGTAGGCTATTTACACCTAAAATGATAATGTACTTAATTCATTAGATAATAAATTACAAGCAGCAGCTATTTTCTGTGATTTATGAAAGGCATTTCATTGTGAGAACCATAACATCCTTCTAAGTAAATTTGAATTCTATGGTGTCATGGGAATTGCTGCAAAATGGGTCAAGTTGTGCCTTGCTATCAGGAAACAAAGGGTGTCAGTGCAAGGGACTAGTGAATTAAGCCAACAGTCATCATCAGATTGGAAAGAAATTACATGTGGTGTTCCACAAGGATCCATCTATAGGCCATTGCTTTTTCTTGTGTGCATTAATGACCTCTCAGTATATTTCTTCCTTAAGGAAATTTGTCATAAATAATATATCCCTTTTCCCAACAAACAGCTCAGTTCATACCTACAATACTAGGAACAACAATGATCTACACAATCACTTAAAAGCACTTACTTTAGTTAAAAAAAGGGGTCCACTAATCAGGAACACACATTTTCAATAATTTACCAACAACCATAAAAAATTAGCTACAAATGAAGATCAGTTTAAGAGGAGCCTAAAAGAATTTCTAGTGGCCAACTCCTTCTACTCCACTGACGAATTCTCAAATAAAACCAGATGATGCATGTATCTGTATTCATACTATTAGTATTATTATATTACCAGCTTGTAAAGATTGTTTGTATCTGTATTGGTAATATTATATTATCAATTTGTAAAATAAAAAAATAAATAAATAAAAATAAAAAAATTGACATGCCCTTATCCACAAGGATCATCTCAACACGCATCTACGGAATGCACCAACTAATCTAATCTAACCTAACCTAAGGAACTGTTGCCGGCGTAATTGTAATGGAGGGATCCCTGCTTTGGCAAGAAAACTTGACACAGGGCTTGTGCAGAAAGCACTGGTCACCAGTCGGATATCGCTACAGTGGATGGGATCAAAGATCCGCAATGCTGAGGGTGCTGCTGAGTCATATTCCAGGCTCCCATAGTCAAGCCTTGATTGTATCAAGGAGTTGTATAGCTGCAGGAGGGTGGAACAGGCAGCGCCCCAAGCAGTATGGGTCAAGCAGTGGAGAATATTACATCACCAGCATTTTTGTGGGAGTTGATGCAGATAGGGTTCCCAAGTAAGTCTGTTGTCGAATACAGTAGAACCCCTCTAATTCGTCTCCATGACCATGGTCGGAACGAAAGAAACGTCGGATTATCCGAAAAATCTGATACTTATCGCAAAAGAAAATAATAAAAAAGACATTTTGTACAAAAAATTAAACGATTTAAGAACTAAAACATGTCTAAAGTAATATAAAAAGATGTTTTCTACACAGTGTCAAGCAATATATCAACTAAAAAAAATGTCTACACACACACACACACACACACTAATATTTATTGGTTTTAAAAGGAAAAACGACAAACAACAAAAGTACTGTACTCTACTTACTGTAGAAACAAATCGGACACCATGACGAGTTTTCCAACGATCAATCCAGTCTTCATTAGCAGGAAATTTACTTTCGCTTTTTCTTTGAGAATTTCCTGGATGTTGGAGTTCCTTTCCTTCTATTTTGACAAAACCACATTCATAGTGCATTATCAAGAAGCTCAAGTTTAGGCTTTTCTTAAATGTTCTGCGATTCTTCAGAGTCTTTTCACGATCAATCGTAACTGTATAGGATTCAATGTTTTTCCAATTCTTCCTCCAATCCTTAATTCATTCAGTTCCTTTGCAATTTTTTCGGAGCGATTCTCCTTTGTCCAGTCTTTGTAGCACTACTAATTTTTCATTTAGTGAAAGAGTTATGTGTTTTTACGTTTGAATCGAGACATGTTGAAAAACATACGACTATACACACAATGGAGGTAATAAGTACTGTAGAGAACACCGAATAAAGCAAACAACGACGTTTTTAATCCCAACAAAGAATAAAAGTGCACAATAATGTACAGTATAACAACATGCACAGCGATAGACACCGCAACCATGGCCTGACAGGCGTCCGGTGACAAGTCGGCACAGGCTCACGAGCCTGACCATGGTCGGACTAACCGGAGTGATGGACCATCCAAGATCGGATTAGAGGGTTTCTACTGTACCATCCCAAGAAACTGATGTGTCTCTTCGACTAGGAGCAATTCACCGCCCAGGTATAGCTCAGGATCCATGTGAACTGTCCAGTGGCGACAGAAGTGCATCATGCGGGTTTTCTGAGCTGAAAACTGAAATCCATGCGCAAATGCCCATTATTGGGCTTTTCAGATGGCTCCCTGTCGCCGCCACTCAGCGACACTAATACTATCAGAACTAAAATAGAGGCAAAAATCATCGGCAAACAAGCTAGAGCATACCAATGACCCCACAGCCATAGCAAGGCCGTTTATGTAGACTAAAAACAGAGGCACACAGAGAACGAAGCCCTGTGGAACAGCATTCTCTTGCATGCGTAATGAACTAAGAACAGCACTGACCCTAACCCTAAGAAAGAGGTAGGAAAGAAAATTCAGTATAAAGATTGGAAGTGTGCCCTGTAAGCCCCAGTCATACAATGTAGTCAGTATGTGGTGGCAGCAGGTGGTATCATACACTTTCTGTAGATCAAAAAATACAGCAACAAGGTGTTCATGTCAGGTAAAAGCTGTATGTATAGACGACTCCAATGACACAAGATTGTCAATAATGGATTGGCCCTGACGGAAGCCCCCTTGTTGGGCAGCCAAGAGTCCCCAGTCTTCAAGGATCCACATAAGCCGCTGACTCACCATACGTTCAATGAGACTGCATAGAACGTTGGTGAGGCTGATCGGGCGGTAACTATCAGTCACCTGTGGGTCAGTGCAAGGCTTCATCACTGGGATGAGAGGGGAAAACACCTTGTGCACAGAAATGGTTAAAAAAGGTGAGCAGTTGAGTGAGAGCGTCCACAGGAAGATGTCGGAGGAACTGGCTATGGTTACGTTCTGGTCCTGAACAGGTATTGGGGCAAGCAGGAAGCGCGCTTTGAAACTCCCATTCGCTAGAGGATGCATTGTATGGCTCATGGCGACGTGTGCGAAATGACAGCGGCTTCTGCTTGACTTGTCCTTTTAGAGTGCGAAAGGATGCACTGTAAACTTCAGTCGAAGAGATGCATGCATAATGCTGTGCTATGTACTCAGCAACAGCGTTCGGGTCTGTACAGATAGTACCCTGTATCTGAGGACAGGGGATTCCTGCTGGTGGGCAATACCTGAAAAGGCGCCGAACTTGGGTCCACACCCGAGAAGGGGAGGCACGAGATCCAATAGAGGCTACGTACCTCTTCCAACAATCCTGCTTGCTTTGCCGGATGAGCTGTTGAGCTCTGCCCTGGAACCGTTTAAAGGCAATCAGATAATCTCTGGTGGGATGACGCTGGTGGCACTGGAGTGCCTTTCGACAATCCCAAATGGTTTCAGTCATCTCTTGTGGGACTGGGTTTTGGCCAAGGACAGGGAAACTCTTCTGAACTAGTGCAGGGATAGTGTTGGAAAACGGGATATTATGGAGAAATAGATGGATGAATGCATTAGGAGGAAGGGAGGGATGCTGAATAGCTAAAAATTTGCAGAATTGCGCACCAACACTCAAAATTCCGCACCAGTAGGAAAAACTACGAACCAACATGCAAAAATTTCGCACCGGAAAGGAAAACTACGGAGCAACATGCGAAAATTATGCACCAACACCTATAAATGTGTAACTATTCAACAAATTGCCGGCCAGTACGTGAAAACGTATCCAAACATGCACATACATGTAAAATCACGTAAAGACAAGGAAAGAGATGCAACAATACGCGCAAAGAAGAAATTATACGTAAAAATGCGTATTAAGTCGAGGGAAATTTTAGGAAAATGATTCATGGAAAGGATGGAACACGGAAGGGTTTATAAATGTACTGGACTGTGTGTAGCATCGGTAGAAGTGGGAAGGGACATTCAAAAAACAAATGAAAATAAATAATAAAAGACACAGCTAAAATATGCAATGGAGACGGAGGAAATTTGATCGTAGGAATTGCTACATCAACATAGCATTGTTGTTAGGCTGTATTTATAGCCCGCTCTCCTCAGGGGCTTAGCATTAATTTGCACACCCAGGGTTCCGAGCTGTGGACTGTGTCGTGCCAACAGTCCGCCACACCATAAGGTCTGTGCGTGCTTCAACGACAATCATTCGGCGCAACGGTGGAACGTTGTATGTTTCAGAGCCTGGGGATCTCGGCTTAATCGCCCGGGTCGCAAGGACGGTACAAACCTCTACAAAAAAACCACTCAATCTCAAGGTGATCTACCTGACGAGTCGATTCATGGCTGTTGAGGTTGAACAGTCGTTAGCGAGCAACCTCTGGGGAACTTGCCGCACCTCAGTTGTATAAGGCTTCTTCAGGCAAGTGGGACTCTGCCTGGGTGCTCGTGGGACGAAAATGAAACGAGCAAATAATAGCATTGCCAAAGGCAAAACCAGTGTCTCTAAGACTGCTGATGAGTTGCAAGCAAACCTGCAGTGCTTAGGTGTGCACTTTGTCCGGCAGGTATTTAGGTACTGAAAGATCAGAGGGTTGCCACTGGTGCTTTCATTCTGGCCTTCGAAGGTGACTCATTGCCCGAGAAGGTCAAGATAATGATTTACCGGTGCGATGTAAAACCATATGTCCCTTTTCCTTTGTGTGTTTCAGGTGCTGGAAGTTAAGGCACATGTCTTTCCCAGTGCACTTCCAGCCCAACCT
This sequence comes from Locusta migratoria, assembly GCA_026315105.1. NCBI lineage: Eukaryota > Metazoa > Arthropoda > Insecta > Orthoptera > Acrididae > Locusta > Locusta migratoria. The sequence goes on along the minus strand of CM048745.1, from coordinate 287,316,049 downwards.
GCAGGTAATGTGGGCATCCAGCACATCCGGATGCCCCCTGTACACCAACTCCACTTCATGTGAATTGTGGGCAACTCCATCCAACATGCTTGCCAACCTGTATAGTCTTACATTGGGAACGGAAGATAATGGAGGTTAAGACTCTGGACCCGTTAATTTACTCTGAGGCACGGAAGATACATGAGTTGCTCCACCCCGTGCATATGATGACATCCTTTGCTGCTATAGCGTCAGCACCAGTTCCCTTAGGAATGACAGTACCGCAAGTGCTCCATCCATCTGTGGACCCTACAGGGCATCAATCATCCACTGCCCCCTTGCATGGTGGGGCCCCTATCTGTCAATCTGTCAGTTGCTTTCCCAACACCACCTGTGGGGGCAACTTCATCCCCACCATTAGGGACATCAGTCCCCATTACCCAGCTGGAGAAGCAGCAGGCTTACCCGGCACCTCCCCCTCAGGAAGGCGACCCTTGGGACACTCTTCCAAGGCTTCTACGGGCGGTATGGAGGATCCCAGCCAGCGGCTGCAGGATCCGCAATTTCCAGCTCAACAGGCTTTCCGCTCTGTGTGAAGCCCTACAGCCGCTCCTGAGAAGTCCTCTCAGCCTTTGAAATCCAAAGGGCAGCGAGAGGCACAGAAGGAAAAGAAAAAGAAGGTGAAAGAGCCTTCAGCTCCAAAGCCACCTCCTACTACCTCTGCCTCTGAAGATGAGGTGGAGATCCTTGCTTCTCCCAAGGATCTCGCCCTCACCAGCTCTCTGGAACCAGTGGTTCTAGACAATGTCAACTCTGACCCACTGGCGTAAGGTGATCATTCAACTTGACATCCTTCTCACCTGTCATGGCTATTAAGTAAAAAATGAAATTTTACAGTGGAATTGTGGCGTTTTATTCAACCGTCTAGCCGAGTTACACAGTTGTTGTGCCGTTTCTCTGCACTGTGTGTGGCCCTCCAGGAAACTTGGTTTCCTGCTCAGCAGATTCCAGCCCTTCGTGGCTATCAGGGCTACTTCAACAATTGTGCCGACTGTGACAGAGCCTTTGGCGGTGTCTGTATGTACATACTTGCCACTGTCCTCAGTATTGCTGTGCCTCTCCACACACCTCTTGAGGCCGCTGCTGTTCGCATTTGGGGCATGGAAGAATTTACTGTTTGTTCAGTATACCGTCCTCCAGACAGGGATGCCTCGCCCGCTGGTCTTGCTGTCCTGGTCGCACAGCTCCCCCCACCAGTTCTTCTTTTGGGGGACTTTTAACGCCCATCACCCTTTATGGGGTGGAACGAAGACAACTCGACATGGTAGGGATATTGAAACCCTTCTTGAACAACACAATATCTGTCTTCTACGTACTTATGAGCCCTACACACATCACTGTGGCACATGGCACGTTTTCAGCCATAAAGATGTTGGTCTGTAGCCTGATCCTTCTCCCACACCTCACTTGGAGGTCCAAAGTGAATCCCTCATAGCACCTAGAACTTGCCTAGCAGACCTTTTGCACTTGCCACATCCCTCAAAACTCCTACCAACAATCCACAATACTCAAAGCTTAAACAATCCCAGAATACTGCCGTTGACCTTTCTGCCAAAAACCCTCAACCACACAGAAGTTTCAGTCCTATCCAAAGGTCTCACCTTTAGCCCAACACCCAAATTTAACCACATTGGACCCATCAAAGACCTGCCTCTCCCAATTCATACCACCATCCAACCGTGATTCTCCCTCGCTCCCACCTAACCACCCTCTGGTGACATCTTCCAGGAATTCCTCACATCCAACTTGGCATCATCATTCTTTCCCAAGTCCCTTCCTAAGAATGCTAACCTTTCGGCAGAAGGAGGACAGCCTTACACAACCTCAAAACAGATCCTAACCTGATCATCCTCCCTGCAGACAAGGGTTCCACTGTTATGATGGCTCACAGTGATTACATGACAGAAGGCAAACGTCAATTGTCTGATTCCTCAACCTATAAATTTCCATAGAACATGGTACATGAGAAGTCAGTCATGTACTCAAAAGATACTTTTGTACTCAAGTCAGTAGTTGGTGAATAGTCATGAAGTCTTGATGTAGCAATCACATTCTGCTGAAATAAAAATTAATGTATCATGTAGTCACAATTTGCGGTTTCTTTGACATGAAGAAACTCAGGTAAAATTATCAATAAGAACGTTAAATTTTGATGGCAGGCTAGCTGATGGCATGGCAGAAGAATAACGGGCGATGTAACGTATTTATATATAATGTAGTACTTTAAAAAGACATGACAAGAGGAAGGATTATGAGAGTTATTGTTAATACTAGAATTGTATTGTTTTTCAACAGATTTACAATTTGTGGTCCTTATTGTACATGTACATCAAATTTATGTTTTTGAATAGAAAAGAGAAATATAGAAATGTGTCTCCATTTAGTAGAACACCACCCAAATGATTCCTTCAAGTTCATTTTGCAACAGTTTAACTCCATCCGTTGGCACTGACATCGTTAACACCGAAATGCAGTATTCAAATAAATAAATTTCAGTAACTCTAGGAAAGTTGTGAAAGGCAAACGATTCCAACAACTTATTTTCCGATCTTACGAAAATAATACCCACTAAATGTGATACACGTAAGTTTAGATACATGACGAATTGAAAGTGACAAGGAATTATTAAACACAGGATGTGATAAAGTAATGTTATGGAGAGGATATCTTAAAGTGATTCATATTGTGGTTCTCTCTTTACTTGGGTGTAAGATAATTTATGGACATTAACAACTTCTCATGTCCATTCATGCATTAACTGAGACTAGCTAAAGTAATTTATAGTCAAATTATTCAAATATTTAATTAAATTAACTAGAGAATTAATATTCAGACAAGAGGCAATTCATCACTGGAAAAAATACTTTCATTTAATCCAAGACATTTATGATAAAGGTGAAGCAATGAATTAAAATTTGTGATGCGGCCAGGAATCGAACCGGGACCTCCATGATTACTAGGCAGCCGTCTTACCATTAGACCACCGCACCACCAACGATTAAGGCGCCTCTGAATACTAAGACTTCCCTCCATGTCACAAACTTCAATTCTGTTGCATGGGGAGCCTTGGCAGTAGTGGCCGTTATCTATGGAACACAGAAGCTGAATTAAAGTTTGTGACGTGGAGGGAAGTCGTACTTACACTATTCTGAGGCTCCTTAATCGTTGGTGGTGCGGTGGTCTAATGGTAAGACATCTGCCTACTAAGCATGGAGGTCCAGGTTCGATTCCTGGCCACATCACAAATTTTAATTCATTGCTTCACCTTTATCATAAATGTCTTGGACATATTCGAGACGAAAAACTGTCTCAGGGTATTTGAATGTATATATAAATTGATATTTATTTCATTTAATCATTCAGCTACAGTGACTGTTCTCAGAACATTAAATAAAATATTTTGCTCCACATATGTAAAGTTACTTACTTACCCAAACATATTACATTACATGTTTATTCAAATTAATTTATCAAACACTTAACTGTTCATATGATATTTTCAAATAATAGATGCATAGAAAGGTTATTTTATTTAAAGAAATGCCACACCAGGCACTGTCCAAGGAGGGATGCAGGGGAAAACATGGAAGTCAAGGGAAGGGAGATGGAAGTTCCTGCAAACCTGCAAAGGTAGGCAAGCCACAGTCGAACAGAAAATCTCACTCAAGGGTTGGTATCATGGCATCAATACCCACCATAAGCTAAAGGAACGTGATACATGGTATGGGAAGGTAATTGTTGAATGGCCAGTGCATAGGAAACCAAGAGATGGTGCTATCTAAACTGAAGAGGGAAGATTCCAACTTAGGCAAGTAGACTGTCGACAGTGGATAGATGCACACCACAATGATGAACAGGGTCTATCAGCTTCAGGGTGGAAGAGGCCGCTGAGCCACAAACCTGGCACCAATAATCCAATTGGGGCAAAATAATAGCCTGAAAGATACAGAGAACCTTAAGATACATGGACAAGGAAGTGAGAGCATTTAGTTTCTGCATGCTAGTCTTCCGGCGACAAATGTGGGGCAGCCGAGCTAGCTTTTTATCAAAAATAAGGTAAAAAAAAAAAGTGTTGTGATGCCGCTACCACCTGCTGAGCTCCCAGATAGAGGTCTGGGATCAAGGTGAATGTGGTTTCCAACAAAAATACATAACCATTGTTTTTTAAGGGGGAGAGAGCCCATGAAGAAGCCCATTGGGTGGCACCTTGGAGCAGGTGTTCAGCAGAAGCATCTGAAAGGAAGCAACAGCAGATGCAAAAATCATCAACATACAATGCACAGGTAACCAGTGGCCTAACAGAGTTCATATGGACATTGATGGCATTGATGAAAACACTCAACACCATTCTCCTGGATCCATGGGGAGCTAAGTGAAGCAGTTTAGTGAGACAAAATTTTATTCGAGTTACTGCCTTACATCAGCACAGTTTTGCAAGTAAAAACACGTTTTATTTATACTATTGTCAATAATTTTTAAAAAGTGGGTGTTTGTTTTCATACGTTTCCTGTGCGATGATAACGGCACAATCCACGAGAACAGCACGGGGCAAGAAAAGATCTTGTTAAGAGACGCCGTTACCAACCTTCTTCATCAGATCAAAAAAGGAAAAATTGGAATAAATACTTTTGTAAATGCAGTTTACTAATTATGTATGTCAAAATCTAGTTCAGTTCTTATGAAATATACACATGTGTACACATCTTGTCTATTAATGTATGTTAAATAAAATAAAACATGAAATTTTACTTCAGAATGTAAATGTTGAAGAAAATTATTTCAGCTGAAAAGAGATCCAAATCTATAATTACTGTACTGAAGTTATATTTTGAAGATCACAAAAAAAGATATTTCAAGATTTTATGCAGTTACTAGGGACTTTTGATAATTTTTTTAATGTGAATTAAGTGTGGTTGAGTTTAATGTATCAATATTTTTATTTGAGAAAATTTTACAGATATACATACCAAGTTTTGAACTTTAATGAGCCAACTATTAGATTTCAAACATATTACATGGCATATTCAAGACTGTTCAGTGTTTAACTACAATGGAGAGAAATTTAAATTGGCTGTTCCAGCACATAAGCTAGAACAGGCAGTGGGATAAAAATTGACTTAAAATCAGTAGGGAGCCTCAGTAGCCCCGGTCATGGAGAGTACATGAAATGTGATGAGGCCAAACACTGCCATATGCCTGACAAGGAAGGAGTAAAAGAACCTTATTATTAGACATGCACAGAAGACAACTAGTGCAACAAAATACCCAGTGAGGTAGGATGTACATCGTCAGGTGGGGAGGGAGTGAAAAAATCAACAGAAAGTGGTCACTGCCTCATAGGTCATTGTGTGGTAACCAGTGTGATGTAGGGATGGCCTATGAGCGCCCTCGAGAAACGCGCGATACTAAGGCATTTTCTCGAGTACTCTCGAAATGTTGTCGACAGTGTTACTCTACAATGAAACATTGTGACATTACAGTCATAATCATTATTTTCCTTACATGCAAGGAAGAAACTGAATTATTTCTATTATTAATAGTAATGATAGAATGTTTTGCAGAAGACAAAAATCACAGGACTATTAATAAAACACGTATCTTACACGAAACAAGAACTTCATTGTTACCAAAAACCAATACGCATTCTGCCTGTATTTATACTTACATAAGAGAGAAATGCTACAACATGCCACACCCAGAAAGTCCTTACATACATTTATTAATTGTAGAAAAAATTCGGCCGAGCTTACAAGTGTTAGCCAGCGTTAGGGACCTAATGTTCCATCCTTATTTCAGCTTAAAGCTCTCGTACTTTACCCACAGTCACCACAATTTACAACTACAATACTGACTATTGGTTGTTATATCCTCATTCTGTTCAAAAGTTTGGATAGTGATAATTTTGATCCATTTTGAATTTTATGGCAGCCAAATTAAAAATTATTGTTTTCCAATACTCGCGGACTATTTCAGGCACTATACAACCTTTTTACCGAATTTCCTTTTAATGTAGTTTGATTGGATAACATACAAAATAGCTGGGTATTTTGTCTGACTTGTACTAATATAAGAATGCACTTTTGTATCTGTGAATGTATCTGTTTGATTCCTAGATATGTGTAATTTTATATCTCTTACCTTGCCTGTTATATTTTTTGTTACACTATGAAACTTTGTAACATATCTCAATCCTCTGCAAAGCTCTGCCAGCCGGGTGACTTTAGTTTTCTTGTATCCAATGCTCATATTTAAATGATAATCACAGCGAGCTGTGAGCACTGCAAATAACCACAGCGCGTCGTGCGGCGCTTTGCCCCAGTCAATTGCCGGACAAGCGGCACATGCTACAGCGCCGCTTCTCAAGAACTGCTTGAAGGCTGGCAGCTCGAGAAATTCTCGGTGCGCTTGAGTCGCCGCACCTCAGTCCCATCCCTAGTGCGATGAAGGGAAAAGAGGAGAAGTGAACGAAAGATCTATGGCAGAGAAAGGCACAGGAATTGGTCTTGAAGCAACCCTTGCTGGATGTAGAAACACTGCCCCACAGATGGTGATGCACATTAAAGTTCCCAAGGAGTAGCAGATGGGGGGGGGGGGGGGGGAATATGCTGAAGGAGGGCAGTTGCAGGTGGCCTATTAGGAGGGATGTATAGATTAAAAACTGTAAGCAGAGTGTCCAAGAGGATCTGAATGGCAACAACTTCCAATGTAGGATGGAGGGGAATGAATGTACTAACAATATTCATATGGACTAAAGTGTAAACACCTCAAGATGCCTGTAGAGGGTCAACCCAGTTCTGGCAGAATGCACAAGAACCACAAAGTGTTGGTGAGTGAGCATCGGTGAGATGCAATTCCTGCAGAATAATACTAGATATGGAATAAAAAGAAGTAAGATGTTTTTACCTCCAGAATGTGACTGTAATATCCATTGCTATTCCAGTGGATGATTACAGAACAGGGATCAAAATGGAAGGCAAATTGCCTGAAGTGTGTAATGCTATCAGGTCACTTTCAATCACTGATAAGACAGTGATAACAACTTTGAAAAGAAATTGTCCATAATGGTGGCAAGGGTTGGGGAGGAGGGGATGGGGTGTACAATGGCCCTAATACAAAATTCATTTCAAAAATTGACATTAACAACCTCCATTTCATGCTTAATTATACAAAAATAATCATTAAGAAATGGGAAGGCACCTACTAAAAAAAGGTATATCTCTGGCAGTGTATATTTGACTTTAGAAGAAACAATTACATTGACCTGTACATTCATTTACCTATGTCAAAAACAGACTTAAAAATTGCCAGAATGAATTGAAAGGCTGCTCAATAACTGATTTACACTCACCAATGACATAACAGCATGAACATTAGTATGCCAAATTGCAACCTAATTGCAAGTTTACGTACCCGCAGTGCTGAAGTAATGGAGACTCCGTTTCAGTGTTGGTGCATATTATACTGTTTGTTCAAAACTGATGATAAAAGAGTATGGTATAACATTATTTATGAAACTATAGTGTTTCATAAAATGACCCAACGAAAACCAACGTTGCCACACTACTAAAATGACTCAAAATACGAATTTCTTAATTTTATCACAAATTCCTGTACCACTGTAAATTTTGCCTAAAAATTGTGATAATTACAGACAAATCTTAATACTTGCCATGGTTGATAAGGGAGGGACAACATCCATAGACAAGGGAACAGACTCGAGCTGAGGAAGTGAAGTTGGTTGTGAGATGAGAGGAGGTACCTCTGGTGGCACATGACGGGCCTTGTTGTGTGCTGTGTGTTTCTTCTTCTTTCTCTTATGTAGAGTATGGAGAGCAGGGCCCAGGGAAAAAACCATATTTAGAGACGTCTGAGACCAACAAAGAGTTAGTGCCCTTGGGGCTCACAGACTGAGTCCAGTGGCTGACTTAAGGCAGCAGACCTCTGATCCAGGGAATGCCATGAGAAGCCCCTAGGGAGGACATCATCAATAGCAGTGCCAGAGAAGGGGAACACTTCTCTGGATGTGAAGAGGGGTGGACACCAAGGGGGGGGGAGAGAGAGAGAGAGAGAGAGAGAGAGAGAGAGAGAGAGAGAGAGAGAGAGAGAGAGAGAGAAATTGGAGAGCATGATGAGTGATGTTCATGACAGTTAACACACACAAGTGGTGGTGTCCAAGGGCTCATCTCATGGAGTGGGCATCCGCCACCACCACTGTACACTGGGAAGATGTGCCCAAACTGAAAGCAACTCATGGGAAATGAAAAGTATGGTTTCTTCACATTGCACTGGTAGACCATGATCTTGACTACCTCTAGGAGAGACTCCCCCTTGAATGTCAAAATAAAGGCACCAGTATTGATGCGATTATCCTTAGGACCTTTTTGAATGCAGCAAACAAAATGAACACCCCGGCATACCAGACTGTCCCAGAGTCCCTAATCTACTTGAAGAATCAGATCTTTGTGAAAGCTAACTGTCTGAACAATATTGAAGGACTGGAGGGAGTTGTTGACACAACAATGTCACCAAGATGGTTACAGGCACATAGAGCTACAGACTGGTTGACAAAGTTTTGATAAGCAATGAATCAGACTGCATCTTATTTAATGAGTCTAATTTGCCAAACGCCTTTTCTAGGTGTTCGACAAAAAAGATCCGCCTTGGTGAAGGGTAAAGTATTACCACCAGTCTTGGCGCAGACCACGTAACATGGGAGTAGTGATCCAAAATGGGCTCCGAAATGTTGCTTAAAACCTGCAAGTGGGCTCAGCCTGCTGTGCTCATGGGCCTGCTGATGCGGCTCGCCTGCCTTCACCAGGCTGGATAGTACCCAGCATCAGACTCGAGAGCTGTGTTGTCGGTTACATGGAATTGGCGAAGGCTGCTGGGTCAGGTTGGCGGACACAACGGGTACAGTGGGCTGAGCCGGCAGACCTGTGGTACAGTGAGCCTGGTGAGATGAGCCAAGCCTGGACAGATGAGATGAGCCAAGCCTGGCGAGCCGAGTCTGTGGCTATTACCGAAGACCCACAGCATTTTCATGACAGATAAAAGTTATGCATGGTAATTATTTATGTGGCTACCTCTTCTTTATACATACAGTGCTTGTGTATCAGTTACCCCTGCTTTATTCCAAACTTGGTGAAATGTTCACTCATCACTTTCAAAACAAGAGGACGATCACTCTCACAAGATTCGTGTGGTGCATGGCAGAGGGTATTTCAGTTACATAATTCCTTACAATCTACGTTTTTATCATCTTGATGAAATTTTGCACACTTGACATTCAAAACGTGAGAAAGGACACTAGCTATGTAAGATTTGTGTGGTACATGGCGAAGGGTTCTTCACTTACAGAATTCCACAAACTCTAGTTTTATTGCGATCTTGATGAAATTTCACGGCACACTTGGAGATCACAAATATGGGAAGGTCGCAGTCTATGTAAGATTCATCTGGTACATGATGGAAGGTACTTTAATTACGAATTGTCTAAAATATAAAGTTTTATCAGTTATCTGTAAAACTCAAGTTACTACATCACAAAACAACAGTTTTATTTTAATTCTGTACAATTTTATGTAGAAAAAATATATTAATAGCACAAGTATTATGCATTCACTCCAGTTATTCTATAGTAACATTACAGGTGGTTCTTTTTTTTTTAATTTATTTCACACTTTCCTTCACAAGAATATATTAAAAACAACTATACCATTTTGGCCCACTTTAGGTTACGGTAGTAACACTAAAAGTGGGCCTTCGCGATCGTTTTTTGACAGCTCGAAATTTAAATAAAAATGGCTTAACCATTCAGCTGACACGAAAATTGAATAACTGAATTTTTAGAGGGGAAGATTCTCTACAGCTTTGTTCCTTTATGTTTTTCTCTCTCTCTCTTTTTTTTTTTTTTTCATGTCTCGTATCATTTGAGAGATATTTGCAAAAATAATGGAGTTTTGCAACCCTCCATTAAATTTACGAAAACCAGCTGTTGGCAGATGTCACGTGACATTTCTCACCCAGAACTCCCTCTGGCATAAGCCATCCTGCGTTGCATGTTTGAGGATTTTCTTATTTTAACATACACCTTTTTATTTCAAAGCAATGGTGCACTGAAGAATTAACAAAAACACGTCGTTCTTCATATGATACATGATAATCTAGTGTCTACAAATGCCATATTAGCATCAGTTAACAACGGCCATGAATAGTATGACATTTAAGAACGCAATTTCCAAGTATTGGCCGTAGCGTAGTGGGCAATGCGATGGACTGTTATGCTGGAGGTCAGTTGGTTCAAAACCTGCCACTATCTAAAATTTATTTTTCCTAAAAGGGTTACAGACACTTATTAATTTTTTATTGTTTACATTATTATTTTTGTCCAAAATGTTTGCAAAAACTTATAAAACTGCAAATCTAAAGTGGGCGGTAAAACACGTCAGTGCGATTTTTTTTTTTTTTTTTTTTTTTTTTTTTTTTTTTTTTTTTAATAATCTGCTGCTGCATTGCTTGACCTATAACAATGGCTTTATAATATTATTAATCATTTTCAAGAATGAACAGGAATATTTTGACAGTACACCCTTTAGTATCCATCGCAAAGAGATGTGTATAGAGATATTTTGTCCAACATGCGCAGTGTGCAACCAAGCAGCACAGCGACTGACCAGGCTGGATGAAAAATGAGACAGGCAGCACTACGCAGTCTAAGGGGCTGCGCAGACTGGGAGGGGACACGATGCTGAAGCGACCTGCGCCCACACTGGGCTGGGTGTCACAGCAGTTTAGGCACAATATCCAGCGCTGCCCGCCACACTATGGAGGCAGGCAGAAAGAAGAGGCGGGGAGCGAGCAAGCAGTCTGCCGTACGCTGTATATCCAAAGTGACACTATAATTGGCTGTTTAAAATATTCCAATGTTTTTAAACCTATTGGACCATACTACTATGGTCATCAGGCCATCAACTTACAAATTACTTAAACCAACTTACAGCAAGGTCAACATGCACACCTATGTCCTAGGGAGGACTGAAACCTCTTTATTAATAAATGAAAAAACACTTTCGTTTAGTTAAAACACAGACAATTTTGAGCTTTCATTGCCTATCGTATCTCAAAAATACCACCAGTTCTGGTTCATTTACAATGGTATCTTGCAAATTAAATTCATGTCAATAGCGTGCTATATAATTCCACATTATACACCTGAAAAATGCCTTTTAGTCATTGCGATGTAATATCAGCATCACTTATCTTTGTAGTAGTTTGACATTGTCCAGATTTTTCATTCACTCTTAATACATTTATTAGGTGATATGAATTTTTCACTAATGAATAAAGCAACACTTCGTCACCAAAATGAGTATGAAATATGACGACTGATATGACTATGTGATTCCCAATGTGCAGGGACAGAAATGGGAGTGCCGGTGTCTGATTTGAACATTGAGGTGGCACAGTGTACACAAACCATCAGCAGTTGACATTAGAACTACGAGAAAGCTCCGACTGAGAACAATTGTTGGTCAACAGTATGATTTTTGTGGTTTGAAGATGGCCATTTAAGTGGCCAATTGGTTACTAAAGAAATAAAATTTGTGATCTAGACTGACTTTTATATGACAATGATTTCAATGTTTTATTTACACTGAGATCACCACACTGTGCCACACTGCATGTTTTTAGTTCTGCCAAATTATTTTTTCTTTCAGCCCAACAAACTCTTTAATATATTGTGGACTGTAGTTTAATGCCATTCTACATGTTATTTACAGTGCCCAGCAATTATAGAACCATATAATAGACTCTGTAAATTTTCATCCTCCTTTTGAAAAGAGAGAGAGAGAGAGAGAGAGAGAGAGAGAGAGAGAGAGAGAGAGAGAGAGAGAGAGAGAGAACTAATGCACACTTATTTAAATGCTCATGACAATATGTCAATAGACCACCTCTTTTTTTAAAGAGTATGTGCCATTACAGCAACCACTGTTCTGTTACACTACATTTAAACTACAGGAAAATAACAAGGATATACCATAAGTTGAAAGAAACAGAGCAATATTACACTGCAAAATGAAATGTGCTGTAGTGAATACTTCTGAATCAATTATCATTTATCATCACATCCTCTGTCAACAACATTTAAAAGGGAAGTAATAGGATCTATCTTTCCACCGTTAGATGGCAGCTCCCAGGGAAACTAGTTTCTAATGTGTCTTTTAATTTGGATCTCTTCTTTAGGCAGCACCTGTCTAAACATGAAACTTATTTTACTGTAAGATCTCTATCCACAATCACAACAATAACACAGAAATTTCTACATTCTAACATTGCCATTAAATTTTCAAGGCCTACTGGGAGAAGAAGCATTGAATTGATCTTTTGAGAGATCTTCAGCACCAACAAATTAACTTTATTGGTGTAAATTGATATTTACTTGCACATGGTTGCTTCTAACAAAATTACAAAAGCACAATATCAGGTATAAACTTGGGTAAAAAGAAAACATGTTTGTTTATGTCAATATTAACCATTTTATATATAGATATATATTTATAATGTATAAAAACACAAAACATAACATCTTTCTTTATATTAAAGTATAAAATTATGAGAGCTAAAAATTTACAGGTTAGCTTTTTTCTTTTTTACAAAAGAGAACACTGGGAAAACTTACAATACATTACACTGTTACTTTACACACTTGTAAACAAACGTCAATCTTGTAATGTACATAAGTCATTTGTAAATACATTTGCATTTCTGCTCAACATTTGTACTTAAGACAATGGTCTTGTAAAATAAAAAGTATTTACTATTCTACATAGGTAATCACACTATACAAAACAAGAACAAATAATTTCACACACAACAGTACACAGAAACGTGAGTTGAATTTCACAGCCATCAGATTGGTACAAAGTCATTAAAAATTTGACAAACATAAAACGAACATTTCTTGCTAACAGCAAATGTTATTGTTTGTTTCTGATAACATGTGCTCCATCAGCATAAGAAAATACATGACACATTCCACTTTGGCACACAGAAATATGAAATCGGTTTCTCTGGGGACAAAACCATTCCTCTTGTGATGTAAGGAAAATGTATCTTCCTCCACAGGACATGTCAATGAAAATACTGTACAACCTAATATACAACACATACACTACTTATGAATGTGAAATAAATAAACTTAATAATGTAGTGTAGGTAGGAAAACACTGAATGTCCCTTGCATCTAAGTAAAACACACACACACACACACACACACACACACACACACACACACACAAAACAGCAACAACCTCTCATTCGAACATAGTTTAACACTTCTAATATCTCTAAAGGAAACCAGTACTTGAATTTGAATTTCAATGGTTTTAAAAAGAGAGAGCACATATGAAAATATGATACTGTTAAACTTGGAATTGGGATATAGTGCAGCATCAGAATTAGATAGATGTTCAAGATATTATGTTGAATTTTCACAATCTGTACAAGCCAATTATACTTCAACTGATACTTTGGTTGTTCACATGTTATATGAAGTGTAATGTCACAATTTTATGTGATACATAAATGTTACGCAAATACATATTTCTTGTATCAAGAAGTATTATATAATAAATTATTAATTTTGGAATTACTGAAGTACACTGTATCAAGCAATGAAAGTGACTGCTTAACAATTCTACATTATATAAACATTTTATCAGTTCAAGCATAACAATTTCTGTAACTTATGTAGTCAAATTAGTTTCTTTTCTTCTCATGAAGCTGCACTGTTTAAAAGTACCATTTGGTTAACAAGGATTCTATGAAGAACAGATGGCAAATTTATGGCATATGTTAAAACATAATTTCCATTTACTGGCAGCTAAACAAATGAACTCTGAGGTAATATACCTACAAAAATAGATTGAGTTCAAAGCACTATACAGGATCTGTATATTTATGGAAGTCAGAAAATTATCATATATAACATATGATTTTGATTTAATACAACTCAGTAGCAGATGTCGCTTGCAGTTTCACTGTCATACCCTCTGTTGCAAGCACTTTCACACTGTGCTGGGATTGTGCATCTGATTTTACATGAACGAAAGACGAAAAGAAGTTCAGAACACAATCAATTCAAGAAAAGGATGGAAAGAAGTTTAGAGTTTAATGATTCATTTCAAGGAGGTCACTGTGAAGTGAATAATGGACTCTCTGTGAATTGGTACAGAGAGTTTTACTGTAAGCCTATAAAATTATAGACACACTAATCTGTGAGTACGCAACAGAAAAAGCTGAAATCTTTTAGGAAATAGCCATGTCCTCACTGGAAGTTATTGAGGACGTAGTGCTCAAATAAAAGAAATAAATCAGATCTAATTGAAGTTCTGTTGGAATGTATATATGAGAGAGAAAAAGAACTATACTAGGCATTTCAAATAATAACAAGACCTCATCATGTTCACGTGACTGTTGACTGTAAATAATTCAGTTACAGAGCATGTGACAATTTAATGAATAATTTGTAATCTGTTCTTCATATCATTATCAGCACTTGTGGTTTATAACATTAGCTGTCAACATCTCAAAAGGAAATATCTACTAAAACAACACCTGGTGTTACAGAACTGAAAATTTTTGCATGCAATACAATTTATAGCATGATTTTTGAGACACATCTCACAAAGCAATGAATTAGCAGTACAACACGTGTGTGTGGTGTGCAAGTCTTACACAATGGAATGAGAATTAAAAACAAATGTAAGTGATTGATACAGAACAATGTCAATATGACTAAATGCTTTCAGTTACCCAGTCACACAATATTTATAGAAATGAGATTTCTTATCATTTAACAGCACCAAGACTTTGCATTTTAAATGTCCAACAGCACAATGTAAACGTATCATCTATCAGTCCTACAAATGCCCTTTTCGTATTGTACCTTACAGTTTTTGCAACTATAAATATACATAAGTAACAAAATGTCCATTTTGCTTTATCACAAATGCACTTTTATTTCTAGCAGAAATTTTACACACTAATCAGTATCTAGTTGGCTGTTTTATTGCACATGCCATGTGCTCTCCTTTGCATATGGATCTTTGTGTGCAAGAACGTATGCATATTGTACGATACCAATTTTTATGGAGGGGGGAAAAATAAACCATTAATCTCAGCCTTACATCTGAACACTGCTACGGTGTTTTCTGTCTTCTCAGAACCTCACAATTACACTTTTTGATGAAATAAAGCATGTAATTTCTTGAAGTTTAATATTAAAAAAATAAAAATTACCACAGAAGTTCCAGCTTTATGGAAAAAATTTCATCATTTAATCTTCTCAAACATGAACTTCACAGCACCAAAACAGCTCTAATTGGAGCAAAAGTCTCCTGCAAATCATTAAGAAAAAACAGTGTCTTATATTAGAAGCTCAGAGTAGTATCTAAATTATAAAAGTAAATAAATAAAATAATGAATTTTAAGTTGAATAGATAAAATTAAAAGAGGAAAGACATAGCAGTTACAGTTTATAGAATCAATAGAAAATTCCAACTAGTAATGATAGATGATAAAGAGGTTTTTAAATGAAAACTAATGAAGAGCAGAAAAATATAATTATTTCCGATTCTATCAAATTGCCAAAAGTCTCTTCACCATGCAATCAAAATAATGTTTCCTTTTTGTTGTTCTATTGAGATAGTTCATCTCAATAGATTACAGATGCCACTACTAACGAAACTCGCTGTTACTCAAATTTTATCGATTATTAAGGGAAAATTGAAGACGCATAATAGTTTGTATAGCTGTCATGTTTTGAAAAGCAATGGGCGACAAGTGAGGGGGGAAAAAAAAAAAAAAAAAAAAAAAAAACATTTCGAACAACCTAGTTTTAGAAAGAAAATCAGTTATAAAAAATAAAAACACATATGGCTTGACTATTTTGGAAAAGCAACACGCCTTGGAAGATGTCACAAGACTGTACAATTCCTTAAATCAGGAGAAAGAATGGTAAGGCAGCTCAAAGAGCTGCATCCAGTTTTAAAAAGAAAAGCCAGGACAAACAACAAAGATAGGGTTGGTTATAAAAATCATAGGTATTATTTCTGTTGTCAACATCTATTTTTATGAATTTAAGGTTTCCTCTTTCCACTGTTCTGTGAATGTGACAGTAAATTTACACTAGCTGCTGATCAATTTTCGTCCACCCATCTACCTACCCAAGCCCCATGTTATAATAAAACACCAATCACTTCAAATATTGATTGACTGTAATGGCAATTGCATGGCAGAACACAATTGCAAAGGAAAGTATCTTTATGGTTAATTGAAAGCTTTATTATGAGAACACAGTTTTGTGATTTGGAATGTGATATAATTTTACATCCAGATCGGCGATCGCGAGAGATAATGTTGGCCACTGTTGCTCATTGTTGAGATGTTGCTTGACCAATAGCGAGGGAGATGCGGCTAAAGCATATGTCACTCATTGCCAACATTATCTCTCGCGACCGCTGACTTAGATGTAAAATTTAACCCGGAATGTTGTTTTCCGCATTTTTCCCAGTTTAGTATGACTCCGACAATGACATCATTGGTCAGATCTTGTTTTAGTCTTAAACACATATGAAAGTTGCTCTCATTATATAGAGCAATTGGTTGTGTTCTAACAAGAAAAATGCGTTGTTGTCTTTCAACATCGCCAAGAACATCTAAGTTTTTCTTAAGACCTGCCCGTAGCATCAAAAGAAGAAGAAGAAAACGGTGATGACAACGACGAATGAATTTCCATTCTTCAGCTTCAAAACTTCTAAAATTGTGTGAAAATTACACGGAAATCAGTCATAAAAGCAAAACCAAAAAACAACAGTTAAAATAATTAATGGGCTTGAGTTTAGAAGCCACTAGTGCTACTATAGGTAAAACTAACATTAATGTGTAGGTAACCCCAGGGGGACGCGCATTTCTCTTTAACAGACAGGTAACTACAGCTGTGATGGTAACTCTTGTTTTGGAAACCCATTTTGTACCTAAAGTTCAGATAACCCACAGATAACTATGATGGGACAGGTAACTACTATTTGGGAAACCGGCCATGAATGTGACGGATGTCACGCAGGAGACAATAATAATCAGAATATTGATTGTTGAAAATTGTATTAAGCTATATATTCTCAAAGTCCAAGCAAAACATGAATGCCATTATTATTTGTTAGTGTTTATTCATTAAAATACAATAATAAGGGAAATCTGTGAGATGTCAGTTGTTAGCTGGCAATAATCATTTCTAGTTCTAACACTACCAACTATACTATAATATTAACTATTGCGAGGTACAAAAAAGTGTTGACCATATATCAAAAACTACACAATTCATTAGCAATATTTTACTTGAAATTCGACACTCCAATCTGCAGTCACAATTTTTGACCCTGTGTATATGCATACCCCTTCTATTTCTCTTTCCATTTTCATAATTGTTATACTTTTACATTTTTTAGGTCTACCTAATGAGATACTTATTAGTTCTACCTCCTTACATAGCATCTTATTCGTGGTTTAGGATTACTTTCTGTGTGTGGGGAAATGGTAAGATTAGAGTTTAAGTTCCTGTGAAAGGGAGGGAGAGTACTTATGAGTGATTTTTGAGTTTCAGTGATTACTGGGCGACTACTCCTGCTTCAGATATTGTCAGTGCATAGTTTGCATGTCTTTATACATTTGTTTCAGCACCACATACTTTGGATTCAACAGTAAATTACAACAGAAAAGCAGTTGCTATTGAGTTACATACCCATACTTCACAGAAGATGAAAGAAGTAATTGTCAGTTAGGTATGCTGCAAGTCTTTCTTAAGATACTGTTGTCCATACGTCCAAAACTAGCAGCAAGTAACAGATAGTTGTCATCGCCAATTGGTGCTTGCCTAGAAAGACAAAGTTCACAATTTTCTGTAGTGTGCACATGCATTTGAAATGGTTAATGTAAAAATATAAACAACAACATATACAAAATGAATGATCTAATAAGTATGAGTATACTTGAAATGGCAAACAAAATGCTTGAAATACCACACAAGAAAAGGAAGTTTGAAAAGCTACATACATGCTTCTACAGTAGAAATGCACTTGGAAGTAGTTGTACAATGGGGGGACAAAAAGATTACCCAGCCAGAATAAGTGCAAGAACAGAGCATTGTGCATGCCCTAGTTCAGAAGTGCGAGTGTTGCCAACTCTAGTGGTCTTTGGAGTTTGAGGATGATGTTTACATCGTCAAATAACAGCATTAGTTAGGGTACATTATATGTCGAGATTCACAGCAGCTCAACTCACATATCATTTATTTTGGAAAACATTATTCGAGCACTTAGAAGCGGTTGAGGTAGATTTTCTACAATGAACCGCTTCTTACATATGTTTCATTGGCCGAGTTGATAGGCTGATGGTTTACAAACACAAGAGGTGTGAGTTCAAGCAGGTATTATTTTTTTTAACATTAATTCACTATGAATTGTGATATTGTAGGCTTTTCTAGATTGCACATTCCATTTTGTAATAGCTTAATTTTTCAACAATGAGACAAATGAAACCCACAGTAAAAGATGTTGAAAATGGATGGATGTATTTGTAATTACTTTGACCACCACATGGTGAATCTATAGCGTAAAGCTAAGATAAATGTATCAGCAGATAGAGAATTATGCCTAAGTCCTTGTGCATGGTTTACGCGGGTCAGTGGTTATGCCTTCTATTATCTGTTACTTCCAGTTTAATATTCGTTCTTCAAATCTGGAAGGACTATTCAACCATAACAACTGCACAATTTTTAGCAAATTAATTTTTAAACTATTACCTGCAAGAGGTCTAAGAATTAAACTGACTCCTGTGGGATTCAAATGCGTGCCCATTGCATTCATAAACCATCAGTTTATCCACTCACCCATTGAAACATACGTGAGAAGTGGTTCGTTGTAGTAAATGTACCGACGTGGCATTCTTATACCTTAACCGATTCTACGAGCTCAAATAAGGTTTTCCAAAAAAAATTATATGCGAGTTAAAGTGCAATGACTCTTGACATACACAGTATTTTAACTATTGTATTGCTTCTATTTGATGATGAAAACAGCAAACTGAAGACACACAGACACTGGAATTGGCAACACTCACGCTTGTGAGCCTGGGCATGCACAGTGCTCTGTTGGACTCTAAATTATTCGAGCTGGGTAATCTTTTTGTCCCCCACTGTACTTTATGCAGAATTTTGTGTCTTTGAAACATAGCCAATAACAGTTTCTTTACCATTGGATCATATTATCAGAGAACTGATGGACTTATCCAAAATGTACACAAATATTAAGTGCAAAACAATCAACAACTTACTTGCTCCCATACTTAGTTTCACGAGCCAAAGATCTTAAATAATTTCGATGTTCTTGTTCCAGTTCATATGCAGCTTCACAGATTTGTGTCAGTGTCTTGAAACATGACTGAACATCTTCAATAACAAAATTTGGCAAGAAACATAGATCACCAGTATATACAGCCTGGCATTCACAGGACTCTGTAACAAAATCAATCTTTGTGTAACAAAAAAGGCAATGTGTGTCAATACTCAGATTTAACGTCTACTAAGCTAGAACACAAATAAAAAGAAAGTTGTATGTGAATTTCAACCATCGATTCTTTTATTTACAGGTTTTGGGCACTTAGTGTCCTTTTTCAGACATTATGTTGTTATTCTAATATGTTTAATAATCTAAACCCGAAAATGAAAGAAAAATTGCAATTGGTTACTGGTTTATTTTATTATTATTATTTTTTTAATTTTGTTAACTAGCTTTCACATATCACAACTAGATGAAATAATCAGGGAGAAATATAGAATCCAAAAGCTTTTAATAGATTTCTGATGAAAAGTCTAGCGTATGAAAACAATACCGAAAACTAGCAAACATGATGCTAACCTGGGTATACATAGTAAGATATAGAGCAGGAAAAGAACATAACACCTAAACTTTTTATAGAAAATCTTTAACCATTCCTGATGAGTCAATTAGGAAAAAAATAGTTTCTATCTGTGCTGAGCCTGCACCCTTTACCTATCTCTTAAGCAATTTTATGAATAAATTTAATGTGTAAAATTTATACAGGTATAAACCCAATTCTGCAGGAAATCTATTACTTCTAATAGAGAATCAGTGTTATCGGAAGGGGAAGTATTCTCACGAAGTTCCGAACAGTTTAGGGGTAGATATTATAGTGACATGCTTTGAACTAACTGGATTTGGGAAGTGACAGAACTGAATTAAAACTAATTTTCCCCAATTATTTAGAAATTAAAAATCTCTTCAAATGCATTGGCATGTATAAATTCCACACAGTATTATTTTTGTCAGCTCTGAAAGCCTTGTATTTCTCAAATCCTGCACCATATTTTTTGAGATACTGGCCTCATTTATACAAATCAATCTTAGGCAGACACCCCAACAAAGCCTCTACTGCCAAAATTTGATGCCAAGTTGGATTACTTCTGATTTTTTGTAGATACCAATGAAGGTTCTGTCAACTAACAGAAGTTACGAGCTTTTATAAGGTCACCTTAAATTATGTATTTAAGTAAAGATGTGCAAAAATTGCACAAGAAAGGGCCAATATTGTGAATAATAAGGATAAACTTACATCAGTACAGTAATCTACAGCAGATAAATCAGCTGAACAGGTAAATGGCACCTTTGGCAAGTTAAACAAACTAGCCATTTCCCTTCAAAATAGTGGTATCAAACAAGAATATTTTTAATAACATCCCATATGTGTTAAATTCAGAGGTTAGGCATCAATATGCACTGAAAAGTAATAAGAATCGTTTTCTTGCAAAGAAGAGTATGGGAGTTGCACATTGTTTTTGAGGATGCCCTTACTTAATAACCCTGTAAATCAGGTACCAAGCACTGTCTTATAAGAGAATTAAATGTGCTTTTATTTTTAAAATCTGTTTAATGTGTTTACAGTTTGACAAATTAATAGCAAACTCAACAGTGTTTTGAAGATATACAAAAAGAAAGTAAATTAAGCACGAAATTACTAGTGATTCTCTCATTCTAAAGATGGCTAATTGTTATCTTAACATGTTAACATTGTTGTCAGAGCCATACAGAACTATGAAGTACTTTTTGGATTTGGCCAACATATTTTAGCTGAAAATTTGAATCGGAAATGTGATCCAGAGACTTTATCCTACATGCACATTCCATTTATCATTCAACTTTATGTGAAAAACCTGAGAGAACAATATGGAATTGTTCCATAAAAAAGTGACTGAAGGATAAAAACCTAAGAATGAAGCAACAATTTCACTAATTTGTCATCAAAACTGAATAGAAAAGTTGGGCAGGTCTGATCTAATAGGAAAACATTGTTGCTTTGCCTCTCAACAAGGAATTTGTTCACAGTGTGCTCCAATATACCACAGTTAACAACATAACTACCTTTATATGTTGAAACAAGTGCTGAGGCAGTGGGGAGAAACCTGCCTGCATTGTTCAGATCTGGGGATTGGCTGTTACACCATGACAATGGTTTTTCACCCACCCTTGTAATTCCATCAGATCCCCTGTGATTTCTTTCTGTTTTGCAGAATGAAAAGAAACCTGGAAGGGAAGTTTTTAGGTTTTAGAAGATAGTGAAAAAAGTCATTGGAGGTCATACACAGCTTAATGTCTGAAGAGTTCAGGTGTATCAAGACCTGTTTGGACAACTGCATGACATCTGTTACACTATCTGCAATACAGTAGAAATCCAATTAATCTGGGCTGGTCCCAATCCAGATAAATGGATGTACCATAAAAAACATGCTATTTCTTAAAAAGATCTATATTTGTGTATATTTACATCTTTAATATTAATGTTGTTTGATTTTGTACATCACTTTGCTCAAATACAGTGTCAGTTCTTGAATATGTTGGTCAATTACTTGTTTTGATACCCTCAATCATTTTCATGTGGGCAATTCTTGAATTTGCTGGGAGTCCCACAAATAGTTCAGTGAGAATGTCAACATCCAAACAATCAGTTTCTTCTCCCACACTTTGTTGAATGGTTTTGTCATCACTGAGAATTTGGAAACTTAAACGAGTTACTTGCCTATTTCCTCTGCATAGTGACCAGAACATCCAGGAATTTTAAAAAGGCTCTCTCTTAAACTGTGAACAACTTCTACCTTCCTTTTCGTGATGCTTGTTTTCATTGTAATACTTGTATTGTACCTCTTCTTCGGTGAAAATGTCTTTCAATTTATTCCAAGCCCTTTTTAATCTTTGACAAATTCTACACTACCACCACTGCATGTACAATAATGCACATACCATATGCATTATTTATCCAAAGATTTTGTCTTTTACTACATTTGCTGTGGACTACAAATCCAAAGGTTGCGGGTTCAATCCCCGGCAGGTCTTAGGATTTTTATCTATCACTTTCCACTTCTTTCACCTCTGGCAGTGTCCCTGATGTGAAAAATATCAAGCAGCACCATGGTTCAGAATCCACGTTAAACTGTAGGTCCCCTTATAACTGGCTGGGTAAGTCAGTTCGGACTGTACAGTGCATTGTATACAGTAATAAAAGTTGTAGTGAAAAAAGCAAAATTGCTTGTTCCACTGGATACTGGGCCACGAAAAGAAAGATGTCATGAATAATAGTTACCGATACTGATATTTAAAAATATTTGAAATCTTAGATTTAGTAGAGTCGGTCATATACTATGCGTGGGTCTTTTGATCTTTTACGCAGAGTGGACAGTGCACAGCGGACGAATGGTGGAGTTGTCAAAGACGTTAAAAATGCAGCAAAGTGGATGGCGAAAAAATGTCACGAAGAAAAACACTCCAGTGAACATTAAAAACAATACTTGTTGAAATATCAAATGAATTTTATAGAGTTACGAAAAACGCAAAAGGACAATAAGTCGAGCTAAGTGTTTCACGAGACGTTTCATGTATATGGATGTGATTATTGTGAACATTTTGTTTTTTATGGTGTTGAAAATAAGAGTTTGTTTTCAAATGCAACAGTCTGTTTTCATCTCTTTATTTTAAAATATGCTATATAATAAATGAAATTGTTACAAGAAGATCACTTATCCTGCTGAAGATTGGAGTATATCAAAGCCTGTGATGCCAAAAATATTTATTACGCGGTTACAAGATTATTAAAGAAGATTTTAAACGGTGACGAAATCACAAAGTTACGTTTACTTTTAAAGCTGTGGGCAAATAGAAAATTGCTTTATACATCCCAGCTCACAAAATTCATTACATCCAATTTGGAGGGTAATCGATTTATGTCCAGCCAAAGCAGTAAAGAAACCCTCCACAGTGTAACAAAACCAACAATTTTAGTAACACAGTACTAATTTCTGTTTTCTCAAAGCGATCTGAATAACTGGTGACCTGGCTAATTGGAGTTCTACTGTATTTAGGTTTTCAAATTTTTATATAAAACACAAATTTTGCAATGGCATATTCCAGTTACTCTGATGTAACCCCAATAAGGTACTAACTTATAAACTTAATTGGTAGTTTGAATGACTGTATACTACAATAGTACAAAAAATATTATTTGGCCTGCAATGGTACAAAGAAAAATTGAAATACACACCTTTCAGACTTTCCACTTTAGACATATGTGAAATAAATAAAGAATGAATTCTCTGTAATTCTCGGTCAGGATCCAAATTCATCTGAAGACCTGCTTCTGAACCTGGTGAGACATCCTTGCAACCTGGTTCAAATTCATTTGATGACCTACAGCTAGATAGAGCAAAAATATAAATAAATTAGTGAAGCACATCCTATAGAAATATTTTATTGTTGACGATAAGTCTTGTTTGGTATCATTTCAACCATAAGAAAGACTGTAAAAGTTACAGATTATAAGAAAGGTATATCAGAAACTTTTTTCTTAACTAAGATTTGGAAGAGACTCCTGCCAACAACGTCTTAGTCCAACTGCTGCTCCGATAAAACCATATATTTAAAAATACACAAAACTCTGCCTCACGCGATGAAACTTAAGTAGACATGTGCACTCATTTGCTAATAAAAGAAATATATATGGATGGCAACAGGAGGCCTACAAGAGGGGATAAAGGGGGAATTGACAAGAGGGAGGTAAATGTACGTGCTGTCAGCATAGGGAATGCACATTTTAACATTGAACGTGTGAGTCCACCATGCTGATAAATCCTTACAAAGTGGCTTGTGCACATGGAAAGTGAACCTCAATGTTTATACACAGCACACTCCAGCATCAGTTGTTCCCTACATCTGTCTCCCAAATCCTCCTGTCTTCCAAGTTGACAGGTGTAAAATTCCCATGTTTCCTTCCTTTCCCATATGCTATTCAAGTTGTCTGTAGCACACACAAATGAAAACTTCAGTGTCCACTGAATGTGTTAAAGATGCAGAGGCTTATTAAAATTGCATTACAAATAAGGACCTCCGTGAACCTGGCACCCGACTTAAAAAAATTGTTTTTTACTTCATCCTATCTTAAAGAGCTTCGTTTGTAGTGGATTGTAGTGCAAAAATTTTCGTTTGTAGTTTTTCGGAAAAAAAGTTATAGGTTACTCAAAAAATAGCCAGCACCCCACATTTAAGAAATTAAATTCTAATGGATGATATGGGTAGGGCATCGTTTGTAGTGGTTTGTAGTGAACGAATTTTCGTTTGTAGTAACTTGTATATCCCACAAAACGTGTTCAAAATGGAAGGCGCGAGGCCCATACTGCTGTGCACTGAACCCACTAGCAGCACCCCACTTTCGAGAAATTTAATTCTAATGGATGATATGTGTAGGAAATACTGTGTAGAGGTTTGTAGTGAACGAATTTTCGTTTGTAGTAACTTGTATATCCCACAAAACGTGTTCAAAATGGAAGGCGCGAGGCCCATACTGCTGTGCACGGCACCCACTGGCAGCACCCCACTTTCAAGAAATTTAATTCTAATGGATGATATGTGTAGGAAATAGTGTGTAGAGGTTTGTAGTGAACGAATTTTCGTTTGTAGTAACTTGTATATCCCACAAAACGTGTTCATAATGGAAGGCGCGAGGCCCATACTGCTGTGCACTGAACCCACTAGCAGCACCCCACCTTCGAGAAATTTAATTCTAATGGATGATATGTGTAGGAAATAGTGTGTAGAGGTTTGTAGTGAACGAATTTTCGTTTGTAGTAACTTGTATATCCCACAAAACGTGTTCAAAATGGAAGGCGCGAGGCCCATACTGCTGTGCACTGAACCCACTAGCAGCACCCCACTTTCGAGAAATTTAATTCTAATGGATGATATGTGTAGGAAATAGTGTGTAGAGGTTTGTAGTGAACGAATTTTCGTTTGTAGTAACTTGTATATCCCACAAAACGTGTTCAAAATGGAAGGCGCGAGGCCCATACTGCTGTGCACTGAACCCACTAGCAGCACCCCACTTTCGAGAAATTTAATTCTAATGGATGATATGTGTAGGAAATAGTGTGT
Organism: Locusta migratoria; assembly: GCA_026315105.1. NCBI lineage: Eukaryota > Metazoa > Arthropoda > Insecta > Orthoptera > Acrididae > Locusta > Locusta migratoria. Next base: position 287,290,463 of record CM048745.1, on the reverse strand, counting down.
AGAGGTTTGTAGTGAACGAATTTTCGTTTGTAGTAACTAGTATATCCCACAAAACGTGTTCAAAATGGAAGGCGCGAGGCCCATACTGCTGTGCACGGCACCCACTGGCAGCACCCCACTTTCAAGAAATTTAATTCTAATGGATGATATGTGTAGGAAATAGTGTGTAGAGGTTTGTAGTGAACGAATTTTCGTTTGTAGTAACTTGTATATCCCACAAAACGTGTTCAAAATGGAAGGCGCGAGGCCCATACTGCTGTGCACTGAACCCACTAGCAGCACCCCACTTTCGAGAAATTTAATTCTAATGGATGATATGTGTAGGAAATAGTGTGTAGAGGTTTGTAGTGAACGAATTTTCGTTTGTAGTAACTTGTATATCCCACAAAACGTGTTCAAAATGGAAGGCGCGAGGCCCATACTGCTGTGCACTGAACCCACTAGCAGCACCCCACTTTCGAGAAATTTAATTCTAATGGATGATATGTGTAGGAAATGAACTGTAGAGGTTTGTAGTGAACGAATTTTCGTTTGTAGTAACTTGTATATCCCACAAAACGTGTTCAAAATGGAAGGCGCGAGGCCCATACTGCTGTGCTCTGCACCCACTGGCAGCACCCCACTTTCATGAAATTTAATTCTAATGGATGATATGTGTAGGAAATAGTGTGTAGAGGTTTGTAGTGAACGAATTTTCGTTTGTAGTAACTTGTATATCCCACAAAACGTGTTCAAAATGGAAGGCGCGAGGCCCATACTGCTGTGCACGGCATCCACTGGCAGCACCCCACTTTCAAGAAATTTATTTCTAATGGATGATATGTGTAGGAAATAGTGTGTAGAGGTTTGTAGTGAACGAATTTTCGTTTGTAGTAACTTGTATATCCCACAAAACGTGTTCAAAATGGAAGGCGCGAGGCCCATACTGCTGTGCACTGAACCCACTAGCAGCACCCCACTTTCGAGAAATTTAATTCTAATGGATGATATGTGTAGGAAATAGTGTGTAGAGGTTTGTAGTGAACGAATTTTCGTTTGTAGTAACTAGTATATCCCACAAAACGTGTTCAAAATGGAAGGCGCGAGGCCCATACTGCTGTGCACGGCACCCACTGGCAGCACCCCACTTTCAAGAAATTTATTTCTAATGGATGATATGTGTAGGAAATAGTGTGTAGAGGTTTGTAGTGAACGAATTTTCGTTTGTAGTAACTTGGATATTCCACAAAACGTGTTCAAAATGGAAGGCGCGAGGCCCATACTGCTGTCCACGGCACCCACTGGCAGCACCCCACTTTCAAGAAATTTAATTCTAAGGGATGATATGTGTAGGAAATAGTGTGTAGAGGTTTGTAGTGAACGAATTTTCGTTTGTAGTAACTTGTATATCCCACAAAACGTGTTCAAAATGGAAGGCGCGAGGCCCATACTGCTGTCCACGGCACCCACTGGCAGCACCCCACTTTCAAGAAATTTATTTCTAATGGATGATATGTGTAGGAAATAGTGTGTAGAGGTTTGTAGTGAACGAATTTTCGTTTGTAGTAACTTGGATATCCCACAAAACGTGTTCAAAATGGAAGGCGCGAGGCCCATACTGCTGTCCACGGCACCCACTGGCAGCACCCCACTTTCAAGAAATTTATTTCTAATGGATGATATGTGTAGGAAATAGTGTGTAGAGGTTTGTAGTGAACGAATTTTCGTTTGTAGTAACTTGTATATCCCACAAAACGTGTTCAAAATGGAAGGCGCGAGGCCCATACTGCTGTGCACGGCATCCACTGGCAGCACCCCACTTTCAAGAAATTTATTTCTAATGGATGATATGTGTAGGAAATAGTGTGTAGAGGTTTGTAGTGAACGAATTTTCGTTTGTAGTAACTTGTATATCCCACAAAACGTGTTCAAAATGGAAGGCGCGAGGCCCATACTGCTGTGCACGGCACCCACTGGCAGCACCCCACTTTCAAGAAATTTAATTCTAATGGATGATATGTGTAGGAAATAGTGTGTAGAGGTTTGTAGTGAACGAATTTTCGTTTGTAGTAACTTGTATATCCCACAAAACGTGTTCAAAATGGAAGGCGCGAGGCCCATACTGCTGTGCACTGAACCCACTAGCAGCACCCCACTTTCGAGAAATTTAATTCTAATGGATGATATGTGTAGGAAATAGTGTGTAGAGGTTTGTAGTGAACGAATTTTCGTTTGTAGTAACTTGTATATCCCACAAAACGTGTTCAAAATGGAAGGCGCGAGGCCCATACTGCTGTGCACTGAACCCACTAGCAGCACCCCACTTTCGAGAAATTTAATTCTAATGGATGATATGTGTAGGAAATAGTGTGTAGAGGTTTGTAGTGAACGAATTTTCGTTTGTAGTAACTAGTATATCCCACAAAACGTGTTCAAAATGGAAGGCGCGAGGCCCATACTGCTGTGCACGGCACCCACTGGCAGCACCCCACTTTCAAGAAATTTAATTCTAATGGATGATATGTGTAGGAAATAGTGTGTAGAGGTTTGTAGTGAACGAATTTTCGTTTGTAGTAACTTGTATATCCCACAAAACGTGTTCAAAATGGAAGGCGCGAGGCCCATACTGCTGTGCACTGAACCCACTAGCAGCACCCCACTTTCGAGAAATTTAATTCTAATGGATGATATGTGTAGGAAATAGTGTGTAGAGGTTTGTAGTGAACGAGTTTTTGTTTGTAGTAACTTGTATATCCCACAAAACATGTTCAAAATGGAAGGCGCGAGGCCCATACTGCTGTGCACTGAACCCACTAGCAGCACCCCACTTTCGAGAAATTTAATTCTAATGGATGATATGTGTAGGAAATAGTGTGTAGAGGTTTGTAGTGAACGAATTTTCGTTTGTAGTAACTTGTATATCCCACAAAACGTGTTCAAAATGGAAGGCGCGAGGCCCATACTGCTGTGCACTGAACCCACTAGCAGCACCCCACTTTCGAAAAATTTAATTCTAATGGATGATATGTGTAGGAAATAGTGTGTAGAGGTTTGTAGTGAACGAATTTTCGTTTGTAGTAACTAGTATATCCCACAAAACGTGTTCAAAATGGAAGGCGCGAGGCCCATACTGCTGTGCACGGCACCCACTGGCAGCACCCCACTTTCAAGAAATTTAATTCTAATGGATGATATGTGTAGGAAATAGTGTGTAGAGGTTTGTAGTGAACGAATTTTCGTTTGTAGTAACTTGTATATCCCACAAAACGTGTTCAAAATGGAAGGCGCGAGGCCCATACTGCTGTCCACGGCACCCACTGGCAGCACCCCACTTTCAAGAAATTTATTTCTAATGGATGATATGTGTAGGAAATAGTGTGTAGAGGTTTGTAGTGAACGAATTTTCGTTTGTAGTAACTTGGATATTCCACAAAACGTGTTCAAAATGGAAGGCGCGAGGCCCATACTGCTGTCCACGGCACCCACTGGCAGCACCCCACTTTCAAGAAATTTAATTCTAAGGGATGATATGTGTAGGAAATAGTGTATAGAGGTTTGTAGTGAACGAATTTTCGTTTGTAGTAACTTGTATATCCCACAAAACGTGTTCAAAATGGAAGGCGCAAGGCCCATACTGCTGTGCATTGCACCCACTAGCAGCACCCCACTTTCGAGAAATTTAATTCTAATGGATGATATGTGTAGGAAATAGTGTGTAGAGTTTTGTAGTGAACGAATTTTCGTTTGTAGTAACTTGTATATCCCACAAAACGTGTTCAAAATGGAAGGCGCGAGGCCCATACTGCTATGCACTGAACCCACTAGCAGCACCCCACTTTCGAGAAATTTAATTCTAATGGATGATATGTGTAGGAAATAGTGTGTAGAGGTTTGTAGTGAACGAATTTTCGTTTGTAGTAACTTGTATATCCCACAAAACGTGTTCAAAATGGAAGGCGCGAGGCCCATACTGCTGTGCTCTGCACCCACTGGCAGCACCCCACTTTCATGAAATTTAATTCTAATGGATGATATGTGTAGGAAATAGTGTGTAGAGGTTTGTAGTGAACGAATTTTCGTTTGTAGTAACTTGTATATCCCACAAAACGTGTTCAAAATGGAAGGCGCGAAGCCCATACTGCTGTGCACGGCACCCACTGGCAGCACCCCACTTTGAAGAAATTTATTTCTAATGGATGATATGTGTAGGAAATAGTGTGTAGAGGTTTGTAGTGAACGAATTTTCATTTGTAGTAACTTGGATATTCTACAAAACGTGTTCAAAATGGAAGGCGCGAGGCCCATACTGCTGTCCACGGCACCCACTGGCAGCACCCCACTTTCAAGAAATTTAATTCTAAGGGATGATATGTGTAGGAAATAGTGTGTAGAGGTTTGTAGTGAACGAATTTTCGTTTGTAGTAACTTGTATATCCCACAAAACGTGTTCAAAATGGAAGGCGCGAGGCCCATACTGCTGTGCACGGCACCCACTGGCTGCACCCCACATTCAAGAAATTTATTTCTAATGGATGATATGTGTAGGAAATAGTGTGTAGAGGTTTGAAGTGAACGAATTTTCGTTTGTAGTAACTTGTATATCCCACAAAACGTGTTCAAAATGGAAGGCGCAAGGCCCATACTGCTGTGCATTGCACCCACTAGCAGCACCCCACTTTCGAGAAATTTAATTCTTATGGATGATATGTGTAGGAAATAGTGTGTAGACGTTTGTAGTGAACGAATTTTCGTTTGTAGTAACTTGCATATCCCACAAAACCTGTTCAAAATGGAAGGCGCGAGGCCCATACTACTGTGCACGGTACCCACTGGCAGCACCCCACATTCAAGACATTTATTTCTAATGGATGATATGTGTAGGAAATAGTGTGTAGAGGTTTGTAGTGAACGAATTTTCGTTTGTAGTAACTTGTATATCCCACAAAACGTGTTCAAAATGGAAGGCGCGAGGCCCATACTTCTGTGCACGGCACCCACTGGTAGCACCCCACTTTCAAGAAATTTAATTCTAATGGATGATATGTGTAGGAAATGAACTGTAGAGGTTTGTAGTGAACGAATTTTCGTTTGTAGTAACTTGTATATCCCACAAAACGTGTTCAAAATGGAAGGCGCGAGGCCCATACTGCTGTGCTCTGCACCCACTGGCAGCACCCCACTTTCATGAAATTTAATTCTAATGGATGATATGTGTAGGAAATAGTGTGTAGAGGTTTGTAGTGAACGAATTTTCGTTTGTAGTAACTTGTATATCCCACAAAACGTGTTCAAAATGGAAGGCGCGAAGCCCATACTGCTGTGCACGGCACCCACTGGCAGCACCCCACTTTGAAGAAATTTATTTCTAATGGATGATATGTGTAGGAAATAGTGTGTAGAGGTTTGTAGTGAACGAATTTTCATTTGTAGTAACTTGGATATTCTACAAAACGTGTTCAAAATGGAAGGCGCGAGGCCCATACTGCTGTCCACGGCACCCACTGGCAGCACCCCACTTTCAAGAAATTTAATTCTAAGGGATGATATGTGTAGGAAATAGTGTGTAGAGGTTTGTAGTGAACGAATTTTCGTTTGTAGTAACTTGTATATCCCACAAAACGTGTTCAAAATGGAAGGCGCGAGGCCCATACTGCTGTGCACGGCACCCACTGGCTGCACCCCACATTCAAGAAATTTATTTCTAATGGATGATATGTGTAGGAAATAGTGTGTAGAGGTTTGTAGTGAACGAATTTTCGTTTGTAGTAACTTGTATATCCCACAAAACGTGTTCAAAATGGAAGGCGCAAGGCCCATACTGCTGTGCATTGCACCCACTAGCAGCACCCCACTTTCGAGAAATTTAATTCTAATGGATGATATGTGTAGGAAATAGTGTGTAGACGTTTGTAGTGAACGAATTTTCGTTTGTAGTAACTTGCATATCCCACAAAACCTGTTCAAAATGGAAGGCGCGAGGCCCATACTTCTGTGCACGGCACCCACTGGTAGCACCCCACTTTCAAGAAATTTAATTCTAATGGATGATATGTGTAGGAAATGAACTGTAGAGGTTTGTAGTGAACGAATTTTCGTTTGTAGTAACTTGGATATCCCACAAAACGTGTTCAAAATGGAAGGCGCGAGGCCCATACTGCTGTGCACGGCACCCACTGGCAGCACCCCACTTTCGAGAAATTTAATTCTAAGGGATGATATGGTTGGAAATAGTACGTAGAGGTTTGTAGCGAACGAATTTTCATTTTAGTGACTTGTCGTACCCACAGAACTGCATTAAGCAAGAGAAAAGCATGGGTAGCTCTGAGAGGTAAAAGCCTCAGAAAATTATATCGGCCGTAGAACAGGGCCTTAATCCCTGTATATCGCAGGAGATACTAAACGCAACTGGTGAAAGGAGAAAATGTAAAAATGTAGCAAATTGTTGCACGTAAAAAGGAGTATAGTCGGTGGAGATATGACAATGACAAGAATTGCATATTGGCTAAGCTTGAGTCGCTAGATGACAAATACAACTTCGTAGAAGAATGTATAAGTAGGTGAAAGTTAGATGTTGCCTAGAGGAAGGTAAGAGACATTTCGAGACAAGAAAAGGAGCTGCATGAATATCAAGACCTCAGATAGAAATCCAGTACTAAACAAAGAGGGGAAATCTGAAATGCGACAGGAATATGTAGAGGACCTATACAAAGGAAGTAAACTTGAAAGTAGAATTCTAGAAACTGAAGATAAAGTAGAGGAAGATAAGAGTTATGATGCTGAAAGAAGAATTTGACAGAGTACTGAAAGATCTAAAAAAAAAGGCTTCTGATAATCCCTATCAATTGCTGATATCGTTAGGAGAGCCAGTAACACAGAAATTGTTCCACTTAGTAATCAAGATGTATGAGACCGTGGAAATGCCCTCACCCTTCGAGAAGAATATCGTAATTCCAATACCAAAGAAAGCAAGTTCAGCCAATTACAGATCTATCAGGTTAACAAGTCATTGCTGCAAAATACTAACACGAATTATTTGCAGACGAATGGAAATTGGTTGAATCCGACCTTGGGGAACATCTGTTTGGATTTAGGAGAAATGTAGGAGCACCGGAGGCAATACTTACATTATGACTTACCTTAGAAGGTAGGTTAAGTGAAGGCAAACCTACGTTTATAGCATTTGTAAATCTGTAGAATGCTTTTGACGATATTAACTGGAATACACTCTTTCAGATTCTTAAGGTAACAGGGGCAAAATACAGGGAGCGAAATCCAGACTGCAGTCAAAGTTGAAGTGCATGAAAGGAATGTAGTTTTTGGGAAGGGAGTAAGACAGATTTTTAGCCCTTCCCCAATGTACATTGAGGAAGCTGTTTAGGAATGCTAGGTGAAATTTGGAGAAGAAATTAAAATTCAGGGACAAGACATAAAAACTTTACGTTTGCCGATGACACTAATTCTGTCAGAGACAGGAAAGAACGAGAAAGAGCAGTTGAACGGAATGGACACTATTTTGAAAGGAGGGTATAAGATGAACATTAAGAAGAGTAAAGCACGGATAATGGAATTGTAGTGTTAGAAAAACAGACGATGCTGAAAGAATTACATTAGGTAATGAGACAATAAGATTAGTAGATGAGTTTTCTTATTTGGGTAGCAAAATAATGTCAGATGGCCAAAGTAAGGGAAATATAAAATTCAAAATGGCTGTGGGAAGAAAAGAGTTTCTTGACATCCAGTAGTAATATAAATGTTACTAAATTTCTAAAAGCATTTGTCTGGAGTATAGCATTGTATGAGAGTGATACTTGGAGGACAAGGAGCTCAGACAAAAAGTTGATAGAACCTTTCGAAATGTGGTGCTACAGACGAATGATGAGAATTAGATGGGTACATCATGTAACTAATATGGTGCATAAGAGCATTGGGAAGAAAAGAAGTTTCTGGCATGTCCTAAGAGAAGGGAGCGGTTGGTGGGATACATTCTGAGACATCTACAAATCTTAAACATTAGCATTAGAAGGACGTATGGGGTATAAATCATAGAGAGATACCGAAGGACGAATACAGTAAGCAGACTGAAAAGGATGTAGGTTGCCGTTCGTATTCTCAGATGAAGGGGCTTTCGACAGTGTAACGTGGAGAGCTGCATGAAGCCAATCCATGAACTGAATGTTCGAATGTTTGTTAAGCTTAAGGGACTTAACTACGGGGTCATCAGTCCCTAAACTTACAAACTACTTATGAACTACCTACAACTAAGGACGGCACAAATATCCATGCCCGAGGGGGGATTCGAACCTCCGACCGTAGTGGCCGTGCAGACTGTGACTGAAGCGCCTCAGTCCTCTCGGCCACCGCGGCCTGCCCGTGAACTGAAGACCACAGCAGCAACAACAATGAGAACTTGAGGTATATTTGGTCATTCTTCCAGGAACGCAATAACTAGGTCTGCAGCCGTTGTGGGAGGTGCTGGTCTTACTGCAACCCATCTGCCAAGTAATCCCAGACATGTCTATTCCTGTTCAAGTCAGGTGAAAAGCCGGCCCTCCATTCGTTCAATTACCTCAGCTTCAAAGATGTTGTCCACCAGTACAACTCTGTGGAGATGAGCATTATCGTCCACCACACCAGAAGGAACCCATATCCTATGGCACCAGTATAGGGCAGAACATAGATCGATGGATCTTGCCTCTGTGCGTTTGAACAGTCAAAGCGCCATTCTGAACGACAGAGGTCCGATGTCCGCCAATACTGACTCCTGTCCACACCATTCGTCCACCACCATAATATGGTGATGTTTCGTATACATAAGCAAGATTGTTGCAAGTTCCACGTTCTCTTCAGATGAGGGAACGACGATTGTCCGGCGGAAAACATCTTGACTCATATGTGAAATGAACACTGCTCCATTTTTACGGTTCCAATTCCGATGTTCCTCCGCCCAGTTTCTGCCGGGTTCCTGGTTTGAATGGGACACGCACCATAGGCCTCTGTGTGTAGAAGCCACATTCTCGAAGGCGATTTCCGTACTGTGTGTTGATATTGAGCGTCCTGTGGTTTTTGGAGGGTGCGTTGCAACTGAGTTGCATTGAGCCTCCTGTCTCGACGGGCTGTTTGTTAACTGGAGATAATGTTCCTCTCTAGCTGATGTTACCCGTGGACGACCTTGGCCTTGCCTTTTTTTAGTGGGTCTTGTCTGAAATCGCGTCCAGGTCATGGAAACTACACTTTGGGACATTGCAATAGTTGCAGCTGAGGCTGTTTCGCTTCGAAATTTAGCGACAAAATTGCTACTTTGGTCACCCTGGACGTATGCACGTAGCCGAGTAGAAAATGACAATGTTTCCGTCACCAAATTATTTTCGCCTGTTACCGGTACATAAAAGAAAGCCCACCCTTGGCTCGCATTCACGCATTACATATGTTTCTTAACGTTTCAGATATTTCCTTTTTGAATACTTTGAAATTATTCATAAAAGTAGACTTCTGAACTTCTTGAAGAAGGAAAGACATGTTCCTGGCACTTTAAAAATAGAATAAGAAATGGGATCCAGAAATTCTTTGTTGCAAACAGGTCTTTAAATAATCCCGCCAGATGGCTTTCGAAATCCCGCGGTTTTACAATAAAAAGCTCTAAATTTTTAATTCAGTTTTTGTAATAATAGTAATATGAAAAAGAGTAATTTCCTAGTTGATGCGGGTACAACGCTGACTGTGCAGCTGCTCATCTGAGTTCCTCAGTAGTGACGTCACTAACAAAGCTATCGCGTACAGTAATGCACAGAAATGAGTATTTTTGATAGTGAAAGCTTTGGAAAATGGTACATATATACTGTTTTACCTTACTGTGCCGTTTAACCGAAGTTACGTCCAGAGACCTGAAAGTCCTGGCATAGCGATACAGATTTCCGAAAGCTTGCCATAGCGAAAATACTTCCCAGTCGCCGGGTGTACTACTGGTGAACGAAGATACCAAGGCAAGAAAAGTATTTATTTAAAATTGTTTTCTCCAGAACCTCGAGCTGGAGTCTTTAATTTGCATTTCGCTTAGCCACTTATTCCGAAAATATTGCTAATATTGAGGTGCCCTATCTTAAAATGTTATAAATAAAGAGCACAATGGTATTGTAAATACCGTATCGCACTACATATTGTAATATTTAACATTGTCGCGTAACACGTCTTTCTGAGAGTAACACCCTGTAAAGAAGTAAAATAAATGTTAACTAGCGGAACCCCCGCTGCTTCGCATGCGTAGGCTGGTTGGTCTGCACCAGTTGTTTCTTTTTAATCCTGATGAAGAATCCATATCTTAAGTTTCGTAGTTATAGCTTGAAATTTGAGTTAACAGCACCATATTTTTGAAAATCAATTTTTGCATCTCGTATTTCACCCCCTTATTGGTCGAATTTTCAACAATACCGAAACACGTGTCATTTAAATTTGAACCCCGAATCCAAATCCGAAAATTTGTAGTTCTAACTTCAAAATTGCCTAAATAGCAACAGATTTTCGAAAAACACCCCCTCTCCAATTTAATCCCCTTGATGGTTGAATTTTGAAAAATACCTAAACACGTATTTTTTAAATCATAACGAACAATACAAATACCAGTTTTTGCAGCTATAGCTTCAAAATTGTCTTGACAACAAAGCGTTTTCGAAAAGAATTTTTGATCCCCTCTTTTACCCCCTTAGTTTTTGAATTTCCAAAAATACCGAAACTCGTGTCTTTTTAATCTTGATCAAGAGTCCATATCCTAACTTTCGTAGTGATAGCTTGAAATTTGAGTTAACAGCAACATATTTCAGAAAATCAATTTTTTGCGTCACCTACTTTACCCCCTTATTTGTCGAATTTCAAAAAAAAGCCGAAACACGTGTCTTTTAAATTCGAACCCTGAATTAAAATCCAAAATTTTGTAGTTCTATCTTCAAAATTGCCTAAATAGTTATGTATTTTCAAAAACCTTTCATCCCCTATTTCACCCCCTTACGGACGGAATATTAAAAAATCGCTTCTTAAATGACGCCTACAGAATAAGATCAACACCCTCCACAAATTTCAAGTTTCTATCTTCAGTGGTTTGGGCTGGGCGATGATGAGTCAGTCAGTCAGACAATCGGGACACTTCCTTTTATATATAGAGATTTCTAATAAAACACAGTCTTGGTTGCAAAATTCAAATGTTCAAATGTTTGTAAAGCTTACAAACTACTTATGAACTAACTAATACTAAGGACGGCACAAATATCCATGCCCGAGGGGGGATTCGAACCCCCGACCGTAGTGGCCGTGCAGACCGTGACTGGAGCGCCTCAGTCCCCTCGGCCACCGCGGCCGGCTCTTGGTTGCAACGAATTATTTTTAAACGCTTTTCGCCTTTTCGAGATACCATCAGAATCTGGAAATTTTGTTTGGGGATACTTTACAGTCTTATGTACAGCGATAGTACGAAAACAGATTATTACTGACGTTGTAATAATGCTTTACATCGCGCCAAAGCCTAGCAGCGACAGTATTTGGTTATGGGCATCCGTGAAATTCAAATGTTTAACTATGTTTGTCATCAGTCCCTACACTTAAAAACCATTATACTGACTTAAAGTAACTTATGCTAAGAACAACGACAAACACGCATGTTCGAGGGAGGACTAAGCTCCGACAACGGGCAGCCGTGAAAATCCGATATAAACAGCAAAATAGAAGACAGCTTAATCACGTAAAATATTAGACAGCTGCAAGTGTTCAATTTTTACGGTCTGAATAAAAACATACCAAGATTACGTTTTATTATTGTCCGATTGCTGGAATCGGCCAGTACTAAATTTACGAAAATACATTAAGGATGAAACATGATGTCATTTAAGAAACATTAATTGAACGTGGAGGAACAAAGAATACAGTCTATTACTCTCATCAACAATTCTGTGTGTTCACAAGATACTGATATTCAACAGATGAACAAAATTCCGAATCGTATAATGTTCACTCCAATAGATAAGATTTTAACTAAATATTTCCAAACTACTCAAAATGATTCTGTGGCTACCAATATTTATAGCCCGTTCTCCATGAACTATAAACTTCCATATAAACCACTATCAAACATCTATATCTATTTAGAAAATTAATTATAAACAAAATCTTTAATACGAAGAACGTGTCGGCCCACTTCTAGATTCCCTAGCCAGTGAAGGAGGCAAGCTACCCTATACTAGAGGCCTGCGCGGATAAGAAAAGTGTTATCCGCACCACATCCGCAAGACACATATCCGCATCCGCGGCACTTTATCCGCATCCGCAGACATTAAAGTTTTGAATGGGTAACAGTAACAGATGGCAGTATTTAAAACCATGATATAATTATTGTTAGAGTGTCATTTCTGTGACAACTATTTCTGACTTCTCGAATCATGGTAACTGTTCCATACCTACTCCAAAACAGGCTATTCCAAACAAGAGCCGCGGCGGAGCGGCCGAGCGTATTGAGGGGTTACGCTCCGCTGTGCGAGGCCGTCCCCCGTTGGGGGTTCGAATACCCCCTTGGGCATGGATGCTTCTGCTCTCATTAGTATCAGTTAGTTGATAAGTAGTTTGTAAGTTTAGGGACTGATGACCCCACAGTTAAGTCCAATACGCTTAGCAAACATTTGAACATTTGAATTCCAAACAGGAAAACATTGGCGCTCCGGACACACACAGTAGCGCTTCGGAGCCCGTGTGGCCGGAGCACTACGTCAGGCATTTTCATAAATTTCAGTGGTTAAGACTGATCGGCATAGAGGAGATTTTACTGTGTTTGCCGCGCGGGAGTAGCCGAATGGTCTGGAGGGTCACGTTGCGGATTGCGAGGCCTTCCGCGCCGGAGGTTCGAATCCTCCCTCGGGCATGGATGTGTGTGCTGTTCTTAGGTTAGTTTACCTTAATGTAAGTAGTAACCAAGCAATTGAGTCCGATAGATTTACAAACATTTGAATATTTACTGTGTTTACATTTAAAAAGAAAGAAACGGTTCTTTCGGAGTTTTACAAAAGGGACACTTGTTTTTCCCCATATTAACACACTAGAGGATATGTGACACAACGCAAAGCATGTCATTTCAAGTGTTAAAACTGCCGTCTACTTGTAACTGGTAACTGTCAGCAAAAAGAGACTAACAGCTGCAACTACGTCCAGCCTATACAACTAACATTGTGTATCTTCCTAAATATGTTTCTTTGACCGTACACCATATCTGATTATGAAAGTTGCAATAAGATGCTATTGTCAATCTTTACTACCTATGTCACCGTTTCTCTAACACAGAAACGTTAAGGTTTGTATGTTTATGCGCGGCTGTACAGTTCATTCGGTTGCGATGAAACTTTGCCAACATATTGCTTGCACTTTCGTGACGGTTATTGGCATATTTAAATGACTATAAAAGACATAGTGCATCAAATATGCCACCACATCTATAGGAAACTGCCCCTCACGAGAAACCCAGATCCACACGCAACTTAGAACGGTAAAATGCCTTTGTTGACAAGATGCATAACTTTTTCGGTCGCGGTTGTCTTCATATTTGGCGGAACTTCAGGAACTTTTGCATCTGTCATGGGATTTTAATAACTAATTACGCTTCTTTGTCCTGTCTAACACGAATGTTACACGTAATTTGAAGTTCTACTATTGTGCCCAGTGTAAGAATATACTTTTTTACACGCAAAACAAGCTACTTTGTCGTTGATCTTTCCCATGCCATCAAATAAGTATCCAATTTCTTTTTCCAACTTCACGATTTCAATTTGTTTTACTTGAGTAATGCCGAATCACCTCTTTTCACTTTACTCGATATAATATCCATTGATATGTTAATTTTAAGAAAGAACTGTCACGGTATTCCTTGCAATATACGTTGTCACTCGGTCACTACAAAGCACTAACTGAAGGTACGGAAAATTTGGCATGGCATCTATAGTAGGCAGTGGGCCGGTTTGCCAACCAGAAAGCACTTGGCAGACCCCAGGTAAGACACGGTCACGGAAACGGATAAGGCGCAGGTCCCTCGGGTACAGCTACTACCGCTGTGGCACAGAGTAACATATTTGTCTGTGGCTGTGGCCAGGAGATGAGGACAACAGACTTCCGCTCTACCTGAGCCCTGCATGGATTCCGAGAATATCCACTAACATTTCGACAGACGTACTGGGCAGAACCTCGCTCTTTATCCCCAGATAACACGAAAATATCTGCGATGCTCACAATTTGAAACGAAACAGTAAAAAATACTGTAGATATCCGCATCCGCCCAGACGTCTACCTATATCCTCCACACAGACTGCATGCTTTCGCATGCACACTCTATAACTGGCAGAAGAGTCCAGCGCGACTTCTCTATCGAGGAAGAAAAGAATAAAAGCCGGACAGTCAAAAAGACCTATACACACAAATACGTTCACTCCAAAAATTACATACGATACCAACACAACCCAAACATTACACTTAATTTCTTCAAAACGGGAAGCAGGCTATTTCTGAGTGTAAGATTATTTCATATGTAACAAAATTAAACACATTCAATCAAACACAATCGAAACGTAATTATTCAAGCGAGTAAAAAAAAAAAAAAAAAAAAAAAAAAAATATCTTCCGCAAGTGTAGGTACCCAGCAGCACGCTGATCATGAAGTTCGTGTAATGTGGGTTATACAAGTTACTACAAACGAAAATTCGTTCACTACAAACCTCTACACACTATTTACTACACATATCATCCATTAGACATAAATGTCTTGAATGTGGGGTGCTGCCAGTGGGTGCCGTGCACAGCAGTATGGGCCTCGCGCCTTCCATTTTGAACACGTTTTGTGGGATATACAAGTTACTACAAACGAAAATTCGTTCACTACAAAACTCTACACACTATTTCCTACACATATCATCCATTAGAAATAAATTTCTTGAAAGTGGGGTGCTGCCAGTGGGTGCCGTGCACAGCAGATTGGGCCTCGCGCCTTCCGTTTTGAACACGTTTTGTGGGATATACAAGTTACTACAAACGAAAATTCGTTCACTACAAACGTCTACACACTATTTCCTTCACATATCATCCATTAGAATTAAATTTCTCGAAAGTGGGGTGCTGCCAGTGGGTGCAATGCACAGCAGTATGGGCCTTGCGCCTTCCATTTTGAACACGTTTTGTGGGATATACAAGTTACTACAAACGAAAATTCGTTCACTACAAACCTCTACACACTATTTCCTACACATATCATCCATGAGAATTAAATTTCTTGAAAGTGGGGTGCTGCCAGTGGGTGCCGTGCACAGCAGTATGGGCCTCGCGCCTTCCATTTTGAACACGTTTTGTGGGATATACAAGTTACTACAAACGAAAATTCGTTCACTACAAACCTCTACACACTATTTCCTACACATATCATCCATGAGAATTAAATTTCTTGAAAGTGGGGTGCTGCCAGTGGGTGCCGTGGACAGCAGTATGGGCCTCGCGCCTTCCATTTTGAACACGTTTTGTGGGATATACAAGTTACTACAAACGAAAATTCGTTCACTACAAACCTCTACACACTATTTCCTACACATATCATCCATTAGAAATAAATTTCTTGAATGTGGGGTTTTGCCAGTGGGTGCCGTGCACAGCAGTATGGGCCTCGCGCCTTCCATTTTGAACACGTTTTGTGGGATATACAAGTTACTACAAACGAAAATTCGTTCACTACATACCTCTACACACTATTTCCTACACATATCATCCCTTGGAATTAAATTTCTTGACAGTGGGGTGCTGCCAGTGGGTGCCGTGCACAGCAGTATGGGCCTCGCGCCTTCCATTTTGAACACGTTTTGTGGGATATACAAGTTACTACAAACGAAAATTCGTTCACTACAAACCTCTACACACTATTTCCTACACATATCATCCCTTGGAATTAAATTTCTTGACAGTGGGGTGCTGCAAGTGGGTGCCGTGCACAGCAGTATGGGCCTCGCGCCTTCCATTTTGAACACGTTTTGTGGGATATACAAGTTACTACAAACGAAAATTCGTTCACTACAAACCTCTACACACTATTTCCTATACATATCATCCCTTGGAATTAAATTTCTTGACAGTGGGGTGCTGCAAGTGGGTGCCGTGCACAGCAGTATGGGCCTAGCGCCTTCCATTTTGAACACGTTTTGTGGGATATACAAGTTACTACAAACGAAAATTCGTTCACTACAAACCTCTACACACTATTTCCTACACATGTCATCCCTTGGAATTAAATTTCTTGACAGTGGGGTGCTGCAAGTGGGTGCCGTGCACAGCAGTATGGGCCTCGCGCCTTCCATTTTGAACTCGTTTTGTGGGATATACAAGTTACTACAAACGAAAATTCGTTCACTACAAACCTCTACACACTATTTCCTACACATATCATCCCTTGGAATTAAATTTCTTGACAGTGGGGTGCTGCAAGTGGGTGCCGTGCACAGCAGTATGGGCCTCGCGCCTTCCATTTTGAACACGTTTTGTGGGATATACAAGTTACTACAAACGAAAATTCGTTCACTACAAACCTTTACACACTATTTCCTATACATATCATCCCTTAGAATTAAATTTCTTGAAAGTGGGGTGCTGCCAGTGGGTGCCGTGCACAGCAGTATGGGCCTCGCGCCTTCCATTTTGAACACGTTTTATGGGATATACAAGTTACTACAAACGAAAATTCGTTCACTACAAACGTCTACACACTATTTCCTACACATATCATCCATTAGAAATAAATTTCTTGAATGTGGGGTTTTGCCAGTGGGTGCCGTGCACAGCAGTATGGGCCTCGCGCCTTCCATTTTGAACACGTTTTGTGGGATATACAAGTTACTACAAACGAAAATTCGTTCACTACAAACCTCTACACACTATTTCCTACACATATCATCCATGAGAATTAAATTTCTTGAAAGTGGGGTGCTGCCAGTGGGTGCCGTGCACAGCAGTATGGGCCTCGCGCCTTCCGTTTTGAACACGTTTTGTGCGATATACAAGTTACTACAAACGAAAATTCGTTCACTACAAACCTCTACACACTATTTCCTACACATATCATCCATGAGAATTAAATTTCTTGAAAGTGGGGTGCTGCCAGTGGGTGCCGTGGACAGAAGTATGGGCCTCGCGCCTTCCATTTTGAACACGTTTTGTGGGATATACAAGTTACTACAAACGAAAATTCGTTCATTACAAACCTCTACACACTATTTCCTACACATATCATCCATTAGAAATAAATTTCTTGAAAGTGGGGTGCTGCCAGTGGGTGCCGTGCACAGCAGATTGGGCCTCGCGCCTTCCGTTTTGGACACGTTTTGTGGGATATACAAGTTACTACAAACGAAAATTCGTTCACTACAAACGTCTACACACTATTTCCTTCACATATCATCCATTAGAATTAAATTTCTCGAAAGTGGGGTGCTGCCAGTGGGTGCAATGCACAGCAGTATGGGCCTTGCGCCTTCCATTTTGAACACGTTTTGTGGGATATACAAGTTACTACAAACGAAAATTCGTTCACTACAAACCTCTACACACTATTTCCTACACATATCATCCATGAGAATTAAATTTCTTGAAAGTGGGGTGCTGCCAGTGGGTGCCGTGCACAGCAGTATGGGCCTCGCGCCTTCCATTTTGAACACGTTTTGTGGGATATACAAGTTACTACAAACGAAAATTCGTTCACTACAAAACTCTACACACTATTTCCTACACATATCATCCATTAGAAATAAATTTCTTGAATGTGGGGTTTTGCCAGTGGGTGCCGTGCACAGCAGTATGGGCCTCGCGCCTTCCATTTTGAACACGTTTTGTGGGATATACAAGTTACTACAAACGAAAATTCGTTCACTACATACCTCTACACACTATTTCCTACACATATCATCCCTTGGAATTAAATTTCTTGACAGTGGGGTGCTGCCAGTGGGTGCCGTGCACAGCAGTATGGGCCTCGCGCCTTCCATTTTGAACACGTTTTGTGGGATATACAAGTTACTACAAACGAAAATTCGTTCACTACAAACCTCTACACACTATTTCCTACACATATCATCCCTTGGAATTAAATTTCTTGACAGTGGGGTGCTGCAAGTGGGTGCCGTGCACAGCAGTATGGGCCTCGCGCCTTCCATTTTGAACACGTTTTGTGGGATATACAAGTTACTACAAACGAAAATTCGTTCACTACAAACCTCTACACACTATTTCCTACACATATCATCCCTTGGAATTAAATTTCTTGACAGTGGGGTGCTGCAAGTGGGTGCCGTGCACAGCAGTATGGGCCTAGCGCCTTCCATTTTGAACACGTTTTGTGGGATATACAAGTTACTACAAACGAAAATTCGTTCACTACAAACCTCTACACACTATTTCCTACACATGTCATCCCTTGGAATTAAATTTCTTGACAGTGGGGTGCTGCAAGTGGGTGCCGTGCACAGCAGTATGGGCCTCGCGCCTTCCATTTTGAACTCGTTTTGTGGGATATACAAGTTACTACAAACGAAAATTCGTTCACTACAAACCTCTACACACTATTTCCTACACATATCATCCCTTGGAATTAAATTTCTTGACAGTGGGGTGCTGCAAGTGGGTGCCGTGCACAGCAGTATGGGCCTCGCGCCTTCCATTTTGAACACGTTTTGTGGGATATACAAGTTACTACAAACGAAAATTCGTTCACTACAAACCTCTACACACTATTTCCTATACATATCATCCCTTAGAATTAAATTTCTTGAAAGTGGGGTGCTGCCAGTGGGTGCCGTGCACAGCAGTATGGGCCTCGCGCCTTCCATTTTGAACACGTTTTATGGGATATACAAGTTACTACAAACGAAAATTCGTTCACTACAAACGTCTACACACTATTTCCTACACATATCATCCATTAGAAATAAATTTCTTGAATGTGGGGTTTTGCCAGTGGGTGCCGTGCACAGCAGTATGGGCCTCGCGCCTTCCATTTTGAACACGTTTTGTGGGATATACAAGTTACTACAAACGAAAATTCGTTCACTACAAAACTCTACACACTATTTCCTACACATATCATCCATTAGAAATAAATTTCTTGAAAGTGGGGTGCTGCCAGTGGGTGCCGTGCACAGCAGATTGGGCCTCGCGCCTTCCGTTTTGAACACGTTTTGTGGGATATACAAGTTACTACAAACGAAAATTCGTTCACTACAAACGTCTACACACTATTTCCTTCACATATCATCCATTAGAATTAAATTTCTCGAAAGTGGGGTGCTGCCAGTGGGTGCAATGCACAGCAGTATGGGCCTTGCGCCTTCCATTTTGAACACGTTTTGTGGGATATACAAGTTACTACAAACGAAAATTCGTTCATTACAAACCTCTACACACTATTTCCTACACATATCATCCATTAGAAATAAATTTCTTGAAAGTGGGGTGCTGCCAGTGGGTGCCGTGCACAGCAGTATGGGCCTCGCGCATTCCATTTTGAACACGTTTTGTGGGATATACAAGATACTACAAACGAAAATTCGTTCACTACAAACCTCTACACACTATTTCCTACACATATCATCCATGAGAATTAAATTTCTTGAAAGTGGGGTGCTGCCAGTGGGTGCCGTGGACAGCAGTATGGGCCTCGCGCCTTCCATTTTGAACACGTTTTGTGGGATATACAAGTTACTACAAACGAAAATTCGTTCACTACAAACCTCTACACACTATTTCCTACACATATCATCCATTAGAAATAAATTTCTTGAATGTGGGGTTTTGCCAGTGGGTGCCGTGCACAGCAGTATGGGCCTCGCGCCTTCCATTTTGAACACGTTTTGTGGGATATACAAGTTACTACAAACGAAAATTCGTTCACTACATACCTCTACACACTATTTCCTACACATATCATCCCTTGGAATTAAATTTCTTGAATGTGGGGTTTTGCCAGTGGGTACCGTGCACAGCAGTATGGGCCTCGCGCCTTCCATTTTGAACACGTTTTGTGGGATATACAAGTTACTACAAACGAAAATTCGTTCACTACAAACCTCTACACACTATTTCCTACACATATCATCCCTTGGAATTAAATTTCTTGACATTGGGGTGCTGCAAGTGGGTGCCGTGCACAGCAGTATGGGCCTCGCGCCTTCCATTTTGAACACGTTTTGTGGGATATACAAGTTACTACAAACGAAAATTCGTTCACTACAAACCTCTACACACTATTTCCTACACATATCATCCCTTGGAATTAAATTTCTTGACAGTGGGGTGCTGCAAGTGGGTGCCGTGCACAGCAGTATGGGCCTAGCGCCTTCCATTTTGAACACGTTTTGTGGGATATACAAGTTACTACAAACGAAAATTCGTTCACTACAAACGTCTACACACTATTTCCTACACATGTCATCCCTTGGAATTAAATTTCTTGACAGTGGGGTGCTGCAAGTGGGTGCCGTGCACAGCAGTATGGGCCTCGCGCCTTCCATTTTGAACACGTTTTGTGGGATATACAAGTTACTACAAACGAAAATTCGTTCACTACAAACCTCTACACACTATTTCCTACACATATCATCCATGAGAATTAAATTTCTTGAAAGTGGGGTGCTGCCAGTGGGTGCCGTGCACAGCAGTATGGGCCTCGCGCCTTCCATTTTGAACACGTTTTGTGGGATATACAAGTTACTACAAACGAAAATTCGTTCACTACAAACCTCTACACACTATTTCCTACACATATCATCCATGAGAATTAAATTTCTTGAAAGTGGGGTGCTGCCAGTGGGTGCCGTGGACAGCAGTATGGGCCTCGCGCCTTCCATTTTGAACACGTTTTGTGGGATATACAAGTTACTACAAACGAAAATTCGTTCATTACAAACCTCTACACACTATTTCCTACACATATCATCCATTAGAAATAAATTTCTTGAAAGTGGGGTGCTGCCAGTGGGTGCCGTGCACAGCAGATTGGGCCTCGCGCCTTCCGTTTTGAACACGTTTTGTGGGATATACAAGTTACTACAAACGAAAATTCGTTCACTACAAACGTCTACACACTATTTCCTTCACATATCATCCATTAGAATTAAATTTCTCGAAAGTGGGGTGCTGCCAGTGGGTGCAATGCACAGCAGTATGGGCCTTGCGCCTTCCATTTTGAACACGTTTTGTGGGATATACAAGTTACTACAAACGAAAATTCGTTCACTACAAACCTCTACACACTATTTCCTACACATATCATCCATGAGAATTAAATTTCTTGAAAGTGGGGTGCTGCCAGTGGGTGCCGTGCACAGCAGTATGGGCCTCGCGCCTTCCATTTTGAACACGTTTTGTGGGATATACAAGTTACTACAAACGAAAATTCGTTCACTACAAACCTCTACACACTATTTCCTACACATATCATCCATTAGAAATAAATTTCTTGAATGTGGGGTTTTGCCAGTGGGTGCCGTGCACAGCAGTATGGGCCTCGCGCCTTCCATTTTGAACACGTTTTGTGGGATATACAAGTTACTACAAACGAAAATTCGTTCACTACATACCTCTACACACTATTTCCTACACATATCATCCCTTGGAATTAAATTTCTTGACAGTGGGGTGCTGCCAGTGGGTGCCGTGCACAGCAGTATGGGCCTCGCGCCTTCCATTTTGAACACGTTTTGTGGGATATACAAGTTACTACAAACGAAAATTCGTTCACTACAAACCTCTACACACTATTTCCTACACATATCATCCCTTGGAATTAAATTTCTTGACAGTGGGGTGCTGCAAGTGGGTGCCGTGCACAGCAGTATGGGCCTCGCGCCTTCCATTTTGAACACGTTTTGTGGGATATACAAGTTACTACAAACGAAAATTCGTTCACTACAAACCTCTACACACTATTTCCTACACATATCATCCCTTGGAATTAAATTTCTTGACAGTGGGGTGCTGCAAGTGGGTGCCGTGCACAGCAGTATGGGCCTAGCGCCTTCCATTTTGAACACGTTTTGTGGGATATACAAGTTACTACAAACGAAAATTCGTTCACTACAAACCTCTACACACTATTTCCTACACATGTCATCCCTTGGAATTAAATTTCTTGACAGTGGGGTGCTGCAAGTGGGTGCCGTGCACAGCAGTATGGGCCTCGCGCCTTCCATTTTGAACTCGTTTTGTGGGATATACAAGTTACTACAAACGAAAATTCGTTCACTACAAACCTCTACACACTATTTCCTACACATATCATCCCTTGGAATTAAATTTCTTGACAGTGGGGTGCTGCAAGTGGGTGCCGTGCACAGCAGTATGGGCCTCGCGCCTTCCATTTTGAACACGTTTTGTGGGATATACAAGTTACTACAAACGAAAATTCGTTCACTACAAACGTCTACACACTATTTCCTACACATATCATTCATTAGAAATAAATTTCTTGAATGTGGGGTTTTGCCAGTGGGTGCCGTGCACAGCAGTATGGGCCTCGCGCCTTCCATTTTGAACACGTTTTGTGGGATATACAAGTTACTACAAACGAAAATTCGTTCACTACAAACGTCTACAAACTATTTCCTACACATATCATCCATTAGAAATAAATTTCTTGAATGTGGGGTTTTGCCAGTGGGTACCGTGCACAGCAGTATGGGCCTCGCGCCTTCCATTTTGAACACGTTTTGTGGGATATACAAGTTACTACAAACGAAAATTCGTTCACTACAAACCTCTACACACTATTTCCTACACATATCATCCATGAGAATTAAATTTCTTGAATGTGGGGTGCTGCCAGTGGGTGCCGTGCACAGCAGTATGGGCCTCGCGCCTTCCATTTTGAACACGTTTTGTGGGATATACAAGTTACTACAAACGAAAATTCGTTCACTACAAACCTCTACACACTATTTCCTACACATATCATCCCTTAGAATTAAATTTCTTGAAAGTGGGGTGCTGCCAGTGGGTGCCGTATACAGCAGTATGGGCCTCGCGCCTTCCATTTTGAACACGTTTTGTGGGATATACAAGTTACTACAAACGAAAATTCGTTCATTACAAACCTCTACACACTATTTCCTACACATATCATCCATTAGAAATAAATTTCTTGAAAGTGGGGTGCTGCCAGTGGGTGCCGTGCACAGCAGTATGGGCCTCGCGCATTCCATTTTGAACACGTTTTGTGGGATATACAAGTTACTACAAACGAAAATTCGTTCACTACAAACCTCTACACACTATTTCCTACACATATCATCCATGAGAATTAAATTTCTTGAAAGTGGGGTGCTGCCAGTGGGTGCCGTGGACAGCAGTATGGGCCTCGCGCCTTCCATTTTGAACACGTTTTGTGGGATATACAAGTTACTACAAACGAAAATTCGTTCACTACAAACGTCTACACACTATTTCCTACACATATCATTCATTAGAAATAAATTTCTTGAATGTGGGGTTTTGCCAGTGGGTGCCGTGCACAGCAGTATGGGCCTCGCGCCTTCCATTTTGAACACGTTTTGTGGGATATACAAGTTACTACAAACGAAAATTCGTTCACTACAAACGTCTACAAACTATTTCCTACACATATCATCCATTAGAAATAAATTTCTTGAATGTGGGGTTTTGCCAGTGGGTACCGTGCACAGCAGTATGGGCCTCGCGCCTTCCATTTTGAACACGTTTTGTGGGATATACAAGTTACTACAAACGAAAATTCGTTCACTACAAACCTCTACACACTATTTCCTACACATATCATCCATGAGAATTAAATTTCTTGAATGTGGGGTGCTGCCAGTGGGTGCCGTGCACAGCAGTATGGGCCTCGCGCCTTCCATTTTGAACACGTTTTGTGGGATATACAAGTTACTACAAACGAAAATTCGTTCACTACAAACCTCTACACACTATTTCCTACACATATCATCCCTTAGAATTAAATTTCTTGAAAGTGGGGTGCTGCCAGTGGGTGCCGTATACAGCAGTATGGGCCTCGCGCCTTCCATTTTGAACACGTTTTGTGGGATATACAAGTTACTACAAACGAAAATTCGTTCACTACAAACGTCTACACACTATTTCCTACACATATCATCCATTAGAAATAAATTTCTTGAATGTGGGGTTTTGCCAGTGGGTGCCGTGCACAGCAGTATGGGCCTCGCGCCTTCCATTTTGAACACGTTTTGTGGGATATACAAGTTACTACAAACGAAAATTCGTTCACTACAAACCTCTACACACTATTTCCTACACATATCATCCCTTAGAATTAAATTTCTTGAAAGTGGGGTGCTGCCAGTGGGTGCCGTGCACAGCAGTATGGGCCTCGCGCCTTCCATTTTGAACTCGTTTTGTGGGATATACAAGTTACTACAAACGAAAATTCGTTCACTACAAACCTCTACACAGTATTTCCTACACATATCATCCATTAGAATTAAATTTCTTGAAAGTGGGGTGCTGCCAGTGGGTGCCGTATACAGCAGTATGGACCTCGCGCCTTCCATTTTGAACACGTTTTGTGGGATATACAAGTTACTACAAACGAAAATTCGTTCACTACAAACCTCTACACACTATTTCCTACACATATCATCCATTAGAAATAAATTTCTTGAAAGTGGGGTGCTGCCAGTGGGTGCCGTGCACAGCAGTATGGGCCTCGCGCCTTCCATTTTGAACACGTTTTGTGGGATATACAAGTTACTACAAACGTAAATTCGTTCACTACAAACGTCTACACACTATTTCCTACACATATCATCCATTAGAAATAAATTTCTTGAATGTGGGGTTTTGCCAGTGGGTGCCGTGCACAGCAGTATGGGCCTCGCGCCTTCCATTTTGAACACGTTTTGTGGGATATACAAGTTACTACAAACGAAAATTCGTTCACTACAAACCTCTACACACTATTTCCTACACATATCATCCATGAGAATTAAATTTCTTGAATGTGGGGTACTGCCAGTGGGTGCCGTGCACAGCAGTATGGGCCTCGCGCCTTCCATTTTGAACACGTTTTGTGGGATATACAAGTTACTACAAACGAAAATTCGTTCACTACAAATCTCTACACACTATTTCCTACACATATCATCCATTAGAATTAAATTTCTCCAAAGTGGGGTGCTGCTAGTGGGTGCAGTGCACAGCAGTATGGGCCTCGCGCCTTCCATTTTGAACACGTTTTGTGGGATATACAAGTTACTACAAACGAAAATTCGTTCACTACAAACCTCTACACATATCATCCATTAGAAATAAATTTCTTGAAAGTGGGGTGCTGCCAGTGGGTGCCGTGGACAGCAGTATGGGCCTCGCGCCTTCCATTTTGAACACGTTTTGTGGGATATTCAAGTTACTACAAACGAAAATTCGTTCACTACAAACCACTACAAACGATTCCCTACCCATATCATCCATTAGAATTTAATTTCTTAAAAGTGGGGTGCTGGCTAATTTTTGATTAACCCATAACTTTTTTTCCGAAAAACTACAAACGAAAAATTTTGCACTACAATCCACTACAAACGAAGCTCTTTAAGATAGTATGAAGTAAAAAACAATTTCTTTAAGTCGGGTGCCAGGTTCACGGAGGTCAAATAAGGTGATCCAAAATTACAACATTCCTCCATATAAGATAAAAGTTATTTCTTCAACATTATGGGACACGTAACTTGAACACTGTTCTGCTCAGTAGCAGAATGTTTAGAATGTGTGAAATACAAAAATGAGAAACTAAAAACAGTAAAACAAACTCATCTATCAGATCGTGGACTAATATTTACACAACATCAGATATTATAAATAATGCAGGAAACAGCTTTGGTCACACGAAATCTCAAGAAACGAGGGCTGAACATAGGATACAGAATCAACAACACAATACAGAATAGACTAGGAAAACACACTACCAACACTGACAAGTACAACCAATCAAAAATATATTGGTGTATGTGGGTCAGACATGCAGAAATTTCAAAATAATATACACTGAACACCTCAGAGCATTAAAAAGTAGCAGCATCACTCAACATTTGCTGAACATTTAATAAAACAAAACCATACCCCAACAAACATAGAAACTGACCCACAAATTCTCTCAAAACCAGCAACAGCTTATTCCAAAAACTAAAAACAGAAGAAGACTATCACATCCAGAAAGCAACAGATCAAGGTAAGAAAGTACTAACAAATATAGATCACTATGCAACAAAACCCTCTTTGAGACCATAAAAGAAGTATATAAATAAATCCCACCACCAAATTACATCTGACAGCTCCCCTATTCACACACACACACACACACACACACACACACACACACACACACACAACACAGACACGCATACACACAAATAAATAACTCTCCACATACACATACAGAAAACATTGCCAGTACCAAAACCATTCAAAACTCGTGTGCCACATCACAGACACGTCACACCAACAAATGAACACGATACAGCCACGGCAACAAGACAAATGACGACAGAAACAGTGCCAGTGTACTAATCATTATAAAACATAAGAAAATGCCACAAACAAGCAAGCAAGCAGCGACACCACAGCTCGAATGTATGTAAGCCACTAAACAGCCACAGAGAACCATTTTTCAACATAACTTCAAGGTGAATGTACAATAAATCAATTAGATTTTCATAAATAAAAACATCTTGTTTGCAGATGACATGCTGTGAAAACTTGTCATTCCTCAATTACAAGCAGATACAAATCCTGTGAATGATAATGTAAAGATCATAAATAAAATTAGGCCTAACATTTAACAAAATTATCAAATCTAACAACTCATCCAAAATGGCTATATAACCAAAATATCTAACATTTTATTCTAGAAAATAAAAGGGAAAAACCTACTGAAGATGGCACAATAAGCTCAGAAACATGTTTGGATGCTAAACCAAAACAGGGTGTCTTGGACAAGGCGGATTTAACCACACATCTAATACACCTAGCATTGAAGATACAGGAGTTGCACCATCACAAGATAATCAGAAATTTTATCATTTTAAACTACTGCATAACACTGAAGATGGGCACTCAGTGACCTAAATCAAATATGCAATAGTTCAAAGAAATAAAGATTACATGCGACCAAAGCTGTTTCCCGCATTATTTATAATTTCATTAGAGTGGTCCCTCTGTACTTGGCTCAAGATGGAGTCGACTGTATCAGATATTATGCTGTATGCTTCTATTAAATTTATAATGAAGTCTCAGGACCCATTAGAAAACACATGGACGAGTTAATAAATAGTTACATAAGGTGCAGTAAAACTAATAACAAAACTGTGACTATAAATGTTACACCAAAATGACCAAGTTACATCTGTAACAATGTGTCAATATTATGGATGTTAGAGGAAGAGGACAGAAGGGAAACGTTACTCTACAAATCAGCTTACTTAGCACGACTAGTATTTTTTCATGCTTAAATGCTTAAAATGACATGTTTCAAGAATTTATTCTTATTGTGAAATGCAAATATTCAAGTATTTCTGTGATAATGAGAATATATGAGACAGAAAGGAAATATATATGAAGACCTTGGGGGTAAGTAATAATAACCCTCAACTGTTGTAATTTAATGTAATCGTTGGAGACAGACATATCCAACAATGTTTCATTTTCGTCAAGTAGAACAAGAAGCTGAAGAGAGATGGCAAATATAAATATTAAAACATGTAACAGAAGCTATTTTTCAAACATACAAGTCATCATATTTCAGCACTTTATAAATGAGACCAATCATTCATTATTTCACCCCCCCCCCCCCCCGAGGTCTTCATATATGTGTGTGTGGGAGGGGGGAGGAGGGGGAGGCAAGGATTGGGACAGTAACAGGACAACTATTATATTGGTTTGGGAAATGACAATGAGACCTTTAGTGTTTGTACTAAAATCTCTTACTATATCAATGAGATTCAAAGTTTAACACAGCAAGTAAGTCAACAAAGATTGGAGTATAAAAATTCACTAAATTGCAAGTATGCATATAATGGGTGCACATTAGGGTGCCAAATCACATAATTATCAGTTCATTAGCTGAAAAGAATAACACCCATGTATTGTAAGTTAACATTTTCATCACAACAACAACTTCCACTAATTTTATATTTAACTATATAAAATATGACAGTTATGAGCTTTTAATAAAATATTCTGTTAAAAAAATAAATAAAATAATAATAAAAAAAACTGCTGTAGTGAAAGGGCAAATGCTAAGTAGAAAATATGAAAGTGATTGCGCGCACGCGCGCGTGCACACACACACGCACAGAGAGAGAGAGAGAGAGAGAGAGAGAGAGAGAGAGAGAGAGAGAGAGAGAGAGAGAGAGAGAGAGAGAGAGAATTATTAATTTGTTATACTCGTGAAGTCTAATCTCAAGAGGTCAGAATAAAAAAAATACAATGTTCAATTAATTTTTAACACCTTATCAAAGTAAAGAATGGAGACTGGTGCTCTCTTACAATATCTATTCTATCTTAAATTGAAAAATTTGCTTACCACAGCCAAGTCCCATTTATATAGGCAGAGGGATGGTATCGTTTCAGTCGATTGCTGTTCCTCTGACAAATCTTTGTCAAAATATCAATCCATTCTTTTTCTTCAACACAATTATTCGCCTAAAACATAAAAGATGTTACTGCAAAAGATTCTATTCTTTTTCAAATAATTAAAACAGTTTACCAAATCAACGATAGGTAACAAACAGAAAACTAAAAATAAGGATAAAATCGTTTCTGAAGGGGGGCAAGTAGCCTTTTTAGTAGTCACAAGGAGCAACAGTCAGGATGATTGACTGAGCTGGCCTTGAAACATCAGCTAACATTGTTTTGCCATACAGTTACTGGAAATGGCTGAAAGCAAGGGGAAAACTACATTCTTTAAATTTCCTGAGGACACGTAGCACTAATGTTTGTTGAATACATGACGACGACATCCCCTTGGGTAAAATAGTCCCCCATTCGGATCTCCGGGCAAGGAATACTCAGAAGAATGTCACCAGGAAAGGCAACAATGGCATTCCACAGATCAGTGTGCTGAATGTTAGACCCCATACTCGGGTGGGAAGGTAAGACAATTTAAAACGAGAATTGTATATTTTGGAGTAAGATACCATTGAGATTAGTGAAGTTCAGTGGAAAGATGAATAGGATTTCTCATCAGATGAGTACAGGGTTATAAATACAGTTGGGGGTACTGTAGGAGTAGAATTGGGGAGAAAAAGAATGTCTAGCATAGCCAGACTAAAAGAAGGGATTGATTGGTAGGACACATTCTTAGACATGAAGGAATCTTAAATTGGATGGAAGTGTGTGGGGGTAAAAATCGCAGAGGGGAGACCAAGAGACAGATGCAGTAAGCGAATTCAAATGGATGTGGGTTACCGTTCTTATGAGGGGATAAAGAAAGAAGCTTGTTCAGGATACTAGGGTGATGAGCTGCAACCAATGTCCAGACTGAAGACTACAACAACGATTTTAACATAAAGTGTGTGTGTGTGTGTGTGTGTGTGTGTGTGTGTGTGTGTGTGTGTACATGCATGTGCAGACACGCGGCCGAATGGTTGCCTTTGTAGTGAGTTACGACCTATCCTTGTTATATTGTTGCAGGCAGCCCGGGCTTCCCATTGTTAGAAACTAAAATTTAGTTGTAGATAATTATTTTTAACCAATGGTATCCAGAAAAGTGTTAAATAATAATAATAAATAAAACATTTAACTATGCTCTCTGTAAATCAAGTAATGATTGAGAATTGCAAAATGTTAATTATAGGGTGGATGAAAGTACTCAGTATTCAACTTCCTCCCCCTTACAAATCATAAAGGATTTGGGACTGATTGATAATGGTGCAACAAGGGATTAACAGGTGAATATAATTGAAATCTCTCCTCGAAGACTTCGTATTTGGACATCTATTGTTGATGTACAAAAATTAAATACTAAATGGCTTACATACTAACAAAAGATCCAAATAAAGCTGTAACGTGCAGTCAACATAACAAATAATCTTAAAAAATAATTTCATATCATGGAGTTTAAAATGAACAACAGAAACAGTAATATATAGTAAATGAAACACCATACTCAAAATATGTTAAGTCTCAAATAGATAACTATTTAAAATTTCATAAAGAGATTGAAAACGGAACAAAACCTTTCTGCTGCTCTTGTATCAAACAAATGAAACAGGGAAAAACCAATGATAGAAAGTTACACCCTCAGTTGTGAAGTGTTCCATTAGAGGTGTAGAGATGACTGTAATAAGTTCCATGCTTCAGACAGAAGTCATACAAATTTAATACATGGAAATGTGGTTGTACTTTGGTTTATTCTACTTCCAGCACAAGCGAACTTTTGTGACGTATCAAATTAAAAAAAGACACAGGAAATGTCACTTATATTCCTCCAACCAAAAAAGTGTATTTTTAATCATTTTGACTTGTGGTAATAGCCTAACAGCGAGTTCTGAAGTCCATTTATTTCTGTAACTATTTTGTAGACTGCAGTAAATGTATTTTAATACTTAGTCACCATTTAGAGACTACACTACATCCTCTACGTCTTATTTCTGAAAATGTCAAAACAGAATTAGTAATGTCTCAATGAGTCAATGTGATTACTTTTCAAGAGAGATTGGCTGGCCAGTACTTACCTTTGTGCTGCACTGCTGGTAGTCGCACAAAGAAAGAAAAATGATAAAAAATAATTAAAAAGAACAAGCTTTCGGAACAGGGTTTCTTCATCAGGTAAGAGAGAAGGGAAGAAAAAAGAAATGGGAACAGAAGGTGAAGGTAATTCATGACCTAGGTCATGAAGATGATGTTTGGTTATATATAACCAAAATAGGATAGATCAAGCAGAAAAGAGAAGTAAAGATGAGTGAACAGAATTATGCTGGGAGGTGGACGAGAGGGTTATCTAAAACGTTTTTGATTAACAGTGAAAGGTGGAAAGATATAGATGCGCATTTTATGGTCATATACGTACAAACACAAATCTACCAGCTGAAAACCTGGCATTTCCCGGGTATTTATTCAGGCTTTGAGTTAGTACGTCTCCTGTCCCTTCTCTCTCTGTTCATCTGTGTTCCAATAACATGTTATATTTATCAAAGAATATATAAGAAATAAGTTTGTCTTGCATACTTAACAAAATTATGACTGTGGTAGTCAAACAAAGATAGTAATAATAATTTTAAAAAATGATATGTAATATTCATATATTAATTTAATTCACAACTTTACTATAAACAATATTTCTTGTGACTTATCTAGGATCTAATATGGATAATTCTTTGGTGATCCCAACCATGAGAAAGTGACAAAGTTGTCCGTTTGAGAAACATGGTCATGTCAAATCCACTCCACAGTATTGAATACATTGCCCTGTAATTTATTAATTGTAATAGGAAATGCAAGTCTCACTAGAATTCGCAGTCTCTAGAAGTTAAAAGCTAGATCTGTCAGAAATAATGGGTATTCGTTGGATGTACACAGTTTCATTCTCTTCCTTTACTTATAACTCTATACAAGTTTATTCTTTCACCTGCATCCGTGTGCACTTCACAGTTCAAAGTGGTCAAGAATTCGTTTCACTTGAATCTGCAGTGAAATTTAACCTGTAGCTTCGTTTTGAAACAGTTCAATGGTTATGACATATCTGCTGATCAATGTGTCATTCAGTGATATTATATTGTAGCTCCTTTCCGTGGTAAGAAACGTTTGTAAATCTTATCGGACTAAACTGCGTGGTCATCGGTCCGTAGCTTACAAACTACTTAAACTAAGGTAAATTAACAAAGAACAAACAAACACACACACACACACACACACACACACACACACACACACACACACACACACACACACACACACACATGCCACAAGGAGGACTCGAACCTCCGACGGCGAGCACCTGCGCGCTCCACAGTGAGGCACCTTAGACCGCTCGGCTACTCCACCCGGCTCAGTGGTATATTTGGATATTGTTTGCGAAATGTGCTGCGAACATTGTAATAAAGGCTCAAAAAATGTTGAGCATAATGCAGTACCTATTTACAGATGTCACGTTTATGACATAATATCTCCTGAATTATGTGCCGTACAAAAACATTATTTACCAGGTTCATAGAGTGGAATATTAGGAAACTGCCGGTGAAATGTGTAGTAAATGGAGTTGGTACTAAAGACATGCTTATTAGGGCAAACTTTCATGCATTTCATTATCTTTAACGTCATAGCACCTGAACTATTTATCGTAATATGATATTATCGAAGGTACATCCAGTGATGTATAATATTTAAAAGCCTGTAAAATATGTCACAAATGCAGTTAGTAGAAAAGACGTAATAAATCAAAATGTCATGCATGATGAGACGGTTTTTCATGAACCTAATAGTTTATAACTTCTTATCTCATGAACTGTGTATCGTACAATGATAAAATTTCAAACGTACTTTCAGTGGTATGTGCGTATACTGTCTGTAACATTTTTCGTGAATACAATTAATACTGTATGAGTAATAAATTTAACATCATGCCAAATCCCATAATTTTACTGCACGAATGCCGAAAAAGTAGTAAGCAACAAACTTCTTTCCTTTTATCATTTTGCTAGGGTTGTCGGCAGGAAAAAGTTTCTTAATGGTTTTAATTTGTGTTTAAAGTTTGTTGCAAGTCTCTAAGTCCTCTTGTTCTCAAATAGTGGACTGATAAAGTCACAATATCATGTGCTGCAAGATGGGAAAGTTTTCATTGTTTGTGACATCATATCACCTGAACTATCAACCCTATCCCAAAATCATTTCTTAGCTGTTGTCTTATACCTAAAAGCTACATTCCTGCCAAATTTTAGGTTCACAGGTGAATTAGTTTTCGAGATTTCGTGTTTAGTTAGTGAGTGAATGAGACTAGAGAGTTGAGTGTGAGGACATGATAACAGGTAATAGGGTTGTTGTCCAGTTAATAGGTAGTAAAAGGAGGCCATTTTGATCCCTACTCTCAGGTGTACAAATTATAGAAGTATTTACCTGTATATATAAAGCTCTTTCTGGCTGAACAATCTGAAACATATTTTTCATCTTGAATGAGTCTTCCTGAAGTCGTTCTACGGCCAATATTTTGTCCAGTGGAATAGAACAAAGTGGTTCCTTCCCTATTGTGAAACAGAAAAAGCATATAAACAATGATCTCTACTGAATATTACATAAATAACATAACTTTATAGACACATACTTAGTTGCACTTTTACTGTACTGTATAAGAAGTGCATTTCTGTTCATTATTTAAATACACCTGAACAGAACAAAGAGTTTTCTTTCTTTTTCAGTATGAAACTATTAAGTCAGCCAACCCACTCCCTTCTGAGCAAACAGCGATTGTAGCCACGTAACCCAAATAACAAGTGTCAGTTATGCCATAATTAGTAAACTATTCGTAATACTTATGTACAAGTGAAATAGAAAAATATGAAATACACTTTCTCAGTATCTCTTTTGTGGTTTATTACTTATACATCTAATTACGTATTCCTCAAGGTACCAGACAGCAGATGGTGGAGGGTACCTCTTGGTCTAGTGGTTCATGTCAACACCTATAAATAGTATGGCCTGGGCGCTATTCCTGGTCGGTTAGAAATTTACTTCATTCAGAGACTGGATATTTATGTTGTCCTGTCCCTCTTTCATTCCATCTTCATAAAGGTGTCCAACTATATTGATTGTAATCAAATACAGAGGTTGCACCAGACGGCCGAACATGACGAAACAAAATTTAGAATGTGCTCTTTGGTGTAACATGCGTTAAATTTTATCACTGACTGTGTTATTAACCTAGTTCCGCTTTGAATATTTCAATAAAATTTTCAAGGAAACTTTTATGTTTTAGATCTATTTCTTCATTTACTATGAGAAGTGGTTCTTTTTCGAGGTGTAAAAGTATCTCCAATTCTTCCACGATGTTCATTGTTGGTCCTTTAGGTGTTAACACTTTGATGGCACTTTGAAGATTGTCTACTCTATGATGTTCAGTTTTTAGATGGCAAAAGACAGTGGGTGGGTTGTTATCAGTTTGTTTGAACGGCATACCGCCTGTTACCAGGACTGGCCATCGTACGGCACTGGCCGAGCTATCGTGTTGCACCATGCCGTTTAAGAGACGTGCCAGCCCAGCTGCAGCTGCTTCTATCCAGTATGATTTTTACCAGTGTATACGAACGAGTGTGTTCTTCAAGACTGTGCAGGTAGCAGGGACGGGAGTGGTAACAGTTTGTATGGTAGGTCCTCAGACCCGAATAAGACAACTCCAGACTTCTGTATTGGTCACAGCTTACGTAGTGTGCATAGGTATGTTATTAGTTGTAACAGTCTGTTAAGAAATTTGAAAAGAGAAATGGATAGGTTAAATTTAGATATGGTGGGGATTAGTGAAGTTCAGTGGCCGGATAAACAGGATTTTTGGTCAGATGAGTACAGGGTTATAAATACAAAATCAGTTGGTGGTAATGGAGGATTAGGTCTAATAATGAATAAGAAAATAGCAATGTGGGGTACAGTGAACACATTGTCATAACAAAGATAGACATGAAGCCAACAATGACCACAGTATGCCTACTAGCTCTGCCAATGATGAAGAGATCAAAGGAATGTATGAATAGGTAAAAATAGTCAGACCATTAAAGCAGAAGAAAACTTAATTGTGATGGGTGACTGGAACACAGTAATAGGAAAGGGAAGAGAAGGAAATGTAGTAGGTGAATACATGGTCTGGGGAAAAGGATTGAAAGAGGAGAGCGCCTGATTAAATTGCGCTCTCCGCAAAATTCTATCATCACAAACACTTGCTTTAATCATCATGAAAGAAGGTTACATATGTGGAAGAGACAGGAAGTACTAGGTTGACCAGGTTGGCTTTATAATGGTAAGGCATAGGTTCAGAAATTAGGCTTTAAACTGTAATACATAATCCAGGAGCAGATATAGACTCTGACCAGAATATATAACTAGGGGAAGATAGATACCATCTACAAGAAAATAAGAGAGACATTTGGAGACAAGAAAAGCAGCTGTTGAATATCAGGAACTCAGATAGAAAACCAGTAATAAGCAAAGAAGGGAAAGCTGAAAAGTGAAAGAAATAAACTTGAAGGCAGTATTCTAGAAATGGAAGACTTAGTAGAGGTACATGAGATAGGAGATATAATACTGCCAGAATAATTTGGTAGAGCACTAAAAGATTTGAGAAGAAACAAGGCCCCTGGAGTAGATGATGTTCTATTTGAACTGCTATTATCATTAGGAGAGCCAGTCATAAACAAATTGTTTCACCTGGTATGCAAGATGTATGACGCAGGAGAAATACCCTCCGACTTCAAGATGAACATAGTGATTTCAATTCCCAAGAAAGCAAATGCAGATGAATGTGAGAATTACAGAAATATCAGTTTAATAAGTCATCATTGCAAAATGCTAAAACAAATTATTTACATATGAATGGAAAAACTGGAGGAATCCAACCTTGGAGAGAAGATCAGTTTAGATTTAGGAGAAATGTAGGAACACGCGGGACAATACTCACATTACGACTTATCTTAGAAGATAGGTTAAGGAAAGGGAAACCTATGTTTTTAGCATTTGTGGATCTTGAGAAAGCTTTCGACAATGTTATTGGGAGTGAAGAGTTATAGTCAACTTGTACAAAAACCAGACAGCAGTTATTAAAGTTAGTGGGCAAGAAAGGGTCACAGTGGTTGGGAAGGGAGTAAGACAGGGTTGTAGCCTTTCCCAAATATTGTTCAATCTGTACATTGAGCAAGCCATGAAGGAATGCAAGAAAAAATTTGGAGACGGAATTAAAGTCCAGGGAGAGGGATAAAAATCTTGTGGTTTGTTGATGACATAGTAATTCTGTTAGAGACAGCAAAGGACCTGGAAGAGCAGCTACACCTGATGAACAGTGTCTTGAAAAGAAGGTATAAGATGAACATTAACAAGAGTTAAAGGAGGGTAATGGAATGTAGTGTCAAAAAATCAGGTGGTGCTGAAGGAATTAGATTAGGTAATGAGACAATAAAAGTAGTAGATGAGTTTTGTTATTTGGATAGCAAGATAACATCTGATAGCTGAACTAAAGAAGATATAAAATGCAGAATAGCTATGGGAAGAAGAGCATTTCTGAAAGAGGCGAAATTTATTGACACCCAATATTATTTTAAATTTGTAATATTTGGGTCCTGCAGCATTAAATATGTCACTTAATGACATAATATAACTTTTATTGATTCCAAATTGCTGCTTAATATTTTATATTTATTTAACAATGGCCATTTTAGCTACAAAGCCATCAGGTTAACTGCAACTGTGTAATACAATTATGTAATCTGTAGAAAACCTGTTTCGTTTCTCTACATGACTACATCCTCCGGAGTAGTCCCCGCCTGATATCCGAATAGGGGACTATTTTACCTCCAGAATACTTTACCCGACAGGATGACATCATCATATATTCATACAGTAGAGCTGCATGTGCTTGAGAAAATTAACAACTGTACTTTCCCTTTGCATTTAAGCCGTTCACAGTAACTGCATGGCTAAGCCATGTTACCTGATGTTACAAGGCCAGCTCAGTCAATCATTCAGACTATTGCCCCTCTAATTACTGAAAATGCTGCTGTACCTTAATTTCTATACCACTCATAAAAAGTGAGGGAAAAATGACTGACTATATGCTCCTTACACAAGATGTGTGAGGGTGGCAGTTGACGTTTTCTGTAGTCTGTTACAAAAGACAGATCTCTAATCTGCCAGAATAGAGTATAGGAAACAGGTCTTGTCTCCAAGGATTCTCACTTTAGTTCACAGGACATTTAGTAACATTTGTACAATGATCAAACTTACCAGCAACAAATCTAACAATGAGCTTCTGATTTGTTTCTATGTTTCTCATTAAGCTGATTTGTTGTAGATTCCAGAAAATCTAGAATTATTCAACAATGGGTCATGAAACAGATGGTGTAGACTTTATTAGAATGGTCACAATAAACCAAAGCTGACTATGTGACTTTCCTATACATTGTCTTTGTCACCAGTTAGAACACTGGTATGATGTGGCTCTGCATGCACGCCTAACGTGTGCAAGTATTTTTATATGTGTGTAACTATGAAGCTCTACATCCATTTGAATTTACTTATTGTGTAAAAATATTCTGTTGAATTCCT
Organism: Locusta migratoria; assembly: GCA_026315105.1. Taxonomy (NCBI): domain Eukaryota; kingdom Metazoa; phylum Arthropoda; class Insecta; order Orthoptera; family Acrididae; genus Locusta; species Locusta migratoria. The sequence continues at coordinate 287,253,161 of CM048745.1, read as the reverse complement.
CAACTCTCTGAAATGCAGCACTATGTCAAATACTTTCAATTTATGTTGGAATATGAATCTATCTACTACCCTTCCTCAATGTTTTTTCAGAATTTCATGTGAAGAAAGGGGCAGCAGAGTTCCACATTGGCTATGATTTCTAAATCTATAATAATATAAATTTAATCTTGGTGGTTATCACACAAAATATTTATTTAAAACTCTCATAATCCTCACGAAATAGTGATTATTTTAAGTGAAAGTTGGGTTAGGTATAGGTTAAACAAGAAGGTTTTTTAAGTGTGTTTGGGCGTGTAGTGCCTGATTTACAGTTGTACATTCGACATATATCATTTCAGTCCAAGCTACCTTGATTGCAAGCATTCTTGGAAATTACCACAATTACCTTCACTGACTGGACAAGGGTACATACAAGTACGTGTCAACCATAGAGCAGATACAGCATGTTTTATTTATTTTATGATCTGTACGAAACAGTGATCAAGTGATTTTAAGTTTTCATTTTACGAGGACAATTATTGTTTTCCCATAGTCACTCACGACAAAGTTTCCAACATACTTGTCACGCTAATAACACAGGCAACAGACTCTGCAGTTTTACCCAATTACTTACTGGACAAGGGAACGTACAAGAACCTGTCAACCATAAAGCAAAGCATGTTTTATTTATTTTACATTTACTATATAGAATGGCCCGAAAACCACCTTTGCTGGAATCAGGCTCTGAAATATCAATCAATCCATATTTGTTGTCATTATCTTCTTGTCGGCATCTATACTGATAGCAAAGTAACTTGTTGATAGCCACAAACTTGTGCATACATCGCTTCGATTTGTTTACATATTACAATTGTAACCCACTTTCTTATTGGCCGTGGCATTGCGACTTCCGATTGGCTGCTCTGCCGTTCCTAACCTAGGATGCACGAGCCGCATAAAATGCAGTTTTACCTCGAGTTTACCAGACATACTCTTTTTTGCACTCTAAAAATGATCTACATCCACATAGATACTGTGCAAATCACATTTAAGTGCCTGGCATAGAGTTCATTAATCACTTTCATAACCTTTCACTACCGTTCCATTCTCTAATAGCGTGCGGGAAGAAAGAACACTTAAATCATTCAGTTTTCGTTCTGATTTCTCTATGTAGGTGGGTGCTAGCAAAATATTTTCACATTCAGAAGTAAAGTCGATGATTGAAATTTTGTAAACAGATGTCGCCGCAACGAATAACGTCTTTCTTTTAATGATTTCCACCTCCAATCGTGCAACATTTACATGATGCTTTCCACCCCCTGTAATGTGATAAAGCGAGCTGCCCTTCTCTAAACCTTCTCAATGTCTTCCGTCAGTCCCACATGGTGAGAGTCACACACCTGACAACAGTACTCTAGGAGAGGACGCACAAGTGTGATGTAGACAGTCTCTTTGGTGGAGCTGTTGCATCTTCGAAGAGTTCTGCCAATGAAACGTAATCTTTGGTTCACCTTCCCCACAATATTTTCTGTGTGTTCTCTCCAGTCCAAGTTGTTTGTAGTTGTAACTCCTAGGTATTTGGTAGAATTTACGACCTTAAGGTTTGACTGATTTATCGTGTAATTGAAGTTCAGCGGATTTCTTTTAGTGGTCATGTGTATTACTTCACACTTTTCATTATTCAGTGTTAATTGCCAATTTTCGTACCATGTAGAAATTGTGTCTAAATCGCTTTGCAGTTGCTTTTGATCCTCTGTCGACTTCACTAACCAATAAACGACACCATCATCCACAAACAGTCTAAGGGAGCTATTCAGATTGTCTCCTAAATCGTTTATAAACTCAAGGAAGAGTAGGGGACCTGTATCGCTTCCCTGGGGAATGCCAGATATAATTTCTGTTTTTACTCAATGACTTAGCATCAATTACTACGTACTGTGTCCTTTCTGATAGGAATTTGTGAATCCAATCACACAATTGGGGCAATATTCCATAAGAACACAGATTCATTAGAAGCCGCTTGTTAGGCCTTCTGGAAATCCAGAAATATGGAATTAATTTGAGATCCCTTGTCGATGGCACTTATCACTTCATGTGAATAAAGGGCAAGCTGTGTTTCGCAAGAGCGATACTTTCTGAATCGTGTTGACTATTGGTTAATAGGTTGTTCTCTTTGAGGTAGTTCATAATGTTCAAACAAAGTATATGTTCCAAAATCGATGTCAATGAAATTGGCCAGTAATTTTGGGGATCACTCCTATTGCCTTTCTTGAATATTGGAGTGACTTGGGCAACTTTCCAGTCTTTGGGTACAGATCATTCGCTGAGTGATTGCTTGTAAGTATGGAGCTATTGCATCAGCATACTCAGAGGAATCTAGTTGGTATACAATCTGGTCTGGAAGATTTGTTTTTGTTTAATGGTTTAAGTTGTTTTACTACTCCAGGAACATCTACTTCTAAATTTCGCATGTTGGCAGCTGTTCTTGGTTTGAATTCTGGCGTGTTCACTTTGTCTTCTTGGGTGAACGAATTTCAGAAAACTGTTTAGCAATTCTGCATTAGCAGTACTGTCATTAGTATTATTACCATTGCTATCGCGTAGTGAAGGTATTGTTTGTGATTTGCCGCTAGTGCCCCTCACATATGACTAGAATTTCTTTGGATTTTCTGCACGTTTACGAGACAGGAGTTCATTGTGGAAATTACTATCAGCTTCTTGCACTGAAGTCTGCGCTAGGTTGCTATTTTCTGTAAAAGATTGCCAGTCTTGGGGATTCTGTGTCTTTTTAAATTTTGCATGCATTTTTTTTTTTGCTTCTGCAACAGTGATCTGACCTGTTTTGTGTACCACGGGGGTCAGCCCCCTCTTTTATTAATTTATTTGGTATAAATCTCTCAATTGCTACTGACATTATGTCTTTGAAAGTAAGCCACAACTGATCTACACTCACATTTTTAGTTTTGGAGACTATCACTCAGGAAAGTGCGAAGCGAATTTTTATCTGTTCAATTGAATAGATATATTTTTCGTTTATTTTTAGTGCATTTCGGAATTTCAATATTCAGTCTCACTACTACAACTTGCTAATCCCTGTATCTGTTTTGATGCTTTTTACTAGCTCAAGATTATTTGTTGCTAGGGGATCAAGGGTATTTTCGCAGCCATTTACTATTCTTATGGGTTACTGAACTAACTGTTCGAAGTAGTTTTATGCCAACATATCGAGGGTAAATTAAAGTCCCCACCGATTATCACAGTATGCTTCAGGTACCTGTTTGAAATGTGATTCAAGCTTTCTTTGAACATTTTGCCAATTGCATCGTCTCAGAGGGCCGATAAAAAGATTCAATTATTAATTTATTCCAGTTGTCAGGTATAACCTCTACCCACACCAACTCAGAGGAAGTATCTGCCTCCATTTCGCTGCAATATACACTGTTTGTAACAGCAATGAACACGCCACCCCTTTTTTAATTTCTGCTATCCTTTCTGAAGACCATTTGGCTCTTTGTAAAAATTTTGGCTGAACTTATCTTTGGTGTCAGCCAGCTTTCAGAACCTATAAGGATTTGTGCCTCAGTACTTTCTATCAGAAATTGGAGTTCTGGAACTTTCCTAACACAGCTACGACAATTTACAACTGTTACACCAATGGTTCCTAGATCTACATTCTTCCTGTGTCTGAACTGCACCCTTTGAAACTGAAACCCATTTTGTGTATTCCCGAGGACCTCTAACCTAAAAAACCGCCCAGTCCATGCCACACAGCCCCTGCTACTTGTGTAGCCGCTTTCTGAGTATTGTGGACTCCTGACCTATTTACAGGTCATCATAGTTTGGGGACTGTCTTATTCCACGGGCATCATGTAAAACTATTTATCTGTGACTAAAATTTATACCTTCTCTTATCTTAAGGTCGTATTATCTGCCGAAATAAACGGTAATACTTTTCTGTATACACACATTGTAAGATATATACGAAATCAGCACAGTGGAACTTCAATTTTACATTCCCAGATTTTATGTTTTTCACAATTTTACGCTATAAATTGAATGCCCCTGTGAAAACCCCATAAAAACAATGTTAAAAAATTCCCTGATTTACATTTCTTCCTAGTGGGGTTAACCTCAATTATACATTCTTACTCAACATCTCACTACTTTGTTTTGTCCCCCCCCCCCTTTCCCCTACTGACATTTTATGTGACCGAACACGTTACAAGTGTAAAGTGGAACAAAAGGAGATGGGGGTACGTGAAAATACATTGTGCATGGTATTCGTATAATGCGATTACCATCTAGTCATAAAACAAGAAGTCCGCATATGCTATTTTTAACTCTTGTATCAGGGCATGCACAGTACACTGGGATAACTCACGCATCAAGGGGACAGAAGTATACTTTGTAAACTTCACATCTGATTTCATTGCATCATTTGTTTTATTTCAATAAACCAGCTAGGAGAAACTGGCAATAATTCATCGGTGAGCGTCTTATCATGAATTGTAAAAATTAGAAGTTATGAATTTAATACTCGCTACAACAATAAATCTTAATAGGATCTGCAGAAACGTAAAGCCACCACTCACTTTAAAGCAGACTTTATTTTGCTACTACAGTTTATAATCTAGCACACACAAATGTTTGCAATAACACATTTACGATGTAGTACGTGGTAACTTTTAACAAGGTAGTTGCACGACTTTAATGAACCTCTGATACAGTGCGGTAGTACACCGCTTTTCTATTTACATCTTCCTTATTTCCAACAGAAAACTACAATGTGTGGTGTTTTTAATCATTTTTATTGGTAGATGAAATTTTTAAAAATACCATAATAATAATAATAATAATAATAATAAAACACTACTCTGAGGCTCACAATCCACAGATGGTGAAGAGCAGAGTTTGGATTACTGAAAGTTCATTGTTGTATATATAGTCGTTACGTGCGTTTGTGAGTTGTCCAAGTGAGAAATTTTGTTTCTGACATGAATAATAATTTAAACAACAAGCATTTTCACTAGAAGAATATATGTATATAGCCTACTAAAACTAGTTGACACTAATACAGGGACTCGTGCACAGTTATTTGCATCTCTTGAAATTCCAATGATGCCTTTAAATATTACTGTGAAGAAACAAAGACATCAAGAAGTACTTTGTTTTCGAATCTTCTTCTCAGAAGTGGAAATTGATGAAAACAAAATCAATCAATTCTCGCAATGTGGTCAAGCAAGACCGCACAGCAAATGTTGCCTTAGAGCACACTATCTTGATATAGATGGCCCTACATATTGCTGCCCAGTTGGGAACTGATAGTTTATGAACTTCCAATGGGTGGAAGGATCTCTCAAAAGCGGGTGTTTTGATGTATAATTTGTAGTTGTAGCATGTCATGAAACTGCTGAGTTACTTTCTATTCAGACACCAATTTCAATTGTTGACAAGTTTATACTTGCTGTCACATGCCTGTGATTTCTAAGAACGGATGGTAAGTTCATTACCACAAATTATTGTACAAACATTGTAATGTAAGCAAAAGTCTCCTAGGGCCAGCAACAACATTTTCCTATCACACATTGGCAGTCCTGGAGCTACGATTTTTCCGAACTGGGGCAAAACTCAGAATGGCACCCCACCCCCCTCCCTTATTCTAGGAAATCAAACCCAGGATTCCCCCTTTGGACCAGTAATAGATCTGGATAAACCGGAAACCCCGATAAATGGGGATGGGATTACTGGTGTATGTGGTTTTCTTGCAATTCTAAGGTAATTATTTTGTCAAATTGAGAAGATATAGCTAATATTAATGTCACATCAGCACGCTATGCCACCGCTGCCATAAGTACAACCTGACTGAAAAATAAACATGGAATGATGTAGAACATGCTTGTATTGTACTCACTCATAAGAAGGCGAAAAATAAGTGTTCCATCGCTACAATGGAAAAAATGTAAGTGATGGCAGTACATGAAGTCACTACCTCATTATGTTTGTAACATTGCGCGAGCATACAATAATTTGCATTTTAATATCAAGTTTCTTGTCATTTGTGGGATATATGAGTGCACTATTACACCAAAAACATAATATATGTAATACTCCTTACCCTTTATGTTTGATTCAATGTATATATTTCACTAGTACTTTTAATAATGCTGATTATTCGCACAACCAATGAACCACGTACGTAAACAGTGATCGTCATGTAATGAGTAACGGTTCACACTTATTCGGCTCAGCTTGTATAGACGTGTCCTTTTGTCTGTGAGAATGCTGGAATGTTGCTAGATGCAACGGGGATTCCCCTGGCTGAATCATTACATACACTGTACAGTCTGTTCCAGTTCGAGAGCAGGCGGGCACCCGTGGGAACTGGTGGGCAGAAGAGAGACAACAGCTGGCACTTGGCATAGGTGGATGGACAGGGTGGGCAAGCAGCAAGCACCAAACTCTGGCAAGGGAGGAGCAAATACAGGCTCACTGATTAGAATTAGAAAAAAAGCATTCAATATAAGCCAAATGTTCCAACAACATGCGCTGGACGCTAGACGCTTTGTGAAACAAGATGCGTAGTCAATGGTATGTTAATTTGACATAACCAATGAGAGACAAGCAAAGATGTAATAAATATATAGCGGCAAAATTACAACTGTCTGGTTTAGTATGTTTAGAAGTGCATATTTGTGGTTGCGTGCTGTAATTTCATGTTTTTGTTGCAGGCCATTCCATTAAATTGATTCAACTAAGTGAACTGTTATTACTTTTTTACAATACAAACTGATCCACATATGTTCACTCATCAACCAACCTAGCGGCTTGATAATGTAATTATTTGAAACATGAATCATTTTACATGGAGATTACTTTTCTTGTGCGCAGTCAAATTCTTATATTTCATCGCATTTTTCTTCATATACGTCTCCTGCTGTCTCATTCCGTACATCACTGGCACTAAGATAATATACTATGTAGGCTAATTGGAGAGGATTACGATTTTCAACAATGTATATATACCAATTACATCTGTTTTTGATCATATTTTTCAGATTTTGATGTTTTTTCTCAATTTTGCATTGTTTAAGAATGGACTGCAGAAAAGCAGGCTCATTTAATAAGTGTGGAAATGTCAAGGAGATGATTAGCGAACTCCGGTGGCCGAAGCTGCAAGAGAGAGGTTCTGTATTACGGTACAGGTTTCTCTCAAAGGTTTGAGCACACGTGTTTCATGAAGAGTCAACCAATATAGTGCTTCCTCCTACATATATCCCATGAAGCATCCACAAGAATAAGATTAGAGAGATTATGACAAACACAGAGACATGCAGGCAATTTTTTTTTCCGTGCACCATACATGACTGGAATAGGTGGACGTGACAATGGTATGCAAAGTACCCACTGCAAAAACTCTGTGAGGTGGCTTGTGGAGTGTGTAGATGTAAATGTATAGCTACATTTCACAGCACTCAATGAAGATATTGCTTTGGAGGTTCAAGACATTCTGGCATCACAACCGAGCATTGATCGCTACATCATTAATTATACTAATTACAAGCCTCTCACAAATTTGAGACGGAGATAAGAGAAGCTACTCTGCACATAATACCTAAGGGATCACACTTCACTGCAGCTGCTATGCTGCCTGCACTGGTTAGTGAACAACTCTTAACGAGGACATCCAAAAGAACGTTTGGTTGTCACACTTGACACCCGACACATAGAAGATACTGAAAGCGTGTGCTGGCGATCTTGATCTGCTCACACAAATCATGGATCATATAGCAGAAATGTATATCACAATAGTTTGCTCATAGCCTAAGTGAGATAATGGTCTCACCATGTTACAGGCACAGATCACCATGTGGAAGTTGCTGCTTTATGAACTCATTGTAAAAGTAGAAATCGCAATTTTGTTGCAACTGCTTGCCTGGAAAGTGTAGCCACTTGCCCTCATAGGCAAGAATGTGCTGATATCACCAAAGATTTGACCAGGAAGTTCAGTCCAGTAAACAAGAAGAAAAACTGACTTTCCAGATGGCAGAAGTCAAATTTTCATAACAGAATACATTACAAAGGTACAGTTCTTGAGATATATGAGTCTCCATCCCAATATCAAATTCACCATGGAGGTTGAAAGCGATGGGAAGCTTCCGTTCCTGGATGTCATGGTGTACAAGAAACAGGATGGTACCCTGGGACATAGTGTTCATCGGAAGCCCACACATACAGATCTGTACCTCAATGCAAGAAGCTGCCACCCACTACACCAACGCAGTGGCGTCCTTAAGACTCTGGTACACAGAGCTTATGCAGTTTCTGATGCAGAAAGCCTACCACAGGAACTTTCACACTTGACTTCTGTGTTTAAGGAAAATGGGTACTCCGAGAGGCAGATTCTTCGAGCTATGGAGTTTGGACCATCCCAGGAAGCACATGAAGAGGAAGAAAGATCTGTTGCTTTTATTCCGTATGCAGGGGGCATATCTCACAAAATTAGCAGAATCCTAAAGAAATTTAACATCCAGAGTATGTTCCGTCCACCACCCAAGATCAGGACACTTTTAGGATCCATTAAAGACGACTTGGGCCTTAAAAAACAGGGTGTGTACAGGATTCCATGCAAATGTGGGAAGGCGTACATTGGCAGGTCGATCCGCACTGTTCATGACAGATATGCAGAACATCGCCATCACATCAGGCTTCTACAGCCCGAAAAGTCAGCAGTTGCGGAACATTGTCTAAACGAGCAACATAGGATGTTGTTCGATGAGACTCGTATTGTAGGCAGCACGTCCGGTTTTTGGGACAATGTGTATAAAGAGTCTATTGAAATCAGGCTGTCTGAAAATTTAATTAATAGAGACAAGGGTTTTCCGCTTAGCAGGGCGTGGAACCCGGTTTTATCACATATGAAAAAACATCGATCGTTTATGCAACCCACCAGATTGCTGGAAGACAACCTATGACTGCGATATATCGTGAAAACCGCCTTTCCGCCACCGGCGCCGCCGCAAGACCTGTCTGTGTGCAGTACCTGTGGCAGGCCGCGCATGCGCCTTCACCACTCGCAGGCCTATATAGGACGGCGTTCCATGCCCTCGGCATCAGTTGTCGGCGAGTCCAGCAGCAGCAGTTCCCCTGAGGATGGCGGACAGGTGTTCCGCCGAAATATTGGGTCAGTTCGACTTCAAAATCCGGCAGCAAACCCGAAGAAACTATGAAGAACTATTACGCCGGGAAAGCCTACGAAACTACAGCTCCTCTAGTAGTTCCTGGAGATCATTTGGTAGACGCCCACACTACTACATGCGCAGCACTCAACAGTGTGTTATATATTAACTATACGAGGAACATCACACTCAACTACGCTGTTTGGCACCTAATAAACTGAAGATAGTGAAGCAGGAATTCTTGTTCATGCATGAACAAGGGATCTGCTGCCTTTCAAGCAATAGCTGGGCATCCCCTCTGCATATAGTCCCAAAAAAAGGCAATGTTGGCATTCATTATCTGGGTCAGTTGAATTTGTTGTCAAAACCCACGTTTAGTCCCCGTATGCGGAGGACATCTTCAGGGGGGTCTGTAGGATTGAAGGTCCAAAACACACACACACACACACACACACACACACACACACACACACACACAGAGAGGCTTGCTACTGTGTGTGTGTGTGTGTGTGTGTGTGTGTGTGTGTGTGTGCGTGTGTGTGTGTGTGTACGCGCGCGCGCTTGACCTACAATCCTACAGACCCCCCTGAAGATGTCCTCCACAGACGGGGACGAAACATTGGGTTTTGACAACAAATTCGATTCACCGCAGCATAACAGCCTGGATAATTTTAATGGACATGACATTTCTGGCCTTGAGAGTCTACATTTTACTACATTGGATTTGGTACTTGCAATTAATCAGATACTTTTGGCACCAAGAGATGTTGCTAAGACTGCTGTCTGCACACTGTTAGGACACTCTGAGTTTATTACAATGTCATTTGGAGTTTGTAATGCTCTCCAAATGTTTCAGCGGTTCATATACAAGGTTACATGACACTTAGATTTCTTTTACATGTATAACAATTACAGCTTTGTCATGTCCAGATCAGAGACAGAATACCTGTCACACTCAAAGATTTTCAATCTTCTTAAGGAACACGGTTTGTTAATCAACCCACTGAAGTGTGTGTTTGGAGCATCCAAAGTTAAATTCCTAGGCTATACTACCAATGCGCAAGGAATGCAGCCATCACAGGATAGTTAAGACTATAGTTAACCTTCCCAAGTCCACGACAGTTAAGGAATTACTTAACACTGCACTCCAGCTGTCCCTATTTAAGAATGGAAATCCAGGTTGGAATTCAACAATATAATAAAGATAGTTTACAGCTCACCACAAATACAAATGTTGAACTGTGGAAGTTACATAAAAAAAGACACTCATATACATAGAACTCAAGCTTTTGGTCACCAGCCTTTGTCAGAAAAGGTATTACTCCCACAATGACACAGGCACACTTCACACAATTGCTCTCTGGAATACAGCAGTTGAAGATGATGGTTGTGTGTATGTGAAGTATGCCTGTGTTCTGGGTGATTGTGTGAATGGTGCCATTTTCATGATGGAAGCTAATAGCCAAAAGCTTCAGTTCTGTGTGTATGAGTGTCTCTTATATTTCTGTTGCAGCTTGACATACACCTTTGCGGTGAGTTGTAAACTATCCTGATTATATTCTTGAATAGCTTTATTATTATTCTTTTTCTTTTATTTCACTCAACTTTGGGGTATGTCAGATCAATCTTTTTCTTAATGTTCTTTTCCCTTCTATTAGCCCAGTATTTTCAGAAGAGAATTTATGTAGCTACATAGCTCGGTTTTTTATATTTTATCTTTCGTGAGATTCCAAGATGCTCCGACTAATCTCTGTATAATGCTGCAGACTCCCACGAATTCTAATGTCGGCTTGAAAACTTTGGTGTGGTGGATTGTCCACCTGGGGTAATTTGTTTCACAACTCACCCTTCCATGACTGATAATATTATGTATAGGGTGACATTTGATTTACATAGCTTTATCATCATCATCATCATCATTATCATTATTATTATTATTATTAAAATATATATATATATATATATCCATATCCTTTCTTCCAGGAGTGCTAGTCTTGCGTGTTTGCAAGAGAGCTTCTGTGAAGTTTGGAAAGTAGGAGGCGAGGTACTGGCGGAAGTAAAGTTGTGAGGCGGCATCGTGAGTCGTGTCGGGGTAGCTCAGTCGGTAGAGCACTTGCCCGCGAAAGGCAAAGGTCCCAGGTTCGAGTCCCGGTTCCGGCACACAATTTTAATCTGCCAGGAAGTTTCATATCAGCGCACACTCCGCTGCAGAGTGAAAGTTTCATTCTGGATTATTATTATTATTATTATTAAGTGAAAATATACATACTGGCAAGAGTCATGTGACAGAACGTCTTCAAGTCATAGATACACTGAAAACCAACTACAATAACTGACATCCGATTTTTCAACATAATATCTCAAGCATGAAGCATGTCAGTGAAAAATTTACACAAATATCACTGACAGTAGCTTTTGAAGACCTATTGATTTTTTGTGTAATACATTATTACTTCATGTCACAAGTGGCAACTGCTAAAAATACACCATTCTATGGATTAAGATCTTTTACAGACTTGATGAATATTGACGTCCCAGCAGCCCACAAAGATTTTGAAGGACAGTGGTTTGCTGAACATTTTCCAAAGATAATACACACTAAGCATTTATAATTTTAAAACTTAAACACTTTTTGTAGTAGGAACACTAACTTTTCTATCCAAGAGAAGAGGAATTTAAAACATTAACTGTCAGTCGATAATTAAATCAATAGGCAAAGCATAAAATATGTTTTATGCTGTGATTTGAACCCCAGTCCACTGCTTGTTACAGAGTTGCATTGTCCACTGCACCACCTGGAAAGGTGATTATGGACTACCCTAGCATGCCTCCCGTCAGAACCATACTGTAACTTGTCCACACACAACAGACATAGTGTGCCTGCCCATTTCACTCATTACTCACAGCATTTTGCTAATTCCCACAAGAGCCCAAGCATGGTGTGCTTCACTGACCAACTTCACGTTGAATTATTTTCTACCAGAGTGAACAAACAATGCTCCTTACAGGAAAAATTTCCTACTGTGATTGCAATCTTTTGTTGCAATAAAAGCACCTACTAAAACAATACAGTAATTATACTCAGGCATGGCAAACTGCCTCATGAAAACACTATGATAGGATTGTTAGCTTTTGTCATTAGGCTTAAATAGGAAATAAAAAACAAAATAATTATAAATGTGTATTTGCTATGGTTGTCTGCCACCCACTGCATCATGAATTTCAGTAACAACATTACCAAGAGAAATGTATATTTAAATATAAATCAAAAGAAATTCTAACAGTTTACTATGAGTTAAGTGACACACTGCATAACACATACCTTTGGTTTTTGAATATGTGAGATCTTGAGTAGTCAGTCTGAAATACCGCTGCTTGAAGTTCTTACGCCCAAACCTTTTCCGACCTTGGGCCCGCTTAATCATAACTCTGTATAAAAAAAGAAAAAAAAAAAACTAGAAATGCATAGTTGAAAAACTTCTTCCTACATTTTATGAAAAGGAAATGGCAATGCAAGCATACATTTGGACTTACATACAATGTACACTGTAGCACAATTACAAGTAGTTATTTACAAAACTTAATCTCTTCATATTGTTTCTGGAGCACCTTTTAATAATGGAATGCACTGATGTGAATCTTCCAAAGCAAGAGTTCATCCACAAGGACCAGAAATGTAGGTTTAATTCTCAGCCAACAATCACCTTCATCGCCACAGATGACTGTATTTACTTTCATTTTCTTCCTTTTTGGCTCTATTCCATTTGTGACATGCTTTCTTCTTCTTTTCACTGCTTTCAAATGCTTTTACCTTTTACCTGCTTCCTTTTCATATTTCCTCCCTTTATCAATTAACTACAATAGCTTCTGTGATGCTCCATGTGAAACTCTCTACAACCTATGGTTCTTTCAGCTTATCCACGTCCCATATCTTTACTTTGCTACTATTTTGCAAATTCTTCAATTTCTATCTACAGCTACTCAAGATGAATGTGAGTGTTTAAAACTAACACCTTTATAAACAGACAGTATTTCAGCCTATAAAGAGACATAATCTTACATAGGTCCTCTTTCTGTTTCCACAGGTTCATTGTCACAAACATTATGATTTTATCAATGTAGATTAATGTATAGCTGTAATAATATATTTTATATGTGTATAGCCTGAAGATGATGCACAGCATTGAAACATGTTGCTAATACATATTTTTACACCTATATCATATTTGTGACTGCTATCAGAAATTTCAAGGAACCTTTTAAATATTAGGCGAAGATGAAGTGTAATAATGAAAGTGAGCAGTGGTTTACTTAGATGGAACATGGATTCACATATTATACAATAAATAAATGTTGGCTAACTGGCAGAATATGAATAGTATTGTCAAATAAAAGTACCCATAAGAGTTTAATGGTTGTCCATAGAAGTGGAGACATGGATTTTGTTCCAGGTGCACTTTCTTGTAGATGACTCAAAACTGAGTACACCTGATTATCACTCAGAAATGAATAGCTATTAAAAAAAAAAAATAATAATAATAATAATAAAAATAAATAAATAAATAAATAAATAAATAAATAAAAAATATGAGAAGTCCCAGTTTATACCAGGCTTATCCTTAAGTAGTAGTAGTGTTTTTGATTATGCTCCATATATAATAAGAAAGAGATTCAACTACGATGCTCTGGCCCTCTAAAAAGGCAAGTACAATCCTGACTGATCAATAACAAATTGGCACAAACTTTTTGCATCAGTTACAGACCATCAGCCGTCTCCTGTTTCTTACATGCAAGAGAAGGATTTTGTTTTACTCCAACTCCTCCCATACTGTTTCCTCGATTCAGCACAGAGAAGATCACAAAGAGGTTAGCGGATACACACTGTGAACCCTCTTTATCAGTTACATGCATGACCACGAGAACACTGTCTTGGAAAACAGGAGAGACAAAAATTACAGGGAACTCGTGGATGAACTCATGCATGCTTGTAAGGTCATTGGTTGCAATATGGGCATGAAAATGCACTTCCTTTATTCCCACTTCAGTGTATTTGCAGATAACTTCGGTGTACTCAGTGATGAGCATGGTAAGAAATTTCAATAGGACATTTCTCTCATGTAACAGTGGTACACAGGGTGTTAAACTGCTATAGTTCTGATGTTTGTTGGATGCTACAACAATGCTCCAGTTACAACATGTAAGGGGTAGGAAAAGAAATGATATGAATAAAGTAGGTAAATTCAATTAATGTATATATCCTATTTATTGTGGTTGCAATATAAGGGGAATGTAAAGTCTCAACTTATCATGTAATCCTTTGTCAAGATGTTTTCATTATGATATTCTTGTACAGCAAATAAACATCTATAAAGATGATAGGCTCTGGTTATTGCAAAAGATCCAGTGTTATTATTCCAAATTCATAGTAAGACGTTTGCATGTATAAATGGAGACTCCAGTATAATATAATGACGATTGTTTTCAACTCTTCTCAAAAATGTACAACAAGGTGCGACAAGCACATACAACACTTAAGTTACTGGCCACTAGCATTTGTGTAGGATAGAGGAGGGCCTAAACTTTTGGGTGTGGAAAAAAAGGTGGTCATCGTCAGTGGCTGACTAAAGGAAGGGGGGGCGGGGAGGGGGGAGGGGGGGGAGGGTGCCGCCTCTCATTTGGGGGCCTCCAAATACCTCGAAAACAGGTGTTTTTATTTTTTTGAGTGTCCTTGGCATCTTTATCTGGGGCCTCCAAATCTTGAAAGCTACATTTGTTAGATTGTCTCATGCCTCTCGTCCTAGGGGGTCTCTAAATGTCAACAGTTACTTTTTTATAGTAATACATGTATTTCTAAGTGGACGAGGGGCCTCATTTTGTTTTGCCACTGCCCCGGGCCTCCGACAGCCTTAGTCTGCTACTGGTTATCATAGGTTGATGCCTGCATAATTTCAGGATCAAAGAATATACTGTAAGGATAACCCCAATCTGTGTAGTTCAGAAAAACCAGTGGGGTGGGGGATGCAGATGGCACAAGCATGGGTTGTGAAGCAGTCATTGAAATCGAGCATATACTTAGGTGCAATCCAATCAGAGGCTGGGTCACCTGTAAAAGCAGCCATGTAATTTACACAGATTTTTATATTGGCATAACCACAAACCAGCTGTCCATTAGAATGAATGGCCACTGCCAAACTGCGGCCAAAAACAAGGTAGACCATGCTGTGGCACTACATACAGCTGAGAATATGCTTTATTTCAATGGATGCTTCACAGCATGAGCCATCTGGATCCTCCCCCTCCCACCAACACCTTTCCTGAATTACACAAATTGAAGTTATACTTAAAGTGCAGTCTCCAATCCCAAAATGATCCAGGACTCAACCTATGATAACCTTATTTTCTCCACACCCAACAGTCTGTATACTATCTATCCAACACCACCCCCAGTGTGTGTATTTATTTTGTTTCACTCCCCAACCTCCCCACTCTATTCCTAAGCTGCAACTCTTTCCATCCATGCAGGACTTGCCTGCTAAGGCCTTGCTGTATCCATCCTCATCACTGCCTTGCAAACCTTCCTGTTCCCCCTATCCTCCCTTCTTAGCTTGAGTGTTGCATCTGTTTTTTTATGTGCCTGTCACAGTTCGTTGTACGTCTTTGTGGCGAGTTGAAAATTTTCCGCATTTTGTTATAAGAACACAATAGATAAATAAAAGGAAATTTTACTTTCTAGTCCAACATAAACAAGTAAATAAAAAACATTTGAATATACAGTCCAAAGGAAAAAATGAGAATATTTTTACAACTTTGTATTTCATACTGAAGTTTGTATACACTAATGTACAATTTTCTCTCTCTCACTTTCTTTTCTTTAGAATTACAAATCCTTACCTAACAAATTCATTCAATGGTATCTCAATGTATTGGTGTTTCCTCAAGACCACACAACTGCAAGGAAACAGATTTGTAAGGGGACAGATCTAGAAGGCATTTCACTTATATTCAAAACATAATTTTTTGTTAAGAAGTTATGGTGAAAAATGTTTATTAAATATGTTAGATATGTTAATTAAGAAGTGAAAAAAAGCTTTCAGAAGCAAGAAAATATGAAATGAAACAATAGGTAAGACAATAATGAAGATTTGCTAGTCATAACTGTAAGAATAAATATTATTGTTGAGTTCAAGTATCTTGACTTAGATAATTTGGGCAAGTCAAATATTTAATACCAGTTATTAAGTAATCTATAGTATGTGAACACACATGCATTAGTGCAAGTACATACAGAAGAAAGCCCTGAAATTACTAAGCAATAAATCAAGCACCTGAAAAACACAATGGGAAATATAGAAAATCAAGAAAAGGACTGTAAACAACAAAAAAGGCGAAAAACAGAAACCACATCAAAAGGGTTCTAGAAAAATAGCAAAGGACTCGCTACAAGCAACCCATCTACACAGTTGTTCCCCATTGAAACCTCTACCACAAGACTGTATTGGGCATGACACTAACTTTGATGATGTGTCACTTTGGACAATATCTGTACATTTTTCTGATCATGTACCACCAAGAATATATACTGATGTTATGGTGTACATTTCTGAAACTGTTTAGAGTTAGTGCCTGCAATACAGCCTTTTTAATTTAATTTTTAACTTTTTATTTTGTAATCTGACTTAAGGTACAACATGTAAAAAAAAAAAATTATGGTGGAAGAGTAATAACAACAAACAAGGAAAATGCTAATTTCCAGTACTGCACCTCCCAAGAAGTTAGTTTACACTAACAGTCAGTTTAGCACCAATTTCTAATACATTTTTCCTCAAAACTTCAAATACCTATACTTATTAGTTTATCTTAGACTACTGTAAAACATCAACATCACAGTTGTAAATGAAGCATCTACATATTTGGTATCTATTATTATGTTCCTCATTTCCTTTTATTGGATTTCAAAGAAGCTAAATTGGAACACCTCTTATCAGAAGACACGCACAAGAGCAAATAAAATTACACAGCAGTGCAACAGATTTGTGTAACTTTCTCATAGGGTAATAATATCCCTTACACTTTAAACAATAAAGAATTTATACAGAAATTATACTTATCCGCATTTTATTGAATCTTAAAAAACAACTACATCTAAAATACAAGTACATCAAAATATCTTTTTATAGATGCAATTCTCATGTACGGACACTCTGCATTATATATTAGACTAGCTTATATGTCCATGCTTTGCAATGGTTGTTAAAGAAGCGCCTGCACCTATCATGGCTTTTTAGGGTTCTGGACATCAGTAAGTTTTAAACATAAATGAAATGTGCAGAAAGAAGCAAAGAAATATCGTTAAGTATGTTGTACACAAAGCGAAATCAGTAACATTATGTTCAACATAGCATCGCTTAATTCTATCACAGATGTACAGTTCCTTTCTGTAATACGCTATACTTAATATGCAGCAGTGATGTCTATTTGATCTTTGGTGCAGTAAAGCACCTCTCCAGTCTCAATTTACCTGTGAAACCCCATGAAAGCTCGTGTAGTACTTTTGGAAATTATCCTTTGCAGACAGACACTGATTGCTTTTAGACAAATGTTTAAATTATGATATCTTTATTTTCTCTGATCTGATTTTGATGAAATGAAGCATGTGTCGTACCTGAGATAAATTTTCTTGCAGTGCAGTTGTTGAGTATGTTTACGTTGACAATGAAATATTGGCTTTAGGGGGATCATTAATTTACTATTTGAAACAACATTAATCATTTATTTCATTATCCACACAAAGAATTATTCTCCTCATTGTATGTGACTGATTTTTCAAAAAGAATTCAATGGCCGTTGCCTACATCAATACACTACACCGCTGCCATAAGGAAAGTCATAGCCATTTGGTGTATATACTATGTAAGTAACAGCGCCTCTATCGGAACTTTGCTACACTACGCAGCAATTCAGGCAAAGCATACACCAGAAACTACAAATTATGATATATTTTCTTCTCTTGATCCGATTTTTATGAAATGAAGCCTATGTTACTCTCCCAACTATTTTCAATTTACCTGTGGAAACCCATGAAAGTTGGTGTAGTACTTTTGGAGGTTATCCTCACAAAATAGACACACACAAGGTCTTTTAAACAAATGATTAAATTACGATATTTTTTATTTTCTTTGATCCGATTGTAATTATTGAAGCCTTTACATAACCGCACATTATGCTCAAGTTATATGTGGAAACTCCATGAAAATTAGTAAAGTAGTTTTGAGATAAACGTGTTCAAAGAGACAGAAAGACATGACGGTCATAGATACAAAATTTCAAAATACGACATTATTCCTTTCCGTGATTCGATTGTTATGACACGAGGTCTATATGTTGTCCAAAGTTACGCTGAAGTTACCTGTGAAAACCCCGTGCAAATTCGTGAAGTAGTTTTGGAGATAAGAGGTTTTTAATAATTGAACAAACAAGACACAATGGTTACTAAAAACACTTAAAATTACGATATATTTTCTTTTCATGATCCGTTTTTGACAGAATTATGCCTATATGTTGACCCAAACTTTTCTCATGTTTCCTGTGAAAACCACATGAAGATTCTTCCAGTAGTTTTGAAGATTGACGTGAACGCCGACAGACCTACATTTATAGATTTATTATTAGTATACATTAAGCCATACAGATGCCTACTGGCTTATTCAAAAGAAGTGGGCTACCTGTTGGTATCAAGTTTCACTACACCTGTTCATTGTAACGCAATCAATAAACTATATACTTATAAAATCCATCTACAGTTGTACTTACAACAACAGTAACATTTTGTAAAGGAAAGATGGCAACATGCACTACCTAGAAAAACCTTTCCAAATTTGTAGCTCAATTTATCACACTCATTCTACCTACTATCAATGCCATATGACTAATAACTTTCTTTAGTAATGGAAAGTAATGGTCAGTAACATGAGGTGGACAGCTAGCAATTCACCACACAGATGATCACTGAGCTGCAGACAGGCACAGTGAATAGACACATTCACACAACAGCCTGAGCAGGTCATAGTAGTTGCAGACGGCAGTTGTGCGCTCGATTTGTGCCGGAGTGTGTGAATGTATGTGTGATTTTTTTAACGCTGTAGCAGAAAATTTAAATTGTGTGAATGGGACTTTCTTTTCTGTATGCCTCTCTGTGGCTCAGCAGTCGTCTGTACTGCGAGTTGCATCCTATCCTCATTATATTCTTAATATTTTTCTTTGAAGCTTATGTTGGCCTGGACTTGGACAACACTTACTGCTTGAACTCCACAACCTTTCACTCACTGGAGTTACATAGGTTCTTTGACATTAAAGTGATTTTTCTTAAATATTATTTATATTTTAGAATTCACATCCATTCTACTTTTTCAGAAAATAATATGTTAACTTAGGTCACAGATTACAACATTCCAGAAAGCATTCTACTGAACAACCATCACTAATTAAGATACTTGTAACATGCAAACTTCCTTTACAAGCCTATTGTATTTTCAGGACTGGATACAAACACTGTCAAGGAAGTCGATAAATTATATGAGAGCACCCTATTTAAACCACTTACCTCCTCCTATATATCCAAATAAAGGAGCATAAAGAACACAGACAAAAAATTAATACATTTAAGCTGTTACACTGATAATCGTTCATTGAATAATACTGATGTATAATCACTAGAAAGATATTTCCTCTAGCCAGCAGTTTTTAAAGTCCTTTGCAAACTTTTCACATTCAGTACTAGATTTGACTTTTCAGAAATTTACAAGTATACTGCAATAGGACAGTGGCAATCACTATCAAGTGCTACAGTTGATAACAATCTGCCAATACTTCATTTAAAGCAAAAAACAATCCTATTACATGTCAAAACATGAAAACTAATCAATTCATGAACCCTAAAAGTAACTTATCAGCAAAATCTAAAGCATTTTAAGTTTAAAATCACAGAAACTGATAAAAAACTAAGCAACAATAATCCTAAGTTGATTGATAAAGAGCTTTCTCTTTCATTTTCAATAATTAAACTTGAAGGTAAGAGGTTTTATTCTTAATACTGAACCTTCTTACGGTTGATAGCAATTTTCCACAAACACTGCAAGTACACAATGGAGGAGATCAATCATTATTGTAGGATGCCTATCTACCGTTCGACTTTAAATTAATTTACTTTCAAAAGCACCAACTGTTTCTTCTGTCTTTCACCAGTGTTCACACGAAAAATGACATGGCCTTGAGGACTTGAATGGCCTGGACTTAACAGCATGGTAAGTAATACAGCTATTACATGCTTTCTGCATTGGGAGACAAAATGGAAATGTTCCTGGAGTGTCAATCTATGCCTCTATAGCAAGCAGAATAGGGGATTTTGTTAACAACTGGTGCTTTGATTTTAGATGCTGCTATTTTCAACATTATGATCTCAAAATGTTACAATTATTATGGGGGTTCATAGTGTTGTTAGGAAATGATAATTTTTGAAGGAATATTAGCAACTTTACAAAGTAAGAAATGGACAAGAAAGGCAAAAAAAGAAATTTAGTCACAATATAATATTTAATTCAGAGGAAAATAATTCACCAAACATCTACAGTTTTTCTCTGACACATTTACAGACAGATTTTGGAAAGTTATCTCCAGTTTCATAAATTTGACTGCATATAAATGCCAGGAGGGGAAAATATATCTGACGGATTCTTTTCCTCTGCAAAATGAGTAACACAGCTGAGGATCCAAACAACACATTCACCACCCAGAATTGCATCAGACTAATATTTCATAATTCTGTCTTAAAAAATACACAAAGAAAGGCTCTATGTTTCAGAAAATGTATGTTAAAATGATTATTTATTCTGGCTTAATTCATAAAACCTTATACATGATAGATTAAGAAAAGCAATTTATCTTTGGAGTGTGCTTCTGAAAGCTATGAAAAATGCCCGTCTATGGGCACTAAATCCTCTTCAGTGGATTCCAAGTTTTTCTGGGCACAAGGTATTTTGTATAAGTGTACCAGTAGAAGTGAAAGGGAATCTAATCAACCTCTTATTACTGTGTACATTTCAATATTTTGTACTGAAATCCTTATCCCACCCCACTAACAGCATTTTGATACGCAGGTACATCAAACCATGAAAACACAAATTTATAATTATTTTTCTTAATTCCTCTTCTCCTCCCCCCCCCCCCCCCCAACTCAGACTATATCTTACTTTCACTCCTTGATTCATCAAGCTGATGAAGAATTTGCTAGTTTTAGTTTTACACTGGCATGTTAAACAATTACAAGCAACCCAAGAAACACTGGACACAGCTTTAGGTCAGTCAACATTCATGTAGCCTCTTTTGGTGCAGTGGTACTGTGTGCCAATTTCTACTCTGGCCACTGTTTTGTTTATGCCTGCACATCTCATCCACAAATGGTGCTCAAAATCAGTTGTATTTAATTGACCAAAATATTGATTATGCTTTTATCATAACTCAGCAACATCATAGCACCCTTCACACATTTGATTTCATGATCATTAATATGTCTGTGAAAAGTACCATTGTTTATCTTCTGGTATGATGAAAAGTATAAACTACTTTTGTACAGTTCTAGCTGCCAACTGTCCAATACCCCTTTATACCCATTTAAATTTTTATCTCTGACAGCAGTTTTGGAATGTCCTTCACTTCGATCACCTATAAGTGAAAGATGCACTTGTTTAAATCCACCACCAATTTTTTAATTAATGAAAATGAAAGAGAAAAAACCACTTTATAAACATTGGATTAAGTTTGCTTGCCTGAAACCATTTAAAGCATAGAATTTATGATGACCTAACATTCCACTTTAGCTATTTGGGAGGGGAAGAGGATGTTGAACTGTAATTTTCTTTTGAAACAATCATCTGACAAGTTTAGAAAGATGTATGCAACAAAAAATTTTGCAGATGTATGTTGCAGTGTAACATGTAGAAACATAAGAAAAATAAAATTTCACCAACAGTAATCATCTAAATTACATTTGATCTTTCACTCAAACAGCAACTTGACCTGAAATATTCTTGCCCCCCTGGAAAATTCCGACTGCATATTTGTTCAAACGTGCAGAATATGCTGACTGCTTAAGGCCTCTACACATGCTCTGATTTATCGTCCAACCCACCAACTGCCCAACAAACAAACCAAATTTGTAGCAGCCTACACACGTTCTGACCAACTGCATGCACTGGTTGCAGTGCCTCTGTCTTCTGGTATCTGTCTGTCGAACTGTTTTTGTTTTTGCGTGTTCTCTGTGCAGACAGAAGACAATTGCAGGCAGGAAGTTGGGCGGGTAGTGCTACACACACAATTTGTTGGGTGGAGTGATTTGGGGGGGGGGGGGGGGGGTCGGATGTCAGCCAGCCACGCCTGACTGACCATCTGACAAGCAAAATTTGTCAGGAAGCGCCTCCAGAAATCCAATTTACCAGCCCGCCGATAAATTAGTCCCAACAAATCAGAACATGTGTAGGGTCCTTTAAGCACCTCACAACACCTACAACTACATAAATACTCCCCAAACCACTGTACACTGCACGGCAAAGGTACCTTGTACCACTACTACTCATTCCTTTCCTGTTCACTCTCAATGTGAAGGAAAAACAATTGTCTCTATGCCTCATTATGAGCCCTTACATTTATCATGTCTTTATGGTACTTATGCAAAATACTAGTTGGTGCAGTAGAACAGTCCTGCTGTTAGCTTCAAATGCTGGACCTCTGTATTACTTCAACGGTGTTCCTAGAAAAGAATGTCCTACAGGGATTTCTATTTGAGATCCCACGATACTCTTGTAACATACATGTGTTCATTGAACCTACAGATAAAAAATGCAGCATCCTGCTTCCCAATCACTTCTTTGTCTTCCTTAAAATTAACCGGGTAGGGATCCATAATACTTTAACAGTAATCAAGAGGTAGTCACACTAGTGTTCTGTCTGCTGCCTCTTTATAGCTATTTATATCATCCCAAAATTTTCCCATCTGTCTGCCCCTCAGCCCTTACATCCTCAATCTGTTTTATATTGCTCTGCAACATTATGCCTAAACATTTAATCAATGTGACTTGTGCCAAGCAGCATACTACTAATTCTGCATTTGAATATTCCGGGACTGCTTTTCCTACTCATCTCTGATAAGTTACTTTTTCATTTAAAGGTAACTTCCTACAGTCAGTAAACAATGGTACCTCCCCATTCACCACAACATTATCAGCAAATGCCCAAAGATTGCTACTCAACCTTTCTGTCACATCATTTATATAGATAGAAAATAATGCTGGTGTACAACTGTAATGTATCAGATACTGGCATGACATACCACTTTCATGAGGGAGAGTTATCAGAAATCTGACTGTAATGAAGACCAATACCCATTCAGTAGCTACTAACTGCATCACAGCTTGCTGTTTTACTGTTTCGTTCACAAACAACACTTCATGTACTAAGGCTTAGGCAGGTTAGTCCAACATTTGTTTGGCTGCAAGCAAGAGGTGCTTCTATTGCTTTCATTTCTCTTTGTTCATCACCACCACCACCACCACCACCACCACCACCACCACCACCATTAGCAACTTCTCTTCAGAACAAATTAATTTAATGTCACTGCCTATCAATTGTTCTAGGCCCTCTCTTCAATGAGGAGGTTAAGGGGAGGGAAAGAAAGCAAATGAATGAGATCTAAATAACTGGTTCTCTGGTATAACATTATTCTGTAAATTATATAAAAATTTCACACTTTTTGAAAAGAATAAAATATATAATACTTTTAAATTTCTCACATTCAAAGAGAGAATGGCAAAGCCATGGGTAAAGCTTTTGCTATGTTCTTAATACTATGATTCAGTGTTACCCTTACAGACAATAGTCAAATGTTCATTTTGCATCATCAAATGAGAAATTCAATGTTCTTTTACTATTTGAATACATAATGCAATTTTTTAGCAAATTAAAATTATTTCTAATGAATAATGAACTAATGACTATGTAATAAGGCAGTAGAACATTGTTTCTTCATTTGATTTGTACATTAGTAATCAACTGACAATTTTTAAATGGAACTAAATTCAGGTACTTACCCTTCCTTGAGAACTACAGGAGAATCTAAACTTCTATGACCCGGGTTGGACGAAGCTGAGATTATTTCCAAGAACTGTTAAGAAGAAAAAAAGTAAGCCGTTCTTTTAATAAAGTCTTATAAAAATGAGAACTAAGAACTCATAAAAGCAACTAACTTTGCTAAATACAGCCGAAACCATTTCTATATAGTGACATCGCTGTTAATGATGTATTGGATAAATGACAAAATCTAATGATCCAGTCAAAATCCTACATAATCGCTATATTTAAAAAACCGCTTAGTATGATGTCACTTATTCCTACTTAATGTACAAAATGATCGATTTTATTGCATTATCAGAGAAATATATCGGCTATAATGTTCAGAGTTCTTTTTGGGAACGTAATTAGGAATTACTATCAGCAATGGGACACTTATTTTAAAAACTCTTGATTTATTTATTTTGTTGTCTGTTTTGTATGTAAGTTGCACTATCACTATGACGTTATCTGTATCCTGTTGCACTATTTTCAATGATTTTTCATTATTTAACTTGTAAATACAAACAGTAAACTCATTTAGATAAGTCATTTAACTGACAATTACAGCTGCCCCATGCACATTCCTGCTTATGTGGAAGCTGGAAAAACAGGTTCATGATGCCTGCACACTCAACTTACAGCAGATTGGGGTGGAGCATGTTTTCCTCCGCACCTTGCCTCCCCGGCAGCAAACCACATACACTCTACCCCCTGATCGCAAACGGAGCTCAACATATCTCCGATTAGTTTAAGAGTTATGTGTACATAATATGATGATCAGAAACATCAGCAATTCGATGCAACTGGGCGTGTCACACTCAACAATAATTGGAATATGGAGGGACACAGGGAAAATGTAGTCTCTTCCTAAACAAAATTCTTTAACAATCAAGTGGGGGACATCATCTGAATACAAAGATATTTACTTACATGACTGAAGCAATAATGATCGAGCAATGTTCTGATAAATTGACTTATTCTTCAAATGTCTCTTCACTTATTAAGGGTTTCTAAGTTTTACTGGAATGTTATCCCTATGTGTGCTGCTCTAAGTCGCATCTACACCCAACGGGCCCACCGCATAGTGCGGCAATTTTGCGATGTGGGACTGGTACGAAGCAGAGCCAACTGTGGCAGTGTTCTGTTACGTGTGCTGTTATGCTACAGTGTGCATGTCCATAAAAACATCTTTGTAACAGAGCTGCTCATGAATAAAGCATTTGCCTTGTTGTACCAAGATTGCTCAGAACGTGACGGCTGTTATGCAGAAAAGAGTAGTACTAAGTCCACAACAGATGCACTGTGTTGTGCCATGCCTGTTTTGTTAGTTTTTTGCTATGCGGAGCAGCGTGGCACATCTGTTGTGGATCTAGCTTAAGAAAAAATTCTTCTTCAGTCCCCCTCCACAAATGTTGAATTGTAAATACTGTACAAGTGCTATATTTCTACTAATTTATGAAGTTTTAACCTTCCAACAGCTACAATTCACAAGTAAGTAATTTTTATTGACACAATGCTTTGTCTGACTATCAGCTATAATGACCATAAAGCATAGTTCCCTTTGACATCATTATAACTGGTTACGACTATAGCTGTTATCACATATAGGTTTTGATTTTCTATCATTGTGCCCAGAAATGAGAGACATCCTGCCCAAGATCCTTCCCACCCCTCCTAAAGTTGTGTAATGTCGCCCTCCCAACCTCCACAACATCCTAGTTCATCCTTTTACCACCCAGAAACCCAGCCCACTGCCACAGGGTTCATATCCTTGTGGCAGACCCTGCTGCAAGACCTGTCCAATCTACCCACGCAGCACTTCCTATTCCAGTCCTGTCACAGGCTTATCTTACCCTATCAGAGGCCTGTGAAAGCAACCATGTAATTTACGAACTTTGCTACAATCACTGTGCAGCTTTCGGCATGACCACTAACGAGCTGTCCATTAAGATGAATGGCCACCGCCAAACTGTGGCCAAAAACAAGGTGGACCACCCTGTGGCACAGCATGCAGCAAAGCACATGCTTGATTTCAATGGCTGCGGTGTACGCGGTCGTGTGTACATGCAGTGTGCGTGCATCTTATTATTTTTTTAAAAATTTATTATGTTTTATTTATTTTTATTTTTTTTTATTTTCACAAGTTTTTATATTTATCTTGTTTCTTTTATTTTCTTATTTTATTTTTCTCCCCTCAGCCGCCTCCCCACCCCATTCCTAAGCTGCATCTTGTTATTCCCATCTAGAGCGTGCTTACCCATCCCCACCACCATGAGGTAACCTTCCTATCCCCTCTCCTCCCGTCCCCGATTTACACACCGCAGAGCGTGATTCGAAGTGCGGCAGCCGGAGGTGATGGTTGTATGACTGTGTTGTGTGCCTGTGTAATTGCAAATGTTCTATTTTCTGAAAAAGGCCATGGCCCATAGCTGAAAGTGTTGTATGTGTGTGTCTTTTGCATGTGCCATGGCTCGTCGCCACGTCTTTACGGTGAGTTGTGAACTGTCCTTATTACTACATTATTAATTCCAACCTGGACTTTCCTTTATTATATATGTCATCACATATGGGCTGACAAAGATAGAAACTGGATATAATGAAGCAAGTGGGTGGGTATTGCATAAATTGCGAATATCAAAACTGACACATATTTGAAAGCTCACAAACTACAACACTATTAGTAGGAATGTCATAAAATATGGCAAGCATTACACTGCCAAAGAGAATAAATTGGAGTAATTCAATGCTATAGACAAACAGTAGGACAAAGCATAGAACACAATATGATATAGGGAAGGATTTTGGGAAAGGGAGGTTTGGGATTAGAGAGAGAGAGAGAGAGAGAGAGAGAGAGAGAGAGAGAGAGAGAGAGAGAGAGAGAGAGAGAGAGAGAGGATGGATCACCTTGAAGAGGAAAACACTTATGCACTGTTAATTAAGACCCTAGGAAACATACAAGTGGTTGAGGACAGTAACTATTATAATAGATACTACTTAACTGTCCAATAATGGCTCAACAGTATATAAATGTGTAACTGAGTCAGTAGAAAAATTAATATAGTAGAGGGGAACTGTTTGTGAAGAAATATACGAAGACAAGTTATAAAAAAAGTAGTTGAAAGAAAAAATAAATTCAATGACAGACAAGAGGCAGAAAGGTATTTATATCCTAATGAAAACTGAATAGAGCAATTGACAGCATAAAAAACACTGAAATAAGTACTAGAGATATGAAATATGGGAGAGAGGTTCTTAGCAAAAATACACATGGTCCAGTACTGCTATCTGAATTTGCTAAATCAAAGACTTGAACTCGCGGAAAGACTGAGCAGGATTTTTGCACAAACAACAAACTGGCAGAGAGTGACTGGTTTCTGGTCTAAAATAATTTTTTCTATTTAGTCATGTTTTTAGATCAATGAACCTCATCCAATGTACTTCCATTGAGTATACTCTGCTACTAAGAGTTATATGGGACATCACAACAGGACCAGGAAATGAATCCATTCAAAAGCAATCCCCATGTGTCCCCCGAGAGATAGAACTATAGAACACAGCGAGATGGTGATGAATCCAAAACCTCACCCACTCTTGTACCTCCTTGTTCAACTGACAACAATGTCCACATGTCTTTCTTCGTCCAACTGGCAGTGTGACAATGGGCATTATCATACAATAGGATGATTATATCTTACAACATTCGTGGGTCTTTTGACTTTATGGTATGTCACTGCTCCTGCAAAGTGCCTTCATAGCACTGCACATGATTGTGATTCCACTCTTATGGAGACAGGACCCCTGCAGCTGAAGGAGGTCAACATGAAGGTCATGATGACCTTACCAGAACTTGTGAACGCTTTAGATTTTTTTGGAGGGGAAGATGTGGAAAGTTTTCACTGTTGTCTTTGCCATTTGACTTTGGGTTCAAAATGGTGGCACCACTTTCTGTATCCCGTGATGATATGGGACAGGATCATTGCAAGATATCATCCGTCCCCTCAATGCCAAGTTGAGGTAGGCTTCACTTCAGCAATTACTGTATTTGCCGGCATATAAGACACATTTTTTCCCCTGCAAAAATTGGCTCAAAAACTGGACGTGTCTTATACGTCAATTGACAGTTAAGGTAGGTACCTACAAGTTCCATTTCTTTTCAAGGGATTTCAAAAAATGATGTAAAATGCGGGAAATAATGTTTTAAGCGGGGAAATTTGCTTTAAGATTCTCCCTCACATTTTAATAGTATATATTTAATGTATGTACATAATATGCACCAAAATACCTATCAGGAGCTTTATTTTGTAGTAAAGGTTATCTGAATTTTGTACAATTTTTAGTGCCAGGCCTAACCGATACTGGTAACTTCACAGGAAGTAAAACTTTCTATGTAATTTTATCATAATGGATGTTTTCCGCATTCTGAACAGTGACATTCATTAATTGAATACTGAAACATTGCTCATGTATTTGTCTATGTCTCTTGGTGAGAATTTATTCATATTCTCAAGTGCAAATATGTACATAAGTATTTTGTTGTGACGTTCACACAGTGTCTGCGTTTCAAAGTTGTCTTTTTTTAGGTTATAACATGCTCTGCCTCATACTGTGTGCCAAACAATACACATATGCAAACCATCAATCATTCTCACAGTTTATGGAACATCACAACAATACTTACATAAATATTTGCAGTTGATAATAAATGATCAAAACATGTCATTTTAAAACATGAAAACCCCTTACTCCGAACGCAAACTGATACTCGGTGTGGTGGCTGATGGGAGCAATCAGAAGCAGCCACATAGGTGGCAACATCTTAAGCCTTTAAGATGCTCTTATCAAACATTACGCCAGTTGGCACATACTGTAAACAGCGATAGGTGAAATATACGTTTGAATAAGTGCAAACTGGCAAGAAACTTGACTGCGAAAAGTTCATGAACACTACTTAGATATTTGATGTACATGAACATCTTAACTTCTTTGCTTTCTACAGTATGTCTGCCTAGGTGTACTTGTGTCTGTGTGAATGTGTGTGCATTTGTTCACTCTCCATTTTCCCCCCCAAGGTAAGTCTTTCCTCTCCCGGGATTGGAATGGCTCCTTACCCCCTTCCTTAAAACCCTCATCATTTCCTTTTCCCTCTCCTTCCCTTCTGCCTGAAGAAGCAACTGGGTTGCGAAAGCTTCGTTTGTGTGTGTGTGTGTGTGTGTGTGTGTGTGTGTGTGTGTGTGTGTGTGTGTGTGTGCGCGTGTGTGTATTCATTTATTTATTTGTGATGCTGTTACACCTGTGCTCCTTTGCCTGGTGAGTAATCTTCGTCTATTTTTTTATATTGAACATATATATTATATTGCACTAGATGTATTATCTGTGATTTATTTATTTACTTAAAAAAGTGTCTTAAAAGTGGGGTGCATCTTATACACCACTGCATCTTATATGCCGGCAAATATGGTAGGTTGAATAACACCGCATCAACCTCTGTACAGCCTCAATCTTACATCATGCTATTTCCACACGTTTCACGACCTGAAGAAAAACCACTTTCAACAACAGTTTCAGTCATCTGAGGAGTTACAAGAGTTAGTGGGGGTTATAGATCCATCAGCGACCGATTGTATTTTATGGAACAGGAATTGATTATCTTGTCTCTCAGTGAGATAAATGTCTCAGCACATGTGGTAATTATTTTGAAAGTAGCCAAAGAGAGTATTTGGTTTTCAACTGCCCCTTCATACTTTCAAACACACACAAAATATTTGGCTCCCATAAACACATGATTTATAAGCTTCCTAGTGCGCAGTTTCTATGAAGTGGTACTAGAAGTAAGCCGGAGGAGACTAAATCTGATGAAAATGTTGGCAGTTCCATCAGATGGCACTATATTCCTCTCCACTTCCTCTTGGATGACTTATCATTTCTCATCCTCTTATGACATGGTTCCATTCACCTGTTCTAAAAAATGTGTTGCTTTCATCACTTATGCATAGTTTACATGAAATGATACAATATGCGAAACAATACTTATTGGTGCAAAACACTTGTATTCCCACAGGGCTCATATGATACACAACGCAATATGTGACTCGCCATACGACAAGCTACAAAACAGCAGTGACCATATTTCTGTTCAACTTGCGATCATGAACTCATCTGAAGACTTATAACATTTAAAACTTAAGAAACTGGAAAAGAAAAGGAAATAATGGGTGCACCTGTACAATGATATAAATGTCTTCAAACATAATGTTTGTTCTTATGCAGAGTTGATAACTTACTGCTACACCTTTGGTGGTGACTCTTCTCTTTGAATATCGCAGGACCATAAATTCCACAAATTCTTCAGAATTAATCAAGAACATCTCCATGTTTTGGAGCAACTAATATCAGATACATTGACAAAGCAGGACACTTAAGTTCAACTTACTACTACTGTTGAGAAATTCCTTGTTAAAAGGTAATTTGACAATTATTTGGGTGACTCTAAAAATGGCTGCAAGAAAAATTCAATTTCAATAAGAGCACCTAGTATGCTACTTTATTCAGTGTAGTTCATGTATAAATATTGGTTACAAATTATGAGAATGGTGTAGTATTCCAACCACTAAACAATTTCATGAAGTAGTGCATAATTCAAATTTAGGAGATTTGAGAAGAAAGACAACAATATTTGAAGAGAACAGTCACTCCCAAAGAGGTAGCAGTAAGTGGTGAACTATGCCTAAGAACAAACAATATGTCTGAAGACACACAAATCCCATGGGATGGAAAATCACAACTCAGTTTCGCCCATCCACTCATTCAGGAGTAACAGGATTTAAGATCTCAGAAATGGTTTGCACATGTCACAAAGTTTCCTGAAACCAGGCAGCACAGAAACTCGAGTACTAATACACAGAATCTCTGACTTCCACAATCCTTATACAGCACCACATGACCTAGGTCATGAATTACCTTCCCCTTCTGTTCCCATTCCTTGTTTTCTTCCCTTCTCTCCTACCTGATGAAGGAAAATTGTTTCAAAAGATTGTTCTCTTTTTTCGTCATTTTTCTCTCTCTTTGTATGACTATTGGTGGTACAGCACAAAGGTAAGTACTGGCAAGCCAATCTATCTCTTTTGAATTCAAATGACTTACATACCTTGACAATTACCACAGGTAACAATGTAAATACCTGATGACTTCTGAGGGTTACCCATTTTGTCCTCTCTCCGTGTTTAAACCTCATCCCAATTCTTCTTAGGAAAGAAATATGCTGGAACAATATTTTTTTGTAACAAACTATATACCCTCTATTTGAAACTGCTCAATTATATGGACTCCTTTTTCCATAAAAGATTCAGGAGACATTCTTCAGCATCTCTGGATCACTGAGCATACTGATTAAAGGCCAGTAGCAACCTTAACTGCATGAAAATACCAGATTGAATATTCTGTTATGGATTGTCAGTTTCAATTTGCCCTGTGGCTGTAAACCTAACTTATATTGTTTCTGAATAGAACACCAAGAAATAGCTTTATGAAGTATCAGCCCAAAATTTATACTAGGCTGCCTAACAGCAACGGCCGACTGGTTTCTCACATTTCAGTTCTGGATCGATATTTGTTTTACCACAGTTCAATACAGTGAAGCTGCAGTCAATGTTAATAAATCAATTGTCATCCCAATGGTATTGTGGGGAAGGGGTGGCTGCAAAATACTTGTAGCAGCTGCTATTTATGAAGAGCATTATGTAAGTAAAGCGCATCAATGTTTTGAAGACAAAATGTTGATGCGAGTTATCTTCTAAAACAGTAGCTGGCATAAAGAGGAGTTTGAAGTCCTTAGAAGTTTTCCCTGGCCTCTATAAAAGACGTATTTTGTACATCATCATCCACTTCAGCTGGCCATCTGGTACAGTAACCGCAGGAGATTATTTTTGAATAAAAACAGAACATCAACCACTTGCACTGAAGATATCTAGATTTTACATTATATTTGAAAATGCAAGAAGTTTGATCTTCTGGAGAAATAAGATTTTTATGAATGGCTTTTGAATAATGAACGATTCGGTGCAGAAGCACAAAGCTCGTATGTGCCAATATCTACCCAGTTACGAACCACAGACCAAAGGACTGTGGCATAACAGTTTTGTACACTATTTTTATGTTACAGTTTTAATGCTTTAGTTGAAGAGATTACCTACACTTCAATCACTGCTTCTCTGATTATGTAACACTCCACTATCGAAGATTAATACAAGGTCACCCAGTTAATTGGAAGTTCTAATGGGTATGACACAGATTTTATCCTGTATATTAATAATGGCCTTTTAAAAAATGAAAATGAGGTTTCTATATGCTCCCATCAGGGGGTCAACAGATGATTCCCCCCCCCCTCCCCCATTTAAGTTATTGAGCATGCATGATCATTCCTAATCACACAATTCAATGCTATGGAACCGCTTCAGATACAGTAGCGACACAGATGGCTACAAAAAATATTGCCTCAGCACATTTTATTCATACAAATAATGTATGATGTTTAAACACAGAGAGATGACAAAATGTGAACTTCGAAGTACACAGGCCAAACTGTAAAAAGTTTTGAAGTTGTGTTTAATGAACATGTTCCTGGTTCAGGTTCCAGTTCTGTCTTGATTTCACATTTATATGAAACCTATAAGCATCTTTCACTTAATCTTATAATTCTGCAAACAGGATGCAGGTTAACATCTTAATGTCTTGAAAGAGCACACAATCTTTTGTGCACCAAGAAAATCTAACCTAATACTCATTCTGAGTTATAGCATAAATCCATTTCCATTAACTTCAATTATTAAATCAGAAGCTTGGTCCACATGCCCTCTCACCCTGCCTTCACTGATTGTCACTTTATATAAAAATAATAATAATAAATAAATAAATAAACAAATAAATAATATATTTGTTGAATTAATTAATGGGAACTATCTCACAGTCTATCATGAAATTATGAATAGAGGTAGCTATGACTTCCAATGCATGTTAGTAATGCAGAAAATAATTTCTAAAGATGAAACAAATACAGAATGTGAACCACACAAAGTAATCAGGTAGAGATGAATAATTTCAAGCAATTTTATGTACTGGATAAACATGTCATATGTTACATCACTTAAGTAGCCAGAAATTTCCACTCTTATATAGAATCTACTTTTATTACATAGAATTGAGGTTATGATGAACAAAGCAGTTTTCTTCTAATGTTAATTGATTTGGAATACACTGATGGTTGCAAATGTTCTCAGATTTATGAAAAGAGTGTCAAGTTGAATATAAAAGTATCACATTTGGAGAAAATACTTAAGTCTCACAAACCTAGAGATATACAAAACAAAGAATAGTTTAAAATATGAATTTCTCAAACATGTAACCTGTCATGACTTTTTATTATCATCTTCTTACATACCTGCCTCACAGCTTCGATGTGTTTTTCTGTATAAAACTCTCTGTGGACTGCGACCATGTATTCTTCTTTGAATGTTTGTTGGGAAGACCGAGAACTTACAAGGTTTCCTAAACTCTGTATAGTTTTCGAAATAAGAGTTAAAGTTCTATTTGTTTGAGAGTCCTGTAAAGAATTAGGAGGGAAAAAATCAATAATTCACCTAAATATTGCGTTACATAAAAATATTTTAAAAATAAAATGTTACTTAAGTAATAAGTAAGAGGCACATCAGATGTGTATAATTAAGGACCTGCAAAATTTACTTTTTGCAATATAATTTTGTGTCAAATTGTGAAAACACTAAACTATGAACTACGTAATTGGAGCACCCCCCCCCCCTGCTCACTCTCTCTCTCTCTCTCTCTCTCTCTCTCTCTCTCTCTCTCTCTCTCTCTCTCTCAAGCAAATTGTGTCCGGAATATCTATTTTATCAAAAAGTTTCAAATAGCTTTATTTCTGCCTATAATTATAGAAAATTTAACCAATATTACTAGTATTTTACATAATCTCCTCTATTGGAAGCTCTATTTGGAAAGTATGTAACAGTGTGTTTACAAATTAAAGATTGCACAAATACACTGTGAGAGACTGATTTTGCACCAATTATGGGCAGCAAAATAGTCTTTATAAAATGTGCGCTGCATAATAGAGTATAGTAGCTTACTGCTGAGGGACCTAGCATTTTAGAACAAACATACATACATATGTCCATCTGCAAGGTAAATTTGAACGTATATATAAATTAAGAAAATGTGGTGGTTTTATGTGGTAGGTGCTTTGAACAGAGTTGCAGTTAATTCTGCTAAAGGTCAGGCCAGAAGTTCCACTTTTACAACATAATGAATACACTGCCAATGTCAGCAAGAAATTGCACTGCAACGATTCCCTTGTTAGTTGTTTACATTTCTTATTTTGAAATGAGTGAATGGAATAAGCCTCATTTGTCACAGATATCGATTACCACCTTTCTTAGCGATTCCTGTCACCATATGTCTGGTGTGCTTTCACTGAATATGGGTGTAGGTTTTAGCCCTGTCTGGGGATGCCTGAACATGTTTTCCACACCGCACCGCCTCCCTCTGAAGGTAAAAGTTCTAGTTTGTTTACTACCACGGCCATCTGGCAACAAATGAAGTCTGTACTGTAATGACTGGAAAACAAAATCTATTAGTGTACTTAAAATCTACAAAATCCACACCTTAAAGTGTGAATAAAGTTATTTTCAGTTCAATTTCTATGCTACGTTTCTCCCCTAATCTACAATTAGAGTCATTTTGGGTTATACTTCTAAGCTAAGTGCCTAGTCTGTTTTTGTCTGTAGCATTGTCAAGTATGGACAGTACAGCTATGTCTAGGAAAAGATGAAATTAATAAGCCTCAAATTTTTTGAAGATTGAAGCACTATAAATTCGCTTCAGCTTTCCTCTACTCTCATCTCCTCTCGTCGTCATGTGAAAAACATAAGCAGACAATATATGACATGCAAAACCATAAATTTAAAAGCTGTTCAATTAGGTTCCTACTTAAACACATACTTGCAGTTACCACCTCATGCAAGAATCCTAAAGCTGTATTCTTCATTGGTGTTTGTGTAAAGAAATTTATTTTTGTCGCTACGAATATTAGAATGCCCACTACATTTGAAGATGAACAATAACTGAATTTGTATTTCCTTCATTGGATGATACATTAAAATTTTGCTGGTTGAAAGTGCTGCTTGTATTCTACAGCAGTTGATAGTTGTGTTGACTTCTAATGCTATTTTTCAAAACTTGTGTTTTGAATACAATTTGAAATCTCTGGCAGTTTTTGGATCCTAAAAATGGTAAATAGGCGCAGCTTAGATTCAGATAAATGTGGTATGTTTGTCAGTAAGGAGTGATTTCTGTCTTTTGTGTGAGTCAAGGAAACATCATACTAGCTACACACTTTCCGTTTATCTTTTAGCTTGTGTATAAAGGAAATTAATTTCCTGAACAAGTGTGTGTCTTCATTTTTATTATTTAAACTGAAATTTACTTTGCAGGTTTGGAGGTTTTAGATATGATTATGGCCGTTACCGAAACATCGTAATCAATAAATATAATTTTTGCGATATAAACTGTTTTTATTCTTATTTCAGCTTGTGAGTTTTTGATAATCTGAAACCAACTACCTTTAAGCCACAGTGAAGAACTAAGGTAGCTGTTCTTGTATGGAGTGTCCCTCTGAAACTTTTTCGCAAATAATAATTTGATACTTCCAATCACTTAGAGACTGAGATACCTCCATTTTTTTCTGTCAAGAGCTTTTTAATTTGGTCTTCATCATCACTGACATCTCATTCAGTGTGTAGATTGACGTCGTTAAACAATTTTGAATGTAATGTGTTACTTATAGCAGTAAACACTGCTTGCGTTATGAGGAACAGACAAGTTACTTAATCATATCAAAACAAAATGAAGTGATGCAAACTAGTTGTGGGTATGTAGGGACTTGAAGGTGTAGCACCTTTTTCTTTTTTAAACAGTTGTGAATGTGTAGTCCGGTGTTTTTAGCAGTGGGAATTTTCAGTTGTGTGGTAGTTTGGTGTGATTGTGGTGACGATACACACTGATCCACATGTGTTCACCCAGCCACCTATCTCCAACATGATTTAATTGCAAAACACTGATCATTTCTAACATGATCATTTGAAATGAAGATTGCTAATTAGAGTACTTCCTGCATTATCAAACACTCATATTTCACTGCACTATTCTTCAAAATGTGGCGTCTTGCGTTAGTGCACTTTTATCAAAATAACCTTGCTTAAGTTCGACTGCTGAGCTTAAGACTCTAACAAAATTTTGTAGTTTTATCTTCATTCATTCTAAATTCATTCTCAGGTTACAATTAATCAATATTGTTTCAATTTTGAAGTGCAACATACATCTCTCCCCCCCCCCCCTCTTGAACTTCAAGTCTATTTTTCAGTTGCAGTTTGGATTTGGTACTTAAATTTAAATCTTTCTAACAAATATGTCAACAGACTTCAGAAAGAGAGGTTTATACATATATCCATAGAATACGTTTCAAATTAAAAATAGTTCCAGCTATCCTGCATGAAAAGATAAGGAGCAAGCTGGATAAAAACAATTAATATTTAGTTACAGCTGCTCTTCTACTAACAATATTATGTATCACTAACAATCTATATGAAACAAAAATTATAGAAGGAAACTTTCCTGGTGGGATGACTTACCCAAAGGACAGGCTCGTCGAGAGAGACAAATAAATAAAACCACACACAAACAACTTCTTTGCCTTTTACAAATGTCTGTCTAGGTGAGTTTGCATTTGGATATGTGTGTGTGTGTGTGTGTGTGTGTGTGTGTGTGTGTGTGTGTGTGTTTGTTTACCTTCCTTTTTTTTCCCCTAAGGTAAGTCCTTCCACTCCTGGGATTGGAATGACTCCTTTTTCACTTCCTTAAAACCCGTGTCCTTCACTTTCTCCTCTCCTTTCTTCCTCTTTTCCTGAAGAAGCGACCAACGGTTGCGAAAGCTTGTATGTGTGTGATTTTATTTATTTGTGTCTGTCGACGAGCCTGTGCTTTGGGTAAGTCATCCATTTTCTGTATTTTATATAACAATCTACATGTTTCAAGTAGTCACCATGGTAATATTTAGCAGAAATTAGTTTCTATATACATTTACCAATGATATCAACTTACTATTTGTTCTGTAGTTAAATCAAACAGCTTCGGTCCTAAAATGGCAGGGGCAAAAAACCTCAGGAAGATGAAACCAGATATAACTGAATACTTCACTTCCTTATTATCTGAAAAGGAATAAAATATCTATAATGCTTTTAATGTAAAATACAACAAGAGTTGACTGACCCAGTGAAATGCATCCAGGCAGCATCAAGAGGAACTAGACTAGGTACCTTTCTCAGTTAAAATACTCTTACAGAGAAATAATTACCTTTAAAGTGAGTACTTGCTAACTCTTTGAGATCATGGAATAGCTGGCACATGACGGTGGGGCACTGGAGAGCAGATGATGTGATGGCTTGAAATATTATTTCAACATATTCCTGTTGGTTAAAAGATAAAAATCTAAGCAGCACTATTAATATATAAACATATTTCAATATTTCAAATGTAGAGTATGCCGTTACCTTAAGATTAGCTAAATTTGTTTGTATTATACTAGGATCCTTACAACGGCTGGAATCTATTTCACATGGTTTGCGTTCTTGGAAAACGAGGTCAATGGCTGGTCTCAGTGTGTTATGTAAATAATGGCGACCAGCTAATCTCATGACTTCATCCATCATTTTCGAAACCAAAGTGTTGCCACGGAAAATTGTATTTGCGTCACTGAAACAAACCAAAGGGATTTTTGAATTTTCTACTTCAAATCTTCATACAGTAAACAATTTTTAAACTACAGAGAAAAAGTGACTTATTTCACTGCCAACAATTTATCCAATAATAGGAGTATAACAAATTCAAATTTTAGCAATTTCAGTAGATTTAGACATAACATGTTTGTACAGCTGTTATAAATTTCAGCATACTCCAACAGACCATTATGTCATGAAAATTTCACAGTGATGACTATTTCTATAGGAATTAGTGAACATGTATTAAATATGTGCATAACAGCCAGGAGTAACTCACGTGACTTTAGAAATCTCCCACTGTGCAAGTGCGCGGATCATTGGAACAATTTCTCCATGGTGCATAAACACCCTCACAAGTGGTTGTGCTGCATCCAACTTACAAGGCACTATTTCTCCAAGTATATATGCTGCACTCGATGTGACTGGCTGTTAAAATAAAGGACACTTTCAAAATTGTGTTTTCCTAGGAGATATGAGGATCATTTGATAAGTAACTTGGTTCGAAAACTAAACCCAATAAACTGAGTTTTATAACTTACCTTATTTTTCGACATAACACCCTCAAATATAAACACACTTTGTCTAATGTTTTTCCAGGTTCAAGGTGACTTCTCTAAAAGTGCTTTGCTTCAAGACCCCTGAAATAATCTTAGACCATCTGGTAGCTTCTTCCCTGCTCACAAATATTTGTCCAGCCAGGAAAGTTTTTAATTTTGGATGAAATAAAAATCAAAGAGGGCTAATTCAGTTAATAGTGCAGATATGGTAGCAGTTAAAACTGAAGTTGAGTCAATTTTTGAACAACATGATTTTTCTTGCCACTCCAGTATGTTTATCTGTGGTAGCTACCTCAGTTTGCCCAGATTGGATGCAGTGTCGGAGTTTGTGGCAACAGAATCGTGACAACATTACCAATTACTGCCACAGCTGTGACTGAAGGAAGCTGGCAGTTGGTAGTATCAGTTCCTTGATTCCAGTCAGAGAACGCACACCTATGAGCACTATCACATATCAAATCTGATTGGCTGAAGCATAATTAAATAGCTGGCAATACTGCCTGGAAGACAGTGTGCACTGATTCTCAAAGGACATCAGTTCAGCAGAGGGTGCATAGTTTTGATGAAGAGTGTCCTCTTACTAAGCATCATGTTCTGCAGTGCATCAGAACTTACTTCAAACCGAGAGTTCACATTGCTTGTTTGGGTGCTACCACTTAAAAATGTCATCAACTTAAACTGTATCAGTCTGGAATTTCTATAACTTCCCCACTGCCCAAAGATGAGTATTTATTTATTTTAGTAAATATCACTTGTACCAATGAGGAGGGATAGTTTCTGTTAATGTGTACATCTCCTACCTTACCATCAACACCCACAACATAGTGTCTCCAGTGATGGTTTTTTCCTTTCTTCTTCTTTTATGTATTTTCCAACAATACCACCTTAAATGTCACAAAAGACTAACACCATCACTTCCTTGCTGATGAATTTCATTTTGCACATGTCTGCCTTGATGTGTTGTCACATGTATATGTGTGTGGGTGCGTGTGTATTTGTTTACCTTCCTTTTTTCCCCCTAATGTAAGTCCTTCCACTTCCGGAATTGGAGTGACACCTCATCCGCTCCCTTAAAAAGTGCATCTTTTCCTTTTTCCCCTCCTTCCTTTTTTCCTGATGAAGCGACCAACGGTTGCGAAAGCATGAATGTTTGTGTGTGTTTTTGTGTCAATTGGCGAGCCTGTGCTTTTGGTAAGTCAAACTATCTTTATTTTTATACATATTTTCCCCATCAGGAATATATATACACACACACACAGTTTCTACAGTTCTACAGTATGTCTGCCTAAGCGTACTTGTGTCTGTGTAAATGTGTGGGTGTATGTGCATTTATTTACCCTCCATTTTTTCCTCCAAGGTAAGTCTTTCCTGTCCCGGGATTGGAATGGCTCCTTACCCCCTTCCTTAAAACCCTCATCATTTCCTTTTCCCTCTCCTTCCCTTCTGCCTGATGAAGCAGCTAGGCTGCGAAAGCTAGCATTTTTGTGTGTGTGTGTGTGTGTGTGTGTGTGTGTGTGTGTGTGTGTGTGTGTGTGTGTCTGTGTGTTTATTTGTTGCTATTACTGCCTGTGCCCCTTCGCCTGGTAAGTGTACTTCATCTATTTTTTACGTGTGTGTGTATAAACAAATATATATTATATACAAATATAAACAATATATATATATTGTTTACCTTCCTTTTTTTCCCCTAAGGTAAGTCCTTCCACTCCTGGGATTGGAATGACTCCTTTTCCACTTCCTTAAAACCC
Source organism: Locusta migratoria (assembly GCA_026315105.1). Lineage (NCBI taxonomy): Eukaryota > Metazoa > Arthropoda > Insecta > Orthoptera > Acrididae > Locusta > Locusta migratoria. The sequence continues at coordinate 287,212,701 of CM048745.1, read as the reverse complement.
ATATCCTTCCCTTTTCCTCCCCTTTTTTCCTCTTTTTCCTGAAGAAGCTGCCAGTGGTGGCGAAAGCTTGTATGTGTGTTTGTGTGTGATTTTATTTGTTTCTCTCGACGAGCCGGTCCTTTTGGTAAGTCATCTCTTTTCTATTTTTATTTTTATTTATCCCACCGGGAAAGTTTCCCTCTATAATTTATATATGTATATATATATATATATATATATGTATAATTTATTTTGACTTACCTAAAGTACAGGCTCGTCGATAGGAACACCAAACGCACACAAAAACACACAACCATTCGAGCTTTCGCCACCAGTGGTGGCTTCTTCGGGAAAAAGAGGGAGGAAGGAGAGGAGAAAGGGAAGGATACGGGTTTTAAGGAAGTGGAAAAGGAGCCATTCCAATCCCAGGAGTGGAAGGACTTCCACTCCTGGGATTGGAATGGCTCCTTTTCCACTTCCTTAAAACCCGTATCCTTCCCTTTCTCCTCTCCTTCCTCCCTCTTTTTCCCGAAGAAGCCACCACTGGTGGCGAAAGCTCGAATGGTTGTGTGTTTTTGTGTGTGTTTGGTGTTCCTATCGACGAGCCTGTACTTTAGGTAAGTCAAAAATCTTTATTTTATACCATTTTCCCACCTGGAAGGTCTCCTCCTATAATATTATATATATATATATATATATATATATATATATATATATATATATATAGTAAAAAATAGATGAAGTCCACTTACCAGGCGAAAAAGCACAGGCAGTGATAGCAACAAATAAACACACACACACACACACACACACACACACACACACACACACAAGCTTTCGCAGCCTAGCTGCTTTGTCAGGCAGAAGGGAAGGAGAGGGAAAAGGAAATGATGAGGGTTTTAAGGGAGTGGGTAAGAAGTCATTCCAATCCCGGGACAGGAAAGACTTACCTTGGGGGGAAAAAAGGAGGGTAAACAAACACACACACACCCACACATTTACACAGACGCAAGTACACTTAGGCAGACATACTGTAGAACTGTAGAAAGCAAAGAAGTTAGAAGAGATGCCACTTGAGGCAGAGGCTCTGTCCAGAGAACCGAGGCAAAGATGCTAAGATGGTGGCTGGGAATTCGAATTTAGCTGAGGTTGAGACCAGGTGGGCAACGGGAAGAGAGAATATGCTGAAGGGCTAGTTCCCATCTCCGGAGTTCTGAAGGATTATACTTCCCACCGACACCAATCCTTCAGAACTCCGGAGATGGGAACTAGCCCTTCAGCATATTCTCTCTTCCCGTTGCCCACCTGGTCTCAACCTCTGCTAAATTCGAATTCCCAGCCACCATCTTAACATCTTTGCCTTGGTTCTCTGGACAGAGCCTCTGCCTCAAGTGGCATCTCCGTCTAACTTCTAACTTCTTTGCTTTCTACAGTTCTACAGTATGTCTGCCTAAGTGTACTTGCGTCTGTGTAAATGTGTGGGTGTGTGTGTATTTGTTTACCCTCCTTTTTTCCCCCCCAAGGTAAGTCTTTCCTGTCCCGGGATTGGAATGACTCCTCACCCACTCCCTTAAAACCCTCATCATTGCCTTTTCCCTCTCCTTCCCTTCTGCCTGACGAAGCAGCTAGGCTGCGAAAGCTTGCGTTTGTGTGTGTGTGTGTGTGTTTATTTGTTGCTATCACTGCCTGTGCTTCTTCGCATGGTAAGTGGACTTCATCTATTTTTTACGTATATTTTTCAGTTAGGAATTTTTCCTCTATAATATTGGGCAGGTTCTCATTGTGAGTCCATTGTACCACTACCTGAATGTGATGGTAAATCCAAGTTTTGACCATGGTAACAGTGAAAAAAAACATTGATTTCTTTTAAATTAAGAAGCTGCAAACACTCAGCAGATGTACACATGATTTAAATCCATCTCTGCAGTCACCAATTTTAGCACCCACATAGCATAAAGTTTGAGGTTCAATTATTGATACAAAATGAAATATTCCATCATTTCATTTACCTATGGTCTCTGTGACACACACACACACACACACACACACACACACACACACACACACACACACACACACACACACACAATTTCTGCCAAAACAATATCATAGTTTCTGTTAACGTTTTCTGGTGTCGCAGTTGTTTCTGGAACACTATGTTGTGATGTTGTGCTGTCTTCAATCCGTTGACCCAAAGTCTCACAGGAAAGGCAGGTCTTTCACATTTTCACCTCCCATAAATAAGAATTGGAAAACACCGTGAATTCTATTTTTCACTCTGACTAGCAAATGCTTGTTGTTGTCATCCAACAATGAGCTAGTGTGATAACAACTCACAAAAAATGAAATGTACTACAACGCTAAAGTTTTAAATTGATATACACAGGTGTTGCCGTCGTCAACTGTTAGTATTCAAGCCAGTTACTATTCAAATGACCCTCATAGGTAAGCTAGCCTGTTTATCAAAAGGTTCAATTCACTTTAAGATGTGCAAAAGCTGGCACAGCTGATTGAAATACTGAACCAAGAGCAGTTAGCAATCAGAAAGGTAATTGCACTGTTGTTTATACTTACATTACACATCCTAATGTGCTGCAATTTAATGAATGTCACGTCTCTCTAGCTACTAGTATGTAAAAAAAAAAAAAAATAGTTAGGTACCAAATTACAAATGATGCTCACCTCAATACGAACACTTTGTAATATTAATGAACGCAGCTGGCTGTACACATGACTAGGAAACACATGATCAGCTGTGTAGTGTATCTTCAATCTGAGTGACCCAAGGCTGTCTGAACTCCCTAACGTGCCTGAACCATTGCCAACAGATTTACTTGGTCGGTGTTTAGTAGACCGAGGCTGCAGGAAATACCTATAAATAAATAAATAAATATAATAATAACAATAATAATCGAATAATGATGAAAATTCTTCTCAGAGATGATAAATTATTTTTCAAAAGAGATAGATTGGCTGGCCAGCCACTTACCTTTGTGCTGTACCACCAATAGTTACACAAATGAAGAAACAGAAAAAAAGGGGACAGAAAAGGACAAGCTTTCGGAACACAGTTCCTGCCTCAGGTGGGAGAGAAGGAACTGTGTTCTGAAAGCTTGTCCATTTTTCTCCCCTTTTTTTCTGTTTCTTCATTTGCGTAGCTATCGGTGCTACAGCACAAAGGTAAGTACTGGCCAGAAAATCTCTCTCTTTTGAAAAATAATAACAATAACAATACATTTAGTGAGGAACCAATGAATGAACAAAAGGAAAATGTTCTTATTTCCTACACTTAATGGCAAGAACAGCTTATGATTTTCACAAGTTCACTCAACAAAAAAATTCTGCACTTTGGCCATTAAACCCAATAGCAACCTCTCTGCTAATGGCCATAAGTTCTGCCCTAAAAACACTAAATTATTCTGGCAGAGAATGGTATTCCATGCCAATGAGAGATGTAAAATTATGTCCCATAAGACGAAGAATTATTGAGCCATCAGAGTATAAAACGTTGGCAACCTGAAAATTCTTCACTAACTATGTGCAACAAGCACTGGAAGATTATGAGGGTGACCAGACATTTGGTCCTTAGAAGGGATCCATAGGAATTTCTGGCCTGGTCCCCATCCAAAGTGGGGTGTGTGCCATAATACAGGGATTGAAGTCCCTACAAAGGAAGGCAAGCTGCAATCTCACGGGTAATCCCAATCAAGGGCAGGTATCAGGAGATCGAGACCCATTGCAGGCAACAAAAAAGGAAGAAAAATGTTGAACAGCAAATGGCCTAGGACACCAAAAGCTCATGCCACCTAATCTGAAGAGGTAAGATTTCCACATTGACAAGGAGGCTGTCAACAGGGATGGTCCGGAAGGTACCCGTAACCAAGCATAAATGACAATGGTAAACTGGGCCTAACAGTTTCTGGGTGGAAGGAGCTGCCCACCCATAAATCTGCCACCCATAATCCAATCAGGAATCAGAGTCCAAGAGATATAAAGGAGAGTAGCATCATCTGCACCCCAAGATGAGTAAGGAAAATGAGGGCATTAAGCTCCCTATACAGCTAGTCTTCATGTGATGAGTACCACAGTAAAGTCAGTTTTTGTTATCAAAAAGGAGAGTATCCCTCTCGGAGGCCAAGATAAAGAGCCAGTATAAATGCCATTATCCTTATGACCTCTCTGAAAATGGTGAACAAAATGGACACCTTGCCGTTCCAGATTGGCCTAGAGTTCCTCACAGTTTGAAGGAGGAGGTTGCAATGAAAACTGACTTCCTGAATCATATTTAAGGAATGGCAAGGGGTAATGAACACAGCAATGTCGCCAAAATAATCAGAGCTGCAGATTGAATCTCAGAAACAGTTTTGATGAGCAGGGATCCAGAGCACATCTTACTCATAAAGTCGACTTAGCCAAAATTGGGCTCTGTACGTTTTATGAAAAACAACAGCTTGGCAGCAGTGAAGGTACCTGTCTGTCCTCCTGTAAACCAGGTAGCACTGAAAGGGTTTCACCCCAAGCCAACTAACCTAGGCTTCCTCTCAAGGGGTAGCCATAGAGGAGAAGATCCTCTTGTCAGAGGTAGCAGCATTAAATGAACTATTCCTGCCTGCATTTCATGTGCAAAACGAAAACGTCTGGTCTAATACCACCCACTCCGAACAGGGGCTCTCCCCATATGCATCACCCAGCCATGATGGCCATTACCCGGAGTCCTGATACCCCAGGAAAATGGGCATCTATTCCTTGGCATGCATGAGGCAACATCTCGGGTATCAGTAGTGTGACGGTTATGTTGTCAGGCGGCTCAGCGAAAAGGGTGCTGGGGACCTAGCGGGGGTAGGGAGCTACAGCGGGGGAAAGGGGTAAGGAAGGGATAGGGATCCATGTCATAGGGGGTGGGTAAGGAGTTGTTCTCCAACTGGCTCACTCTAACTGAAATTTGGTAATGGAGGTAAGACCTCAAGGGGGACCAAACTGGGCTGAAAAACCAAGGAAAACAGCAAGGAAAGCAAAAAGTGTTGCTGACGGCAAATAAATGACACGGACTTCTTATTTAAACCTGAAAATTTGAACACTACTTGTAACAATTTGGATTAAATCGTAATGGTCGGAACCTCTGGCAGCATTGAGTGGGGAGGAGAGGAACTGGAAGAGGTAATGCAGACTGGGAAAATAGGAAAAAAGGCTACAATGGCTTGAGGACCTGTGCAAATTCCACCAATGCTTTTGTTTGTTACTCAGATTTAACATGAAAATAATATTTTCTATGTCCGTTGAATTTAGACTTCCAACACAACAAGGAAGTTTGGCTTTCAGTAAATAGTTCTTATCTTTCATATCCCCCCCTCCTCAAATTACCAACATTCCTTTTTTTTCTCTGCAGGTTTTTCCTGCAACCTCATCACCTCTCTCTCTCTCTCTCTCTCTCTCTCCTTTTCTTTCTTTTTGTAGCTCTGCTGTGAATGTTCTGCATGAACCACAACCCTAGCACTTTAAACAGAGGTTATGAAGTGGAATGTTTCAGAAGATATGGCAGTGCCTGTGGAAAGTGAAGATGTGAAAGATGTGGATACAAGTCCTCAGGTGGAACAGAGCTTTAAGTGCTGAGGAACGCAGGCTTGATCTGCCCCAACCCAAAGTAATAATAAAATATACATTAAAAAGTAAAGCAGTCAACAATCCGAAAATTGGCTTACTAGGCATGGTCCTGTTTGGAGGTGGTATGCTGTTGCCTTCCTCCGACCTTCGAACTGACTTACCCAGCCACTAATAGGGGGACCTACAGTTTAATGTGGGTTCTGAACCATGGTGCTACTCGATATTTTTCACATCACCAACACTGCCAGAGGTGAAAGAAGTGGAAAGTGACAGATATAAATCCTAGGACCTGGCGGGGATTGAACTGAATAAAAAACTACAAGGAAATGTAACTTTTGGCTGCTAAATTATTCTCTGCAAAATTCTTACCTACAAGGGTCTCGTTTACTGACACATAGAGGTAGTTGATAAATAAAGTTCTAATGCAACATGTTAACCACAGGGTGTGTCAATAGTCATAGTACACCCTTGTATTTCAATAACTCTGCAGAAACTGGGAAACCTGAATATTTCAGTAAGGTAACGGTGTGGCTGTCTTATCTTATACAGTGATGGGTGTCATATTCAAATCAGGCAGCTTGGATAAATCAGATTTTTCAATAGAAAGGGGTACTCACAGTGTGTAATATATCAAATAAAATTAGCATTTTCTGGCAGGTTCATTCCTGCAATACCTGCAAATGTTGCAAGAAAGGTCTCCCTAGTTCTGAATGAAAATGGGAGCTTTTCCTCTTACTTTCAACAGGATGGGGCTCCAATGCACTATGGAGTAGGTTTTTTGTTGGTGGTTAGATGGTCAATTTCCTGGTCTTTGGACAGGCTAACATGGTTCTGTGGCATGAACGCATCCCACACCACTTGGGCTTTAATCTGTGGGAAAATTTAAAGCAAATGCTTATGTGAGTGCTCAAAGATTGGATTCAGTGACTTCAAATGTACACTGATAAGGAAGGACAGCATGTTGAACATATTAAATGACTTGTTTATGGAGAAGAGTCCAGTCTGTAGCTCCAAACAAAATGTGTTTTAACTTTTGAACCATAACTTCTATGTCAAATCTGTTTATAGGAATGAACTTGTTAGAAAATGTTGATGTTAACTGATAAACCGTATAATCCCTTTTCCATTAAAAAAAACTGAATTAGATTCAAGAAGGCAATCATGTTTGGTACATACTGTAACAGGTAGACAACATCAACCATGCCTTACTGAAATATTCGGGTTTCCTAATTCCCACAGAGTTTTTGAAATAAAAGGTTGATTCTAACTGTCATTCTATGATGAAGCAAACTGGTTTAGAGTTATATTTAATAGATGATTAGCTGCTGTAATAATCAGGCAATAAATTTTGTACTACAATCCATCTTATAAATTCTTATTAATGACTATGACCAAGTACTTTTTACAGCTGTATTTTTCTTGTTAACTGTTACTGTTTGATGACCATAGAGAGTAAACATTTTTACACAATTTTTTTTCTCTACATTAAGAAGACAGCAAGATATAATTTGTATGTACTATACACTGAGTACGATATCACTATTCTATGCTGGTAGAAAGTTGATAAATGTTATGACAAAAGTACTTAATTGTTGCTACTATTTACTGACCATGCATTTGTACTTGCTAACTGCTGTTGTTGCTGCTCTCTCAAAGGTATGCGAACTTCCCCAAGAAATACATTGTCCGACATTCCTGGAGCATCATGCCACAAGCTCACACGAAGTTCATTGAATTCAACATCTTCTTGTTGAATTGAATATGTATCCCGGTCATGATTCTGTCCACGCAATCCTGGAAGCTATAAATATCAAATTCAATTAGGTAATGCTTAGTGTGTAAAATCAGTTTTTAATAGTGTCTGGCCAACACTATGTAGGTGCTCAAGGTTGTGTGTGTGTGTGTGTGTGTGTGTGTGATTTTTCTAAATGCACTGGGAAATGGGCACTACCTAAAACTATTAGCACAAATAAATATTTGACAATATAACCTGGTGGGATAGTGCTTTCTTCCAGGGTGAAGGCAGGGACTATTGACACCACTACTTAAAAATATGGGTGGCACTAAACAGTAATACAACAATGAGTATCTTAGGTAATGATTTCCTGCATCAAGACAAGATATTAGGGCGGGTCATCTTGCAGCCATTTGTTTACCCACTTGCACGCACTTCTTACTGAGCTGCTTTGTAATGAACACTTGTAAACAGTTGAGATTAGACTGCTTGCCAGTGATCTCATTCAAAGGGCAACCAACACTCGACAGGTGCATAAGTTCCACTACGATTGAATGTGATAGAATATAAGAAAAACAGAAAAAAAAAAAATTACCTTTTGGTGTTGGCAATTTCTATAAATAGCATTGACCCTTTTACAGACAGCTAATTTCCAGTAGCCAACCAACTGTCTGACTGAACAATAAAAATCCCTTTCTCTTGACTTTAAGACTATCCAAGTACATCCAACTAGCAGCAATTTCATTGTTATAAAGATCATTTACAGAACCAAATTTCAAATTCTTTGCAAACAAGTTGAATTTCATTTTTCATCTGATAATGTACGTGATTATTTCTGGAAGAGTGCGAAAAATTGCTTGTACTCTACAAATGAGCTGAAAACCTTTCATCAAACTCATTACAGCACACATACATTTGAAGGTTAAGGGCAAAAACTGTCAGGTTATGAATTTGGATGACTACATTGTTTGTATTTAATGTTTATGACAAAAAAATTGTAAAATATATATTCCTTTTAATATGAACATATTGTGATACTCACTTCAAATGTCAAGACTTCGTCGAACAGTGGCGAAACAGTTTTTTTCTTCACTTTTGTCTTCTTCGTTTCTTGCTTGCCATTAGAGTAACACATAGTTACAGTTGCAAAAGGATCACAGTTTCCATTTTTTATTGTCAGGTCACTGCACTCAATAATCCTGTCGAAATGTGAAGCACGAAATTTAGATACTATAACAAAACAATTTGTGGGTTACATAAAATAAAAAGTCCAGGTCAGAATATAAAAAAAAAAAAAAAAAAATTAGGCTACTTTCTGTGAAGATGACATGCTGAGTTGCAGATAGGGATGACATATATTGCACATCATATATTAGAGCTTTCAATCAAAAAGTCTGTAGGAGCAGATGTAGATTAGAAATGTCTAACTTTTATTAACATGTATGTTTCAAGCCACTAGTATGCATAATTATTCACTGTTGAACCCTTAGGAATTAACCATTTGTTTAGAATAGTGACAAACAATATATGACATTCAATACAAAATTAGATACTTTTTACATTACTGTATAATTGTCTCTTAAAAGCAAAAGTTCAAAACAGGAATACTGTATCAGTAACTAATGAAGCATCAGAGAAACAAAGAATAAAAAGTCTTGCTATGGTGGCACACAATTCCACTTGATGCAATGACAGCAGCTGATGACTATTAATCACTAAAAACCTTCTCGTCATAACAGGAAAATCCACATTTATTCAAACAAACAAATGCACGCAAGCACGTGATCTTGTTTGAAGGTATGTGTGTGAGCTTTCCTGTTCTGAAGAAGACTTTTTCATCAAAAGCTTTATGATACGATGTGCAATCTTTTTTTAATCTGCTTGTGTGCAACTCAACACACCATATTTAAAATGAGTAACAATTTATCCTTTACTTAACAATATAACATGTATATGACCATAAGGAAATACTATTTGCAACCAACAACTGCACATTATTGGAAAAATAAAAATGATCACATCTCATTGAGTGACTCACAAACACTATACTCATTACCGACAGTATTAGAGGGAAATATTCAGTGCAACGTCTCAATGTACCAAAAATCGCCCCAAAGGGAAAAAGTGGAAAATTATTAATTGAAGAAAATGTCAAAATCCCTGGCAAAAACATGTGTAATTAGCCTACAGTATACGATTACAAATCATAATCCTCATGAATAGGCCTACTTGTAAATCTGTATAAGTGAAGGTAATTAAATATAGAAGAGTCAAGTCTAAATAGGACCAATGGCCTGCTAATGTGTTTGGCACAGGAATGTTGTCAGCGCTCACTGTGAGGAATTATGGGAATGAAGCAGTGAGAGTCAGCTGTTCTATGCACACAATAAGACAAGAGACACAATCTGTGATATGAAGAAAAGTATGATAAAAGGTGGGATTTTAATGAATTCATCTTTTTTAATTTTTGCTTCTTACAAGAAGATATTTAATGAGAGCTCACAAAATATGTGAACCAGCTCACTTAGATGATGAGATTGAACACCTTAAAATGACCTTTAAAAAGAATGGCTATTCTGACAGAGAGATACATCCTGCACTACACCCAAGACTGACAACCAGGACGGATGAGGAAGACACCAACCCAAGGGGAAAGTTTTCCTACCGTTTACCAGTAAGGCCACTAATAACATTGGAAAATTTTTAAGCAAGTGCAATGTAGAAACTGTTTGTAAAATGTAAACTTTCACAGCCGGAAGGTCAAAATTACTAAAAATTTCTGGGCTATTATGCTGTGGTCTTATGGATTTATTATGGAAACCCATAATAAATCCATAAGACGATGGCATAATAGCCCGAAATTTTTTAGTAATTTTGTGGAAACTGTTTGCAGACCAACCACGAAAATAAAAGAATGTTTAAGATTCGCAAAAGTTAAGCGACATTCCCTGGCTATAGCAGGTGTCTATAAAATTCCCTGCCATTGTGGGCAAGTTTATCTAGGTACAACAAAAATAAGTGTCAACTAGGGATGGGTCGAATCCCAAATTTACCGAATCGAATCCGAATACCGAATCTTAAATATAAGATGTGCCGAATCCCGAACCCGAATCGAATCTCAAACCCAAATAATCTGTCAACTCAAGTATATGTATTTAAAAAGAATTACTACCCTACACAGCCAGTGATGAAGATAAAGCCTTCTGTGATTAATCTCAAATGACAATGTTACAGTAAAATTTAAGAAATTAAAATTTCATTTGGGTTTTTATTTTAAATTTTAAGAATTTTTTAATACCCCCTTATCCTCTTAAAAGAAATGTTTATGAAACATTTTGAGATATATGTTGTTTAGATGCTCTAAAAGATAATAAGAAACTTTCTTCACTCTATTACCAACTATTTCATTTTGATGAAATAAAAAATAATTGCATAATGAAGTCTTACAAAGGAAATAATTACTTTTTTTCCTTTTTCAAAGGTGAAGAATCAAAAATAAAACCTGAAAATGTGAGTAGATATTTTGGAAGTTTGAAAAATAGGTTCTTAAAAAATAGGATGTGTAAATGTTTTATGATTTTATAGTCAGTTATATAAGGCATTATAAAATTTATTATACATCCAAAGCTAATTTATTTTGTTGGTTAAATTGTACGACGCTTCTCGCCGGGCTGCAGTGGTTATGTTGGCACCAATGGTAATGACGGCAACTCAGATGACCAATAAATGATTTTACGTGGCAACATCAGTTAAAACAAAAATTATTATTTTCTGAACGGGTAAGGGTACATACAAGAACCTGTCAACCATAGAGCAGGTACAGTATTAATTTAGCTGCGAGTAAAATGAGCAGCAATAACACTTACTCTGTACCTTGTGAAATATATTAACGCAATTCTACACTTCATTGTTCATCTGTTGCCAACATAAGAACTGGAGCCTGGCGAGAAGCGTCGTAAAATTTTACCGAATGAAGTGTAGAATTGCGTTAATATTTTTTAGGAGGTACAAAGTGTTATTGCTGCTCGTTTCACTTGCAGTTAAATTAATACTGTACCTGCTCTATGGTTGACATGTTCTTGTATGTACCCTTGTCCGTTCAGAAAAAAATAATTTTTGTTTTAATTGAAGTTGTCACGAAAAAACATTTAGTGGTCATCTGAGTTGACGTCATTACCACTGGTGCCAACATAACCACTGCAGCCCGGCGAGAAGCGTCATACAATGTAACCGGATTTATTGAAATAGACGTCAGATGTTTGTTGAATTGACGTTATCCTGCCTGAATGGCGCACAATTAGAACTTTTTTTTCCACATACAATAGTAAATAACTTTCTTTTTGAAATCCTAGTGCTTCTCTAAGGTTCACATACCCCAGCACTTCACAAAATTCAACGAAAGAATACGCAAAATTAGAATGAGACAACTCATGCAAGAAACGTAGGTGATGTCCTAGGAGTCGTGTACACCGAATGAAGCGGCAGTGCGATCGATATATATCGGATAGTGTTTCATATAGAAACGATAGGTCTGTGCGATAGGTATCGAAGAAGCGAATGTTATGATTTTTACGAATATGTCATGATTTTAAAGGATGTGTTTAGTCAGGAACCTAAGAGTACAACGTAACTTGTGAGTGAACAAGTTGTACTCTTAGGTTCCTGCCTAGCCACATCCTTTAAAATCATGACATATTCGTAAAAATCGTAACATTCGCTTGTTCGAATACTGGTACCTATAGTCTAACGACCATAGCTTTGACTGGAAAGTCCATTGACAACGAATTAAGGCCGATTCACACTGTCCGTTACGTCAACGTCACGTCACGTCACGTCATGTCGCGGATCCGTCTCATCAAGTTGTATTCACACTGTCCGTCACGTCAATGCACTTTTTCCAGTACTCCATGTTCAATGTGAGGTTATGAGTGGCGACGTGTTATGTAGAAAGTCATATTATAATGCTGTAATTGAAGAAACAACAACGCTAAATGTTATTGATTGCCAAAATCAACTTTACAATGTATATTTTGGGCTAACTTAATGTGGTAAAGTGCTGGGAACTGAAACATGTCAAAACTTCGACATTATTTTAAAGCGAAAAAAAGAAAGTTCCTTGCTACTGCTAGCGGAGCGAGAGTTGAATGTCTGATATATATCGATTGTATTGCCGTTTCATTCGATGTATACGGTTCCTAGGAAATTATCTGTTACCAACGTGACCTGCTACATTTGAAGTTGAGCAATACGAAAGTTCTATTTCCTTCATTGAATGGTGTGTTAAAATTCAATAGTCGAAAATAAAGTGGAAATTAGACTCGACTTCCTTTTTTTATTTTTATGAGTGCAAAAGTTTTAGCGCCAGTATTTACATTTGCGCCTACGAAGCAAGCCACTCACTACTTTTACATGTAACACATCTTCCGGAAGACGAAAACCGATTTTCGTAAACTGTTTTTTGCTTTTGGAGTGTTTACATGACCAACCAAAAGCGGAATTGGGAAATCGGTTTACAAAATCCGGGTTTGGGAGCCCATGTAAACGGGGTGTGTGTAGCACTGCTTCGACGAGACGGAAAACTAACTTGTGGCGGCTCCTAGTGCCATTTTTCAGAACTTTGTTCGTTTTGTACTCGATTTAACCCCATTTTATGACGTCACGTCTTTCATCGGATCTATGAAACAATAATGTAAATAACGCAAACGAATGCGCACTGTTATGCAAAGTTAACTACAACATTTGTAACTGAAGGTTTCCATATAAACTTTGGATTCGGGATTCGGTAGTATTCGACATTATGCATCGAATCTCGAATCCGAACCCAGTGTGCTAGATTCGGCGAATCTGGATTCGGCTGAACCACTCAGACACAACCCTAGTGTCAACACAAAAGGAACTGACACCTCGGACTTATTAATAAATTGGCTGTAGTGTAACATGTGTATCAAGGTGACAACGAAATAATATTTAGCGAGATGCCCATCATAGCAAACACGTCACATTATTGTGTGCATATGTACAGAGAGGCCATTGAGATTTTTAAAAACTGCAATAAGTTTAACAAAAAAAGAGGAACGTGTTAAACTTGATAAGATTTGGATGTCGGCATTACAGCAACTGCATGACAATCGATTAATTTCAATCGAGAAAGTTGGCAATATCAGAGATCATAGCACAGCTGACATCACGGATTGAAAGCAGCACCCTCTGTTTGGCTTATATATAAAGCGCTCACTCGCGCTCTCGTTGCAGTACGCCACTTTACCTCATAGGATGCCTTCCGCAGTCGAAGGCGAATCATCAGGGGAAACTTTTGTGTGTATGGACCATAGCATCTCAGCCTGTAAGTTTTAAGTGATAACAATACCTGAAGTGATAGCCTTCATTCTATGATCAAGCCCTATCTCTATGATCTTATCTTTGTGGTCTTCAAGCAAAATGTAGTTGCCATCATTAGAATCTTCCTGCAGTCCGCTTCAAATTCCAGCCCTCAAAATTTCTTCTACAGTGTTTCAAGGATAGAATGTCACCTTCCCTCCAGCAACTCCCGTTTAAATTCCCAAAGCATCTCAGTAACACACCTAGCAGCCTACCTCTGAATTGCCTTTATATCTTCTGATGCGGTGGAGATCTCAAACACTTGAGCAATACTCATGTGTTTGTGTAATCTCCTTCACAGGAGAATCATACCTACCCAAAATTCTCCCAATAAACGAAAGTCGACCATTCGCCTTTCCCATGACTATCCTTATATGCTCATTCCATTTCATACTGCTGTGCACTGTTATGCCTAGATATTTAATCAACGCAACTCTGTCAAGCAGCGCACTACTAACGCTATATTTGAACAATACAGGATTGTTTCCGCTACTTATCTGTAGCACCTTACATTTTTCTACATTTAGAGCTAGCTGCCATTCCTCATCCCACCTAAAAATTTGGTCCAAGTCATCCTGCATCCTACTATAGTCATTCAATGATGACACACCCTTGTACATACAGGATCAGCAACAAACAGCTGCAGATTGCAACTAACTCTGTCCGTCATATCATGTACATAGACAGAAAATAATAATGGCCCCATCACACTTCCTAGGGGCACACCTTACGATACCCTAGTCTCTAACGAACACCTGCCACCGAGGACGACATACTGGGTTCTATTACATAAGTAGTCTTTGAGCCACACACCTTTGTTAACAGTCTGTTACCGTTCATCTATAGCATGCAAGAAGTCATGAGAAAAATAGACAAGCTGGGTTTCACATTATTGATGTTTCCTAAAGCCATGCGGATGCTCGGACAGAAGCTTTTCCGCCTCAAATATATTTACTCTTTTAGATCTGAGATAAAAATACAAATGGGTGGTTCTTTCTCTACTGGGGGTGCTACTGCTGTTCCAAATGCCAGATGTAAACTTTTACTTACACATTAATAAAAATTTTGCTACAATAAGAGGATCAACCGCTGGGCTAATCTGAAGATTTCCCAAAATTTGCTTCAATTGCCTGGGACTCCATAGGGAACCACACATCCATTTTTACAGATATAGATTCTTCATAAAATTGTATAACTCCCATGTCTCTCATTATTATGTTTGAACAAACTTATCTCCATACTTATTGTACACATTTCCATGGGGTTTTCACAGATAACTTGACTGATGTTTGGAGGCAACATACAGGCATTATATCATCAAGATTGGACCATGAAAAAAGAATTATATCAGTTCAAGTTTTACTAGTAACTGCTGTAGGCTATCTGTCTAACTGAACACAATGATCTGCATAACTAATGAATGGTTTTCCAAGAGGCATCGTCCAGCAGGTGGCATGGGTGTTTTCCCTGTTACTATAATTGAAATTTATTTAGTTATTGGCCACAGAATTTGGCACCTTGATACCCGTGCAGTTCCTCCATCAACTGATATAAATAGCAGGCCCTTAGCATAGCTTAGCAGTGTGTTTGATCACACCTGAAGACGTCAGTCAATTGTCCTGACGAAATATTGTGGATTTATCACATCATCCGATGTCTCGCCAGAGAATCATTTATACATGACCGCTGGGAAAGCCTCAAACAACACACTGCCTATTCTATTCATACTGGCCATACTATTTTCTTCCACTACCAGGATTCTAGCCGGTACCTTCAGAGTCACACCCCACAGCATAACCACAAGTTAGCAAGTTTCATGAAGTTCATGCTACATAGGCTCCTCAACTTTGAACCATAGGCCTGAAGTTGAAATATTTAGAGGTCTATCAGAAGTTTAGAACAATAACTGCTATGAAATATGAGTCCACCGCAACTCTCCCGAGTCAAAACACACGGAAAGGCAGAGGAAAGCGAATGAAGCCCCAAGTGAAAACCAAGACTCTACTTTCAGCTAGCAATATTCTTTCAAGAAATTTTGTTGACTGGCACAGGTTTGTAACAGTAAATAAAAACTCGTAAAAATTGAAATCGGTGTCTGGGTACAAGGTAATAGACCTATTTTCTGACATATTAAAACTACAAATTATAATTTAAAAACACATTTCTTTAGGGATCTTTCCATGCATCGAATGTTGTAAATTATCAATTTCCAACTGGACAGCAATATGTAAGGCCCTTCCTATCAAGATGGTGCTGTCTATGGCAACATTTGCTGTATGGTCTTGCTTGAAGTTGAGAGATTGATTCAAGTGATGAAGAGTTCATTCATTTTCTTTTTTTAGAACAAGAAAATTGGCAAATGGTAGAATTTCTTCTCAACGTCTTCATGTTTCTTCACAGCAGTATTTGAATATGTTACTTGAATTCTAAGGGATGCATCTGACTGTGCAAGAGTCCCCTGTATTACCATAACTTGTTTTAGTAGGATATATGCATTATTTCTTCTAGTGAAAACGCTTGGCATTTTTGTTTAAACTATTGTTCATGTCTGAAACCAGATTTTACACTTCGACGACACAAATGCACATAATGACTGTATATACAACTATGAACTTTCAATAATCTCTATTCTGCTCTTCACTATTTGTGGTTTTTTGGGTCAGAGTAGTTTTTTCTTATGATTTTTAATTTTTTTTTTTTTTTTAATTTTATCTACTGGAAAAAAATGTATAAAAGTATTACACATTGTAGTTTCCTACAGCAAAATAGCAAGATGCAAACTCATTCAGATCCCTTGTTTATAGATACGACATCCCCCCCCCCTCTCTCTCTCTCTCTCTCTCTCTCTCTCAGAATTCCGGAGATGGGAACTTGCCCTTCAACATATTCTCTCTTCCTGTTGCCCACCAGGTCTCAACCTTCGTTAGTTTGAAATTCCGTGCTCAAACTTGAAAGGATGAAAGAAAAATGATGCATATTGGATGGACTTGCAAAATATAAAAGCACAACTACAGCTGAAGGGATAGCTTAAAACAACTCTTAAAATGACAAACTGAGGATAAAACATTGACAGATGTATGTGGCCCAGTGACTACTTAAAAATAAAGAGTGACCGAGCCCCTCTAACACATATTAATATCGAACACCCAGTATTTTGGGAAGTAGTCCAGACATAGTACAAAATCGTAGGACATGATCCTCAGACGCCTCATCGTCACCTAAAATAGACTTCAGGTCCTGTGAGAGACCCAAATTTGCCCTGGTACAAGCAAATAAAACGCATTCTGTTAAAATATGTCATATTGACATTTGTGTCCAACATCTGCCACACTCCGGCAGTTCTTCACTGCATAAAAGAAAACCATGTGTCAGCAGGCAATATCCTATTCGACGGCCTTATCATCAAATGTAATTGATGAGCTGCCGTTGCAATGGAGGAGGACGAACAGAAGATAGAGAAGTCGTCCACGAACAAAGAACACTGTACAGGTTGTCACACGGTGGATGTAATGCCGTTTATGGCTATGGCGAATGCCATTACACTTAAAACACTCCCTTGCGGGACACTATTCTCTCGTTAAAACAGTCAGACAAAGCACTCCCAACCTTGTATCTAAAATACCTGTCAGAGAGGAAAGATCAGATAAAAGTGGGTGAACATCCATAAAAACCCTACTCGTAAAGCTGCTGTACAACAAGGTGTCGCCAGGTAGTATCATATGCCTTTTCCAGGTCAAAGAAAACACCGATTAGGTGTTGCTTCCATAGGAAAGCTTGTTGGATCGCACTTTCAAGCAGGGTGAGGTTATCCAGTGTAGAGTGGTACCTCCTGAACCCGCACGGATAGTGGCTAAGTATGGATCTCCTTTAGAGGACCCATACTAAGCGTCGGTTGACCATACACTCCAATGTCTTACAATGCAACTCATGAGGCTAATGCTCCGATAACTACCTGGGTCAGTGCAATCTTTCCCCGGTTTTAAAATTGGAATTAAAATGGATTCTTTTGAAGAACATGGAAAGTTCCCCATAATCCAAATTTCATTAAAAAGATGTAAGAGGACCTCCTTTGACTGGGGTGCCAACAGTTCCAGGAGTCTGTACGGTATCTCGTCATAACCAGGTGCAGAATCACGAGCTGCTGACAATGCAGATTCCAGCTCCCACATTGAGACAGGTTGGTTGTAGTCCTCAATGTTGGAGGAGCGAAGGACAAAGCCAACCCTCTCCTGTATCGTCCAATATTGATGAAAGACTGGATTCTGGCGAGAATAGGATGTAACAGCTGCATAGGATTCTGCCATAACTTGGGCAATGTCCCTGGGCGATTGTAAAAGACATCCCTGCCCTTGCACAGCTGCTATTGGTGGTTGGGAGTTCCGTTCCGAAATCCTCATAATAGCTTCCCATACTTTACCTGCCAAGACCTCTGATTACTCTCTATAATAGTTCTCCTTGCCCGTGCCCTTGCCACACGAAAATTGGCCAAATTCGCATCGGTAGGGCACCGATGGAATCGCTGGAATGCTGCTGTTCTATCTCTGATCACTGAATGACAAGCATAGTCCACAAAGGAACAGCTGGCCGCTGAAGCGTTGGCTTCGATTTGGGGATGGAGGTGTCAGCAGCATTATGAGTCACTATTGTGATGTGATCCACCAAGTCTTGGACACCATGACACTGCTCAAAAATAGCCAACTGCTGAAAAAGTGTCCAGCTAGCTTTGTGCAGCTGCCATCTCGATGGCTTCCCACTGTAATCTATGGCGACCAGCAAGTCTATCCAAATGGGATATAGTGGTCGCTGCCATGGAGGTCATTGTCCACGCTCCACTGAGCAGTGTGTGTGAGAGCAGGTGATTAGGGGGAGAGGTCTATGGCTGAAGACGAACCCCTGTAGCAGTCCTAAAATGTGTAGGCTGGCCTGTGCTTAGTAAGATTATCATCGGAGGAGTGTATCACAGTCTCAACCATCTGTCCCCTGGGGCAATTGTTGTTAGAGCTCCAAAGTGCATGATGTGCATTAAAATCTCCTAAAAGAAGAAAGGGGCGAGAGAGTTCTTCAATAAGCTGCATCAGGAGATTACTGTCAACATGCTCTCCACGTGGTATGATGAGCCAGTATATGAACAGCAACTGCTTGCAGTGTAGTGGTCAATGGCACGGCACAGGTGAGGAGTGAAAAGTGCCCCTGACGAACACTGCCACACCACCTTATGTCCTATCACCTGTAAGGTCATCTTTCCTATGGAGTTGATAGCCTCTCAGGACAGGAGTATCAGTCCGTTTCAAGTGTTTCTCTTGAAGGGAGACACAGAAAGGCCTATCCTTCACAAGAAGCTGAAGTTCCTCCAAACAAGTCCTGAATCCAGCCAAATTCCACTGCAGTATGGGGGCCATGTCACCTGTGTAGGTCTATCTTTTTTCTACCCTTTTAGCGCAATGGTGAGGCATTCTTGGAGCGCTGGGTAGCAGATGGACTGCTTGGTTCTGGTGATGATGCATTGAGGTCCATAATAATGTCCTCCTCGTCAGTCAACACTGCCATTAAGATGCCCGATGACGCTCCTGAAAGAGTTGCAAGTGGATGTGGAGACACTTTCCTCGGATTCTTCTTTTGAGAAGAAGATGAGGAAAAGGGGACTTGGGGAGCACTCTGCTTTGTCGGAATATTCTTCTTTTGAGAGGCACTTCGCTGGTGAGGTGCCTTCTTAATGATTTCTTGCGGTTCCTTGTCGAGCGCAACTTCTGTAGCAACAGAGACCACACAGTCTGCAAAAGTGGAACTTGTAGCTTTCTCAGCCGTATTGGGTGGGGCAAGAGGCAGGGGAGCTTCAGCAGCCTGACATGTGCAAGTATTAGTGCTGGCACTGACAACCTCAGTTTGTGTCGAGGCATCTACTATCATGGTGGGTTTCTGTAAGGCAATAGTGAACGAGTTGGGAAATACAGGTGGCTGCATGGTCTTAAATATCTTCTTGGCCTCCACGTAGGAAATGCCCCTGGTCATCTTTATCTCCTGTATTTTCTTTTCTTCAAGATATAGCTGGCAGTCCCGACTCCAAACAAGGTATTCGCCAGAACAATTGACACATTTGTCAGGTGACGTACAAGCAGCGCCCTCATGTGCCACCTGTCCAAATTTGCCACAAGTGGCTTCCCCCTTACAGTCGAGCGTGGTGTGGCCAAAGCGCTGGCATTTAAAACAGCGCATGGGGTTAGGGACATAGGGACGGACCTTCAACCGCAAAAAACCTGCGTTCACACACTGAGGGAGTTTAGGAGTATGTAAAGTAAGGATGAAGCTCTCAGATGACACATGTTTTCCATCCACCCTTTTCTTAATATTCTGGACGTCCACTATGCCTTCCGTTGCCCATTCTACCTTGAGTTCTTCAATTGGAATGTCCATCAGGTCTCTACAGGAAACTACACCATTACTGTAGTTCAGGGTACTGTGTAGTTCAGCTTCAATTTCGAATTCACCCAGATACTTCGCTTTCTGCAGATTTTCCGACTGCTGGGAGATTGATGTTTCGACCAACAAGGTACAGTTCCCCAATATTTTAACAGATTTCAAAGTGCCCGCAAGACCTTCTAAGCCCTTATTGATATAAAAGGGTGAAATCTTCTCACAACAACTTACTTTCTGTTAATGACAATAAACACATTCTGGCTAGCAGCCTCCGTTCTGTTACTATGGGCAAAACTCTTTACTATTGAACTGTTCTAGGGGACTAGCCACCCGAGACCTCTTTTCGGATTGGGTGTTTGTACCCCCCCCCCCCCCAGTGGTTCATCCATTCCACTGGAAGGTTCGAGGGACAAATTATTATTTTGAATTTCGGTCCCAGGAGTAGCTAGGGAAGTACGTGTCTGCCTAGACAGAGCCCTGCATGCCTATGTAAGCCTTATACAACTGAGGTGCAGCAGTATCCCCAGAGGTTGCTCACTAGTGACTTTTCCACCTCAACAGCCACGCATCACATCAGCACGTAGAACACCTTGGGATTGGTTTTTTAATAGAGGTAATTCCTTCCTCACGACCTGGGCGGACAAGCGAAGATCTCCACCGTCGCTGAAGCGTGCCAGTCCCTAGCTCAGGACCCCGGGTTCGCCAAACCCGTACTCAGCAAATTAATGCTCAACCCCTGAGGAGTTAAGGAAGTGGAAAAGGAGTCATTCCAATCCCAGAAGTGGAAGGACTTACCTTAAGAGGAAAAAAGGAAAGGTAAACAAGCGCACACACACCCACTTACATACATACATACATACATACATACACACACACAAACAAACACAACAAGGTAGACAAATGTCTACCTTGTTGTGTTTGCATATGTATGTGTGTGCGCGCTTGTTTACCTTTCCTTTTTCCCCCCTTAAGGTAAGTCCTTCCACTCCTAGATTGGAATAACTCCTTTTCCACTTCCTTAAAACCCGTATCCTTTCCTTTCTCCCCTCCTTCCTTCCTGTTTTCCTGAAGAAGCAATCAATGGTTGTGAAAGCTTGTATGTGTGTTTGTGTGTCTTTTATTTTTGTACCTGTCGAAGAGCCTGTGCTTTAGGTAAGTTATCCGATAATTTCTACAAATGTCTGCCTAGTATTTGTGACGTTAGGAGAAAAAAAGAGCTTTACTTTCATTTGCCTACATCTAAAAGCGGCTAAAGAAACTGCAACCGATAATTTAAAAGCTAAGCAATACCAGATACATGTGATAGTGACTTTGTAGAATGCACATTAGAACGACAAATTGCTTATAATGTGCATTACGTCAAATTTCGGCATGCTGTCGAGAGAAACAACATTAGCAGCACTCTTACAGTGCACATTCAGAAATATAGTTTAACATGTGTAAAATACACAAAAGGAATATGGGACAATTTCGTCACAGAAAAGGACACAACACATACGTTTTCGCAACACTTCATTTGTTTTCAACTGTAAAACTTTAATGAATGTGTTGATAAAGACAAACATAAGGAAAGTTCAGCACATACTAAACAAAATATTTTTTGTCTATCCTAGGGCTGCGAAATTATAACACAAAGTGAGGCTCCAGCCGTAAAGCATGGAAACCATTTGAAGACGGATTTGTATAAAGAAATCCGAAATTGGTCATGATCTGCGCCTCGGTTGCACAGTGGTAGAGTGCCAGACATAAAATCCAAAGGTCGCGGGTTCGATCCTCGCCAGGGCCTAGGATTTTTATCCGGCACTTTCCACTTCTTTCACCTCTGGCAGTATTGCTCATGTGAAAAATACCGAGTAGCACCGTGGTTCGGAACCCATGTTAAGCTGGGTAAGTCAGTTCGAAGGTCGGAGGAAGGCAACAGCATACCACCTCCAAACTGGACCATGCCTAGTAAACTACTGTGGTGTTCAAACCAATCTTCGGATTGTTGACTGCTTTACCTTACCTTTTATACGATACTAGTGGCTGGTCGCTGTTTTTAATTATAAACATTATAATACAACAACTATGATACTTGCAATGTCAGTTTTTGACAAAATAGCATATAACTACAAGTTTTCCCACCCACATTAGTGTTTGTGAAAAGTACAGAGTCTGAACCAAGAAGATTATAAATGAGTGCTCCGTTATATCTGAAACAATACTGATTTACAAAATAAGAAAACGAAAAGTATTGTTTATCAAAGTCAAACTATTAAACTAAGTACTAAATTCTGTAATTTGAGCAGAGGCTCCCGTAAGACCGTAATTGTTTTACTAAAAATCATGATCATTATGGACAAATTGTAATATTTGGCATATCTTCACAAGTGCTGAGTGCATCACTAACAGGAAATGATAGTACAGATACTAACATCTTTGTCCAGATCAAAAATTTTACACCTAACACATTATTTCAATCAGTCTATTCAATGGTACACTAATTACACAATTTGTTTTGAAAGATGTTTAAATGGAACTATTCTGCAGATGAAGTTGACGTGTTACTTAAACAAATGAAAAGTATGTACCACTATAGCAGTATTTTATTAATTTCAACAGTGGCAGACAAAGGCGTTATATCTAATAACTTGTAAAAATAAATCAATGTATATGTTAAAAGAAACTCGAAGGTGGTGTAACAGCCATTTGGAACATACTTATGTAAGTCAAAACTATTTTCAGAATATTTTAAACTATTGTATAGGAAATAGATATGAGGATATCTGAGAAAAAGCAAATAAGACATTTTTGTTACATATTCACATACCTCACAACTGCTCTACTGTTCTGCTGCTCATTATCAACAGATTTCAGAACTGGTTCTATTTTGACTTCTATATGTGCTTTTCCCTGCAAAAGAAATATATTTTTGTACATAATATAAAATAGAATAATTAGGTATATTTGTTAATGACTAAAGCAAAATCGTCTTCCTGTTGCTTACAAAATGTAACAAAGGGTAAGTTCATACTGAACAAATCAATTTGGCTAAATCTCCCTCCTCAATTATCAAAGTTTCCATTAAAATTTTGTGTAAAAATCTGCACATATCCAATGAACATTGGTGAAATTAAAAGTTGGTTGAAGCATTTCTGGCTTAGATGTTGACACTTTAACTCCAAGTACAACTCTGTGCAGATCAAGTGTGAACTTCTGGTGAGTTTCAACTGTTATATCCAAGCAATTTTTTTTTAATACATTAATTTGTGCATTTTGTACAACTGTATTTATTCTCTTAGAAAAGAGAGAGATTTTACAAGCCAAATTCATTCCCTCAATTTTAGGCAAAATAGCCCAAAAAATTTCATGGATTGTCTTCTTGTATCTCATGGACTAAAAGTGTGACAAATGTGGACTTGGCATATACAGAAAGACCTTGATAATGTGACACTCCATAATTCAACACATCCCATAGTCTGTCACAGTTTTTTCTGTATTTTTAGCTCAACACTTTTAGCAGTACATTCAAGTGCCTTTGAAAAACACTGCAATCATTCATCAACTCATAAAAATTCTCTCTCTTATTCGGCGATTTCATTCTTACAAAGGTACACCAGTTGCTTTGCTAGTTTTTGCTGCTATCCCAGATCTTGTGTAGCCTAAGCCAACAACACAACGATTCTGAAGTTATGAGCTACACATCACACACTAGTAGTAAAAAAAGAACTCAATCCAAGAAAAAGTTTATCCCTTCTGGAGTGCTCAGCTAAACGAGGAGAACGAGGAGTAGTGGTGCATATCGCTCTGACATATTGCATGTCCTAGACAATATAAGATGGTAATATTCTTGAAGACAGTGATTCCAGTTCAAATGCCCTAAATTATTAGTAACAAGTTATTACAGCTTTTTCATTTCTTTTCAAGTTCAAACTAGGCCAACGAAAATTATTTGTGTTTACTTTTAATCTTTTATACAGTAATCCTCCTGCTGTGTTTTTAACAACCGTAGGGGCCAGGTAAGTACCTATCTGTGGCTCAGTGATTGTCTTTATGTTGGGTTGCTACCTATCCTCATATTAATGACATATAACAAACATTGAATAGATAATAATCAGTTCTCTCGGTATAACAATAAGTGGCAATTTTAGCGTCTTGTCCCCCTCTTCCCCTTGCAAAATTTCCTGTCATGGTGAAATTATGTCAAAAACAAAAATCAGCATTTTGGCATCACTGCTGACCATTCTGGTGAATTATGTTCACTGAATGACTGAAGAGGTTATGCAAATCCATTTAATGACTGCAGTTAAGTTCTAATCATCTTATGAGTTTTTTGTCAAACTAGATTGAAATTTCTACTTAATTAAATGCTTCTTGAATTTATCTCTTTATGCTAATTTTGATTTTACTCAGCTTCTGACTGTCAGGTAGACTGACTATTCTTACATCTGTGATGAAGGCATCCCTGCTTTGTTAGTAAGTTTATAAAAAGCCACTGAGCCACAACAGGTCTTCCCAATTCCACAAATCCTTGAGTTTTTTTTTTTTCCACTTGTGTTTTACATCGGGGTCATCAGAGTTTAATGTACTGTAGGATACTAACTTTAGAATAGGATAATTTGTATCCAGTTGCTCTTGTCAAGTAAAAATATTTCACTACAGATAACTTTCTTTTAACAGCCTTTATTGATTCAATCTAGTTAGGCATGTTGTTGTTGTTTTTTTTTTTTTTTTGGTGTAACATTAAAAATATCAATATCTCAAAGTCTGTTACACATATTTGGGTTAGTGGTATTCCATTAGACTTTTATTGTATCCTAAAAACTATCCTACCACTTGATTTGTGGAATAAGGCATTACCAATGAGAGTGCAGCCTGCCTCAAACTCTCTCTTTTCCAATACTGTAATCAAATAACAGGGAGGCTAATCTTAAGGTTAAAGGCACTAAAATGTATGTCATACCTTCGACTTTATATTTTTGCAGCTTGGCTTGGTGAAAATACTTTTTAGGTGTTGGTGGTAGTTGTTAGTAATGGTGTGACAAATGGTAGGAAACTTGTGTGGCCAATTGTGTGTCGGTGCAGACAGCCATTGAGTCTTTCTGATTGTAAACACATCTCAATTACTTTTGCTGTGACATTATGTTCAGCCTAACTGCCAAACTGAAAACTGTGAAATATTTATAGAAACACACAAATATATTTCTCAAGTGTGTAGAAGTGTCGGCTGTTTTATGTTTGAAATGAGACAGGTGACAGATACCACATTCTGAATAAAAATACAATTAAATGTGAGATTTTGATCATGCAAAAAGAAAACTTTGCTTGCGCACAACACACTGCCAAGCAGTCTTCATTTCTAATTAATGGTGCTTCAAATGATTAGTGTCTTATCATTTAATTATGCAGCTAGGTAGACCGTCAGTGGATCCATACATACTGTCTCCATGATCACAAGGAATTTTGACAGTTGCATATATGCACTGTAAAAAACAATAAATGAATAAATAAATAAAGCTTCAATTCTGGTGCTATAAATTATCTTTTCTCATCCCTCACTGGGTACACGAAATACATAGAAACACAGGAGACTATTTCTTACATGCTAAACAGTGTATTTGAAAGTTGTGCTACAAGGTTCCTTCATAACGACATACAATAAAACCCGCTTTTGAGTTTCGGATTTTACTTCTTCCCCGCCATTTACACCACATTTTGTCGTGTCCCATCAAATTTCCTATGTTCACAATGTTAATTTGTCCCCATTTTTGCGTTAACATATTTACAATGTTTCGTTGTTTGCAGTATGAGCCTAGTTGACTCACAAGACAGTGGCTGAAGGGAGTATGTACCCCATCAGCCAACATGTTGATTGTATAGCTTGGCTCTGTTTATGCAAGTGGTAGTTTTTCAAGCTTTGTGTGACACATTTCGAAAATTTATTCTTGTTGTGAAATGCAATCATTTATATAAGTATTTTGGTGACTTTTATAAATGGTGAGACTGATGGTTTGCTTGTGTATAATTTTCTGCACATTGAAGAGGGCACAGCATATTATAACCACAAAAGTGTGATTATAGTGTGAGATGCTGACACTATGCTAATGTCACAAAAATATTTATGCATATATTTGCACTGGAGAATAAATAAATAAATACAAAAAGAATGGAACTTGTGCAGTTTTACTATGTAACCTATTAATGCCAGCTAAAGTCCTACTGACAAAGTTGATTATGATGAATGAAATTGCGTAAAATAAATTGGATAAGCTTTATTACATAAGTAGCTGTAAATCCGACGTTGCCCAGGTGCTTATTTATCCTACACCTTTGTAGTCCACATCCCAATCACTCCTCCCCCTGCATCCACCTCTTTTTCTCCCGTCTCTCTGTTCATTACCATCTTTCCCTCCCTCGGAAAAGTTTTCTGGAAGGTACCTTCTGTCACGTACCATACAAACTTTTATGTACCCAGTGAGCTTCATCTGGGTTTAAAGGTTACATGTGCAAATATTCATAGAGTTGAAGCAAAACTATGCAATTTGTAAAATTCCCCAAGTACCCTCCATCATGCACTAAACGGAATTTTATACTGACTGTGAGATTCCTCTTGTTTTTAAGGTAATGTGTGCAAAATTTCATCAATATCGGAACAAAACTATAGATTTCTATGCAAGAGAAATGCAGGGTGACATTGAAAAACGCACTTTGTTGTTCACAAATATTCCAGTTTTATTTCATACAACCCTTGTTCTGAGAATAACAAAAACAACAAAAAAAGGATCTGTGAAGTCAGTCGAGCCGTTCTCAAGTTATGGTGCAATTAAATTATTTAGGGATCCATTTTTATGTTACGAAGTACCGTCTACCATGCACTGTAGACGGTGACCTTTGTCTTGTTTTGAAGGTCAAGCGTGCGAAATTTCGAGAGTGGAATGAAACTGTAGATTTCGGAAGTCTGTAGGAGAAGTATGCTCCGCCATGCACCTATCACAAAATACTTTCTTAGCTGATGTTTTCTACCTATAAACCACTTTCCTGCCAAATTTCAGCTTCATAAGTGAAGTAGTTTTCGTATTTAGTCAGTGAGTGGGTGTCCTTTTGCGTTTATACAGATAGAGATAAGAAAGCAGTTCGCTTAATTTTGGATGCAAGGAATTGCAGACAAAATTAGTGACATGCAAATGCCTGATGTGACAGTTTTACAGCATCTACAGTGAAACTGTTGTGAGCGGAAGACTTCTTTTCGTTTCATCATTGTGTGTGTGTGTGTATGTGGGGGGGGGGGGGGGGGGGGGGGGGGGGGGAGAGTCAGTTACAAAACATTTAATTAATGTCCGAAATCACATGCATACTTTCTTACAGGTCACCAACTACTCCCATTTTCCAGTAATTGACGCATAAATCTGGGTATTCTCACGCGATGGCTTCTCATTATTTAGGACATCATATCTCCTGAGCTGTGTGTCGTGCTCTTTTGTTTTTGGGTCAGGAACCCTCGTGGGTGTACGGTGAACAGTTCACCAAAGTTTCATTGCAACTGAATGAATGGTTTATGAACACTAGAGGACAAACATTCATTTTCATATAATATATAGATAAATAAACTTCCTGGTGAGTATTTTGATGCCTATTATGCACATATATCTCAAACTACAAAAATGCACGGGTGAACCAGTATTTTACAATTTAAAAAATTATTTCCCGCATTTTACGTTTTCCAAAATTTTACACCATTTTCATTAATACCCTTGAAAAGTGTAAAAATTGGGATCGTATCTAAAGACAAACAGTTCTGGTGATGAACCAGAAGGTCCACACAAACTACATCAGATCGGAAGGCTGAAAAGGTTCTGCTAGTTCACTTAGAAGAAGTCAGGTATGTTTTTTAATCTTCATATATAAATGGAGTGAAAAGTATTTCTATTGATGCTATTTTGCATCTAGAACCAAGAAAATTGGTGAAGTTTTTTCAGACAGACATTAAAAACTACTTATTTTGGAAATTCAACTTATAAGGAATGAAATAAAGGGTGAAAGATTCTTTTCTGAAAGTTATCTATGTTGCTCATCTGAACTAGTACACTGAACTATTTGACGTTCAGTATGAACTATTCCGAAATTAATGTTTCTATCAAATGAACTATTTTTCACATCTCTACACCTTCTTCTCTTTTTTTTTTTGTTTTAAAAATTTGTATTTTTAGTAGAAGGTTTCGCACTAGTATTATTTTCAGAGTCTGCAGAGTGTGTATAGAGCTGCATATATTTGATGGCAAAGTTAGCTGTGATGGCACCTTGTGCCATTTTTCAGAACTTCCATCTGCTTTGCTCCCAATGATAATGTGCAATTTCTTTTTATCTCGATAATGGGAGAAAAAGTGTGGCTTAAATATGGGTAAAGGAGACCACTGCTTGCAACCCTAATGTGCAATTATTTTTAATCATAAGAATGGGAGAAATAGACTGGTTTAGATTCGGAAAAAGAAAGCTATGGTGACAATCATCAATGGTTAGGTTGGATAGTAGTATTCTGGTAATAAGTTGATACTTCAAGTGCTGACAAAACCAATCAGTTGTGAGAGGTCATGATAGTATCACCTTACAATGCAATAATCTTTATTACATGCAAATATAATATGGCATATCTGACAACTTTTGAAGAGGATTATCAGTATCATGCGGTGCAAAAAATCTGACAATTTCGACATACCCCATCTTCACAAAAATAATACTTCTGGGCTACAAAATATAAGAATTCATTCTTCAAACCAGATACTTCAATATTGCTAGATGAACATAGCAATCAAGTAGAAAACCCCGTTAAATAGCAACAGGCATAGTGAATATTAGTTTGGACATCCTTGATAAATTCAGCAGATAAGCAACAGTTGAAAATGACTTTACACAATAAAACTACAACAAAACCCCATTTTTATATTCCCGGATTTTACGTTTTCCCGCCATTTACACCATATTTTTTGTCGGTCCCTCAAAATTTCTTATGTTCATAATGTTAATTCGCCCACGTTTTTGCGTTAAAATATTTAAACTTTTCCATATTTTACACTTTTTGAAAAAATGTTCATGAAGAAAAAAATGATGTAATTGACATAAATTGATGCTGGCATGGCTTTCGCCTTAAAGTACAGTGTTTATAAACATTGAACAATCAAGTTTCTTGACACTTTGCATTTATTTCAATGTGTAATTCGCATTTTGTTGATTGCAGTATGTGCCTAGTTGATGGTGGCTGATAGCATTCCTTCAGCCACCGCGCCCATTGTCAGCTTGGCTTTATTTACACAACTGGTAGTTTCTCATGCTTTGCATGATGTGTTTCGAGAATTTCTTGTTGTAGTGAAATGCAAAGATTTATCTAAGTATTTCTTGTGAAGTTCAAATGTTCATAAATCTATCAGAGTCAACTGTGTCGTTATTAGTCCATAGCTTAAGAACTACTAAAACCAGGAAACAAAGGTAAGTAACCAAACTAGCCTCTCCGGGGGACACCACCTTGACGAAGCAGTCCATGTGGGTGGAGAGGCTTGCGCATCCGTGGGAAGCTAAGGGCTATACGGAAGGTAGAGAACCTACTGCCAGAAAGGCCTCAGCTGATGGATCAGACTAAGAGTGCCCCACAACGTCCCGTCATCCTTATCCACTCCAGTCCTTTCCCAATACCCTTCCCAACCCAAGGTCTGATGCGATCCGTGCCGAGGGGTGCGTGGCACATGGGTAGATGAGTCTCAAATGGAGCCCCAGGGATACCGGTCTAAAATTGATGCAGAATGTCACAAGGTTTTGATGGAGCTAGGGGAAAGCAATAGAGTAAACATATAGTGGGTCACTGGCCACTCGGGGATCAGTGGCAATAAACATGCTGACAGATTAGCCAGGGTGGGGGCAGAGACTCCATTTATTGGACCGGAACCTGTCCTGACAATCACCAAGGCAATGATCAAATTGGAGCTACGTAAATGGCTCAGAAGACAGCACACAGAATATTGGACCAAGGGCTATAAAGAAAAACATGGCAAGGAAATGATGCCAAAGCCATGTTTTAAAAGAAGCTCTGTAATCCTGGGCTTGAACAGGAGAGAGATTAAGCTCATGGTTGGATTGCTGACAGGCCATGGGAATTTCAAAAATCACCTACATACAATGGCAATAACAGAAGAGGACCATAAATGTAGGATTTGCAATGATGGTGATGAAACAGCAGCACATCTAATCTTTGAATGCATTGCACTGGAGAGCAAAAGGCACAGAACATTTGGAACTCCTTGCACTGTTCAAGGGTATCGGTTGGCTTTACTAGATATACAGGGAGCGATACCACACAAAAAACTTAGTTTCGGTGTGGGCAGTGGCGGGTTGGACCATAACTGTTTTGGCTTCCCTGACAAAAACAATCAATCAATCAACCAACCAACCAAACTAGACAAACAATAAGGCCAACGAAGCAAATACTCAAATATGGCAAGGTAAGAATATAAGTTGGTCCACTAAGGAACATAGTCGTAGATGTCTTCAAAATACTGTACCAGTGTATCATGAACAGCTGATCCCTGATATAAAAGTGGTGAGTGAGCCATTCGTTAACAGCCTAAAACCCTAGGCCAAAGTACAGAAAGTTCACGAAAATTTAAAACTTTCATCACACTCGCCTCATTATCAGCTAAAACAGAGGACAGGGCACCACCAAGAGCCATTGCTGCCCTCGCAGCACGGTATAAAATACATTCAAATAAAATGTGGTGTACAGTGATTTGCACACCACAAGCATTGCAAAACGAGGATCCTCTCGACGAAGTAAATAGCCATGTGTCAGAGGACAATGCCCGATTCGGAGACGTGTCACGACCACTTCATGCTATCTCAATGACTGGCAGGAGGTTCGCCACAGTCAGACAGTTGGCTTAACCAACCGCACTACAAGAGGATGCCTGGCAATGTCACATTGTGTGATATGACAGTCTCCGCAGGCCTCCCTGGCAGCCCGATCGGCCATTTCGTTGCCACGAATGCCGACATGTCCTGGTACCAACAGAACGTCACACGCTTCCCCCGCTGCTGAAGAGTGTACATTGTGTCATGTATGAGATGTACTACCTGCTCAGCTGGATACAAACAGTGCAAAGATTGCAGCGCACTGAGAGAATCAAAGTACAGAAGTAACTGTGTGCCACGAACCCACTGCATTTGCTCCAGTGCCCACAGTATCTCTTGGAGCTCCGCTGAGAAAACTATGCAGGGGGAGGTGAATCCTCATGGTGGTGTTGAGAACACTAAGGAGCAGCCTAGCGAGTCCCCCTACTTGGACCTATCTGTGTAAACCACGGTAAAATAATGATGCTCATCTAAAATGTTAAAGAACATAGACTGAAAAGTGAAATCTGAAGTAGATTCTCCTTAAAATGTGTCAAGTCTAAAAGTAATCTGGGCCTCTGGAGAAGCCAGGGTGGACATTTATTCCAACCTCAATGTAAAACATTAAAATCAGACACATCATATCCAAAAGACAATCCTGAGAACGTATCCCAAAATGCCTCATTACTCTTAGCCTGGTACAAAAAAGCCGTTCCATAGGAAGGTGAGCAACGACAAGACAAAGGTGAGCAACGACAGGATAGGCTGGTGTATTTGGTGAGGACGTCGTCGTATATGCCTGGTGTGCCACGAGGAAGGGTCACCGCACATGAAGTGGTGGCTCACCAGCCTCGGCATAGAGACTTGGTATGGGACAGGTGCACAATGCCCCAGTTTCAAGCCGAATACCCTCATGATGCACCACATCCAGCATCTTGAAATAAGAGGGTCTTACAGATCCATACATGGTGCACCCGTAGTCAAGCCGAGTATGCACAAATGCTCTATAAAACTGGAGGTGACAAGTGCTGTCTGCTCCCCATGAAGTGTGGCTAAGACACTTTAAATATTTAGTGCCCTGAGGCACCACCTCTTCAAATCTTTAAGATGTGGTAATCAGGTAAGTTTAGAGTCAAATGTGACACCCAGAAAACACACAGTCATTAAAATTCAGAACTGTGTCCCTCAACCACAGTTCAGGTAAGGTAAAAATAGAACGTGAACAGCTAAAAAGAACACACACAGACTTCTCAGTTGAATATTTAAAACCAGTCTTCTGTGTCCATTTGTCAAGCCATCTGAGAGTGAGCTGAACTGTTGAGTTGTAATTGCAAGGCTAGACAGGCAGAGAAATCATCTACAAATAATGAACACTGGAAAGAACTTTTCACAGCAGATGTAATACTATTAATAACTATGACAAACAAAGTCACACTTAAAACACTACCCTGAGGGACACCATTATCCAGCTCAAAGCTGTTAGAGAGTGCACATCCAACTCAATACCTAAAGTAATATGGAGAAAGGAAAGACCAAATAAAAATGGGAAGGCAACCATGAAACCACCATTCGTAAAGCTGCCTAAGTATAAGATGCCTCCAAGTAGTATCGTAGCTCAATATTACGATCTCTACAGTAGGCGTATCAGTGCCTTTTTCTGATGTTGGGGGCCAACTGAACTTGGAAACTTCTGCGGCTGCAGCAGCCGCGGCACTGGAAAGTGCAAGTGTTAGTACTAACATTAACAGACTCAGTTTGCGTGACAGCATCACTCTTGGCAACTGGCTTTTGGAGAACAGCAGCAAAAGATGCGGCAAAGGCTGGTGGTTGCATGGCCAGGAAGATTTTCTTGGCCTCAGCATATGAGATGCACTTAGTGGTCTTAATTTTCCTGCATCTTTTTTTCCTCAAGGAAGAATTTGCACTCATGACTCCAAACGGGGTGATCCCCAGAGCAGTTGACACATGTGGCAGGTGGTGTATACTCGGCTCTGTCATACGCAACCTTGCCACAGGTGGGTCACCTTTGTACCCCAGGGTGATAATGGCATTTAAAGCAGTGCATTGGGTTGGGGACATATGGTCGAACCTTCAGATGAAGGAAACCTGCCTTGATATGGTCTAGAAGTTTGGGATTATTGAAGGTGAGGATGAATGAGTCCGATTTCACCAACTCACCATCCGCCCTTTTCATAATATTTTGTACAGCCAAAATATCTTCCTGTGCCCACTCATATATCAGTTCTTCCAAAAGTCACTACATCTTTGTTGTAGTTCAAGGTATTATGGAACTCTGTCTCTATGGCATATTCACTCAGGAATTTTGCATTCTGCAGATTGGTTGCCTACTGGAAACTCGATCTTTCAATCAGAAATGTCCCATTTTGCAAGCGTTTCACTGATTTCAAACTGCCAGCAATTCTCTCAAGGCCTTTGAAAGGAGAAACTCCCTCAAACGAGCTATCTTTACGTTTCACAACAATAAACACATTCTGTACAGCAGCCTCTGTTCTGTTACTGTACACAAAAGTCTTCTTTCTTACTACCCGAATCAGGAGAACTGGATATTCTAGCCCTCTTTTTGGATTGGGTGTTGGTACTACCCAGTGGTACATCCATCCCACTGGAAGGTTCGAGGGACGAATTATTCATCTCGGCTCCACGAGCAGTTAGGGAAGTATGTGTCCACCTAGACAGAGCTCCGCGTGCCTAGGTAAGCCTAATACAACTGAGTTGTGGCCGTATCCCCAGATGTTGCTCGCAAGTGACTGTTCCACCTCAACAGCTATGCATCCCATCAGCATGTACTAAACCTTGGGATTGAGGGTTTTTTTTTTTTTTTTATAGAGATATTTCCTTCTTCGCGACCTGGGTGGTCAAGCCAAGATCCCCATTCCCAAGTACATACAACGTTCCACTGTCGCACCACACGGTGATCGCTGAAGCGTGTCCAGAGTTTCCGGTGACTATAAGACCAGTGGCGCTTACCAGTCCCCAGTCAGGACCCCAGGTTTGCCAAGCCCATACCCAGCAAATTAATGCCGAGTCTCTGAGGTGTTGTATCCAGGAGATTATTACATTCTAGGTATGAGTGCCAATAACTATCTCATCATCACTACTTTAAATTTGAAAAGCAGAGCCTGACAACACCTAAAATTCACATGGAAGAATTGTTTGTCACGGCTATAAATTAAATCCTAATGACAACACAAAACATAAGACAGTTAAAAGAGCCAATCATATCAAAGAATGAGTTATCAATTAACATAGACTTGACATCGACTCACGCAAACAATTGACTGTATCCGAAACGATGTGATTATCAAGTGTTGACACTTCAAAATTTTGTCATCTAAGTCGTAAAATCATAAAATACTGCAATTTCCATAAATTTTATGGATACACTTAAAAGTTGGCAAATATGTTACAAAGTATATCTTCAGCCATTTTTGGAATTCATCCACAAATACAATGAACATCCTATGGTTACATCCCCATCATGACGTGACTACTTATGACCTGCTTCAACACTCTGCTGAGATGAGCACTGCCCCACTGCAGCATCCTAACTGCTTAATCCTTTATTGAGCAATGCTGCTCTCAAGCAATGTGAAAACTGTACACTGATTTCTGCAACTTGTTTCAGGTTTCATCCTCAGATGGGCAACAGTACATGCAAACCAATATTTAAGCTCTCATATACAGTGATGTTCTATTGTCTGAATCTTTGGCAGACACGGCAATAATACCATACTGGTGTACATGTTTGTCACTGTTCCTGATTTTTGCCTCCCATTTCTCTTGGTCCCACATGTCATCCCGCCTCAGTCACTTCTCTTTCAGGTCTTCAGTGATGCAGTCCATCCATCTCTTTGGTCTGCCTCCCTCTCCTACCCTCCACTTTTAATTCCATTGTTCTCTGCAACAGGTGCCCCTCATCCCTTTTTATCACATGCCCATACAATTGTAGTCTTTGTTCCTGGACTTTTTTCGATGCCTGCACTATACTTGTCTCCTCTCTAATAAGATCATTTATTATTTTGTCCATCCTCATTTTCACTGTCCTCCACCTCAGCATATGCAGCTCAGCCATTTTTAATTTCTTCTCTTGCTCTTTCTTTAACAGCCAGATCTCACTTCCGT
This sequence comes from Locusta migratoria, assembly GCA_026315105.1. Classification (NCBI taxonomy): domain Eukaryota; kingdom Metazoa; phylum Arthropoda; class Insecta; order Orthoptera; family Acrididae; genus Locusta; species Locusta migratoria. The sequence goes on along the minus strand of CM048745.1, from coordinate 287,177,600 downwards.
ACAACATAGTTGGTCTCACAACCGATTTAAATTTTTTTCCTTTTGTTTTTGGTTTTATTCTTTTGTCGCAGAGCACACCAGATACCCTTTTCCATTTCCTGTGGCTTACCTCCGTATCTAAATCTCATTTACTCTCCAAATGATCATTGGGCAACATAATTTTTCCATTTCTTCGATTTCCACCAAACCACAGGTATTTGGTCTCCTTCCTGCTAACTCTCAGTCCACTATTTTCCATTTACTCCCTCCATCTCTCCGATGTTCTTTCTACCTTCTGTTTGCTCTCCTCCACTGTGTGTGTCCAATAGAGGGTTAAAATCACCTACTGGCAGTTTCATGCATTCTCATCATGGTTTATGACACATTAATACCAATATCATTCTGCAATACCTCTACATGGCTAACCAAGAAACATAATTGTCAGCCCACCCCTCTTTACTCAAAATCGATGGTATAATTTAGCCAATGAAATGCTTGTAAAGTAGCACATATTACTTTGGTTAAACCATAGCTTAGGTGACATCATTCTCAATGTGGAGATGTTAGTAGCGAAAGGCAGCCAATCAGAAGTGTTGTTGAGAGAGCCACTGAAAATACATCTTACATACAGTGAAGGAATATGGTGTGTAATTTAAATGTCGTATTGACATTGACAGTGTAGACCTAATATATAATTCTTCATTTCAGGAAACCTTCAGTTTTTGTGATTGCTTACATTGTGGAAACAGATTTCATAATAACAGGAAAATCTTATATTTGAGCAATTAATACAAATAACTACGAGATGGTGAATGGAAAAAGTATATTGAGAATCATTCACTACATGGGTGTTTTATTTTTTTATTTTTACTTATTTTTTTAATCAATGAAAATTGAGGTAATTAATTCATCTCTATATATAAAAGGAAGTGTCCCGATTGACTGACTGACTGATCCATCATCGCCCAGCCCAAACCACTGAAGATACAAACTTGTAATTTGTGGAGGGTGTTGATCTTACTCTATAGGCGTCATTTACGAATCGATGTTTCGATATTCCGTCCGTAAGGGGGTGAAATAGGGGATGAAATGTTTTTTGAAAATACGTAGCTATTTAGGCAATTTTGAAGCTAGAACTACAAAATTTCTGATTTTAATTCAGGGTTAGAATTTAAAAGACACGTGTTTTGGCATTTTTTGAAATTCAACAAATAAGGGGGTAAAATAGGCGACACAAAAATTTGATTTTCAAAAATATGTTGCTGTTAACTCAAATTTTAAGCTACAACTACGAAACTTCGGATATGGAATCTTGGTCAGGATTAAAAATCCATAATTTTTAATATTTTTGGAAATTCAACAAGTAACACGTTGCTGTTGATACAATTTTGAAGCTAAAGCTGCAAAAATTGATATTTGTATAGTTGGTTAATCCAACCATCAATGGGGTTAAATTGGAGAGGGTTGTTTTTTTTTTTTTTTTTTTTTTTTTGAAAATATGTTGCTATTTAGGCAGTTTTGAAGTTAGAACTACAAATTTTCAGATTTGGATTCAGGGTTCGAATTTAAAAGACACGTGTTTCGGCATTTTTGGAAATTCGACCAATAAGGGGGTGAAATACGAGATGCAAAAATTGATTTTCAAAAATATGGTGCTGTTAACTCAAATTGCAAGCTGTAACTATGAAACTTAAGATATGGATTCTTCATCAGGATTAAAAAGAAAGAACTGGTGCAGACCAACCAGCCTATGCATGCGAAGCAGCGGGGGGTTCAGCTAGTCAATAATATAGATTTCTTAACATTTAAAATAGCCTAATTTGCAGTCAAATCTATGTATAGGGGAGGGAGGGGCAATGTCCTACTCATCGCTACAGAATATCTTCATAATAATATCAGGAGCTAGTCAGTATATGGAAGTGACAGGTTTTTCCCTTTATGTAGCTTTGACTGCAAAGTATTTTAATTGCCACATAATTAATATTGTTGATTAATGAATTTCATTTGGTTTTCATTAGTTAAACTATCAAACCCATGTAGTGACTGGTTCTCAATGCACCTTTCAGGTGACATTTTTTAGTGAGTTGGATCAATGACATTTACACCAAAAAACATCGGGCAATTTCCTATGAATGTGTCACTATTCTGATATGTTATTGCAGATTTACAGTACCATTCATCAAAAACATTTACTTGTTTTGAACTAATGTCACAAATTTTGGCTAAAACATTTACAGGGACAAAACTGCATTGTTTACAAAACATGTGTTGGTATAAAAACAATACTTGAAATTGTGTGTGTGTGTGAACTGGGTCAACTGAAGTCTGGGATACGACTCATTGGCTTTCAACAATGATGTCGTATCTGAGTTAAAGACAATAGTTTATTTACAAGCAGAACATAGATTATAGAATAAAATTATATGTTTAAAAAGCGATCTGTAGCTTCTCTCTGATAGTCACGTATAGGTTAACACAGGAAGTTTTTATTTTTTTCTTCGCAAGTCAACACCGAAGGCGGAAATTTTTGGACAGAGACCTGTGATCGATGGTACATTCTGTTGTGGTAATCTGTAATTTACAAGGATTATTTATTATCTACAATATATAAGTATTACAATATTATCCTGGATTTTTATTTTCATTGATAGTGTTTGTTTTGCTAGTTGGTATATCTACATAGTGTATCTTGTGAGACTCATATGATGTCATTTGTCAAAGCCAACGGGTTGAATCCTGGTCTTCAATTATGACGGTGACTTGTTGAGAAAAATGCAAGATTGTGACTTTTGTATGTAGTTTGTAATGGACTACACTAATAAAACATTATTACTGATCAAAGAGACCATAACTGTCAATTTGAATGACTATAGAGAAAAGTGGGCATAAGGGCACTTTTCTGTTTCTTTTCTTGGGATACCCACAGAGAGGACAAGAGCATTTTGTAACCATTTTCGTGTGTAACTGTGGTTCTCATGTAACACTATCATTCACGAAGCATACAATGAAACAGTAATTGACGTTGTACCAACATACCTGAACTTCGCTATCTGCATCGACGGGTCGAATGAGGAACCAATGGTCTTTATTGTGATAACTATGCAAATCCTCACGTTTCAGGGCTACTTTCCCAAGCACCTTATCCTGTTTCAGATGGCGGTCCCTGTCATACACGTACACTGACAGGTATCGAAATTTTCTTGGTACTTCAAACTGAAACTCCTCACCAAAGAAGGGGCTGTAGAAACAAAATTTTATTGATATACATGAAATAACCCTGACATAGCTACAAAAAATTATATATAAAACACACACACACACACACTTTTACACATTTCACTTGCTGAAATAATGATTTCTCAGTTAGCATTTTCATTCTTGCCACAAAATGAAAAATTCAGATATTTACATTAAAATTGAAACACTATTTTATTTATTTATATCTATCCACAGGACCAAACTGCGAAGCACGTTCCCATGCCACATGAAGTAACAATTAATAGATGGTAATATTTGACAGTTTGAATAAATAGAAAAATATATTTTATCAGTCACTAAACTAGTTATTTTGATTCAAGTTCTGAAAATCTTTAGTAGGTCCTACAAATCACAATCACATCCATATAATCTCCAATTCCCCTTTATTAATACTTCCATTGGTAAATTGAGGCACATAAGAACAACATACCGCAACACAAACGGTAGGACTTAGTTAAAATATTAAACTATCACCCAAGACAATATAGCTATTGTTCCAATTATGTCATTTTTATTCATGAGATGAATTAGGTTATATAAGCCACAATTAAAACATTTTATCTTGCAAAATATGAACTGTTGAATCAATTTAAACTCCGGCAAAATTTTATTTGCGGTAGTGACAGCTGAGTGTGCTAATGATGGCAACAAAATATTAGCTTTACGAGGATAATGAACTTACTGATCACACTAGAGTACATACCCACAATAACCTATCAATCGTACAGCATTCATTATTTATTCCAGGATCAACACAAAAGACTATTCCCCTCATTTTAAGTGAATGGGTTTTCAAACAGTATTGAACAGTCATTCCAAAGTCAGCACACTCCACCACGTCTTGCATATTAATGCTAAAAAACTTACTTTAGAGTTCGTTCGATAGTAGTAGTACGAAAAATTTCTTCCTGGTCAAGTGTCAATGTACAGTAAACATCACGTTGACCAACTGAACCATGACTACGGCACTGGAGATTTTTTGCTTCACCTGAAGGAAATATGAGCAATGAGATAAGATCACAAATAAATTTAAGTTGGAATAAACAGAAACTTTAAATTGCTCTATCTTTCAGTACACACACACACAACTATTTAGGCCTATCAACATCATGTTTTTGTTGCTTATCTAGTGAAATAATCAACATATACAATTATGAGTACACTGACTGGTGTGGTAATAAACAGTTTTTCCTATATTTGTCATTAAGAATGAGCCACAACTGCTAAAAGAGTAACAGCTATGACAAAAATTAATTAAAGGAATGAGATGCAATTAAACAGTGTGGTGTAACCAAAGTACAGAAATATACATTCATCAAAATAATTTATGGTTGACAACTAAATTGTGTGTTCCAGGTCACAAGAAATTCAGAAAACAATCATAGCATTTAGTATTTTGAAGAAGAAAAAAAGAAAATGCCAATGGGAATCGTGATGGAAGTTTCCCTCCCCTCCCATTCATTTTCTTATGAAGAAGATTATGCTATCACTGTGTTTACAGATGTCAGACCTTCAGTCTCATAACTTACAAATGAAATTATATAGGTCCAAACGATTTATATTCATGTAGTCTGGTATGCATTAAAATCTCTTTTCATTATTTATTTTGAACTGCATTTTTTCATTTCATTGATTTAGACCTCGAATCTGCATTTTTCTTCTTTTCCAAAAAGGAGAAATCAAATGTAATAAAAGTATTGTGGCTATCTAGTTCAAATTAGAATTAAATGTTTTACACCACAAGTGACTAATTCATAACTAATAAAATGTTACAACAGCACCGTCGACAAGTTTCTTCGTAGGGACTTGGCAACATTAATAATTATCAGTAACGAACAATATGATTTAGGCTGCATTTCATTCATCATGGTAAGTTAGTAAGCCATTCATTCAGTAATTTCCTGGGAATCCGATAGTCAATCAACACTTATGAATGGACGGCACTTATCACTTGTAAAAGTCCCAATTGTAGAAAAATTAACACTATGATATACACGTCCGGGTTCTCATCTCTTAATTTCACCGTTATTAAAGTTTACGAAATAAAGTGATATTTTTCTGGGCATGACTTCCTGATAAAGAGATTTTGACTACTGAAGTATTCGTATGAATGGACGGGTAGTAGCTTGTCTACACACCGTAGCTAACAGCTAACCGTGCGAAAACCAAGCTGATAATTATTGATAGCCTACATTATGTAAGGATCTGTTTCTAAACGTAACGGAGTTCTGATTCACGAGTTCAGAAAAAATTTACACGCTTATGTTTATCTTATTCGCACCACCTGTTCAAATATCATGTTGACAAACACTAATGAAACGTATATCCATTTACTGACGTACACACTTCACTAACTAGACAAGGGAAACAAAACTTGGTAATTTAAACTTCAAAGAATTGAATAAAGATAACCTAACAGTTTATAAAACTCACCGATTTTTATTTTTAAACGCTCCTCAACCCGTACTTCATGTCTCACGTCCGCCATGTTGCTCCATCCCGAATGACAAACGCGAGCGACGGAACGAGTGAATGGCGTGTGCTGTTGGGTCATAGGATGAGTTGCGGGGAGGAGGGAGAGTACTCATAACCCCTCGGAGGTAGGCTACTTCCTGCATGTCGCAACTTCCTTCACCACAATTTTACGTATATGGTCGGAAACAGATCTGGTGGAGGGAGAGCGGGCCAGGGAGACCGGAGAGATAAAGAAAGGGACTCGCAAGCAGATCGAGCGTCTTGCTTATACTGGATTTCCGCTGTTGATAAGACGCCTTGGGATTATTTTGTGTCAAGAAAGGAGCTATTCTTTGAACATGTACCTGTAAATATTTACCAGCGACGGCAGTTCCTCTGTGAGAATGATTTATCTGAATTTTATCTGCCGCGTGAGGGATTTTATTTTTTATTTTTATTTATTTATTTTTTATGAATGAGACTCCTCTTTTCATTCTAGTAATGTGCGTTGACATAGTCTGAACCATAATATATTTTATGATTATTTTAAAGGCTGCGTGAATGATCATTTTCTGCGTATTGATGAACAATGCTGTTAAAGGTGTCTGGGAATGAACTGTGTTGAAGAGGGTCAGAAAAAAAAGTGAAAGGTCGGAAGAGCAATATACGGTATTGTATTTCTCAAGAATATAAGGAAAACAATATGCCTCTTAATACAGCTATATTTTAAAAGTAAAAGACAATTTGCCAGAGCCCACTTGACATATGATCTAAAACTGTCACGTCTCCTTTTAGCTATTCCATTTAATACGTAATGAATAGGAACGAAAATTCACTACACAGCATTCACATTTCATCTTGTTAGAAACAAACACAGAGACTTGAAGTACCGTAGGAAACTAAGACCTCTTGTGTACGGTGCGGAACCACTACTTGCATTTGGCAGATGCTTCTGTTTAGCTTCTGCAACGTGAATGAATTCGGAGGCGTGACAGCTAGTGTCCACTCTCCCCTCTTCCCTCACCATCACTCCCGGACCATCGTGCGCGTGCGCGCGCTATCTTGCTCATATCCCCCCCCCCCCCCCACCCATCACCCCTACTCACACAGTCTCTCTCTGTCTCTCTCTCTCTCTCTCTCTCTCTCACACACACACACACACACACATCGCACTTGCGCAGACGATGATGAAGCTATGTACAATTCATATCTATGAAACAAATGAAAAAATAAATATAAATTAAGCTATTTAAGTAAGGAGGTTACTTCCGTGGGTTTAACAGACAGTGGTCTACACTGTTAGATATATTATTTGGTCACATTTTACGTACTGTCGCTTTGAAACTTCTCGTGCTATTCATTTCGATGCGGAAATACCGTTTACGTCGCTCCACACAAATGTAATACAGTAAAACTTGATGGAAACAGAGCGAATATAATTCGGGGAATCTAGCCAAATCGAACAAATATTTCAATTCCATCGGAATCGTTCACTTTTACTCGCTATTATTTTATTTTTTATTGTATAAAGCGGAACGTCCTAATGGGGAAATGGCGTGCAAGTTAGACTTAACTAATAATTCATTGTATAATGCAGAGAAAAGTTTATAAGCTATACTGCATTACAGTATTGGCTATCTTAGTTGTCCACGAAAATTGTACAGCCTCGAAAACTCTGTTCCGTTAAATAATGGTTTTAACAGCAGTGCCTCCAGTTACGTAGCATGAATTCCTGACATCCGGTGCAAACCGTAAATTTGCCGCCCCCTCCCCCCGGAATTAAATGTTCAAATATTTGTTAAGCTTGTCGGACTTAACTGCGGGGTCATCAGTCCCTAAACTTACTAACTACTTATAAACTTACACTACAGACAACAGAAACATCCATGCCCTAGGGAGGATTCGAACCCCTGCCGGCTAACGGCCTCGCGCATCGGAGCATAGCGTCTCAATGCGCTTTGTCACTCCGTCGCGGGGTTCGGAATTAATCAGAAAATAACAGACCTATCACAATGCGTGCAAATATTGGGTTAGTAATTATCAAAAGAAGATAGCAACAATGTAATTTATTGCCCATGCATATGTTTTGGTTTCCTTCTACAGTTTCAGTTATGCCTTTACGAAAATTATTTATACGACTTGTTTGAGTTGTCCACAAGAGCAAAGAAAAACTCCATAAATTTATAAGACAGTTTCAATAAAGAAAAACATCATACTCTGAGAAGTAAATAATTTGTAGCAAAGAATTTATGAGCTTGCGGCCTTTTATAACAGTGTTGTTGTTGTGGTCTTCAGTCCGGAGACTGGTTTGATGCAGCTCTCCACAATACCCTATCCTGAGCTAGCCTCTTCATCTCGACATAAGAACGGCAACCTACATCTGTCTGAATCTACTTACTGTATCCATCTCTTGGTCTTCCTCTGCGATTTTTACCCCACACACTTCCCTCCAACGCTAAATTCACAATTCCTTGATGTCTAAGAATGTGTCCTACCAATCTATCCCTTCTTTTAGTTAAGGTATGCCAGAAATTTCTTTTCTCCCCAAATCTGTTCAGCACCTCCTCTTTAGTTACGCGATCCACCCACCTAATCTTCAGCATTCTTCTGTAGCACCATATTTCAAAAGCCTCAATCCTCTTCCTGTCCGTACTGTTTATCGTCCATGGCTCACTCCCATGCAAGGCAACACTCCATACAAATGCCTTCAGAAAGGACTTCCTTAGGCTTAAATCAATATTCGATGTTAACAAATTTCTCTTTTTCGAGAACGCTTTTCTACCCATTGCCATTCTGCATTTTATATCCTCTGTACTGCGACCATCATTTGTTATTTTACTGCCCAAATAACAAAACTCATCTACCTCCTTTATTGCTTCGTTTCCCAATCTAATTCCTTCAGCATCACCTGCACTCCATTACCCTAGTTTTGCTCTTGTTAATGTTCATCTTATATGCACCTTTCAGCACACTGTCCATTATAACAGTACATTGTGCTATTTGTGGTTAAAGTCTAGGAAGTAGTTTAGTTTCTATGAAGTGTATAATTGCCGCGCGGGAACGCTGTGAGGACTAAGGTAGAGTGTCCACATTTACAAAATAAAAATACGGGACACATATGGGTATCTATGCGTGCGACACTAAAAGTTGTCATTTCCTGCAGCATTAACGCATACATAAACACAGGAATTGATGCAAAGTACAGTGAACAAAGCCAGTGTTTCTCCCCTCCATCTACTCACCAAGCAAACTTGAAAATGTTCAAATGTTTGTATAGCTTATGGGACTTAACTACGGGGTCATCAATCCCTAAACTTACAAATTACTTATGAACTAGCTAACACTAAGAACGGCACAAATATCCATGCCCGAGGGGCATAGTGAAGCTAACGTGACTGGGGCATATGTGTGTGTGTGTTGTCCTTAGGTTAATTTAAGTTCATTTAAGTAGTTTGTAAGTATATAGACTGATGGCCATAGCAGTTTGGTCCAATAGGTTTTACAAAGTTTTGAACATTTTGAATATAATCACTCGCTCAACTAAAAGCGAAATAAACTACATTACTAATTAAAGAAATTATTTTATAGTTCTCACATGCAAACAAGTAAGAGAGACAGTTATGATCACTTAGGCACTTTTACGTATTTCTTTGTGAATTATATTTTGCAGAAGAATGTGTGTCATTCCGGAGATCGTCGTTTTCACATAATTATCTCCACATAACGTATTGTGGAAATGAGTTATTATTACAATTACTTTCTTAACAGTTTGCACACTAAACATGTTGTTTTCGAAGTCCATAAAATATTTGTGACGGAGAAGACTGTGTCCACACCAGGATTGCTGAAAAATGAGACAAGTTTTTTCGCGTATATTTTGAAGATGGTTCACTTTCTCAATAAGCTGATCTTGACATCTTTCTTGCAAAACATTTTCATCGAACTCAGGTAAATTTTTAATTCTATACTGAACAGTCTTTCATAGAAGAGCATTTTTGAGCTGAGACTGTTTAAATGCGTTCAGCACATGAAATGGGTAAGCCCAATTCGTGATATAATCAATTCACGGCTAGCGAAATGAACGTAAAATATCCAAGAAATCAGACTTTCAGCACGCTGTCTTCTTGCAATGAATTGTTTTGGGCACTGAAGTTGTATGGTTGGAAGACTTCCACATATCGTGCGAAAGCATTACTTAAAAATAAATAAATAAATCATAGGTTACCCAAGAATGCTTTAAAATTTATATAGCGATTTTGGGCAACCTATTAGACTTGCGCATACTAGATCGCGATCGGGAGCGCTCACTTTAGTTCGCGGCAGCATCAGCAGAAGGCAAACACGTGATTTTTAATTCTGCTGCGCGCCCTATCGCTATTGCACGTCGGTCTTCGAAAAAACATCCAACGAACTAAGAAGCGAGATACATTTCGCATAATAGTTCGCGACCGGTAACGCATGTTTTAGTTCGCGACTGATTGCACATATTTTAGTTCGCGACCACAAAGCATCGATCTACCTGAAGAACAAAAAAATATGATAAATAAATAAATAATAATTAAATAAAAATTTAGACACTGCTGAATATCTTAGAAACGAAAATTTGTGGCAATGAACCATGAAACTACAGCTGAGCTGCATCTCAGCTCGAAATGATGGTAACTGGCAGAAGGGAATCAAGCGATTCTGCGCGCTCTCGCGTCCTCTCGCTGTTCCCCGTCAGTCTTCGGAAAAGGAGCGGACGAACTAAGAGGCGAGGGATCTGCGAACTAGTTCGCGTAGTTCGCCTGTGGGACCGCTCTTCCGAACTAGTTCGTTCGCGAACTACACAAGAATGCAACCTATGCTTTTTTTACATTAAAAATGATCGCTCCCCCCCCCCCCCCCCATGGTTGAAGTATTAGAAATATATGAAAGAACTAGGTCAAAAATCCGCCTCATTCCCTTTTGAGTTGAAGCCTATTCCCTTCATTCTTTGATAGTAACTAAATTTGTTCTCTGTTTGGTTATTATCATTAGTTTTAAAAATGTTAATTCAAAATATATGGGACGGTTAGTAAAATACGGAACACTATACGTGCCGTATTTATTTTGTAGGGACAACGGGACACTTAGGCAATATAAGGGACGATCCTGTAAAATACGGAACGTCTGGTCACCCTAGTCTATGGCGCCTCGCGCGACAGTTTCCCGTCGGAGGGAGTCCTCCTTCGGGTTGTGTGTGTGTTGTTCGTAGAGTAATTTACTTTATTTAGTTTGTAAGTCTAGGGACCGATTACCACAGCACAACATTTCTCTTATGGCACCTTGCCCACCGCTAGGAGCGCTAGTGTCGTAACTGTCAGTTGTTAACAACTTTGACAGCAGTGAATGTCGCGACTGTGTGGTATTATTAACAGTAACAGTTAATTTTTTTTCGCGGTTTCAAAGACAGTGTGGAGGTCGAATTTCTGGGTGGCACGAGTAACGACCAGTTCGTATTGAGTACTGTTTCTTTTAGTAACAGATACACATCTTTTCGTTACTCTCACAGCTCTAAAGTCTAGAGACCGATGACCTCAGCAGTTTGGCCCTTTAGACTCGCAAAGATCTGAATATTTCTTCCCATAGGTTCACAAACATTTTAACATTTTTTGAATTGTGTAATTATTCCTTGTCAGTGGGAAGTAGCCATACACAAGATACATTCACTCTGCGTATGGACAGATACGCCACATTTTGTGCCCTTACGGGGTTGGTGGACTTAAAGCACGACTTGTTGGGATCAGGAGAACTTCGCCATCACATGAAAAGCTTCCCGTGACAAGTATTCGACAAGTAGAATGAAAATAATAGTAACGAATAGTGATGCCAGGAAATAAATCAAGGAGGAATGTTCCAGTAGCAGGAGAGGGCAAGGACATAATGGGTTTGCTTATAATGGGGCGAAAGTCAGTCAGTCTGTTACCACAGTTAGGGACTGATGACCCCGTGGTTAAGTCCCTTAAGCTTAACAAACATTTGAACATTTTGTTACCACAGTATTTGTTTCTGAAACATTTATTTAAAATGAACGGCCTTCAGACAGGAAATAATAATAAACCCATGTGACATCGTGTAGGCATCCATCACAGTCTTAATCACAAAGATCAGTACCTCCACCAGCACAATCTGACACAGTTTTATCTGATGTCTTCTATCGTGCTCCATCCAAACTGCAATAATCCTCAGCCGAAGGTAATGTGAGATCTAAGTGAGATATTGACGATTCTAACATTTGTTCGTTCATAACCGTTTCATTGTAATAAATATTGCGATTGTGTTCATTTGATTTTATTTATTAATAAAACTTAACAATTTTATTTTATTTATTAAACTTAAAAAGTAACCGCTAGTCTCTCTTCTGCACTAGGACAATCCCTCGTGACTGTAATTCATTAATGTTACTTTCCACTGACATTCAATAAAAGCGAAAAAGCTATATGGACATTCTTTGAATTCCTGATGTCTGAGCAATGGCGGACTAAGGGGGGGGGGCGGAGGGGGCGGACCGCCCCGTGCCTCCGGTCTTGGGGAGGCTCCAAATACTTGGAAATCAAAGTTTTTTATTATTTATTTATTCATTTTTGAAACGCATTTGGCATCTCGTTCTGCTGGGGCCTACAAATCTCAAAAGCAATTTTTTTTAGATTGTCCCATGTCTCTCGTCCTGGGGGGGGGGGGGGGGGTACTCAAATTCTTTCTTTTTTATAGTAATACATATATGTTCAAGTGTACGGGGGCCTTCAAATTAATACTTTTTTTTTTTTTTTTTGTAGTATTTATTCGCTTAGGATACACCCGCCCAAAACTCCTACACACTAGCACTTGTCCCATTAGTGTCATTTTACATTAATTTTCGCGTGTTTGGTGTTTTCGTCGCCATATTGGCTACGAGTACCCACGTCATTGCCGCCATACTGATGACGCATCGGACAGTTGGAATTAGTCGTAAAAAACGCCGTGGATTGATACTTGCGGATAAACTCTAGTCTCCGATACCGCTCTGACCAATGGCGTCACATATGACGTCATACATAATCGAGAGATACTACGAACACATGTTTACGACAACACGGTATCGGTAGTTAGATTTCACCTAAATAGGTCAAATCTACTTTAAAAAAAAATCTTGTTTAACCTATACCTAACCTTCTTAGGGCTACGCTACAGATAACTTTTTTTAAAGTGAAAGTTAGGGTGTCTTCAAAAATATCAGACACGTAAACAGTGAGTACCGGTATTGAAACCACGCGCGGGACGGAATGACGTAAAACATGACGTAATTGGTCAAAGCGGTATCGGAAACTAGATTTGACCCATACCTGCAACACTTAAATATCTACATGTATATATTCTATAATGATTTGAGGTAACAATCTGGGAAACAGAGAAATTACTGGTAATTTGGAAGAAGCGAAGCACACCGCATTGGCTACTATCAATGGTGGCCTGCTATCAATACGTATCGAAGACGCGACGTTTCCTAATACTATCTCATATTAGGAGGTGAATTAAGTACTTTTGACTATAAACGTATATTCCAATTGACAGCAGTACTTTGTTCACTATGAATATGCCATGTTTTAATTTTAAAATAACGAAGTGCTCCTCTCCATCTGAATAGACATCTATAGTCCAGCTGTCGAATGTACTTCGTCGTTTCCTACTAATATCTCATATTAGGATACGAATGAAGTACTTTTGACTGTAGATATATATTCCAATGGAGAGTAGTACTTCCTTGCTTGCTATGAGTATGTCATGATTTTAAAGGATTTGTTCAGGCAGGAAACTAAGAGTACAGCTTGAATTCTTGAAAGAAAACAAGCAAAAAAGCGGCAGAGTAGTTTTCAGAAGCTATATATATACAAACGATCATCTTTTTTCGTTTCTGCCTGCGTCATTACCATGGAGGTTATTACCTACGACACAGCGACATTCTTTTGTTCGATACACACTAGCATCTACGGACTGGTAATGCGTCGGACCCCATTAACCCATTAGCCACCGATAGATGTCTCTACGGTCGCGCTACCCCTATACTTTGCAAATCCATAATGACTCCCTTGTATTCGATGCAGTGAGCTGGAATCGTTAGGTTCGTTTAAGCAGCTGCTAGAAAGCTACTACCAAGCGCGAACATGTAGGTCTTACTGCAAATGCGCAGCTACGATGACGTATTTGGAGCTTGTACTACTTGAACGCTTTGTGTCCCAATTCTGGTAGGATTCTCGTGGACCCCACTAACCCATTACCACCGATAGATGTCTCTACGGTCGCGCTACCCCTATGCTTTGCAAGTCCATAATGACTCCCTTGTATTCGATGCAATGAGCTGGAATCGTTAGGTTCGTTTAAGCAGCTGCTAGAAAGCTACTACCAAGCGCGAACATGTAGGTGTTACTGCACATGCGCAGCTACGATGACGTATTTGGAGCTTGTACTACTTGAACGCTTTTTGTCCCAATTCTGGTAGGATTCTCGTGCGTAGTGGATTAGATTAGATTAATACTTGTTCCATAGAGCATATATACGACATTATATATATATATAATTTTAATTATTTTTTAAAGTTTTATCTAAAAATTCATCTACATTGTAGAAGGAGTTGCCATTCAGAAATGCCTTTAATTTCTTTTTAAATACTAGTTGGTTATCTGTCAGACTTTTGATGCTACTTGGTAAGTGACCAAAGACTTTTGTGGCAGCATAATTCACCCCTTTCTGAGCCAAAGTTAGATTTAACCTTGAATAGTGAATATCATCCTTTCTCCTTGTGTTGTAGCTATGCACACTACTTTTGAATTGGGTCGGATTGTTAATAAATAATTTCATGATTGAATATATGTATTATGAAGCTACAGTGAAGATTCCTAGATCCTTAAATAAATGACTGCAGGATGCTCTTGGGTGGGCTCCAGCAATTATTCTGATTACACGCTTTTGTGCAATGAATACTTTTTTACTCAATGTTGAATTGCCCTAGAATATGATCCCATATGAAAGCAATGAATGAAAATAGGCGTAGTAAGCTAATTTACTCAGATGTATATCACCAAATTTTGCAATGAGTGTGATAGCATAAGTAGCTGAACTCAAACGTTGCAGATGTTCAATATGTTTCTTCCAATTCAGTCCCTCGTTCAATGCAAACACCTAAAATTTTTGAATATTCTACCTTAGCTACCGATTTATGTTCAAAGTCTAAATTTATTAATGGTGTCATGCCATTTAGTGTAAAAGGTAAAGGTGTCAACAATCCGAAGATTGGTTTGAACACCACAGTGCTTTACTAGGCATGGTCCTGTTTGGAGGTGGTATGCCGTTGCCTTCCTCCGACCTTCGAACTGACTGGCCCAGCCAGTTATAGGGGGACCTACAGTTTAACGTGGGTTCCGAACCACGGTGCTACTCGGAATTTTTCACATGAGCAATACTGCCAGAGGTGAAAGAAGTGGAAACTTACAGATAAAAATCCTAGGAGCTGGCGGGGATCGAACCCGGGCCCTTCGGATTTGTAGTCTGGCACTCTACCACTGTGCAACCGAGGCGTGCATGAAACTGTATATACTGGGTTTTATCAAAGTTTAATGAGAGTCCATTTGTAGAGAACCACTTAATAACTTTCTGAAAGATATCATTTACAAGTTCATCAGTTAATTCCTGTTTGACAGGTGTGATAGCTATAATTGTATCATCATCAAAAAGTACTATCTTAGCATCTTCGTGAATGTGAAATGGCAAGTCATTAGAGCAGCCACCGCCCCGGACCTCCAACTGCCTTAGTCCGCCACTGTGTAGGAGAACGAACTTTCCATTTGTTGGCCTGTCGCTCAGTAGAGGGTAGATCCACCATTTTCTCTGATGTCTTTCACTCCAACTACGACGATTAACAAAGCAAGTGTTCGGAGTCTATCTGCTATGATCTGTTAGCGTTGTTGGATGCTGTGACAATTCCAGATTGATATCTCAAACTTGTGTAAATGATAAGTATTACCAATTTCAAATTTTTTTATCATTCAATCATCCTCCCCTTTTTTTTTTTTTTTTTTTTTTTTATGTCATTTCACATTCAACTTCCATAAGCTTATTCAGCGTGCTAGTTGATTTTCCTCCGTTTATTGTTGTTAATTTTGTGTAGTGGCCGCTGTTAAGGAGAGCTGGCTTATTGGCGAAAAGACCTAAAAGCTACACTACTATTACTACATGCAGCTCACTGACTATTATTTTTCCTAGAATATGAATATTTTTTATGTAGCTCGAGCGTTCGACTATGTCGTGTTAGCATTGACTATTGTAGCGCGATCGAGTGCATTGCATTCTCCGCATAGTCAAGACCAGACTCTCAATAATTATGACATCTACCTTTATAATCCGGCGAGTTCTTATTTTACAGAGCAGTGGCGAATATAGCATTTTTGGGGGCAGGGGGCAGGACGAGATTAATCTTCTATCTACACATCTTATAAAATAGGCTCCTTACTATCAGGCAACAATCGCTGTCGGGGCAAGAACCACCTACGACGCATAAGTAAGGAGACATGACGTCATAAACAATGACAGTGGTAAAAAACGGCCGCATCATACGATAATATTTTACTTCTGTTCCTAAACTAATGGAACACTTTCAACCAAGTATTCTTTAAGGTCAGGAATCATTTGCTATGGTTGCAAAAACCACCTACGACACATAGTTCATATGTTATCGCGTCATAAACATGAAAACTGGCTTATCTTGCGACGCGTGATAGCGTGATTTTATTCGTCAACTATTTGACAATGAGATC
Organism: Locusta migratoria; assembly: GCA_026315105.1. Classification (NCBI taxonomy): domain Eukaryota; kingdom Metazoa; phylum Arthropoda; class Insecta; order Orthoptera; family Acrididae; genus Locusta; species Locusta migratoria. The sequence goes on along the minus strand of CM048745.1, from coordinate 287,161,101 downwards.
ACTTAGCGACTTGCAATAAACTCTGCACACAATTTCAAATCTTTACGAAACTTTTTCTCGCTGACAACCCCAACAAAATGATGAAAGGAACAAAGTTTATCGCTTACTACTTTTCCGATGTTCATTAAGTATATCTACGGCATTTGGCATGGCGTTACAAGTTATTACTTCTACGCTGTAAATTGTATTCGCGTGACATTTGACAGGCAGTAAACACTGAAACGATAGAAATAAAACTATTAATTAGTCGAAGATATTTCTAATCAAGGAGCGTTTCTCTCTCTGAACCTTAAGTAAAATTCCCTTTTTTTCTGACAAGAGAGAAAGAACAGCGTTCCTCTTCATCTGTCTGTGCCTGGAATCTGATTAGTTATGGCGTATCTGTAGCGGATACTGTGATACATGAAATGCATAACGTTTGTGAAATATACCGCGAGATATCTTAAAAAGTAAGATGACGGGCTTTCATTTATTTACCATCCCGCCATTGCATACTGGTGTAAAAAAAATCCGTCCACTGCAGTTGTGTGGTGGGTTTGGACGCCATTACGGCTTACGAGACGAGATTTCGTGCAGTGATTGTTTCTAGTTTTATTAATTTTCAAATCGTATCACTCCCCTAGATATAAGACGAACATTAACAAGAGCAAAACGAAGGTAATGGGATGTAATGTCAGAAAATCAGGCGATGCTGAATGAATTAGATTAGGTAATGAGACAATAAAAGTAGTAGATGAATTTTGTTATTTGGGTAGCAAGATAATTTCTGATGGCAGAATAAAGAAGATATAAAATGCAGAATGGCTATGGGGAGAAAAGCGTTTCTAAAGAAGCGAAATTTGTCAACATCCAATATTAATTTAAATGTTAGGAAGCCCTTTCTGAAAGCCTTTGTCTGGAGTGTAGCATTGTATGGCAGTTGAACGTGGATGATAAGGAGTTCAGATAAAATGATTATAGAAGCTTTTGTAATGTGGTGATACAGATGAATGATGAAGATTAGATGGGTAGATCACGTGAGTAATGAGGAGGTGCTTAATCGAATTGGGGAGAAAAGGAGTTTGTGCCATATCCTGACTAAAGGGATAAATTGGTGGGACACATTCTGAGACATCAAGGAATTGTCAACATTAGAAGGAAGTGTGTGGGGTAAAAATCGTAGAGAGAGACCGAAGGTCGAATACAGTAAGCAGATTCAAAAGGATGTAGGTTGCCGAACGTATTCTCAGATGAAGTGACTTGCACAGGACAGGGTAGCGTGGATAGCTGCATCAAACCAGTCTGCGGACTGAAGACCACAACAACAACAACAACAACAACAGCAACAACACTCCCCTTGAAAATAAACCGGCTTTTAGAACATGCAATCATGTTTAATTTTGTAAATGTCAAATTTCGAAGTCCGATAATTTTCCGCGAATATTTCTCCCGCAACTCTGGACACTGAAGTAAAATTTAATTCACTGTCCGCTGCACAATCGAACCACTTAACTAGTCCAACCTCATATCATGACGGTGTTTTATCTTAATGAACATGAATTTTTATTACAGCAACCAAGAGAATGAGCTGATTTAAAAAGGTAAACTCCGTCACTTTTTATAATGTAACTGCCGCCAACATCTACTATTTATTTTCCAAATTATTTAAAGAATCTAAATTATATCCACCACCTCTAATAGTATTCGTTACGAAATTTTGCATTTTGATTCCATTACTAACTTACGAACTATTTACGAAATTAATTCTGAACTGAAAGTTGAACTTTTTCATAGACCTTAACCCCCAGTAACATACCACTGAATATAGTTCATGAGACTGAAGTCATAAACAATTAGGTTCATGAAAAACCGCATTACACACATGAAGTTTCGATTTATTACGTCATTACTACTAACATCATTCACCACACATTTTGCAGACAAATATACCACTGAATGTACCTTTAAATTTACATCATAGTACGACACATATTTCAGAAGATATGACGTTATAAGCAATGAAATTTCCGAATAACTGCTACGTCATGCGCTATTTTTCAACATCTCCTAAAATAATGGATCGATTTCAACTAAACTTGGCTCATACATAGCTTACAAGCAAACAACATTCGTTGTGCGGTTAAAAACTACCTACGACAAATAGTTCATGAGAAATGACGTAAACAACGAGACACATAAACTTTTCCATCACGCGATGTGTCATTTACGAGACTTCATTATTCACTATTTATTCATTGCAGACAGTTGCCTAATATTACATTTTACAACTCTGGAAAATTATATTATTGTAGGGCACATAGTCAATGGTATATGATGTCATAAGTATTGAATTGCATGAAAACGAAACTGAAATGGACAGATAGTAAGCTATAAGCCGATGGACAGAAAGGGAAGAACGAGATGGACTAAATATTGATTATAGTCAAATTTTGAATTAAATTAATGTTATACATCAATCGTGTTTTATTAGGGCTACTATTTCTCTTTCTTTGGATACTGAATTTATAATTTTGTACATTATGCATATTTCTTTGTTTTACTGTTTTAGAATTCATAAGTTATTTTCATGATTAAATGAAGATGAAATGTTTTCCGAATTTTTATTTTCGTTTCAAATATAAGACTGAAAAAATGCATATATACCCGGGCAATACCGGGTTTAGCAGCTAGTGTAAAGATAAACTTAGTAATTTTAATTAGACACACCATTATATTTTGTAACAGTTTTGCTGCTCATATTCAGAGGACAATTTGCGTTTAAGTTCCATTTACTTTACTGAGATGAAGCGTTTTTATTGCCGATATTAATTCATAAAAATATAGATTTTTTTCCCTAAGAAATCAGGCACTTAACTTCACACCACTAACACCCCACTGTCCTCACCGAAACCGTCTACGAAGGCGATGCCTTCACGCATCATACATTGAAATAATTCACATAACGTATTTTAATAAGCAAATTTGTTATATCTTAATCCAGGGCCGGCGCAAGGCACGTGCGAAACGTGCGGCCGCACGGGGCGGCATTTCCCGAGGGGCGGCAAATCTGACGCCCCCATTTTTTAAGGACAAACTCAACATTCATGCCCAAGAGGGGATGAGGGGATTCGAAACCAAATCTCGGAGGGAGAGGCTTAGGGAACTGGGGCATGGCGTCTCGACTACCTGCTGACCGCCCCTGAACAAGGGGAGGGGGAGGAGGACAAATTTCTCCCTCGCCACTGTAGCAGCACCGTCGTGTTTACGCCGGAGGAACAGAGAGAGGGAAGCAGTAATTTGGTAATTCGAATACAATGTTCGATACTGCGGTTACATGTTAAGCCTGAAACAATTTAGCTAAGCCCACAATGGCACTTTCCGAGTGTTTTACTCTTTCCGCATTACAAAAAAAAAAAAAAAAAAAAAAAAAAAAAAAAAAAATCAACATTACTACAGTCAAACATGTTCAACATCTATAATGGCTAGAAGTATTTCGAATGGGTAAATAGGCTGCGAGTAATTACAAGGGTTAAAGACATTGGTAGTTATCCTGGCATAAGATGGGTTTGGACGTATTTATATAAATTTTTGCTATCCGTTTCTGAGTGATAGTCGGATGTTTTGGTTTTTGGGCCATGAAACACCTATCTTTGCCTGTATCAACAACAATTAAACTCTGACCGGCACTTTTGTTTGACAATACCAGTCGCACACTCACTTTGCCAACATTTATTTACTGTATAATGCGAGTGAATTCATGTTTCATCTAAGTAAACTACTGGTCGCTTTGATTCTGATAATAATATTAATTTCGTGTGGTTCATTGGCCTCGTGCAAGCCGTTCAATTGGATGCCACTTCGACGACCTGCGTGTCCCTAGCCTAGCGCAGTTATCCAACCGGGGAAAGCAAAGGGGACCTACAGCTTAACTTAGAATCCAAACCACGCGTGGTTTCTGGCGACTCCTCACATCGTTGAGAGGCGGAGGATGGATTAAAACGCAGACAGAAAAAATCCGAGGTTTGACCGGGTTTCGAACCCGCGACCCTTAGGATTCCCGTCGAGTGCTTTACCCCAAGAGCGCCGGGCCTGACTTTTATTCTGATGAAAATCTGAGAAAGTATGGTTTTTTAGCAACAATGTCCTCTCGTCCGCACAAAACGTTAATTTTGACACCTTTTAAAACGAAAATCCATAGACAAACAGCTTTTCATATAATGTACAATTAGTATTGCAGAATAGGAATATTTATTTTTCTTATGATCTGTTACTTCAAAAATTGGCAAGTCGGCAAATTATCATGCGTCGTCGTAATAGCTAGAATGAAAATAAAACGAAGAAAAGTGAAGTGATACTGCGATTACTAATTTGTTAACCCTTATTCCATAAACAGACACGAAAGAACTGAGACATAGAAATTACGACAGAGGTCGAGTGTCAGTTTTGTGAAATGAACAACCGCAGTGCAGTGAGTTAATATATTTCAACTAGCATTAGTACCCTTGATGTCCGGGTGTGTATTTATTGCATTATTTGTTACTCCATCTCCTTATTCTTCCTCTCTCCATTGCCTTCCGTCCCAGTCTTTGACCGTTTCACCTGTGTCTGTAGTGAAATTCGTCTGAAATTCAATTTCACGCGGCTCAGTTATTATGACTTCATCTACTGAACAATATAACCTACAGCAATAAAGGATTTCACACTCATTTGAACATTTTTGTAAATTCACAAGGCTTATTAAAATTAGCTAGATTTTTTGAATCAGGTTTGACTCTATTTTTGAGCTGGTGCTCAGCGACTATTTCGTACATATCTGTAGAGAATGTCACAAATCAGTAGCAAGTTTTGTTTATTTTTTCCAGATCTAAAAAGATTTTGGGCACAGTGTGACTATTGTCAATGCTTTGAGTTATATTTACATCTATATCGACATGCTGAATGTATCTAACAACATGACGGTTTAGATGAAAGCACATACTAAAAGCTTTGAGACTGGCCACTAGGTAGATATGAAAAGTAAAAACAAAAATTGGGATTGGTTGCTGACATTTCCTGAATATTTGTTTAAATTAAATTTCGCAAACGTTTTGTGAAAAAAAAAAGTATAGGGGGTGAGGGGCGGCAATTTAGCAGCTCGCACGGAGCGGCACTTGGGCTTGCGTCGGCCCTGCTTAAGCAGAACTTTCACTTTTCACTAAAGATAAAGCAGTCAAAAACCCGAAGATTGGTTTGAACACCACACTGCTTTTTGATACAGCGCCTTTGATATTTGTGCCGTCTTTAGTTGTAGGTAGTTCATAAGTAGTTTGTAAGTTTAGGGACTGATGACCCCGTAGTTAAGTCCCTTAAGCTTACCAAACATTTGAACATTTTTTTCTGACAAACAGCGGAAAACGAGCAAACTACGAATACGAACCGCAAATGAGTGGATGCCATTTACGCATGCATGCCTAGCGTTAACGTGAGATAAGACTCTCTTTTGCTGTTGCGCGTTCGCTTGTAAGCCCTTCGTTGTAACAGTTGTTTTTACAGTTGCTAATGTGGTGTCGCACAAGTCTAAGTGAACGCCACCTACTTTCGCCGCGCGCCGCCATGCACGCACGGCTCGGCGTTCTTACGACGTCAGCCACGAGCGCCTTCTGCTGCAACTCCGCTCGCGGCCACCACTGAACGATATCGTTCATTTGGGACTGAGATAGGAACCAGTTAACACTTCGGAATCAGATAGGAACTAGGAATTATCAGTAGGCAGGCCTCTATCGAATCTATGTATCAGCATTCTGTAGTACTGAGCTATGTAAAAGTTAAGTATTACTAAGTCTCTATGAAATATATATATCGTTATAATTTACTCTAGCGTTTCTAGTTTCTGCTGTCCCACTGGCTGCTCACCTTCGTACTTGCACAAGCGTGCATCCTTTATTCCTGTGTCGGTCTCTTTCTACTCGGCCACCGACACCTACGACGGAAACGAGACACAAAAGTGGCGTCGAGGCTGGGACACAAAAGCTAATTAAGCCTAATCCTTTGATCATTCAGCAACCATTTGTTCTGTTTTGGGCAGACAGACCTGAACTTTCGTAGCCTACGAATGGCGTAGTAGCAAAAGAAAAAAAGAGGTACAAAGAATTGTTTTAATATGAAGCAGGATTATTTAAAATATTTTAGAAAGCATTGTTAATACGTTTTATGTTGAAACGTTTCGGTACTGTTATGTAACAAAATTAAGACACCAGGGGAAAAAGGGGGAACGTTACAAAAACTAGATTTTTGATAAAAAGACGGATTAGTGTTTTCAAACGCTCCCAAAATAAATATTTTACGCTTTATTTATACAAAGCTATAAAAATCTTTTAAACAACTGTTTGAAAATAGTAATCATGCAATAAAAACCACATATTACAATAAACATTGATTTTATTTTCGTATTTATACACTGAAACAGATTTCCACACGTTAAAAAAGGGGAGAATGTCCATAATCGACTTATTGATATAAAATAAACAGAAGTTAATATGACATAGAGAAATGAAGGCCATTAACAAATAATGCCTATTTAAAAGTTAATGAGTTCTTGAACATATTAAGACATTTAATTAAAACATTAACAGTAGGCCTACCTTTAAAAAAAAAAGACCGATTATTCGTCACATTTAAGACTGTTCAAAAATCCTCTCCCTTCTGGTCCACACAGAGGTTTAAAGGTCTTGAAGATCCTTGTACTTAGCTTCGGTTATTTTCAATGATTCCTCGCTTGATTGCTTTCGAAGTAAAACCTCTCCAGACTGAATGGCTTCTTCTTTTTTATTTTTTTGGTTGCCGGGGTTTTCTTCTTTTGTTTGCCTGTCGATTTGTTTTCGCCAGCAATAACAACAGCCAAAGACCAACCTGTGTTGTAAGTAGTTCTGTATTCAATGTCTCTGTTTGAAGTTGCTCGAATTCGTATCTCCTTTATTGGCCTGACCGAGAAAGGACACTTTTCAGTGTAGAGTGGAGAAAGAAACTCTGTCCAGTCTCGAAACATTGGAAGGTCCATATCGAGAACATTATATGGAGTGGGCTTACTTCTTGCAGCTGTAACCGCCTCATTCCACTGCCCAGGAGCCTCTGCTGGTATGTTTTGGTTTACCAAAGCCATTTTCAAAAATGTTCAAATGTTTGTAAAGCTTATGGGACTTAACTGCGGGGTCATCAGTCCCTAATCTTACAAACTACTTATGAACTAATACTAAAGACGGCACAAACATCCATGTCCGAGGGGGGATTCGAACCCCCGACGGGGAACGGCCTCGCGCATCGTAACATAGTGCCTCAATGCGCTCGGCCGCGGCCCAAAGCCATGTCAATCACTTTTCATATATGAGTGCCCTGTAATGGGGAATTTGACTAACCGAATCTAATCGCCTCATTTCATGAACAGCAAAGTGTGAAAATCCAAAAGGAGTCGCAGAAAATGTGGAATGTCTCGTATATTAGAGCTTAGTTCGAATGAAGTGATGGACTACTGATGTAACAGCATCTGAACCTTTTTTCCAACTGATTCATTATATATATATATATATATATATATATATATATATATATATATATATATATATATATATATATATATATATATAAGGTTAGGTTAGGTTGACAACTCTTTCATCGGATAAGATGTGCATATTAAAAGCGTAGAATGAAAGTTGTCGTTTGTAATATATATCATTTGTGGTTAGATTCGGATTTTTCAAGTTGTTGCCCAAATCCATAAAAATCGCTTCAAAGTTTGCTAACTTTCTTGCTTTGCTTTTGGCTGTTCTTTTGCGTTTGTAAAATACACTAGCCTTGGCCTTGTGTAGTGTAATCTGGGTTTCTGAATTTCGAAGTTTTTCCAATAGTAGTTGTTTTTTCCTCACTCTTTAAATTTTTAATGTCTAACTCGATACATCGAACATTAGCTGTGTGTGTCACATGTAGTACATGAATCGGATCTAGGATATCCAAAAGCCAGATTGAAACTACCATTAAAAATATTTCTATATGACTCATAGGATATTTCCACTGAGGTATTGTCAGTTTTTAATTTGTCATACATTTTCACATTAAGAGTTTCCGGCAAATATAATCTGTCAGTTTTGTTTTAAAGAATAATGGTTTTTCCGTCCCTTGAACACTGGTATGTGGTCTTTAACTTTGTTGATCACATCATCTTTTAATTTTCTGAGTCTATTTCCATGTTTGCCCCTTCCGCCCCTTGGAGAAGTGCCAGAATGTTTTAATGAGTGTTGTATGTACTTTCGTTTCTTTTTGCCTATCCCAAACATACTCAAAAAGGCCTTATAACAAACAGATACTTCAACAGCTGCATTATCTCTAACAATACCTACCTTGTAGACAAATGAATTATCGTGACCTTTAGCTTCTTCCTTATCAGGATTAAGCGATCTTCGTCTAGAAACGGGAACTTCCATTTCTTTCCCTGTACAACAGACATTCCTCCTTTTTATCCTGCACGTCTATATTTTTGTTTTATCTCTGGACGTTACACTTTCTTCACTACGTCAGCTGACCGTTTCTAGGCCCTTAAGGTTGATTCCGTGAATTTGATGAGAGCAAACTCGTCTTCTACGGGGAGTTCAAAAAGTCTCTCCGCAGTTCCCTATGACTGTTAGCCATATGCCGCAGCGAATATACCGAAGTGAAACTCAGTGAAATACAAGTTATTAATTCAATGAATATTCATTTTTACTTACAATTTTTTCACATGAAATGTTGAAAGTGTCCTCCCTATTTTTGAGTACACAACTCGTCTAATCATGTTTCCAAACACAAGCTGTAACATTTCTTCTGTAAAACAAGCAGTGAAAGTGGATATTGCAGTTTTCAACTCCTCGAGGGATTTTGAACGGTTTTATAGACAGTTCCTTTCGCTGCACCGCAGAAGAAAATGTCAGGTGGTGTTAGGCGATTGCGGAAGCCAGAGTCCCCGCGAAATTATGCAATCACCAAAAAACATCAGCAAGCAATGAGACTCAAACGCGAGCTGTATGCGCGGTTGCACCATCTTGTTGAAAATAACTTCAATATTTCACTTAACTCTAATTCTCCTATGAATGAGTACAGAACATCACAGAAATATCGTTGTGCGATTAATGTTTCGTTCAAAATATGGGACCCACAATCCGACGTCTGGAAACTGCAGTCCAAAACTCCTATGTTCACAGAATGACGTGGTTCCTCATGAATACACGTTGGATTTGCTGTACTTCACAAGGGCCCGGTGGTTGAAGTGAGAGTGGGTAAACTGAGAGTGGGTAAGATACCCACTCTTGAAGGAATATTTATTTACAACGATGGCCACTCGCGGTCGGGCCAGGCTGGGGAAAAGGAGGAAATGACCTTTCCGGCGCTGTAAAAACTGTTGACGGTACATGGGACCACTCCACATCGTTTTAGCAATCTATACCCGGACCGCTGAAACTTTGCACTTGATGTTTACAAATAACAAGTGAAGAGCAAGAAGCGCGAGGCGCTAGTAACTAGGAACGATCCAATCACAGAGCACTAAACACTTCCAGTGATCATGTGCCGTGACGTCAAAGTTCCCGCGTTGCCGGCTTTGTTCAGTGCTACCGTAAACAAAGTTGTGTATCGTGTCTACCGCGTGTTTACGTTGTGTGTGCTTTTTTCGCTGCGATTTGTTTTACCTCGAGTGGTTTAACTTGAGTTTCCGAGTTCAAGTAATTTGATAATGTCACCGAAAAGACGTTTGTCTAGTGACGTTATCTGAGTAAATTCTCAATTTCGTGTGAATAAAAACTTTGAAGCATATGCTCTGAGCAGGAAGTTCATTCTCGATTCAAACGATCGGAAAGAAAGTTTGGTACAATGGCTACAAGAAAGAAATATTCCTGCAGATATGTAAATGTCAATACTTCTTTTATGTTCGCTCGAAAAACAAAATAAGCCTATTACACCCACACTTGTAGTAGACGAAATCGCAAAGGAGCAAAATGTAATAAGGCTGCCCCCATATCACTACCATTTCAACGCTATAGAATTAGTATGGAGGCACGTGAAGAATTACACGAGGAACAATAGTCTTTCACAATAACAGAGGTGGAAAGGCTGTTGCGTGAAGCTGTTGCCAATGTGGATGCTGAATCTAGGAAGAAAAAGGGTCGAGTACTTTAAAAAAAACTGATTCGGGGAGCGCAGACAATGGAAGGGATTATCAGTAATCATGAACAGTTATGATTTGTCTTGGTGCTGACGACGATTTTGGCAGTGGCGACAACAGTGAAGATGGAATGTGGTTATAAAACGTAGAGAGAGAAGTTACTATCTTGGTTATTGTTTATTTCGTATCTGTCACGCTTATTTTATATACTGCTTTGCTCCGCTATTGAAGGCGTGTGCGTTGTGTGCTCTTGTCTATATTACTATGCCGTTAATTAAATGCTGCTTTGTGGTAGCAACTCAAGAACGAATCATTACATGCACTTTTATTCTACAATATCTTACATTTACGAGATGCAACTAAAAACCGTTTCGTCTGCTGTGTGTATAGAGGCTAGTGTTGAAACGTTGCTAAAGCAGTGTAGCCAACTTAACTCGCCGTAACGCGAAACATGCAAAGTGCAATGTTACAGCGGCCCGGGCAGGGCCGGCGCAAGGCACGTGCGAAACGTGCGGCCGCACGGGGCGGCACTTTCCGCGGGGCGGCAAATCTGCCGCCCCCACCCCCTTTTTCTGTAGTACAAACTCAACATTTATTCCCAAGAGGAGATTCGAAACTAAACCTCGGAGGGAGCGTCTTCGGGAACTGGCGTGGCGCCGGCCGCCCCTGTTGAACAACGGGAGGGAGGAGAGATAATTTATTCTTTGCCACTGTGGCAGTGCCGTCGTGTTTACGCCGGAAGGGAAGCAGTCTGGCGCACACGCCAGTATTCTTATGAGTGGAGCGCTGCCAGCGTGTTACGCGCCGTGCGTTTACTCACAACTAATTTTGCAGGAGACAAAATTTAATTTGGAAATTCGAATGCAATGTTCGATACTGCGGTTACATGTTAAGCTTGAAGCATTTTTAGTACGAACTTCAATGGCAGTTGTGTTTTATTCTTCCCGCACTAGGGAAAAAAATTTGTTGAACATCACTAACAGTCAAACATGTCAAACACCTCCAATGGCTTGAAGTATTCAGAATGGGTAAATATACGCTGCGAGTAATTACACGGGATAAAGATATTGGTACTAAGCCTGTGCATAAGTTGGGTTTCGACGTAGTTTTGAAAATGTTTGCTATCCGTTTCTGAGTGATAGTCGGACGTTTTGGTTTTTGAGCCACGAAACACCTGTCTCCGCCTATATGAACAACAATTAAGCTCTGACCGCCACTTTTGTATGACAATACTACTCGTACACTATCACTTTGCCAACATTTATTTACTATATAATCCGTGTGAATCCATGTTCCATCTACATAAACAACTGATCGCTGTGATTCTGATGAAAGCCTGAGAAAGAATGGTCTTCTAGCAACAATGCCCTCTCGTCCGCACAAACCAAAACGTTAATTTTGACACCTTGTAAAACGAAAATCCATAGACAGAACATTGCTTCTTAGGGTTTCCTTGCTAGCTTTGAAGCTCATTTCTATTTGACAAAATTTGTGCAGTTTTCGCAAAATTCGTTTTTCTTTCTATTGTTAGTAATGCTATAAAAATTACTGCCTGATAATACAATTATCCATATCATAGGTCACTTACTTATTGTGAGCTTCTTGCTTCATCTTCTTGGGCGCTAGTTTAGCCGTAGCCTCGCTGTTCCTCGTCACGTGAACTAGTTCCTGGCACTCCCATGTCATCACTTCGCCTTTCCAGACAATAGGCATTGTAGCGTTCTCTACAACGAAAACTACAGAAATCGTTTCGATAGTTGGTTGAGAGAGTCAAGACTGGTCAGAAGCACTTTCACTGCGTTTCACAAGAACAGAAGAATTGGTGCGTCCGGATTTCTTGCAACTTGGGATTTAATAGGTAAGTGCTTTTCATATAACGTACAATTAGTATTACGCATGCACATTACTCATAAGTTAGAATTTTTCTCCTTCAAGAAAGTAGAAGAGGAAAATTTGTTTTTCTTAGGATCTGTTACTTAAAAAATTGGCAACTCGGCAAATAAGCACGCGTCACCTCAATAGCTAATATGAAAATAAAGCGCAGAAAAGTGACGTGAACCGGCGATGACTAATTTGTTACCCGTTATTCCATAATCAGACACGACAGAACTGACACACGCAAATTACGACAGATGGCGAGTGTCAGTTCTTTGAAATGAATAACCGCAGTGCAGTAACTTAATATATTGCGACTAGCATCAATATCCGTCGATTCCCGAGTGTGTATTTATTGCATTATTATGCTACTCCATCTCCTTATTCTTCCTCTCTTCATTGTCTTCCGCCCCACTGTTTGGCCGTTTCAGCTGTTTTTATTTTCCAGATCTTCATAGATTTCTGGCACAGAGTGGCTATTCTCAATGCTTTGAGTTATGTTTACATCTATACCGTCGTTCTGAACGCAACTGGCAACATGACGGTTTAGATGTAAGCAAATATTAAAGGCTTTGGAAAAAAAAAAAAAAAAAAAAAAAAAAAAAAAAAAAAAAAAAAAAAAAAAAACGGTGTTGGGGGACGGCAATTTAGCAGCTCGCACGGGGCTTGCGCCGGCCCCTGGGCCCGGGTATATTTTTACCTTACATGTTTTCCATTGTTTGTGAAAATCGAAAATGCCAAATTTTTATTCTCCGTGAGTTTTTAGTTTCATAACGTTTCTCACTCTATTATGAAGAAATCCATACGGTTTAACGATCTGATTTTTTGCACGTGTTAGTACAGCATCTTAGGTTTCTAATAAAATTTAGAGACGTTGTAAATTATTAATACCAAAGACGCTGCTTTTTAATAATTTATTTAATACGTCAGGCCTGTTTCGGCGTGAATGCCATCGTCAAGTGTACCTTGTAAGATCGCTGCTTCTCTTATATGTATAGGTTCTTATTTACATATGTAAAAGAACTGTTGTTATAGCTCGTATATAGCTGTATATACATACATTAAAGAATAAGAACCTACACGTATAAGAGAAGCAGCGATCTTACAAGGTGCACCTGACGATGGCATTCTCGCCGAAACACGTCTGTCGTATTAAATAATTTATTAAAAAGCAGCGTCTTTGGTATTAATAATTTACAATGTCTCTAAATCATATATACGGCGCAGCGGGCCCAGAAGATTATAGATTTCTAATAAAACTTTAACCTTTCCTTAATTCGTAACAGTCGTTTTACAATGACACGCTTTGTCAAATATGTGTATGTAATTTATTCAAAAAGTTCGATAGCTGGTAGCTTACTGGTCGATTCATTTTAGACCATACATTACAGCGAGTGAAATAGAAAGAAAAGTACAGAAAAGTTTTAAAAACGGTTTCGCAATGAACTTTCTCGTTTAACGAGTAATTGCGTGTTAATATCCATCTCATCATCACTCTCTACTGGTTCATCCCCTCCCCTTCCCCCCCCTCTATATCAATTACCTCCGCCACCTCTTAGAATCATATGTAACCTAGAGCCATGTTTAAGTTACGTTCAAAATCTTATATCTCCAAAAATTCTTGACCGAAATTTTAATGGAACGTTCTACTGGAATATGTGTAAGTGTTTCAGTATATGTCATAAATTAATTACTATAAATTTTATAATGACCATTGAAGAATTGATACGAAAAATCACAAAAGTAATATACACAAAGGATTTCTACAATATATTCAAGAAATATGTACCTAGAGATCTTCCTGTATTACAATGCAACCTTGTGTCAAAATTTCAAAAGATCGGTTAAGAACTTACTGAGATTAACAGCTATACACAAACCATCAGACAGGTATTAAATAATTCCCAGTCTACGTCTGGGCAACTACCCACTCTTCTTTAAAAAAAATAAATAAATAAATAAAAATAAATAATAATAATAATAATGAAGCGCCGGTCCTGACTGCACATACGACACTTTTGCGAGTTCACGTATCTCAATAAATGAAACCACGCCTCATCAATGCAAAATATGTCATTAAGACTATCAATTCCATTTTGTTGAACGAATTTTTTGAACCATTCACAGGGCAGTCTCTTGCCATGATAAGTATTTTTTCAGTTCTTGCATGACTGTCACTTTCTGGGTGAGTTTTCATACTGACTTGTTCAGACTCATGGACATCTTATCAGAAATATCTAGTAGTTTATCCACTACTTGGTGGATCTGACACGGAACCCGTATTTCGAAATTTGTTAATCAAATCACGCCTAGTATCGCATGTGGAATTGTTGTCTCCGGGAAAACTGAATTAAACGTTTGACGAACTGAAATTGTGTATTTACCGCCAACTTTGAACACTTACTCGAGTAAAAACACACGTTCTTCAATGCTTAGCATTTTAACAGTGACAAAAAGGAAACAAATGAACTAAACTTAAACCACAGCCTACGTACACAGTCGCGACACTCACTGCTGTGAAAGTTGTTACCAACTGACAGTTGTAACGACACTAGCGCTCCTAGTGGTGGGCAAGGAGCCGAAAGAGTAATGTTTGTTTATAATTACTTTACTATGTAATTTACCAAATAGTTTCTATAATTTTTGCGTTCCAAGCATTAGTAAAATATCGAGATACATAAATAATCGTGAAATTAATGTAAAATAGCCGAACTTCCCTGATTCAGTGATACAAACAACTTATTCTTGAGGAAATACTTACTAATATCTGTATATTTTGTAGCCTACTTAGCTGAAAGTTAGAGGATACAGACAGAAGAGAAACATTAATTCCTGTTGTGGTCTGTTCTTTTGCGGCAGGTACTTTCTTTGACGTGTAAAAATTCGATGTGGAGTCGAATGATTCGAATATTTTTACACTCCACTCGTCTGTGCTATAAACCCATATACTTTTGAATGTACTCGATTTTCTGATTATGAAACGAACGTCTTGAAGACAGTGTCGGACTAAAGGGGGGGGGGGGGGCGGTCCGCCCCGGGCCTCTCGTCTTGGGGGGCCTACAAATGCCCGGAAAGATTTTTTTTTAATTTTTTATTTATTTATTTATTTTATTTTATTTATTATTATTTTTTTTTTTAGTTGGAGGTACCTGCTCCTCTCGTAGTGGGGCCTCCGAATCTCGAAAAAACTTTGTTTTTGCTTTCGATGTTTTATTGTCACATTTGTGAAGATTCCCCTTCAGCTATAGCTGTGGTGGCTGATTTGGTAGATGTAATGATGTAAGTAATGCATTCCATATAAGTTTCTTATGTTCAACACACTGAATTTGACTGTATTTGTAGTGAATAAATACTGACTTTTCTGAGTAGAAAACCGACGTCTTTCTTTAGATGGTAGGGCCTTCTGTTGTTAGCAATTTTTGCTCTTAATAGAAACTGAAATTCTTGATTAAAAAGATAATCTGAGATAAACTGTCCTGGAAAGTTTTTTGGTGTAACATATTGTAAAATCGTGACATATTCGTAGAAAAATTATGGATTGCACTTTCGTCGCAGAATAAATCGATGGAGATGTTGAAGTATATCGAGAATCACTTACTACATGGGTATAACATTTTAATTATGTAGCTTTGACTGAAAAGTCTCTTTTAATTCACAGCGATTAAAACTTATTGGCCGGCCGCGGTGGCCGAGGAGACTGAGGCGCTCCAGTCACGGTCTGCACGGCCACTATGGTCGGGGGTTCGAATCCCCCCTCGGGCATGGATATTTGTGCCGTCCTTAGTATAAGGTAGTTGATAAGTAGTTTGTAAGTTTAGGGACTGATGACCCCGTAGTTAAGTCCCATAAGCTTAACAAACATTGGAACATATTTTTTTTTTTTTTTTTTTTTTTTTTTTTTTGAAAACTTATTACTGAATAAATGCGCTCTTTTTCTATTAGACCTTCGTAAAACAATCTGTCACATCTATGTAGCGACTGGTTCTCGAGGTACTTATCCGATTCACGGTCTGGTAGGAATTTGCATTCCCAAAGATATTCAATACGCACATCTATAGTGATATTTTCAGTACACGTATCATTCTCGTCTTGGAGTACACAGACACTGACATTAACTTCGCATTATAGTTGCTATATAGTGATTTAAATTATGCACAGCGCATGAGGATACAGCGTGCATACCTCAAAATGACACGTCTGATCGAACCAGCAAGCAATAAGACTTATCCGGCCTACATCGGTTGTGAAACAATATTTGTTGGGAAGTACTCGTAAAAGGTATTCCCCGGGAGCGAATACACAGTTAAGAGACTTTGGACTGTTACGGTAAATGGACGGGTGGAAAAGAGGTAATTGTTTCTATTGAATTGAGTATAAACTCGACTGGAAACAGAAGGGTCGCGGGTTCGAACCCCGGTCGCACCTCGGATTTTTTAAGGCCGCGTTTTAACCTATCCTTCACCTCTCAACGATGTGAGGAGTCGCCAGGAACGACACGTGGTTCTGATTCCACGTTAAGCTGTAGGTCTCCTTTTCCCGGTTGGATAACTGGGGTAGGCTAGAGACATGCAAGTCGCCGAAGTGGCATCCAATTGAAAGACTTGCACCAGGCCAATGAGCCACACGAAATGATTATTAGAGGACAAATATAGAACCGTAGAAGAATGTATAACTAGGGGAAAGAAAGATGCCGTGTACAAGAAAATAAAAGAGATATTTTGAGACAAGAAGAGCAGCTGTATGAATATCAAGAACTCAGTTGGAAAACCAGTAGTAAGCAAAGAAGGGAAAGGTAGAAGGAATACATAGAGGGCCTGTACAAAGGAAATAAACTTGAATACAGTATTCTAGAAAGTAGAGGAAGATAAGATAGGAGATACTAGACTCCGAGGAGAATTTGACAGAGCAGTAAGAGATCTGGGTAGAAACAAGGTCGCTGGAGTAGATGATATTCCGTCTGAACCGCTATTATCGTTAGGAGAGCCAGTCATGACGAAATTGTTCCACCTAGTATGCAAGATGTATGGGAAAGGAGAAATATCCTGAGACTTCAAGAAGAATATAGTGATTCCAGTTCCAAAGAATGCAAGTGTAGAGAAATGTGAAACTTACAGAACTATCAGTTTAATAAGTCAAGGTTACAAAATACTAACACGAATTATTTACAGACGAATGGAAAAACTGATGGAATCCGACCTTGGGGAAGATCAGTTTGGAATTAGGAGAAGTGTAGGACCACGCGAGGCAATACGTACATTGTGACTTATCTTAGGAGGTAGGTTAAGGAAAGG
The DNA here is from genome assembly GCA_026315105.1 of Locusta migratoria. Classification (NCBI taxonomy): domain Eukaryota; kingdom Metazoa; phylum Arthropoda; class Insecta; order Orthoptera; family Acrididae; genus Locusta; species Locusta migratoria. The sequence continues at coordinate 287,143,794 of CM048745.1, read as the reverse complement.
GAAACCAACGTTTTTAGCATTTGTGGATCTGGAGAAAGCTTTTGACAATGTTGACTGGAATACACTGTTTGAAATTGTGACGGTAGCAGGGGTAAAATATAGTGAAGTGTTATATTCAACTTGTACAAAGACTAGACAGCAATTATTAAAGTCGAAGGGCATGGAAGGGCCGCAGTGATTGTGAAGGGACTAAGACAAGGTTGTACCATTTCCCCGATGTGGTTCAATCTGTACATGGAGCTAGCTGTGAAGAAATGCAAGGAAGAAATCTGGAGAGGGAATTAAAGTCCAGAGAGAGGGAATAAAAAATTTGCAGTTTGCTGATGACATGGTAATTCTGTCAGAGACAGCAAAGGACCTCTAAGAGCAATTAAATGGCGTGGCCAGTGTCTCTAAAGGAAGATATAAGATGAATATTAACAACAGTAAAACGAGGGTAATGGAATGTAGTGTCTGAAAATCAGGCGATGCTGGAGGAATTAGATTAGATAATTAGACAATAAAGTTGTAGATGAGTTTTGTTATTAGGGTAGTAAGATAACTTCTGGTGGCCGAAGTATAGAAGATATAAAATGCAGAATGGCTATTGGAAAGAAAGAATTTTTGAAGAAGCGAAATTTGTTGACATCCAATATGTTTGGAAGTCCTTTCTGAAAGCATTTGCATGGAGTGTAGCATTGTATGGGAGTGAAACATGGACGGTAAGGAGTTCAGACAAAAATATGATAGAAGCTTTTGAAAAGTGGCGCTACAGACGTATATGAAGATTAGATATCACGTAACTAATGAGTAGGTTCTCAACAGAATTGGGGAGAAAAGAAGTTTCTGACATTTCCTGACTAAGAGAAGAAATGGGTTGGCGAGAGACATCAAGGAATCGTCAACTTAGCATTTGAATGAAGTGTGTGGGGTAAAAATCGTAGAGGGAGACCGAGGGACGAATGCAGTAAGCAGATACAAAAGGACGTAGGGTGCCGTTCGTATTCTCAAATGAAGAGGCTTGCAGTGGGCAGGGTAGCGTGGAGAGCTGCATCATAAAAGTCTGCGGACTGAAGACCACAACAACATCCATTTGCCTTAAAATTTCGCATAAGCACCTCAATGACGTTACAGTCACTTGATGTAAGCGAGGTCAGACGACTCGTACCAACGCCACCTAGACACAAGGCCTGTGCGCTGCCTGCCACGAGTAGTCATAACACAAGCAAACTATTTACTTTATGTAGCGTTATGATGAGTTTGGGAATACGTACACGTTGCACAGTGTGTTTCAAAATGTTTTTCGTGTTATCTTTGTGATTCTTCGTGCAGATTTTTGTTGGTATGAGACAAAATGTCTAATATGAATCGTCCGATTCCAATATTGGTAAAATATCTTACTAATAGTTCATAAATATACCAAAACAAATGTGTCTGTGAATCACTCAAATAACATTAAGAACATTCTGAAACACAGTGTGCAACGCGTACGTATTCTCAAACTCATCACAAAGCTACATAAGACAAATAATTTGCCTATGTTATGACTACTCTTGGCAGGCAGCGCACAGACCTTGGTGGCGTTGCTCGTGCCCTGTGGACTGCAGCCACGGCCTCCCGGCCACGCTGGTGTGCGGCCGCTACTGCGTCGCGCCCGTTACACAGGGGGCGACACTGAAGCGGCGGACGACAGAATAGCCGTGCGCACTAAGGCGCCCACCTGCGGTGCGCGCGGCCAACGCCGTCGGGGGATCTAGTTCTCCATCGTGCATGTGTTTTTGTGTTGTCGTTAGTACAAGATACTTTAAGTTAGTAGAAGTAGTTTGTAAGTTTAGGGGCTGGTGACCACCGCAGTTGAGTCCCTTAGATTTACAAACGTTTGAACATTTTTGAAATGGCGGCCAGCGCCTGCCTGTCTCAGAATGCAGATTCTGGCTGCTGGCTCCTCACACTGCAGGCTTCTCTCTAGTCGTGCGTTTCACACAAAAATGAGCGCACTATCCCTGGGCTAGATGTGACTGCCTGCCCGCAAAAAATGCAAGCCATGAATTGGTGATTGATTCTTGGCATCGTTAGAGAACTCTGCAAGGCTCACACCATCCAACGCTTCAACCTGCAGCAAAAGGTCCAACTGATTATCGTCACAATACTGGCTAAAGCATGGTATGTGGCGCAAATCCTGAGTGTGCCAAAGCTTTTAGCAGGGGCAATTCAACAGTCAGTCCTGTGGCTACTGTGATGGCACACTATCTTCAAATTCCGAGCCGCTACGTGCATGTTGGACAAATAGGTAGGTGGCCTGGGGTTAGTCGACTTTGCTAGTGAATGCACGGCCCTGCCATCAACTGCACCGACACTGTGCACCAGCCACCCAAAAGGCACGACTGCAGCCATCATAGATCATTACCAACCATAGTCAGAGTGTGCAACCATCTTCGTCATTTTAATTCTACTATATACGAGAATATTTCTTTGCTAGGAGTTACATCCTGGAGGTTCCCACTGACAGATTTCCATCTGTGCGATGGCTGTATGCGGCATTGTGTGGACGTCCACTGATACATAAACTGGCAGTCCAACACACAACTGTCAACTGGGCCCAAGTATGGGAAAATTTAAATAAGCCAGTATTGCCCACACGTCTCGGCTGTCTGGTATTGTGTGATCAACAATATACTGGCCACCAACCAATGCCTGGCACACATCCACCTTAGAGGCTTGTTGGCTTGTCAGCACTGCGATGCGCCAGATACCCGGGAACACAGATTTCAATGCAGGCATGTCTATGCAGTGTGGGATCTCTTTTGCGGCATCGTCGCCCTGTTAAATGGCACAGTAATGGCAATAGTCCACACCAACTGGGTTCTGACACCAGACATGAAACCCTCTCCTAAACCAAACTCAATGCAAAAGTGTGGCTCCTTAGCCACACAGTGCATGCCATCATGTGTCTCGAACACAAAGTGGTGATCCTATACTTGGGGTATGTATGGGAAAACCACTTACAATTACGACAACGATGCAAATACGGTGAAGTGTTTGAGAATTTCCTTGTCGTGCTGTTAATTCGCGGCTATCAAATGTTATTAGGTAACTAACTATACGAAACCGAAAATTTTAAGTACCTTCTGTTTTGCTTACTCATTAGTATGTAACCTTCCTTTCTGTTGTCTTCTGAAAGTATATTCTTAATGGTTCAAGAGCTCATGGACTCGTTGGGGAGAAACAAAATGTGCAGGAGTATCTTTGCATGTTTAAATTTGGAGCTGGGCAGTAGGCTTTCTCAGAATGAGTATCCCCTTTTAATGAATTTTCAGTTTGTTTTCTTTTCCCCTTTATCTTCTTTCTTAGTGACAAGATTCATCTCTTATGCATCAAGAAGGGTGCATTCGTTTTACCTTTACCACATTATACATGTTTTCATATAAGCCTGTCATGATGTAAGTGCGGCGAGTCACTTAATATGGCAGCAGAAACAGGGGAATGTCATTTTTGTTCAAGGAGACATCCTTTTAGTTTACTCTTCCAGCTTTGATGAATGTTTGTGCGCAGATGGCACGCTTTTACTTTTAGACAATGCCCAGGATGTAGATTGCAGCCGGCCGCGGTGGGCGAGGGGACTGAGGTGCTTCAGTCACGGTCTGCACGGCCACTACAGTCGGGGGTTCGAATCCCCCCTCGGGCTTGGATATTTGTGCTGTCCTTAGGATAAGCTAGTTGATAAGTAGTTTGTAAGTTTAGGGACTGATAACCATGTAGTTAAGTCTCATAAGCTTAACAAACATTTGAATTTTTTGTAGATTGCACTTGTAAGGAGTCAAGTTTTCCTCACTCATTTCCTGCTTATACCGTTGGATCTTCTCTACCTCCTCTATCAACCCCATCTGAGTTGGGTTGGGTTCTTTGGTTAGGATAGCGGGACTAAACTACTGAGGTTGTCTTCTGATTGGGAGGGGAAGGAGTGAGGATAGGAAAGGAGGGGAGGGGGAAAGGAAATGCAGTCCGAGAAGTAAAGAAGGAAGGAAGACTGCATTAGCTCGGGTCCCCGTGCTCGCCACGCACGTACTCACGAAAGAACCGTGAGCCCCCTGGGGGGCAACCCCATCTGATACGGATCCCACACCGGTGAGCAGTATTTAAGCAGTGGCCGAACAAGTGTACTACAACCTATTTCCTTTGTTTTCGGATTGCATTTTCTTAGGATTCTTCCAATGAATCTCAGTCTGACATGTGCTTTACCGACGATTAATTTTATATGATCGTACCATTTTAAAACACTCCTAATGCCTACTCCCAGATAATTTATGGAAGTAAATGATTCCAGTTGCTGACCTGCTACAGTGTAGCTAAATGACAAAGGATCTTTCTTTCTATGTATTCTTAGCACTTTACACTTGTCTACATTGAGATTCAATTGCCATTCCCTGCACCATGCGTCAATTCGTTGCAGTTTCTCCTGGATTTCAATACAATTTTCCGTTGTTACAACCTTTCGATAAACTACAGCATCATCCGCAGAAATCCTTAGTGAACTTCCGATGTTATCCACAAGGTCATTTATACATTTTGTAAATAGCAACGGTTCCAAGACACTCCCCTGTGGCACACCTGACATCATTCTTACTTTGGAAGACTTCTCTCCGTTGAGAATGACACGCTGCGTTCTGTTATCTAGGAACTCTTCAATCCAATCACACAATTGTTCTGATAGTCTATATGCTCTTACATTGTTCTTTAAACGACTGTGGGGGAACTGTATCAAACGCCTTGCGGAAGGCAAGAATCACGGCGTCTACCTGGGAACCCGTGTCTGTGACCCTCTGAGTCTCGTGGACGAATAGCGCGAGGTGTGTTTCAAACGATCGCCTTTTTCGAAACCTATGCTGATTCCTACAGACCAGATTTCTAGTCTCCACAAAGGTCATTATACTCGAACATAATACGCGTTCCAGAATTCTACAACTGACCGACATCAGAGATATAGGCACATCTGCACAACTGTTCGAAGTCCCTTCTTGAAACCTGGGATGACCTGCGCCATTTTTCAATGTTCTGGAACGCTACGCTCTTCTAGAGACCTATGGTACACCGCTGCAAGAAAGGGGGGCGGGGGGGGGGGGGGGACGGGAGCAAGTTCCTTCGCATAGCCTTTGTAAAATCGAACTGGTATACCGTCAGTTCCAGCGGCCTTTCCTCTATTGAGCGATTTTAATTGGTTTTCTATCCCTCTGACATTTATTTAGATGTTGTTGTTGTTATGGTCTTCAGTCCGGAGACTGGTTTGATGCAGCTCTCCATCCTACTCTATCCTGAGCAAGCCTTTTCATCTCCTCATAAGAACGGCAACCCACATCCACTTGTATCTGCTTACTATACGCGTCTCTTGGTCTCCCTCTGCGATTTTTACCCCACACACTTCCCTCCAATGCTAAATTTACGATTCCTCGATGTCTAAGAATGTGTCCTACCAAGCGATCGCTTCTTTTGGTCTGGGTATGCCAAAAATTCCTATTCTCACCAATTCTGTTCAGTACCTCTTCATTAGTTATGCGATCTACCCATCTAATCTTCAGCATTCTTCTGTAGCACCACATTTCAAAAGCCTCTATTCTCTTCCTGTCCGCACTGCTTATCGTCCATGTTTCACTCCCGTACAATGCAACACTCCACACAAATGCCTTCAGAAAAGACTTCCTTACACTTAAATTAATATTCGATGTTAGCAAATTTCTCTTTTTCAAAAATGCTTTTCTTCCTATTGGCATTCTGCGTTTTATATCCTCTGTACTGCGACCATCGCATGTTATTTTACTACCCAAGCAACAAAACTCATCCACCACCTTCATTGTTTCCTTCAGCATCGCCTGACTTTCTAAGACCGCATTCCATTATTTTTTGTTTTGCTCTTGTTAATGTTCATTTTATACGTTCTCTTCAACACACTGTCCATTCCATTCAACTGCTTCAACTGTGCGACAATCTAGAAAAGGAACTACAGTGCAGTCTTCCTCTCTGAAAATGCTTTGGAAAAAGACATTTAATATGTAAGCCTTTAGTGTGTCATCATCTGTTTCAGTACCATATTCCTGCTGTTTCGAAAACCATCCCTCAGCAGAGAATTGGACGTAGAATGCAAAAATCACATTTGTCGCGAACGGATGGAAATGTGTGGAAACGTTAGCGGAAGCCGAGCAGAAATTTGAGCGCGAGTGTCCTCTGCTTGACAGATAACAGTGGGTGAAGGGCAGGAAGCACTTTGTGCGAAAGCGATAAGCTGAACAAACGGCGTCTTGTTCCTCAGGACACCAGACCCGCTGACACGGCGGCCGTGCCCTTCGCAGTACCGCCGTCTCTGAGATGCGCTTTGACTGCCCCGTTCATAACTGCACGAATTTCTGATGTCGCACTGATGAATAACTGGCTGCTAGTCAGGTGTAACGTGACCAGTTGTTTCAAAATTAAATGTTCAGAAACTATTGTCATATCAGTACCTCCTTATAACTCTATAGTTGTCTCATCAGGATAATTCTAGACTGGCATGGCTCATTATAGCCTGATATTTTACGCAATACATATCGTACACAAGGACCTGATATTGCGCTAAAATTGCCTACGGTAATAAACATTCGTTGCAACACCAGCTGAAAAATGCTCCTGCCGGAGCACAGAAAAGGCGAATATGTTCTCTGACACAAAAGTGTGGAACCAGCTGCCTCAGTCGTCATTCCGACTTCCTCGCCAAAAATTTTGGCATGCGAACATATTCGCGCACTTTTAGCGCATAACTTCGTAAATACTTTTGCCCAGTTAAGCCGTCATAGTCAGCAATGTCGTCTCACTGTCAGTGTCTATATATGTCTCTGTCCATTTGTTTGCTCTCTCTCCCCCTGCCGCTTTCTGTCTGTGTCAAACTTTCAATGTCTTCATCCCTTTCCCTCGCGATTCCTCGCCGCTGTCTATTTCTGCCACTTTCATCGTCTCTCTGCCCCACTGACGTTGTCCCATTCACTTCCGGTCCTGTTACCAGTATCCTTTCTTTCTCACTTAGAGTCGGCTTTCATTGTCTTCAATCACGTTTGTCTCCTTTACACATATGTCCATGGGGATGGTTTGCTTGGGGTTTGACCTATAGACTGTAAAACTTTAGCACGCGTGTACTGGGGATGGCAAAATTGGACAAATTGTTTCGTGCTGTAGTATTGGAGAGAAACACGCTCATGCTTTATGTATGGTCTCCATTCGTCTCAGTTTCCCACTGTTTTCTCTTTTAATCCAATTGCTACTATCTGCAACTGTGTTAGTTTGTTGTTGCCACTGTCCCTGACTTCCGACATCTCGTTTCGCTTCCCACTGCTGTTTTCATGCATTTGCCTTTCTCCTGAACTGACACTTTCTCTGTTCCATTATATAGTCTATGGCTCTCTCTGCCTATTGCCCTTTTCTGTGCTCCGGCAGGAGCATTTTTTACCTGATTCCTGTCTTTCTCTGTTACATCAGAGTGTACTGCTTATATGACATGAAATCAATGCCGAGTAAAATTTGGACGATTTGCCATGAATAGAAGTGTAGATTTTCCAATGCACGCAGTTGGATGTTTTGATACCAAAAATTATGATTTTTGTTGCGTATCGCGATAACGAATACACATTTCCAAAAACGGGAAACGGATTTTCCAGATGAACACCTAAACAACATACACATTTTAGTCATTTACTATTCCTCAAGATACGTTAACTCACAATCAGAAATAGTGTTTTCGAACCTATTACTGTCATTCACGGACCGATATTTCAAGAACCACATATCATTCTGCCCTAAACTTTAAATAAAATGTCGATATTGTATCTACATTTCATACACAGCTATGTGTAACCTAAAGTCAACCATACGAGAAGTCTACGCAATGTGTTTTTACCTCTGCAAACTCTTTAAAATATGTTGCAATAGTTCACTAAACCGGATGTTGCATATTAACTGTAAACGAAAACAAAAATCACCCCTTCATCGACCGAAGATTTCAATCTTTAAGATGTACAAAAATCAATTTTTTTCGCCGAGTACTTTTTTTCAGATCGCATGGTAAGTTTCAGAGCTGTCCGAGCGCCGTCTTTCAGCACAATACGCAATTTTTCTAGCAAAATATCACGTTTTTTCGGCCCTATCTTGCTAGCGGACTAAGATGTGCGAGAACTGAAAAGTGCAGTTTATAGCTAAATGTATATAGGATGTATTGTAAATATTTGAACAATTTTCTATGATTAGTTATTTAGATATTTGCGATTCACGGTGCTAAAACGGCTAAAAATCGGGTTTTCTGATTTTGTGCAAAACTATGATAAGTTTCAACCTCAGGATATCAGTAACGGATAACGATATTGAAAAAATTAAAAAACGTCCTCGAGAATATTATCATAAGAATATATGGTAAAAATTTCGAAGATTTGCTATAAATAGAAAGTATCGAAGTGACCAACAATACAATTCGTTTTTTTTTTGTACCCAAAACTCAAAATATTTTTTAGATTTTCTCAGCAACCGCCATTCATTCATATGAATGGTGCTTTTGTAAGGCGATTAAAGCCCACCATAGACTACACGTCATCTACAAAAGCCAAATGATTTGCTCAATTTGGATGGGTTCCAGGAAGAGTGTAACATATTCTTCTAATACGTACACAAATGATCACTTTACCCTTTCACTCTGAGATGAATAGAACCTGAGATAGGGGCCCCTAAAGAATCGCGAACTCGCGCGCGCCGTTTAGAACATATTAATACCGCGCACTGCCGTGCGCGCTATGATTATCCAACCATCATTCATCTGATTACATGTGCCGCCTGTCCTTGCCTGTATTAGAGAATCTCCGTTACCCTATCTATTAATTTCCTCCTTGTCGACACCAAAAGCTAAATGGTTGAGATACAATATGCCCCAACAATAAGCATACTGTCGCCTTACATGATAGTAGAAGATAGCCTAACCAGGAGGAATTATATATTTTTGACGACATTACAGCATTCAAATTAATGAAATAAATCGCAATATGTGATCAGTAATGGCTTCACTGAACTAGGTTTAGATGAAATACCAAAGTGCGGCGAATGAAAATTTGTGCCCGGCCGGGATTCGAACCCGGGATCTCCTGCTTGATTTGATTTGATTTTCTCAGGGAAGCCAAAACAGTTCAAATCAAATTCAAATGTTTGTAGAACTTACGGGACTTAACTACAGGGTCATCAGTCCCTAAGCTTACAAACTACTTATGAACTAGCTAATACTAAGGACGGCACAAATATCCATGCCCGAGGGGGGATTCGAACCCCCGACCGTAGTGGCCGTGCAGCCCGTGACTGGAGCGCCTCAGTCCCCTCGGTCACCGCGGCCGGCGCCAAAACAGTCTTGGTCCAACCCGTCACTGCCCGCACCGAAACTGAGTTTATTGTGCGGTATCGCTCCCTGTATACCTATCTAGTAAAGCCAACCAATGCCCTTGAACAGTGCAAGTAGTCCTTTTAATAGTTCTTTATTAGACACAATTTCTTCGGGTCTGGTTGTCCCATATGTTCTGTGCCTTTTACTCTCCAATGAAATTCCTATTGTATGTAGGTGTTTTTTGAAATTCCCATGACCTGTCAGCAATCCAACCATGAGTCTAATCTCTCTCCTGTTCAGGCCCAGGATTGCAGAGCTTCTTTTAAAATATGGCTTTGGCATCATTACCTTGCCTCGTTTTTGTTGATAGACTTTGATCCAATATTCTACGTGCTGTCTTCTGAGCCAGTTACGTAGCTCCAATTTGATCATTGCCTTGGTGATTGTCAGGACAGGTTCCGGTAAAATAAATGGAGTCTCTGCCCCCATCCTGTTGGCATGTTCGTTGCCACTGATCCCCGAGTGGCCAGGGACCCACAATAGGTTTACTCTATTGCTTTCTCCTAGCTCCACCAGAACCCTGTGACATTCTGCAACAATTTTAGACCTTGTTGCAGGAGCTGCCAGTGATCTCAGGGCTGCCTGGCTGTCTGAATAGATATAGATGCTACGGTCTTTGTAGCACCTACGCAAATTCTCCCCCACACACGCCCTGATGGCAGTGATTTCGGCCTGGAATACTGAGGCCAGTTTCCCTAGAGGACGCCCTCCAATCTTGGCTGCACCCCGTATACCCGGCCCCAACGCCTTGGTCTGATTTTGACCCGTCAGTGAACCAGACATCTCCTGCTTAGTAAGCAGGAGATCTTGGGTTCGAATCTCGGCCGGGCACAAATTTTCATTCGCCGCACCTTGGTATTTCATCTAAACCTAGTACAGTGAAGCCATTACTGATCACAAATTGCTATTTATTTCATTAACCCAGGAGGAGGCTAGGCAGAATGAATGATTTTAAAATCTTTCAAATTTTATTTGAAAGATATAAATGTGGATAAATATTTTTATTCATGTAGGATCACCTAAACTGTCACCAATATAGATATGAATCCACAGATATAATTATAACGTAATGTAACTAGGTAGAAAACAAAATAACTAATTGATTCTTCAAATTTTTTATTAACAAATGGTACTTGATGTCTCACGTCTGATGACATGAAGGACAGACGTAACATTTCATATATGTGTGAAATTGTATACCACAAAGTTTTAATATACCAGTGGTCACTAAAAATAGTGTACAAGTTTATTTAGTAGAGTAGTGGAACCAGTGAAAGGCCTTAAATCGGGGAGTACCCTGAGATTTCATCAATATACAACAGCAAAATCTCTGTAACGAAAAATTAGCCGAACTTTGAAATTTTATTTAAGAAACAGACTCTTATAAACAGTTACATTGTTATATTTGTTTCTGCTGTCAATTTCAATACCTGCAAATTTAACTAATAATAATAATCATATTCAGTACATTTAATATCAAACAATATTTCATTGTAATACTGTAGTATAAGACGTTTTTCATTTTCTCAGTTTAACTAAAGGAAAACGTACTCTGTGACTCCTAAGACTCATTTTGACTATTAGTTGATCTACATTGGTCAAAACAATTAGAGGATCAGTTGAAGTATCTAGGTTCTGAAGTATTGTCTTTGGCATAGTGAACTGAAATGATTCGACGTCCTTCTGTCGGTTCTACCGTGTGGAGACAACAACATTACGACAACCGAGATAGTAGTACTAACGAAAAATTGATGTAGAGGGCATTGGCATTGAGTTGCGTTTACCAAACGAATTACACAAGCAGTTCGGTTCAGTTAGTGTAGTGAGCAGGTAATGCAATAAATCTACAACGTTACCTATCCGAAGTTATGTCATGGAGAGCCGTAGGAAGGTTGGAGCGGAACAGACGCAGAGGGAGGTGGCTGCAGCTATTGAAGTATCCCGAAGTGTAATCTCTTGATCTCTTGGACCTGGATGCGTTTTCAGACAACAGGAACCGTTAAAAGAAGGCAAGACCAAGGTCGTCCACGGGTAACATCAGCAAGAGATGACCGTTATTTCCGGTTAACAGCCCGTCGAGACAGGAGGCTGAATGCGACTCAGCTGCAGCGCACGCTCCAGGCAGCAACAGCGCTCGCAGTATCACCGCAAACAGTCCGAAATCACCTTTGGGCATGTGGCGTCAACGCAAGTATCCCATTCAAATCACGACACCGTTTAGCGTGCAGAAACTGGGCGGAGAAGCATCAGGACTGGAGTCGTAACGAATAGCGCTGGGTTCCGTCCACAGTTTCTTCATAACTCTTCTTACTATCTGGGTTCTGTGGAGAACGAACAGCGGGAGGTCTTTGAATATTTCCTGTTTCCTCGGGTTCCTCGTCTCTTACATCTAGTTCAGCATATTCACTTGTTTCATGTAGTTCTGTGGTTGGTAGATGAAATAAAATTTGTTCTGGTTTGGCCGATTTCTGCTCACGTTCGCAGAAGAGGTGGAATCAACTTCACAGATAAAGGTTATAAGTCCACAATTTCAGTAGTACTCAGGTTTCTAACATTTGTGTCACTTTGTGTTTTGAACAACCCTTGAAACATTAGATTCTTGTTTAATTTTATTTTTATTCACTGTAGTTATGTTGTAAGAATTTGTGTTTGCAAAAAATTTTCATATGTTTGTTAAGCTTAAGGGACTTAAATGCGCGGTCATCAGTCCCTAAACTTACAAACTACTTATGAACTAGCTTATACTAAAGACGACACAAACATTCATGCCCGAGAGGGGATTCGAACCCCCGACGGGGAGCGGCCTCGCGCACCGTAGCATAGCACCTCAATGCGCTTGGCCACTCCGCCAGTTTCCCGCCAGCCGCGGTGGCCGAGGGGACTGAGGCGCTCCAGTCACAGTCTGCACGGCCCCTACGGTCGGGGGTTCGAATCCCCTCTCGGGCATGGATATTTGTGCCGTCCTAGTTCGTAAGTAGTTTGTAAGTTTAGAGACTGATGACCCCGTAGTTAAGTCCCATAAGATTTACAAACATTTGATCATTTTTTTATGTTTCCTTTTTTCAGTATTATTAATTTACAGGTATCATTCAAATATTTATTTACACTGTAACTGCTTCATCAAAGAAGTTAATTTACTTTTCTGCTATGTAACATCTCTTCTGGTTTATTGACAACACAACTTCTTTGACTCAACCTTAGTAAATGTCTGATGAAGGCCTAATAAGCCAATAATCGATTAACAAAGTAAACAAACCTCTAGAACAAATACAAAATTGTGTATTTAAATTTTCTTGATGAATTTGTTCTACCAAGAAGCGACGTCACGCCAGAACCGTTCCCCGCTGTCAAGCTGGCAAAACTGGTCAATTCAGTTACATTTCCTTATCTGGCTCTCTTTCTTGATTTGTTTCGTTCCAGATTCGTAGGACTGCGTTTGTTTCGCATTTCATCACTTCATGATAACCATACAAAAAAAAAAAAAAAAAAAAAAAAAAAAAAAAAAAGAAAAAAAAAAAAAAAAAGAAAAAAAAAGGAGACAGAACAAGCGCAACGGTGCTGACGAAATACTTACCAGTGACGGACTAAGGATAGTCTACACGACGACACTAGGTCGTGAGACTCGTTGCATGAAATAAGTTGCGCGCAACTGGTTTCGTGTATGTCTGTAGACACGGCGTCAATACTATACACTTCAGTTTCGTTGTTTTGTGAGTGCCGTAGTCGCCGTAGAATGAAAGTTTTGGTACCTGTAAGAGTTCTGACGGAGCTATTGCTCCTCTGTGTGAAGTCGCTGCATAAGACTAAACATAAAAAGAATAAGAAACGTGTTTTGTTTCGTGACTGGATTAAAAAAAGACGTCAGCTCGGTAGCTCAGTGACCTTGCTGAAAGAAATTGTGATTGAATACCCAAGGAGTTATTTTTAATCAACTTAGAATGTCACCAGAGCAGTTCACGTTCTTTTTAAACAGAGTTAGTAATGCAATAAAGAAACAAGATACTGTTATGCGTGAAACATTGTTACCAGAACTGAAATTATAAATTGCATTACGTTTCTTGTCACGTAGATATTCGTCTCTACAGTACCTGTACCGCGTTCCGAAGTCCACAACTGCCATAGTTCGTTTGTATAGGTATTTCGAATTGAATGTATTTCAGTCTGCAATTCACTAATAGTCAACCCATCAATATTTAATTAACGAATAATTGATTCAAGAGCACTAACACGCTGCTGCTTATTCCTGAAATTTTTATCGTTAAAATCGCACAAACACCTATGCATCGCATATATGTTCAAAAACCAAATTATTTCTCCCGTTCCCCCTTTTATGTTGTATTTCGTTCTGTATTATTTTTAACCTAACCTAAAAACACGCGCAATCAGTTTCGCCAAAGTTGGAATTTGCCGAAACTGTTACGTTTCGCCAACGAGTTGCGCGAACGCCTGCCGCGCATGCGCACTGGCCAGTAGCGCAGTTTCATGGAACGTAGTGTCGTCGTGTAGACTAGCCTTAAGGCCGTTGGAGGCCGGGGCGGCGGCGAAACACAATGAGGCCCCTCCCCCGTCCACTTGGAAATATATTACTATAAAACAGTAACTTTTGAGATTTGGAGGCACCCACGGGACGAGAGGCATGGGACAGTCTAAAACCATAACTTTCGAGATTTGGAGGTCCCAGCAGAACGAGATGCCAAGCGCACTAAAAAAAATAAATAAATAAAAATAAACCTTGTGTTCCAGGCATTTGGAGCCCCCCCCCCCCCGCAAGACCGGAGGCCCGGGGCGGTCCGCCCACTCCCCCCCCCCCCCCCAGTCTGCCACTGGTACTACGCTTCTGAATGAACGTCGCATATACAAGTAATAGTAGTATATAATACATACTTACGAATATGTGTATATTTGCAGCTTATTCCACTGAAAGTAAGTAGATTATAAACTTAAGAGAAACATAAATTTCGATTATGGCCTGTTCTTACTATGACAGGCAGTGTTTTGATGCGTATCAGTTCAGTGTGTAGTCTAGTGACTTGCACCTTTATACACCTCACTCGTCTTCCTTATATACACTTATTCTTTTGAATGTAATTATTTTAGATTAAAAACATAATGTCCTGAAGATTCTTACCGTTTGTGGTGCAGCTGTAGCAACAATTGTGGAATATGATTTCTTTGTTGTAAAACAGTGTGATTGCTTTTGCCATTTTATTGCCACGTCTGTAACTTTTTACTTCGGCTACAGCTGTAGTGGCTGATTTGGTACGTTAAATACTGTCGTTATTGCATTCTATATGCTTTTCCTACGGTCCACCCTCAGCGATTTTACTGGAATTGCATTGAAGAAACCTTAACGTTTCTGAGCTAAAAAGTGACGTCTTGCTGCCAAAGATCAGGTCTTTTAGAGTTGCCTAGCCATTTTTTTAATTTTTAATAGAAAATGATATTAATCAGTAAAAGCCTTTAGGTTACAAAATAATTGTAAATAAACTGTCTTGTAATGTATCTTTTGGTACCTTATCAGAGACCTCAAGAAACCCAAGAAAGACAAATGAGCAGCCACTTTTTAAGGTATTACCTATTTTTAAGCCAATACATACTTCCCTAATGTAAAATGTATATTAAAATCAATATAAACCACACTATTCGCACTCATCCAATATCGTATTCAGAAACGTAGCTTACCAACCGCTTGGAACTCTGATGTCGTAATGCATAACAAATATCAATTGGAGCGTCGCGACTGTATGTGTTAGACTGTGGGTTCGATCCCGTCATGTGCAATTGTTTTAATTTGTAAATAAAACTTAACTTGATATTTTCATTAATTTAATTAAATCTTTTAAGGTTTAATAACTTGTTAAGTCTCTTTCATAATAGTATTGACTTTTTTTATCCGCACTAATTTTTCATCCTATGATCCTTTTTTCGACTGCAATCTGTAATCAAGTGCGAAGTAGGACTGCTCATTGGTTCGTAACGGCACTCGTGTAACCTCTAGCCAGGATGAGGACATTTTCAGATAACCAACTAGAGGACCCGTGGGATTACTTCGCACCGTTAGTGGAATTACAAAAAAGTTGGGAAAAAATGGAAGTTAAATGTTCATGCATAGCTTTCTTGAGAATCAATCAGCGCAAGTGTTTAAAAGCACAAATGATACAGCTTGATTCGCTGAGGTCAAAAAGAACTGCGTACCTTAAATTAGAACCGAAGATATCGTAAAACAAACCGATTAAAATATTTAATGCAAGGACATAAAGAAACCGCGATTGAATAACAATAAAGGATGGAGAGACTTAATTCTGATATTTAATGACAAATCTGCGAATGAATACCTTTCGTTTAAAGCAAAATTGAAGGAAATCGGTGGGATAGAACGGCCTGACCGACTGACTTTAGTTTACAGCAAAGACAACCCCATAAGAAACATACAAAAGGAAATCGCGTTTGAGTATAGAAAAAGGAAGGCGAGAGATGTGTAAATTATGATAATTGATCACAAATCTGTGGATGAATATCTTTCGTTAAAAACGAAAATGAAGGAAATCAGCCGGGTAGTTTGGTCTGGCCGACTGTCTTTAGTTTCGTAGTCTTTTAATATATAACAGCCAGAAATACAGTTTACTTTTAGCGCTGTGGGTGAAATTTTTCTGAGTTTGCTCATAGGAGTAAGCTTCAATCGCTGTCAACGAAGCTATCATGATTTTAATTCTGCTGAAAATGGCTGACCGCCGTTTTGCCGGATACACCACGTATGGGATTAACTGACTTCTGCTGCAGAACAGTTATTGATCACTTACAATCAGCTGTCGACAGAGCTTTTCGCGCGTTGTAAAATGTATTAACAGCATTCGTGAAGTGACCCGCTGTGATTGTGTGTCGCGTATAGTCGAGCGGTAGTCAGCTGCCTATGTGGCAACATTATAGCGTCACGTGACGAACGTTGAGTAGCAAGTTAATTTTAACCTTCATCTGCTCGCGCAGGCGGCAAATTGCCGCCCCTTGTGTTAATTACATTTCAGTACTTAACTTTCCCGTTAGACGGCGGTGTTATACGGCTGTATTCTCTACTTAGACCTTCCTCCGCTACAATCTCGTATGTTCCGTTAACGTGATTCAGTGCGTGTCTGAAGTTCACAACCTGACAATCTCGACGAACTGTCCACAGCAATGATGGAAGAAAATTTGAAAGATCATACAAAACTAATGTCTCTTCCCAAAGGGCTGACTCTTTCTTTGAAACCCTACAGAGAAGTAGACGAAAGTAAGCACTCGGCAGACCTCAAACCTAGAGATATAGGCCGCAACCAACGACCCATTTGTTTCATTTATAGGTCCCCTCATCCCCCCCCCCCCCCAAACAGAACGAAATTGACGTGTCCCAATTGTCAAAAATACATTTGCAAAAACATCTGCTAAATGATATGTGATGATTGTATTCGTAACGGAGGAGACAGAGGACATGAAGAGCTATTTTCACAAGAATATGATACCAGAATGAAACTTTTCACTCTGCAGCGGAGTGTGCGCTGATATGAAACTTACTGGCAGATTAAAATTGTGTGCCGGAACCGGAACTCGAACCTGGGACCTTTGCCTTTCGCTGGCAAGCGCTCCATCGACTGAGCTATCCCGACACGTCTCACGATCCGTCCTGACAACTTTTCTTCTGCCAGTACCTCGTCTCTTACTTTCCAAACTTCACAGGAAGTTTCATATCAGCGCACACTCCGCTGCAGCGTGAAAAGTTTCATTTTGAAAGCATCACTTAGGCTGCGGCTAAGCCATGTCTCCACCATATCCTTTCTTCCAGGAGTCATACTTCTGCAAGGTTCGCAGAAGAACTGTGAGGTTTGAAAAGTAGGAGGCAAGGTACTGGCAGAACTAAAGTGGTGACTCGTGTCGGGATAGCTCAGTGCCGGGCGTCGTGGCTCAGTGCGCCCGGTCAGGGGGCTAAACCAACACCGCCTAGACGACAAGGCCTCACAACAGGCCTTGTGGACGTCACACCAAGAGTCCGCGAACGCAAGCTGATTGGCCGGCCGCTACGGGGCAGTGGGCGTGTCCCAGCGGCCGGCCAGTCAGCTAGCGCCCGCGACCTCACGGTGTGACGTAGGCACGGCCTGTTGTGACGTCTTGTCTTCTAGGCGGTGTTGGCTGGTTCACTGAATTCTGGGCCCAGTGAATTCTGGGCCCAACCAGAAATGTGCGAATTCTGGGCCCAGTTTCCTGGAAACTACCTGCGCGAGGGCAGAGCCTCCCTGCCCCCCCCCCCATCCCCCCGGGAACGCTCCTTGTCAGTCACGGTCCCGAAGGTCTCGTCCAACGCAGTGGTTGACCGCATAGACAATAGACAGTCACTGCCAGTACGACTCTAACTTACATAGTATTCAGTTCGTGCATCTCGTCTCCCAGTGTGTTTTAAGTTCGAAATGGAAGTGTCAACGACCATTCGTGGTAAGCCATGTCCGCACTATGACGGCTACTCATATACCATAAGGAGAACTAAAGCAGATGGGACTGTGATTTGGCGCTGTTCAAAGCAAAGAACAAAGTATTACCGAGGAATGCTTGAGACGAAAGACTGTGAGGTGCTTAGTTCAAACGAGCATCAATGTGGAGCACCGGATGAAGCTCGCATAGAAATACAGACGGCGGTAAATCGGGCTAAGAAGAGATCAAGAGACGAAGAGACTTCGATTTCTAAAACATATACTGAAGAATTAGGTGACCTCCACGATCGAGGGTATCGTTTTGTGTCTGAAATGCCAGAAGAGCTATCAACGAAGCGGATATTATACAAGCATCGGTCCAAAGCACGCGGAGATCAGAAAAAGCCAGAGACGAGACAAGAAGTCGATCTTTCGCCTGAGCTACTAAATATGAATGACGGTTGCAGTTTTCTCTTAAGCGATGACAACATTGGAGATAGGGTGATAGTCTTTTGTGGAAAAGCAGGAAGAGAGGCTTTAAAGACTAAACGAGACTTTTTTATGGATGGGACCTTCAAATGTTGTAGCAAATAATTTGCTCAAATATATACGATACATGCAGACTTTGGAAGTTCAAAGTATGAAACAAATATCTATCCGGTGACCTATGCACTGTTACCCAGCAAAAGAAAAGAGACATTTATTCGTCTTTTCAGCATTCTTAAAAATAATATAAAAGAATGGAATCCTCAAAATGTCACCGTTGATTTTGAAATAGCTGCTATTTCTGAATTAAAAGTTGTGCTCCCGTCGGTTCAAGCTCATGGCTGCCATTTCCACACGAAGAAATGTCTTTCGAGAAAAGTGCAAGATTTGGAACTTGCTTCAGAATACAGAGAAAATAAAGAAGTAAGGTTGCAAATTCAGATGTGTGCTTCTCTGGCATTCCTTCGACCGGAAGATGTCTGCTATGGCTGGCTTGAAATCCATTCACAAGCCCGAGATATCCCCAAGCTGTCTCAGTTTTTCGACTATTTCGTAGACAGGTGGTTAGAAAACGATGAAGTCACGATCAGTGTTTGGAGCTGCTACAGACTGCGCCAGCGTACCACCAACTCTGTAGAAGGTTGGCACAACAAGATTAATAATTTGCTTGGGAAACCGAATCCTAAAATTAAAGACGTAATCAAGTGCATGAAGACGGAAGCAGAGAACTCGGCACGTGCTTTAATAAGATCAGAGTTAGGTATGGAGGGAAAACGAAAGAAAAAAACATATGTGTTACTCGATGAAAGGATGGCAATAATAGTACAAAAGTACGAAGAGGATGGTGACATCAGGGCCTGTTTGAAATCGATCTCTTACCTTCAAAAATTTGACTAAATTCATTGGCCTAGTTTGAGACAACGTATGTGAAAAAATGTACAAATAAATAATAATTTAGAAGTTAATAAAATAAAAAAATAATAAAATAATAAAATACTAATTTTAAACACGCCTGAATGACAATGTATTCTTGTCATTTAACCAGTCCAAAGCCTGGATAAAGTGTGATGGGAGTCTATTACGAAAATTCCGTAAACATAACATGATCACTTCCTGGAGAAAAGCGAATTACTTATAGGGAGCACTGTGAATTTTTGTAATATATTGTCTCTCTGACGCAATCATTTACATCTAAATCTTCAAAAAGGTTTTACTTATGACCAATTCCAGCCAATGTCAACTACGTCCAAAAACAATGGAAAACTTAAAACCTTATTACAAAAATGTAATTTAAAAATCTATCTATTCTTCTTTACAAAACTTTATATTAAAATAAATATAAAATAATATACTCCTCATAGCAATGGATGGTATATGTAATGTAAAGAACATAATATATGATGGCGTACGAAAAAAGGGCAGGATTATGCCCAAAATTAAATATCATTGGATATAACTCACATACAGTGCGTAGGTGACATAAGCTGGGTGGTGTCGCACAAGTCCAAAGTGCGCGACACCTACTTTCGCCGCGCGCCGCCATGCACGCACGGCGCGGCGTTCTTACGACGTCAGCCACGAGCGCCCTCTGCCACAACGCCGCTCGTGGCCACCGCTGAACGACATCGTTCACTTGGGACTGAGATAGCAACCAGTTAAGACCTTCGGAATCAGATAGGCACCAGTGAAGACTTCGCTATCAGATAGGCACTAGGCAGGCCTCTAGCTCAATTATGTATCAGCATTCTGCAGTACTGAGCAATGTAAAAGTTAAGTAATGTATAAATTCTGTGCAATATATATCTCGTTCTAATTTACTCTAGTGTTTCTAGTTTCTGGCTGCTCCCCTCCGTACCTGCACCAGCGTGCTATCTTTATTCCTGTGTCGGTCTCATTACACTCGGCCACCGACACCTACGACGGAAAAGAGACACAAAAGCGGAGACGAGGCTGGGACACAAAAAGCTGTACATGGCTTCTCCCGCTCCTACAACTACATGCGCATATCCCCTGCAAGTGATTTCAAAACAGAATAAGAACTGGCAAGCCGTCAGAAAAACTAAAACATACATTTTTGGAAGCAAAGAGTTACAACTGCGTTCAGAACGACACATAATCTTAAAAGTGCGATTGCGTGATAATATACCACAAAAGAAGCCAAATATGCAAATTACGGGGTTTATGAATGTTCTGTCACTGAGAAGCCCTCCACTGGCCAGACTCTAAGGTCCTTGATACGCGTCGATTTGAAGAAAATACTTATGGTAGCGAGAAAATTGCATTAGGTTTGCATTTTGACAAGGAAAAATTTAGCATAGATAATATTGAAGATCAAATGGAAATTATGCACAAAAGCGACTCTACGTTGGAGATACAGATTGCAAAAAGAAATGAGCAAAATTAATTTTCTCCTAATGCCTACTTTAAGATTTATGATGTTATGCCGTCCTGTCAGAGCCGCTTTAACACCGTCCTTCAAATGACTACCAACGGAAACAAAATGCCCTGCTGCCGGAAGAACAACGTTGAATGTTGACATAATGTTCAACGATATTCCCTCTTTTAAACGCACTGGCTCTAATTTTTTCCTGTTTTCCCTTGTTTTACGATGCATTCTCTGTCATGGTATGGAAAATCATGCCATTCATTGTAGCCGTAAACACGCACTCTTATTATGTAAATTATTTTATGGTTCACACACTCTCGTTTTAATGTATGTCTTAATACGCGAGTTCATATTGCTGATTCTATATATTTTACATTTGGCAATACTAATAACGTTATGCAGGATTATAATTACAAAATAGAAAGGGTTTTACTGATTCGAAGTCATATGTAGGGGCCATGCACATTTAGCGCTATGAATGAGATGGGAAGCAGTACACAGATTATTTCACCTATACGTGCACGCTCCTGGTTCATGTACATTACATGTAGGTCTAACATTCGCAGGTCGATGGATGTGGAACAGATTTCATTTTACGTTAATTTAAATGTTCTTTGTCAAACATACGTGATTTTAAAATTCTGTGTTTGTAATTTGGTTTCCAGGTTTTTCGTTGTAGCTTCTGAATATCCAATCATAAGTAAAACAGAAATTACATGACCACTTCCAACTGTATCACTTTTGGTTCTTGTTTGATCATCTCCATACCTCTTTCATCATACAGCGCGTAAAGCACGGGACATAAAAATTGTAATTGCTGACAACACTGGCCTACAATGTTTTCTGGCAACATTGGAACCACTCGAATTGCAGCCACATGTACTATAACAATGCCGGTCACTGTTTCCTTGTAATGTTTGTAGAACAGTATGTCAGGGCCGAGTGTGTGTACATGAACCAAGCTACCGGCGCAAAATAATGAAGTCGGCTCGTTTACCTGCCGGCCGGCACCCATCCCGGCGTGAGGGTGGGGGGAGGGGGGGAGGAGGATGAGTGGCCCGACCTTTTTCGGGCCCAGAATTCACTGGGCCCAGAATTCGCGACACCGTGTTGGCTAAACGCCCTCTGTAATAAAAAAGCTGAGCCAAATATTCAACGAACGGACATAAACGAACTGAAGACGACCACATAGCATAGATCTACATGACGAAAAAAAAAAAAAAAAAAAAAAAGAAAGAAAAAAAAAAAAAAAAAAAAAAAGGAGAAAGAAAGGAAGTAGAACGCTTACCTGTGAAAGGTAAAGGGCGAAGGTTCGAGTCCCGGTTCCGGCATACAATTTTAATCTGCCAGGAATTTTGAAGAATATGATACTTTAAAAATGTGATTTGTGTAATGTTTCTTATTTCTTTATAGTCTTGTGTATATAATGAATAAATTACTATGAAAACACTGAGTTCTATATCTGTGATTTAGTTCGTAGGCAAACAGTGTAATAAAGTTTAGTCATTATTAATAAACGTCTCACAGTACTGTATTAATTCATTTAACAGATTAACAAACCAAAACTCAGAAGTTATTGATGTTCCAATAGGAAAAACATGACGAGCGACTGCTAGCCGTTCCGGAAGCGCAACTGTGACAAAAAAATCTCACTGACGTGTTTTACTGCCCACTTTAGATTTGTAGTTTTATAAGTTTTTGCAAAGATTATGGACCAAAATAATAATCTAAATAATAAAAAATTAAATTAAATAAGTGCGTCTGAAACCGTTTCAGGAAAAAACAAATTGAGGTTCAAATCAAATGTTTGTATAGTCTATGGGACTTAACTACGGGGTCATCAGTCCCTAAACTTACAAACTACTTATGGACTAACTAAGACTAAGTACGGTACAAATATCCATGCCCGAGGGGGGATTCGAACCCCCGACCGTAGTGGCCGTGCAGACCGTGACTGAAGCGCCTCAGTCCTCGCGGCCACCGCAGCCGGCCAAATTGAGGTGATGCCGGGTTCCGAGCCACTTACCTTTAGCGTCACAGTCCAACGCCTTGCCCACTACACTACAGCTATCAATCAATAGATGAGTCCTTTAATGTCATACTATTGATGGCCGTTGTTAACTGATGCTAGTATGGCATTTGTAGACACTACATTATCATTTATTGTACGAAGAACTATGAGTTTTTGTTCATTCTTCAGTGCGCCATTGCTTTGAAATGACAACGTGTAAGTTACAATAAGAAAATCATCAAATACGCAACGCAAGATGGATGGCGTATGCCAGAGAGAGTTCTTAGCGAGGAATGTCACGTGACATCTCCGAACGGCTGGTTTTCGTAAATTCAATGGTGTCAAATCTCCGTTATTTTTGCAAATATCTCTCAAGCGATACGATCTCGTATCGTTTTTGCAAATATCTCTCAAACGATTTGGGCCTTTGCGTTCGTCTTTTGACAGCTCGAAATTTATATGAAAATAACGGCTTAATTATTCATCTGACACGAAAATTGAACAACCGAAGTTGTAGTGGAGACAATTCTCTACAACTTTGTTCCATTATGTGTTTTTATATACGGCTGGTTTTCGTTATCTTTGCAAATATCTCTCAATTATCTTCGTTAATGCAATGGAGGAAGTCAAATCTCCGTTATTTTTGCAAATATCTCTCATAGAGCTACGTAGAGCTGTCCATGCGAGAAACATGGGGTGGCCAGATGAATACCTGCCACTTTTAATGTTTGTCCTTGACTCTTGTTTATAGAAATGGAGATATCACAATTGAATACACATTATACGCCCTGAAAAATATTTTCATGAATGTTATACTGCCTGCCATCTGAGTGCATTTGCTACTACTTTCGTTGAAGTTGGCCGGAACACACGTTTCATATGTTAACTGCAGCGTACCGCCTGCCATCTGTTGTGTGCATTTGCTACTACTTTCGTTGCACTTTTTACGTACGCTATTTATACGTGGCAGTTCGCGCTTTGTACACAAAATAGAGCTTGGTATCTAGATCCCATTCTACACAATACGTCAATGTTTTTTCTTGCCATGGTACTTAGAGCATATATTATTTAAAGTATTCAATTTATATACATACTTCCTTCATTTGTTACAACAAATGAAAATGAATGCGGCATAAACGCCAACACTCAGATTTCTTGTGTATGTAATTATATGTCAGTTAAGCCGTTTTGACAGTATCACAGAATCTTTTTGTATATTCGAAAGTAAAAAATATAAAAATAACAAAGAAAAAAAATTTCACTATAGCAGGAAACGAAACACTGTCCAATATAATGAAAGTGTCTGACATGACGCGTTAACCCTTGTTTTTTTTTTTTTTTTTTTTTTTTTTGCTCTGTGGGTAGTTCTGTTCATTGCGGACGCTGATCACTTTTGTTCGTTGATGTTCGAAGTGTTCTTGGCTCAGCTTTTTTTATTACAGAGGGCGTTGAGCCCCCTGACCGGGCGCGCTGAGCCACGGCGCCCGGCACCCTTGCGGCTAAACATGACATACACTCCGTAGCACCTATGCTGTTGTATTAGAAACTTCTTACAACCGTTACGTATTTCTATGGATATATTTCAAATAAATAACTTGTAATAAACATTTTGAAAATTAGCCTATGTCTTAATCCAAGACATAAGAAATTTCTATATGAAATTTCATCTAAATCAATGCTGCAGTTTTAGCGTGATGCGGTAACAAACATACAAACTTTCGCATTTATAATATGTATAGGACAACATACCAAAAATTCAGCTTCCTGCAATTTTTTGGACCTAAACATACCTGGCGACTGGCCTAAGTCTGGACGTAGCATCGACCGGCTTCGACAGCAGTGTTCGAGGCTGTCACAGCTAGGAAGAGAGAGAGAGAGAGAGAGAGAGAGAGAGAGAGAGAGAGAGAGAGAGCGAGCGCCAAGTGACGCACCTTTTGGGAGTTTCAAGGCCACGCGTGTGGGTCTGGCGATAGCGGCGCAGGCGAAACCAGTGAATGGGCCAGGGCGGGCACCAGGCAGTCTGTGCGTCACGCCATTGTACACACCTGCGTTGTCTGGCGCGGAGCCACGCTGCCGGCGCGTGCCCTTCTCAAGAGGAGCAGCTGATCCCCCATCTAACTCAGAGCGCTTCCTCAAGGCTTGGCTAAGCTTTACAGAAGCTCGAAATTTAGAGTGGACTTATGTAATAGATGCTTTCAATGGCTTCTCTAATGAAATACTACCTAGAAATGTAGTAGAAAATCCAAAGGGATCCTTAACTTACGAAAAGTACACCAGCAGTCAGGAAATGTCAATTCCTTCACTGGGCGATAGAAAGGAAGCTTAGGGTTTATCGTCCCGTCGACAGCATGGTTAACCCTCCTCTATAAACGTTGCTGGTGACCACACAAATATAAACGGTGTCCGGACACTTGCCACGCCGGACACTTGCCACGCCGGACATTTGCCACACTTTTACCTGCTCGAAGGATCTCTTTGGATTTTCCGCCACATTTCTACAAAGAGTTTTGTTGTGAAAACTATTAAATGAATGTCGCATTGAAGGACCCGCTAAATTTCGAGCTTCAGTAAAACTTCGGCAAATTTGGGGATTTTGTATTCGTCTAAATTTTCTGCAAAGCTTTCTATTCTATTTTGTGTACCACAGGGGAACAGTTTAGTCTCTTATTAATTTTATAAATTGACTTACATAGTTAATTTAGAAAAACTGGAGACTGTCTTCTAGTAAGAGGACTACCGAATATCTATCTTTTTTTTCTTTTTTTTCGTTTTTAATAGCTGTACTTAGCGTTTAGTTTTGGTAAATATCCTCGTTACGGATTTGTGCTTGATACAACTTTATGTTCACTTATGCCTGCATCCGTAGTGATCTCAGGAGTGTTTGTGACTAAGAGCTCAAGTGTGTTTTCGAAACTATTTACAATTTGAATGGCTCCGTAACTAATTGTTCAAAATAATAATAAAAAAAACATTTAGAACAATTTCGGAAGATGTATCTGCCACCCTACTGAAGATGTAGTTCTGTCAACATACGGATGGTAGATTTAAGTCACTGCCAACTATAATTATATGAGTAGCGTACATATTTGTAATAAGACTCAAGTTTTCTATTAACTGTTCGGCGACTGCATCATCAGAATATGGGAGTCGGTAAACGGAGTCAGTTATTAATTTATTCCGGTTGTCGAGTACAACATCTGCTCATACTAACTCACAGGAACTATCGACTTCAGTTTCGCTTGTGAGCTAGTACACAAATTACATTATGATTTCCTTTTGTGTTTTTTGTTTCTTTTATAGTGCAGATCATGGGATTTATGGCTTTTCCCTTAAAAAAAACTAGGGTGCTTGCTCTGCGACTCAGTAGATACCAAAGCTAAACAATGTAGAACAACAGTCTACGTTACAAGCATAACATTCTATGTTCCCTCATTTCCTTATTTCAAATATTTTAAAATTGTATTTCGACTTTAGGTGACATGTGAAACATAGAGCTCTTATCTCTGTTTTGTACATTCTCCCAATACACTTTATTAACTAATGTTTCGCCGCAAGAGAGTAAAGTTATGAAGTGTATCGTTCTTCTTTCCACTCTATTTTTAATGCAGTTGTAGCAATTAATAAATGAACAAATACAGTGATCAACTTGAATGACCAGCGAACATTCGAATTATCTTTATGTCGTTCCTTCCGTGTTCCTTCCATAGCGATGGAATGTTTCTATCGCAATCAGTAAGTGTGCAAGAAAGCTACGGTATAGATGGATGGAGAATGGATCCATATTTGTGATGGAAGAACTAATTATACACTGAAATATATGACTGTATTGGTTTAGTTTCCCAATAACTATAAATATTTAGATTTCGGGATATTGGAAAGAAGTACATTTCGGCGAGATGTCGAAGAAAAAGATCTCTTCCGTAAGGACTGTATCAAGAAAGATACGGAGACGGAAGTTTGGAAGCAAACAGCAGGAGTACGGGGAAGGGCGTCCCTTGCCTGAGGGGCTGCTAATCCGACTACCTGGCGAAAGGGTCAGGTGTGGCAAGTGTCCGGCGTGGCAAAAGTCCGGCGTGGCAAGTGTCCGACCCCTTGCCTCATAATTGCAATTTCTGAGTACGGGAATCAATAATGCACATAGTTTTGTATATAATATAGTTTATTTAACATTCAATTACATATATTCAAAGCAATGAATGACTAAGGCACCTGAAAGAAATGTTTCAGTCTTTTCGAATATAGTAAGACATTATAAAAAAAGTAAGACATTATTAAAAAAAAGAAAAAAAAAGAGACGAAACACAAATGAAATAACATAACTTAAAAACAATTATTTCAGTATTATATTCTAGCCATTTCTAAACGTAGATTAGAGACGAAAGGAAACTCATATCACGTAAACTTTGTGACTTAGGAACGTATATCACATAAAATTCATGAATTCAGAAACTTATTCATCACAGATCTGGAACTTACATATCAAATATTTGTATCTTATATATAACACATCAGGCAATTATATATCTCATATAAGGACTTTATATCACATGCAAACGTAGGCTTCCGCGGCAGTTGTCACTATCAATAAAATTCTTCTGTGTATGATACCGCGACGACGCGGTATCATACACAGAAGAATTTTATTGATAGTTTATATCACATATTAGGAAATTATATATCACATGTCAGGAACTCTGGAAGAATAAGATATAACAATATAGTATAATATAACAATATTATACATAATAATCAATATAAGACTGGAAGACAATTATAAACACTGGGTCACATCCGACCCAGCGAGGAGGGACAATACTATAAACAATGGGTCGGATCCGACCCTGGATCGGGGAATCTATCGTCGTACAGCAAACAAACAAATATGGCGCTCACATAAGTCTGATGTTGGCTGGACGGAGCGTGCGTCATGACTGCCTGGGAGGGTACCTGGGGCCACGTAGCCCTGGAGGAGGAGGGGGGGGGGGAAGAGACATATGCACTTTTCTAACTCGCGGGTCGGATCCGACCCGAACGTTTACATACGAGGGTTAACCCTGTCGGTAACACCATATGCCTCTGAGGTCCAGATGCTCACTCAGACCTGTCTACTCCCGCTCCAACACAACTGGAGGGGACGTGACTCGCATATAAGCCTCCTTTAGTTAGTTGTCTCTGAGCTAGTGTGCAGTACACAACACTTCTGCCCCTGTCGGCCCGTTCAGGTAAACAACTAGGCCTCCGAGACCTCCATATCTTTACAAAAAGCAAGGGAAAGGGAGACACAACGGACAAACAAAACCATCGTCCCGATTTGGGTTTATGTTGACGCTTTCTGAACACCTTACAGCACCTTGGATGAAGGCTAGGCTTGACACACCAATTCCCCGTGACCTACGGGACAGTATTTATAGATGCCTAAACATTACTCCACCTGCAGAGGCAGCTCGTGAAGAAACTGAGCAAGGAGCTATTTCCAAAAGAACTTATGGTAAGTTTTGTGACTACAAAAAACAAAGGAAATCAAAATTCTGTAAGTTACCATTGTGGGGTCAGCACCACAAAAAAATTGTATCGGTAAAAAATGAGAAACTTCCGCTGAATTTCGTGATACCGATTTTAGTTTTAAACATTAATTGTGTGTGGTTTTCGAATACGATGGATTTTTTGCGTTATATGAAGTTTAGACTACTATTGTTTGA
Organism: Locusta migratoria; assembly: GCA_026315105.1. Taxonomy (NCBI): domain Eukaryota; kingdom Metazoa; phylum Arthropoda; class Insecta; order Orthoptera; family Acrididae; genus Locusta; species Locusta migratoria. The sequence goes on along the minus strand of CM048745.1, from coordinate 287,115,368 downwards.
TTTATGAGAGTTTGGTTATTTCGTTTTGTGGCACGCGTGTGTGAGTACTGAGTCTGAGGTGACCAGCCAGTGGGGCAGCAGAAACTAGAAACACTAAGCTAGATTAGAACAAGATATATATTTCGTAGATATAGTACAACACTTAACTTTGTTCTAGTGCCTGTCTTATTGTAAAGTGACCGATCCAGTTACGTCGTGGCAATGGGCGGAGTTGCAGCATTGCAGCAGAGGGCGCTCGTGGCTGACGTCGTAAGAACGCCGCGCCGTGCTTGCATGGCGGCGCGCGGCGAAACTACGTGGCGCGCACTTCAGACTTGTGTGACACCACATGTTTTATGTTATTCAAGGTTATTTGCTGTATTGCACCGTCATTCTTATCATGAAATTGAATTTCTTAAATAGTTGTTCATTATTATATAACGTGTGGGCCTCTGAGGCCTATGGTGTGGTCCAGATGTAGGAGCCTGGTGGTGTGGCCCACAGGGTTAAAAGACACAATGCTCACGCTCTGATTTTTCCGGTAAGACACGAAATCGGCCATGTCCTGCCAAAGGAACCATCGTAGTATTTGCGTGGAGTGATTTAGGAAAATCAAGGAAAACCTAAATCAGTTTAGGCGGAGGTGAATTCCACCCATCGACCTCCAGAATGCGAGTCCAATCCCGACGATTCATATTTTTTAAGAGTGGGTAGTTGTCCTAAAGTTGACCACCCCCGTCTAATACCCCCCCGCCCCGTCTAAACCCTCCCCCCTCGCTGTTAGTAATCTCTGTACATAACCATGTTCTTTTGGTTTGTGTATAGCCGTTAATTGCCAACAGTTCTTGACTGATTGCTTTGAAATTCTCACACAACGTTGCACTGTAAGACAGGAAGATTTCTCGGTACACATTTCTTGAATATATTCTGTAAAACCTGTATGTATATTACTTTTACGATTTTTCGTATCAACGTTTGCCCATTATAAAATTTATATAAATTCATATATGACATGTACTGATAAATTATGTATATAAAACATGCGCATAGAGAGTTGTGTTAAAATTTCAAAGCAATCCCTCAAGTTTCTGAGATATAAGATTTTGAACATAACTCTAGACATGCCTCTAGGTTAGATCTAAGAGGGGACAGGAGGGGGAGGAAATTGTTGTAGAGAGGGGGAAGGGGACGAATAGCTCAAATCTTCAAATGTTTGTAGAGCTTATGGGACTTAACTATGGGGTCATCAGTTCCTAAACTTACAAACTACTTATGAACTACCTACAATTAAGGACGGCACAAATATCCATGCCCGAGGGGGGATTCGAACCCCCGACCGTAGTGGCCGTGCAGACCGTGACTGAAGCGCCGCAATCCCCTCGGCCACCGCGGCCGGCAACGAATAGCTAGAGAGTGATGATGAGATGGATCTTAACATGCAATTACTCGTTAAACGAGAAAGGTTCAGTGCTACAACCGTTGAAAAAACTATTCTATACTTTTAGTACTATTCAGTCGCTGTAATATATGGTCTAAAATGCTTCGAAAACTAAGCTACCGGCTATCGAGCTTTTTGAATAAATTACGAACACATACTTAACACGCCGGCCGCGGCGGCCGCGGGGACTGAGGCGCTCCAGTCACGGTCTGCACGGCCACTACGGTCGGGGGTTCGAATCCCCCCTCGGGCATGGATATTTGTGCCGTCCTTAGTGTACAGTAGTTCGTAAGTAGTTTGTAAGTTTAGGGACTGATAACCCCGTAGTTAAGTCCCATAAGCTTAACAAACATATTTACATTTTATTTTTTTACATACTTAACAAAGAGTGTCATTTTATAACGGCCGTTACAAATTAAGAAAAGGTTAATGTTTTATTAGATAGCTAAGATGCTGTACTACAACGTGTCAAAGAAAAAAAAAAAAAAAAAAACATCTTTATACCGTATGCTTTCTTCAAAATAGATTGAGAAGCGTTAGGAAAGTAAAAAATCACGCAGAATGAAAATTAGGCATTTTCGATATTCACAAGCAGTGGAAAACATGTAAGGAAAAAAGAAGTTGATAAAGCTATGTGGGGTGGTCCTATATACCGTCAACAGTCTTCACAACGTGAAAATCGGAAAAGTTCAAAAAATTCGTAGAGCTTATGGGACTTAACTACGGGGTCATCAGTCCCTAAACTTACAAACTACTTATGAACTACCTACAATTAAGGACGTCACAAATAGCCATGCCCGAAGGGGGATTCGAACCCCCGACCGTAGTGGCCGTGCGGACCGTGACTGGCGCGCCGCAGACCGCTCGGCCACCGCGGCCGGTAATCAGAAACGTGATTTCCTCCTTTTTCCCAGCCGGGCACGACCGGAAGTAGCCATCCCGCGCAGCTCAATGTAAATAAATATTCCTTTCAAATGAAGAGTGGGTATGTTACCCACTCTGTACCGCGGTATACACTTCAACCATAGGGCCTGTGCGAGACCAGTGTGTTACCACCTCACTCAGTCCAAAGCGCGCTAGTGAAACTAAAACGATTGAAGTTTTTCCAAATTCCTTCACCAAAGAAGTAAATATTTCAGAATCTGAAACAAGTACAGTTGATAGCATGCGTAACGTGGAAGCAGACGCCATAGGTGTTGCGAAGCAACTGAAATCACGTGAAGGTAGGTTCCTTTCAGAATATGCTGATGTCATAGCTTATTTAGCATTTAACCGCTCGCTCGACTGAACATCCCTCCCAAAAGACTGGAAAATTGCTCGAGTTATACCAATACTCAAGAAAGGAAACAGGAGCAAAATACATTGTTTTACTGACCCAAATTACTGACGTCGATTTACAGTAGGATTTTTGTGCACCTACTGTATCATCTTGAAGGAAAGGATGTACTGATACATAGCCAACACCCGAGACTTCTTAACGATCAGTTGACCTCAAAAGACGAACCTTTTTTCGACACTTTTATGGAAATTTTAAAGTAATATTCTGTTATATAACTGGGCATCCTTACACATTGCATTCATGTGATATTGGTATTTTATGTAAATGGTATCCATATTTTAAATTAACAACTGTTATCCGACCAACCAACACCTACAGTGTTGTCGACACTTAACTTTATTGGCGGTTACTCGCAGAACAAATGTGAACGCTGCCTCAGCAGTCCTTGTACCTCTACCAACGCAAGTCGTATTAATATGTTGACGACCTAAGGTGCAGAGACATCATACAAGGTAAATCTTGCAATATCCATTCAGTTAAACAATGTATCAATCTGTTTTCAACGGTCAATGTTACCGGATATTAATGGTTTACATATTGTCTCTGTAAGATACCCTATGACCGCATTTTAATCTAAACACCCTCCACCACAGAGTATATAAAACATTAGTACCGTACGTTATCACAATTTCTTAAAACAGTTTCAGATTGGCTTGTAGCTATAAATTTTCGAAATAATGCCATGTAAATATTGTAAGTTCTGTATCAACATTTTCATCTTTGTCAGATATCTGAAGATGCCCTAACCGGGCGAAACGCGAGCGACTTTTGATCCAATAGCTTGTCTACTATGGAGTATCGTCAATTAAGCAACTGTATCAGCGATTTACGGTCAGAATCTTTACAGTTAGTAGTGACAGATTTTTGACATAATAGTAAGTTTCTAATTAACGATTAACGAACCTTAGGGAAGTCAGTGAATGTAAGCTCATTGCTTATAAATGAAGCCTCGTTCCTCCCCCTTCCTCCCCCCCCCCCCCCCGAGGAAACGTCACGCAGTCAGGTAATATCGCTTGTAGTTCGGCGTGTAAGAGAATCCAATCCACCAGTTTCTTCTGGTATGACATGCCCAAATGAAGCCACGCATTGATCATTCATCACTTAGAACTACCAGAATGTACAGATATGTATTGCTTCATTCCACCCGATTTTCCAAGAAATATTCAACGTTTTTCGAAGGTTAATAGGACCCGTTCATGAGTAAATTAAATGTGGCTGAACTTACTAACGTTAGTACACGTTTCTCAAAAATTGTTCAAGTCAAGACTTGACGTTGCTTTCTCTATGGCATAACGTCTGTCACACTTGAAAATGGCCTAACATAGAGGCCGAAACCGGTAGTGTGGGCTTAAATAAAGCACCAATAAATGCAACTGGAGCTGGAGTTTCATTAAAAATTTGAACCACAGTTGCGGCAACAGCAAGCATCCAGTGATGGAGAAACTAATAATAAAGAATTGGTAAAGGGACTCCTTGCACTGTTCAAGGGCATTGGTTGACTTTACTAGATATACAGGGAGCGATACCGCACAATAAACTTAGTTTCGGTGCGGGCAGTGGCGGGTTTGAACAGGCCTGTTTTGGCTTCCCTGAGAAAATCAAATCAAATTAAATCAAATCAACCTAAGGATAACACACACGCCGGCCGCGGTGGCCGAGCGCTCTGCGGCGCGCCAGTCACAGTTTGAACGCCCACTACGGTCGGGGTTTCGAATCCCCCTCGGGCATGGATATTTATGCCGTCCTTCGTGTTAGCTAGTTCATAAGTAGTTTGTAAGTTTGGGACTGATGACCCTGCAGTTAAGTCCCATAAGCTCTGCAAACATTTGAAAATTTTTGACAACACACACACACCCATGCCCTAGGAAAGACTCGAACCTCCGACGGCGAGCAACCGCGGGCTCCGTAGCGAAGTGCCATGTATTACGTTCGCATTAATTCTGAATGTCTCTTCCATGTCAGAAAAATTAGGCGCATCTCATGAATCAACAATATTTTTAACTAGCTGCTAGTACCCGGCTTTGCCCGGGTTTTCAAAATCACTCTAAATAACCAACTTGCATGATTTCCTTTTTTTTTTGTGGTGGGGGGGGCATTATCACACATCTTAGAACATGCACATGGCCAGAGTGAGATTAGGATGGAACGAAACCTATTTAAGTCCTTCCCCATGTAATTTTGTTTACGTGTACCAAATTTCACGTTATTTGGTTGTGATTGCATTCGAAGTTTATAAGTACTTTCCCCCATGCACCGAACGAAATTTTATGTAGACAGTGCCCTTTCTTTTAAGGTTAATTGTGCAAAATTTCATCAAGATCAGTGCGAAGTATAGATTTACACGGATACATTCAAAACGCACTTTCACTTTTTCTCAAATTTTCCGGTTGGTTTTCCAAAAAATGGAACGAAACCTGTTTATGAACCTTCCCCATGTAAGTTTGTGTACGTTTACCAAATTTCACGTTATTTGGTTGTCTGGATCTTGAGTTATAAGAGAACAAACAGACAACAAATGCGTCTTATAAGTATAGAGATATCTTTAAAACTACAAAAGGTAATGTTCACAATATTTGAAAACAACAAAATTAAACTTGTAATTACAAAATTTAAGCCGCGGCGGAATAGCCGCGCGAAATAAGGCGCCTTGCTACGGTGCGCGCGTCCGTTCCACGTCGGAGGTTCGAGCCCTCCTTCAGACATGGGTGTGTCTGTGTATGTGTGTGTGTGTATTGTTCTTTGGATAAGTTCGTTTAAGTAATTTGTAAGTTTAGGGACCGATGACCACTGCAGTTAGGTCCCATAACTTTACAGACAGTTGAACCAATTTTTTATTGCGTCATATGATTTCAACTATGTCTTTATGATAGCTTATTACCTCAAGTACCTTCTAGAAGGAAGGAAGGAAGCTTGGAGTTTAATGTCCCGTCGACAGCGTGGTCATTAGAGACCGAGCTTACGCTCGGAATGTTTTGGTAAGGATGTGGAAAGAAATCGGCCGTGCCCTTTGAAAGGGACCATCCCGGCATTTGCCTGGAGTGATTTAGGGAAAACACGGAAAACCTAAATCTGGATGGCTGGAGGTGAATTTGAACCACCACTATTCCGAATGCGAGTCCAGTGCGCCACCTCGCTCGGTATACTATCTAGAAAGCATCACATTGATACCTATTTATTTGAGGATTTATATGAATTTATTATGGAAATATAGTTAGATCATCGTGTTCTCAACAGTAACTCAGCAATTGCAAGCAGCATGATACGCATCCCCCGCATGTTCGTGTAACAGTTTAATGAATATTGTCTATTTTGCCAGTAACATTATGTAAATATTGTTCAAATGTTCAAATGTTTGTAGAACTTATGGGACTTAACTACGGGGTCATCAGTCCCTAAGCTTACAAACTACTTATGAACTAGCTAAGACTAAGGACGGCACCAATATCCATGCCCGAGGGGGGATTCGAACCCCCGACCGCAGTGGCCGCGCAGACCGTGACTGGAGCGCCTCAATCCCCTCGGCCACCGCGGCCGGCATTATGTAAATATAGTGTATATGAGCGGTCAGTCTCATGGAGGATGGCTTGTTTATTTATTTCATACATTATTTGTGCTGCTGATAAATAGTCGCAAGGTGACTGAATGTTTATAACTTTTCTATTTAATACTGTCAAAATGTTATGTTAGAATGGAAGTGGTAAAGTAAAAAAAAAAAAAAAAAATCTTTTCTGTTAAGAACTCTGATACTTTTGGAGGGGTTGACAAGCTGCCGGTGAGAGAGTGCCCAGGACGGTAAAATGCTGTCGTCAAGTAAAATACTTGGACGGTTCGTGTGGAGAACTCCTTGGGGCTATAGGAACACTGTATGTCTAGTCTTAGAAGAAGGTCTGGATTGTTGAAATGATTCGTTTGCGACAGTGTTAGATTAATGAGTATCAGTTAAAGAACTTAACTTTCCAACTTCATTACTGAACTGTAACTGAACAGTGTATATGATTCTACACGAGAATTTACGAGTGTTGATATGTTGTTCGTCGGACTGAGATTTGAACTATTTTGAGCTGACGGTTATTTTGTGTTGCGTGATTGCGAAGGTACTTAGGAATGAAATAGTAAGTACGAGGAAGCTAAAGCAAACGGCTGTAGGAAAAATGCGAAGAAAGCGAAGAGGAAATGATTGTCGGTAGATATGACCCAGCAAACAGGAAAGTCAAAACAGCCTTCGGTGACATTAAAAAAAGAAAACCTTAAGAATGCAATGGGAATACCACTGAGACAGGGGATATCCGATATGCGGAAAGACTACAAAGAAGACCTCTAAGAGGAGGAAGAATTGTCTCATGATGTGCTGGTAGAAGGCTTGAAAGTAACGCTGAAAGCATACATAAAATTCTATCAGAAATTCTCAAACCACCTGGGAAATTCGAAACCATGTAAAATCTTTGACAGTGGCAGGGTACCATCCACACAGTTCCGAAAATGATGATGATTTCGTTTGGTATTTATGCCGTTAGACCCCAACCGGGGTCGTGTTCAGCCTCTCTGCAGCAAGTCTTTTAAGCTGAACGCCACTATGGCGACTTGCGTGTCAATGATGATGAAATGATGATGAGGACGACACAACGCCCAGTTCCCGAGCGGAGAAAATCTCCAACCCGACCTGGAGTCCAACCCAGGCCTCCAGCATGGCAACCTACCACGTTGTCCACTAGATTAGGAGGCGAACATTCCGAAAATAAGGGCAGATTGAGAACAACCCACAATCAACAGACATACGGGTGAGAAGGAGGGAACAGAAAATTAAGGGTCTGTTAGTTACTTAGTAGGAGGATATAAGAAGCTTTAGGCCGGCTGCTAATGAAATTGCGTGCTTATGGAATATCTCCCCAATTGTGCGATTGGATCCACGATTTCCTATCAGAAAGGACAAAGTTCGTTGTAATTGACGGTAAGTAATCGAGTAAAACAGAAATGATATCTGGCGTTCCACAGGGAAGCGTTATAGGTCCCCTACTCTTCCTCGTGTTCATAAACGATTTAGTAGATAATCTGAATAGCTCCCTTAGACTGTTCGCGGATCATGCTGTCGTTTGTCGGTTAGTGAAGTCAACAGAGGATCAAAAGCAACTGCAAAGCGACTTAGACAAAATTTCTATTTGGTGCGAAAATTGGCAATTGACACTAAATAAAGAAAAGTGTGAAGTATTACACATGACCATTAAAAGAAATCCGCTGAACTTCAATTACGCGATAAATCAGTCAAACCTTAAGGTCGTAAATTCTACCAAATACTTAGGAGTTACAATTACGAACAACTTTGACTGGAGAGAACACATAGAAAATATTGTGGGGAAGGCGAACCAAAGGCTACGTTTCATTGGCAGAACGCTTCGAAGATGCACCAGCTCCACCAAAGAGACTGCCTACATCACACCTGTGGGTCCTCTCCTGGAGTACTGTTGCCCCTTGTGGGACCCTCACCAGGTGGGACTGACGGAAGATATTGAGAAGGTTCAGACAAGGGCAGCTCGTTTTGTTTTATCACGTTACGGGGGGAAAGCGTCACGGAAATGTTGCACGAATTGGGGTGGAAATCATTAACAGAAAGACGTTATTCATTGCGACGTGATCTGTTTGCGAAGTTTCAATCACTGACTTTTACATCTGAATGTGAAAATATTTTGCTAGCACCCACCTACTAAGGGAGACATGACCATCCCAATAAAATAAGAGAAATCAGATCGAAAACGGAACGATTTAGGTGTTCTTTCTTCCCGCGCGCTATAAGAGAATGGAACGGTAGAGAAAAGTTATGAAAGTGGTTAATGAACCCTCTGCCAGGCACTTGAATGTGATTTGCAGAGTATCTATGTAGATGTAGATGTAGACTGTGTAAGAGTTCGCATCTGGCGGGGTACGTGTTTGGGTAGTTAATCCCTTAGCTTACAATGTCGTGTGAGAGACGTAGCGTGCCAACCTGGCCAAACATCAACCAGAGGTATCAGAGACGTGGTATGTTTACCGCGCCGAACAAGCGCACATCGCGTGAGAGACGTCGTCGGCTAGCCACGCCAAATGTAAACAGAACCTCTCTGACACGCTGTGGAGCTGATCGAGTAAGCGCGGCATACAAATCAAATGTTCAAATGTTTGTAGAGCTTATGGGACTTATTACAGGGTCTGTTGCTGTGGTCTTCAGTCCGCAAACTGGTTTGATGCAGCTCTCGACGCTACCCTGTCCTGTGCAAGTCTCTTCATCTGATAATACGTTCGGCAACCTACATCCTTTTGAAACTACTTACTGTATTCGTCCCTCGGTCTCCCTCTACGATTTTTACCCCATACACTTCCTTCTAATGCTAAGCTGACAATACCTTGATGTCTCAGAATGTGTCCAACCAATCTATCCCTTCTCTTAGTCAGGACATGCCAGAAACTCCTTGTCTCCCCGATTCTGTTAAGCACCTCCTCATTAGTTACGTGACCTACCCATCCAATTTTCATCATTCGTCTGTAGCACCACATTTCAAAAGCTTCTATCATCTTCTTATCTGAACTCCTTATCGTCCACGTTTCACTGCCATACAATGCTACACTCCAGACAAATGCTTTCAGAAAGGACTTCCTAACATTTAAATTAATATTGAATATTAACAAGTTTCGCTTCTTTAGAAACGCTTTTCTTCCCATAACCATTCTGCATTTTATTTCTTCTTTACTTCGGCCTTCAGAAGTTATCTTGCTACCCAGATAACAAAATCCATCTACTACTTTTCTTGTCTCATTAGCTAATCTAATTCCTTCAGCATCACCTGATTTTCTGACATTGCATTCCATTACCTTCGTTTTACTCTCTTTAATGTTCATCTTATATCTTTCTTTCAAGACACTGTCCATCCCATTCAATTGCTCTTCCAGATCTTTTGCGGTCTTTGACAGAATTACCATGTCATCGGCAAACCGCAATGTTTTTATTTCTTCTCCAGCACTTTAATGCCCTCTCCAAATTTCTCCTTTCATTCCTTCACTGCCTGCTCAATGTACAGATTGAACAACATTGGGGAAAGGCTACAACCCTGTCTACTCCCTTCCCAACCTCTGCGTCCCTTTCTTTCCCTTCAACTCTAATAACACCTGTCTGGTTTTTGTATAGGTTGAATATAACTCTTCGCTCCCTATATTTAACCCCTGATACCTTCAGAATTTGAAAGAGTGTATTCCAGTCGACATTGTCAACGTAGGATTCCCTTTCCTTAGCCTATCTTCTACGATAAGTCGTAATGTGAGTATTGCCTCTCGTGTTCCTACATTTCTCCTAAATCCAAACTGATCTTCCCCGAGGTCGGATTCCACAAGTTTTTCCATTCGTCTGTAAATAATTCGTTTTAGTATTTTGCAAATATGACTTATTAAACTGATAGTTCTGTAATTTTCACACTTGTATGCACTTGCTTTCTTTGGAATTGGAATTACAATATTCTTCTGTGTCATACATCTTGCATACCAGGTGATATAGATTTTTCATGACTGGCTCTTCTAACGACGTCAGCAGTTCCGACGGAATATCACCTACTCCAGGGGCCTTGTTTCGACTCAAGTCCTTCAGCGCTCTGTCAGATTCTTTTCTACGGATTCATCACTCCCTAAACTTACAAACTAGCTTATACAAAATACGGCTAAAACATCCATGCCCGAGGGGGGATTCGAACCCCCGACCGCAGCGGCCGTGTAGACCGTGACTGACACGCCGCAGACCGCTCGGCCACCGCGGCCGGCCACGCGGGATACACGAAGTGTTCTTCGACGCATTCGGACCTGCAGACATTACAAAGTTCGCGAAGTGTAGCAAAAGTGTTCACGTGAAAAGGGAGACATGTGGTGGCATAGTCAACAATGATTTTTCAGCATATTTTGACAGCGGCAGTGACAGTGGTAGCGACGCTTTACCTCCTGTACGAAAACGGTGTAAGCGGCTGGTGACTGCAAATTATACTGACGAAGAAGATCGAACCTATCATCAACAATCAGAGATCAGAGTTGTGGATGTGGCAAAAAGAACACAGTGAACCAAAGATCTGGACATATACGAAAATCCCCGGAATAAAGGAAACAGCACGTAGGTAACTAATCGTCATTCTTATTGATACCTGTAGAAAAGTCACGTTAATGGTTGCTCATACAAGTACTTACAAATCCAGAGGGCGTCTGCACGACTTCAGACGCCACCGCAGCCTTAGTGTGTGTAAGCGCCTGGAATCGTAGCCACTTACGGCTCACGCTAACGGAACTTAAATTGTAAGGCGAAGTGTTAAGCCCGTGTATGTGCGGTGGCGCAGGAGTTGGACCCAACTGCCTATTAAACAGCAGGTCCTGTTTCGAATCTGAACCCCGACACAATGCTGTATAACACCTACGAGCACGCAGAACTGCCGTAACACGACGTGGCATGGACTCGAATAATGCCTGAAGTAGTGCTGGGGGTAACAGACACCGTCCATAAATCAGTAAGAGTGCGAGGGGGATGGAGATTTCATCTGAACAGCACGTTGCATCCCAGATATCTACATCTACATACATACTCTGCAATCGACGGTAAGATGCGTGGCGGAGGGTACACTGTACCTCTACTAGGCATTTCCTTTCCTATTCCATTCCCAAACAGAACGAGGAAAAACAGAATGCCCATATGCCTCCGTGCGAGCCCTAATTTCTCTTATCTTGTCATTGTGATCACTACGCGAAATGTAAGTAGGTGTCAGCAAGATCGTACTACACTCAGCTTCAAATTCCGGCCCTCTAAATTTACTCAACAGAAATTCACGAAAATAATGTCGTCTTTCCTCCAGTGATCCCCAATTGAGTTGCAGGAGCATTCTCATGACACTCGCGCATTGGTCGAACCTACCAGTAACAAACCTAGCTGCTCGCCTCTGAACTGCCTCTATGTCTTCCTTTAAACTGATCTGCTGAGGGGCCCAAATACTTGAGCAATACTCAAGACGTGGTCGTACAAGCGTTTTATACGCGGTCTCCTTTACAGATGAAGTACATCTTCCCAAAATTCTCCCAATAAACCGAAGTCGGCTGTCCGCCTTACTCTTCGCTCCCTATATTTTACCCCTGCTACCTTCAGAATTTGGAAGTGTCCACATTGTCAAAAGGTTTCTCCAAATCTACAAATGCCAAAAACGTAGGATTGCCCTTCCTTAGCATATCTTCTAAGATAAGTCTTAATGTCATTATTGCCTCTCGTGTTCCTACATTTCTCCTATATTCAAAATGATCTTCCCGGGGCAGATTCCACAAGTTTCTCCATTCGTCTGTAAATAATTCGTGTTAGTATTTTGCAACCATGACTTATTAAACTGATAGTTCTGTAATTTTCACACTTGTCTGTTCTTGCTTCTTCTTGAAGTCGGAGGATATTTTCCCTGTCTCATACATCTTGCATACCAGGTGGAACAATTTTTGCATGACTGGCTCTTCTAACGATATCAGCAGTTCAAACGGAATATCATCTACTCCAGGGACCTTGTTTTTACTCAAATCCTTCAGCGCTCTGTCAAATTCTTCTCGCAGTATCACATCTCCTGTCTGATCTTCCACCACTTCGACTTCCATTTCTAGAACACTGCCATCAAGTTTATTTCCTTTGTATAGGCCCTCTATATATTACTTCCACAGTTCAGCTTTCACCTCTTTGCTTAGTACTGGTTTTCCGTCTGAGCTCTTGATATTCATACAGCTGCTTTTCTTGTCTCCAAATATCTCTTATTCTTCTGTAGGCGGTATCTATCTTTTCCCTAGTTATGCATTTTTCTACGATTCTGCATTTGTCGCCTAGCGACTCCTGCTTAGCCAGTCTGCATTTCCTGTCAATCTCATTTTTTAGACGTTTGTTCTCCCTGTTTTCTGTTTCACTTGCTGGATTTTATATTTTCTCCTCTCATCAATTAAGTTCAGTATATCCTGTGTTATCTAATGATTTCTATTAGGCTTTGTCCTTCTGCGTAGACTATATGATCCTCTGCCGTCTTCACTAACCTATCTCTCAGAGCTAACGGATTCATTTTGTTACAGTCACTTAACAGTGTAATCAGACAGTGTTTTAGTGTTCATGTGCGTATTAATATGTTCTTGGTGTTTATTATTAAAGAAAAATGAACAACGTTTAGTGTCCTTTGGAAACAAATTACTCAGCAAACAAGACGAGGTAAGACATTCTGGCCGGCCGCGGTGGCCGAGGTGACTGAGGCGCTCCAGTCACGGTCAGCACGGCCACTACGGTCGGGGGTTCGAATCCCCCCTCGGGCATGGATATTTGTGCCGTCCTAGTTCGTAAGTAGTTCATAAGTAGTTTGTAAGGGACTGATGACCCTGTAGTTAAGTCCCATAAGCTTAACAAACATTTGAACATTTTTTAAGACATTCAGTAGATCTTTTTACCAAAATATATCTGAAATGGGGATCGCAAACCGCGGCACTTTCCCCCAGCGCCACTCACAGAGTTCCGCCAAATTGTCTCTTTGGACACCGAACAGCGGAGGGTGGCGGAAGAGGGGGGCGGGGGGGGGGGGGGAAGGGGGCGGCGCCACTCAAAGAAGTGAACCCCCAGTCATCTGAAGGATCAGCCGCCATGGAGACTGCACATCGTATCGACTGCCGAGTGGCCTCATAATGTAACCTAATTTTTAAGGTATCAAGGTATAAAGGGATGTGTCCAAGAACAAGAGCACTGAAATTCCCTAACGTGTACCTCGCTGAGTTTTAATTGAATTACCTCAACAAGATCAAAATATCCACGGGTGTACTGCCGGTCTATAGACCGGCAGTACACCCGTGGATATTTTGATCATCAAATACGCCGGGAGAAACTGAAGAATTACCTCAACATGTTCATAACTATGAACAAAGCCTTATATTCAAAACGGAATAGATACACGTCTGATAAATTCTTTGAGATACAATACTGGAGAGTCATCAAAGGAAATTCATTTAGACTGAAATGAAATACCTTAAAAACCCTTCGTCGCAGAAACTATTTTGTTAGTACTAGCTCGCTCGTACATCTTCAGTTTTTTCTATACTTTGGAATAATTCGGTATGAGAATGTTAATATTCAGATCAAAGCAGTGTCGTGGGCGAAAATAGCTCTGTTTGAAAACACACGTAATCAGAGTGCTTGATCGGTTGCTATGTCCACGCCTCGGAGCTCAGACGGTAGCGTCGCTGACTACCATCCAGAGGGCCTGCGTTCGATTCTCAGAAGGGGACTAGGTGTTGTGTGTTCATCATCATCGACATGTAAGTCGCCGAAGTGGTGTCAACTAAAACGACGTACTAGGCGCCCGAAAAATCTCACACAGATCTTCCGGCCGAAAATGCCATACGTTCATTTCATTATCGATTCTCATTTACTGTCAATATTTACTGCGAACGGCAACAAGAGGTTTTTTCGATTCCTCTCCCAGCTTTCACATGCATTTTATTAGGTTGTTGCGTTAATATCTCCCTCATGTTTAGCATCTTTTTCTTCTTTCTCTTTAGCCGTCTGTCCCACAGAGGCAGGATCGGCTTGTTAATGCGGATTTGGCATGTTATTAGGAGTGGCCGGATGCCCTTCCTGCCGCCACCACATACCCCTCGGGAGGAAATGTGTACCCCAAATGTCTGCGTATAGTGTTATACGTGTGAAAATATAAAGTGTTACGAAATGTTTACGATTCGTGTAACTGAGGCAGGACTTGGAGACCAGCCCGGTATTCACCTAGGGGGAAGTGGAAAACCGCCGGAAAACCACATTCAGGCTGGCCGGCACTCCGACCCCCTTCGTTAATCCGCCGGGCGGATTCGAACCGGGGCCGGTACGCCTCTCCGTCTCGGAAAGCGGTGCGTTAGACCACGGCTAACCGAGTAGGTCCATCTTTTTAAGCATCTCAAAGTCGTTAATTAAGTTGACCTTTTCTTTAAAAGATACTGCACTCTACCGGACAGTTAGTGTGGTGAGAAAATAACAAACTGCGCCGTTATTAGTTCTCTAGTCGTTGACATTTAACCGAATCCCCAAGTATCCGTGATAACCACGACCCCCCCCTCCCCTCCCCCATCCAATCTGCTGAAACTGAAGAGGCAACATGTAATTCAGACGGAAATTGCGCAACAGAAGTAAGTTTGCGTTTAAGAGGCTCGTTGAATCGAGGAAACTAACAGCCTTATACTTTTCCACTCTTTGATAACCGGCTTCGCTCAGTGATGATCATCTTCAGATCTCTTATTATCGTAACAGCCGCGGCGGATCAGCCGCGCGTACTGGAGCGCCGTGTTGCGGTGCGCGCGGTCGTCCGCTGTCGAGGGGTCCGAATCACCCCTCCGGCTTGGATGCTTGTGTCGTCTTTAGTATAGGGTAGTTCATAAGTAGTTTGTAAGTTTAGGGACTGATGACCCCGTAGTTGAGTCCCTTAAGCTTTTCAAATATTTTAACATTTGTTATTGACTGGAGAGAACACATAGAAAATATTGTGGGGAAGGCGAACCAAAGGTTACGTTTCATTGGCAGAACGCTTAGACGATGCACCAGCTCCACCAAAGAGACTGCCTACATCACACTTGTGCGTCCTCTCTTGGAGTACTGTTGCCCCTTGTGGGACCCTCACCAGGTGGGACTGACGGAAGATATTGAGAAGGTTCAGAGAAGGGCAGCTCGTTTTGTTTTATCACGTTACGGGGGGGAAAGCGTCACGGAAATGTTGCACGAATTGGGGTGGAAATCATTAAAAGAAAGACGTTATTCATTGCGGCGTGATCTGTTTGCGAAGTTTCAATCACCGACTTTTAGTTCTGAATGTGAAAATATTTTGCTAGCACCCACCTACTTAGGGAGACATGACCATCCCAATAAAATAAGAGAAATCAGATCGAAAACGGAACGATTTAGGTGTTCTTTCTTCTCGCGCGCTATTAGAGAATGGAACGGTAGAGAAAAGTTATGAAGGTGGTTAATGAACCCTCTGCCAGGCACTTAAATGTGATTTGCAGAGTATCTATGTAGATGTAGATGTAGATGTATTGTAACTTGTGGAGCGTTTGTTTTGTGAAGCCATTATGGCTGTATTAGAACACTATGGAAACAACGGTTCTGGTTATCACTAACCGAAACCGGATGACTAAACACCAAATATTGTGGTAATTGAAGCTGTTGTAGTGATCTTCAGTCAAAAGGTTCAATATAACTCTCCACGCAACCCTGAATAAGAACAGCAACCTAAATCCTTTTGAACCTGGTTAATGTATTTGGCTGTTGGTCTACAACTGCAATTTTCACTCCATACACTTCCATCTAATGCTAAATTGATGCCCCACCAGGTCGATCCCTTCTCTTAGTCAACATATGCCAGAAATTTCTTTTGTCCCCAGTTCTGTTCAGCACCTCCTCATCAGTTACGCGGTCTACCAATCTAATCTTCAGTATTCGTCTGTAATACAACATTTGAGATGCATCTGTCATCTTTACGTCTGAATTCATTATCGTCCACGTTTCACTTCCATACGATGCTACACTCCAGACAAAAGTTTTCATAAAGGTCTTCCTAACATTTAAATTAATTTTGGGTGTTAACAAATTCCGCTTCTTCGGAAACGCTTTTCTTCCCATGCCCTTCTGCATTTTATATCTTCTTTACTTCGGCAATAAGGAACTATTTTGCTACTCAAATAACAAAACTCATCTGTTACTTTTAGTGACTTAAAAAGAAATTCCCAAACGGAAATGTAGCCATCAGTTACCTACAGGCGCTGTTGTCACATGGAAACTTTAAAAATTGTAATTTACTATTATGACTTCGTCAATGTTTGCACATGGACGCGACTCTTCTCTTGTACGAGGCGCCAACACGAGCACAACATAGACACCGCTCTGCACCAGGCGACTTGTACACTTGTCGGTAACAAGTGTGCACTACTACGACTTCGCACTTTGGCTCCTATCGATGCTCTACACAAGTATCAAAAAGGCTACGATCTGGGACTAAATAACTTCATTTTGACAGTTGAATTGATAACAAAAATGCTTGTAAATCAAAGGGACTTCTTTGGTTATTAGTCTCTAGGCTTGTAAAGTAGTTAAACCTAAGGACAACACACACATCTATACTCGAAGGAAGACTCGAACCTCCGACGGCGAGCAACCGCGCGTTTCCGCAGCAAGGCGCCTAAGAACGCTCGGCTACTCCATCACGACAATTGATAACACGACAAGATCAGTGCCGCTGTTGTTTGAGCTTCATAACCTTACCTGGTAAAAGCAGTTAAATCGACAGAGTTACAATCGTGTGAATCAATTACGAGTGGGTCTCAAAAGTTAAACGAGAAGATGGAATAGGATACGTTATTTATCTTTCAATTCCATCCCTTGTTCTCTTTACCATACTCTAGTTGAATATTGTAATCATCAGTCACCTGCTCAATTAATGTTGTCAAATTTTTGTTGTCTTTGGTAAATAATATTGTAAGGGACAATGCAACCTCTCGCTCAACGAAGGATCTGTACCAAGAGACTGGAAAGTTGTACAGGTCACACCAGTATTCAAGAAACGCAGTAGGAGTAACCCATTAAACTACAGACCTATTTCATTGACGTCAATATGCAGCAGGGTTTTGGAACATATCCTGTATTCAAATATTATGAATTATCTCGAACAGAATGATCTATTGGCCCAAGGTTAACACAGATTTAGAAAATATCGTTCATGCGAAACACAACTAGCTCTTTACTCACACGAAGTGATGGGTGCTATTGACAAGGGTTCGCAAATTGATTCCGTACTTTTTGATTTCCAGAAGGCTTTTGACACCGTACCTCACAAACGGCTTTTAATCAAATTGCGTGGTTATGGTATATCACCCTAAATTTGCTAGTGGATAGGGAGGACACAGTTCGTAGTAATCCATGGTAAGGCATCAATTAAAACAGAGGTGATATCGGGCGTTTCACAGGGTAGTGTTATTGGTCCTCTGCTGTTCCTTATTTACATAAACGATTTAGGGAAAAATCTAAGTAGCTCTGTTAGGTTGTTTGCAGATGACGCCGTCATTTATAGTCTCGTAAAAAGTCATCTGAAGATCAAAACCAACAGCAATACGATCTAAATAAGATGGTGTAAAAGTTGGCAATTGACTCAATGGGAAGTGCGAGGTCGTCCACATTAGTACGAAAATAAATCTGATAAACTTTGTTTACAAGATAAATCAAGCAAATGTGAAGGCCGTAAACTCCACTAAATACCTAGGAATTATTATTACATCAAACTGGAAAGAACACGTAGATAATGTCGTAGGAAAGGCGAATCAGGGATTCCATTAGCCGAACACTTAAAAGATGCAACAGAACTACTAAAGAGACTGCATACACCACGCTTGTCAGTCCTCATTTGGAGTACTGCTGCCCATTGTGGGATTCTTATCAAGTGAGTTTTTATGGAAGCCATCTAAAGAGTCCAAACAAGGTCAGCCCGTTTTGTATTGTCGCAATATAGGTGAGACAGCGTCACGGAAATGATATAGGATCTGGAATGTCAAGTAACATGATACGGGATGCCCTATTGTATAACATGACATATAGCAAAAGGTGGTCCAGCGTGGCATTTCTCAAGTCATGTAATATGAAACTACTTGTCGTTCAGTTACAGGATGCATACATCCCCATTCATGGATACTTGATACGACAGATACACGTAGCATGGAGAGCTTACTGCGCTGGCAAACTTCTTTTATTTAAATGTTTTTGAAGTTGACAGGTAAGTCGAGACGCTACGTCTCCTGTTTTACATCTTTGGACAGGTCATATTTGCCTTGTTTTGTGCTGTGATCGGAGCAATTTACGTTATGGTGTATAAAGGACTGATGACCAATGTCGTTTCGTCCCACAGAATGAGAAAAAGATTTGGACATTTCCTCTTCATTATATACATCGATGAAGAAAAGGGAATAAACGATAGGAACAAGAGTGGAATAAAACTTTAGGGTGAATGAAAATCAGTGATAAGATTTAATAATAACGTTGCAATCCGCAGCGAACGTGAAGATAAATTACAAGATCTCTTGAATTGGTTGAATAGTCTAATCTAATGAGTACCTATTATACACTTAGAGGAAACTGAAAAAAAAAAAGACAGCCTTGGGAACAAGGACGAAATAAGAATTAGAGTTACAAAGACGATATTCGCAGCCGAGAGGAGTCTGTTGGTATCGAACATTGGCCTTAAAGTGACACAGACATTTTTGAGAGTATAGTGTGTTTGTGGTACAGCTTAATGTGGAAGTGAAACACTGATAGTAGGAAAATCTGAACAAAAAAGAATCGAAGCGCTGGATTCTGGTGCTACAGAAGAATATTGAAAATCAGATGGTCTGATAAAGTAAAGAATTAGGAGGTTCTCCGTAGAATAGGCGAAGAAAGGATCATGTGGGAAAAAACTGACATGAAGAATGGATTGGATGATGGAATATGTTTTAAGATGTCAGGGAATAACCTTCATCGTACTAACGGAACTGTATATAGTGAAAACTTTAGTTGGTACTGGAATACACCCAGAAAATAATTTTATAGAGGATGTTAGATGCTTTTTCTGAAATTAAGAGTAATTTGTAGCGGGGCACAGAAAAAGTCATAAGATTGATGAAACAAAAAAAGTCAGTTAGAAGCTGCACACTGTTAGTCCCTGGTCCCTCTCTCCCCAATTCTTCACACACACACACACACACTTACCAAATGGACGATTCCTTTATGCCTCAGGATGAATCGCTCGAACCTCATCTTTCTATTAGTCTATTCCGGCCATCAAATTCGATTTCGTTTTTCCGCATTTAACATTCGAGTTACCCCTGTCGTCAACAGTACTCTTTTGTATCACTAAATTTTTGTTCTTGTCGTGTTTCGGATGTTCATCGTCCATTCTAGGCTTCTGTATGAGTCTACACGTCAGAGCAATTCCTCCAGAAATATCTCTCAACATTTAAATTTACACTGAATCTTAACAAATTTCCCTTCTTTAGAAACGCTTAACTCACTACTGCTAATCAACATTTTATATTATCTCCTCCTCGGTCACATCAATGATTTTGCTGCCAAATTAGCAAAACTCGACTATTACTTTTCTAATTTGCGTTCTCCGCATCTCCTAATTGGACTACATTCCATTATCCTCATTGTACGTTTGTTGATATACTTTTTGTAATTTCAAGACCCTATCGAATGTGTTATACGGCTTTTGCGTCTCAGGGAGAATAACAATGTCATTGCCAGAAATTCTTATTCCTTCTTCTTGAACTTTGTCTCGATTATATTTACCGCTTGCACTATGTACTCATTGAACAACATCGGGGACAGGTCACAACTTTGGGTCGTTCCCTTCTGGTCCACTGTTTCCCCTTTGAACTTTGTCTCGATTATATTTACCGCTTGCACTATGTACTCATTGAACAACATCGGGGACAGGTCACAACTTTGGGTCGTTCCCTTCTGGTCCACTGTTTCCCCTTTGAACTTTGTCTCGATTATATTTACCGCTTGCACTATGTACTCATTGAACAACATCGGGGACAGGTCACAACTTTGGGTCGTTCCCTTCTGGTCCACTGTTTCCCCTTTGAACTTTGTCTCGATTATATTTACCGCTTGCACTATGTACTCATTGAACAACATCGGGGACAGGTCACAACTTTGGGTCGTTCCCTTCTGGTCCACTGTTTCCCCTTTGAACTTTGTCTCGATTATATTTACCGCTTGCACTATGTACTCATTGAACAACATCGGGGACAGGTCACAACTTTGGGTCGTTCCCTTCTGGTCCACTGTTTCCCCTTTGAACTTTGTCTCGATTATATTTACCGCTTGCACTATGTACTCATTGAACAACATCGGGGACAGGTCACAACTTTGGGTCGTTCCCTTCTGGTCCACTGTTTCCCCTTTGAACTTTGTCTCGATTATATTTACCGCTTGCACTATGTACTCATTGAACAACATCGGGGACAGGTCACAACTTTGGGTCGTTCCCTTCTGGTCCACTGTTTCCCCTTTGAACTTTGTCTCGATTATATTTACCGCTTGCACTATGTACTCATTGAACAACATCGGGGACAGGTCACAACTTTGGGTCGTTCCCTTCTGGTCCACTGTTTCCCCTTTGAACTTTGTCTCGATTATATTTACCGCTTGCACTATGTACTCATTGAACAACATCGGGGACAGGTCACAACTTTGGGTCGTTCCCTTCTGGTCCACTGTTTCCCCTTTGAACTTTGTCTCGATTATATTTACCGCTTGCACTATGTACTCATTGAACAACATCGGGGACAGGTCACAACTTTGGGTCGTTCCCTTCTGGTCCACTGTTTCCCCTTTGAACTTTGTCTCGATTATATTTACCGCTTGCACTATGTACTCATTGAACAACATCGGGGACAGGTCACAACTTTGGGTCGTTCCCTTCTGGTCCACTGTTTCCCCTTTGAACTTTGTCTCGATTATATTTACCGCTTGCACTATGTACTCATTGAACAACATCGGGGACAGGTCACAACTTTGGGTCGTTCCCTTCTGGTCCACTGTTTCCCCTTTGAACTTTGTCTCGATTATATTTACCGCTTGCACTATGTACTCATTGAACAACATCGGGGACAGGTCACAACTTTGGGTCGTTCCCTTCTGGTCCACTGTTTCCCCTTTGAACTTTGTCTCGATTATATTTACCGCTTGCACTATGTACTCATTGAACAACATCGGGGACAGGTCACAACTTTGGGTCGTTCCCTTCTGGTCCACTGTTTCCCCTTTGAACTTTGTCTCGATTATATTTACCGCTTGCACTATGTACTCATTGAACAACATCGGGGACAGGTCACAACTTTGGGTCGTTCCCTTCTGGTCCACTGTTTCCCCTTTGAACTTTGTCTCGATTATATTTACCGCTTGCACTATGTACTCATTGAACAACATCGGGGACAGGTCACAACTTTGGGTCGTTCCCTTCTGGTCCACTGTTTCCCCTTTGAACTTTGTCTCGATTATATTTACCGCTTGCACTATGTACTCATTGAACAACATCGGGGACAGGTCACAACTTTGGGTCGTTCCCTTCTGGTCCACTGTTTCCCCTTTGAACTTTGTCTCGATTATATTTACCGCTTGCACTATGTACTCATTGAACAACATCGGGGACAGGTCACAACTTTGGGTCGTTCCCTTCTGGTCCACTGTTTCCCCTTTGAACTTTGTCTCGATTATATTTACCGCTTGCACTATGTACTCATTGAACAACATCGGGGACAGGTCACAACTTTGGGTCGTTCCCTTCTGGTCCACTGTTTCCCCTTTGAACTTTGTCTCGATTATATTTACCGCTTGCACTATGTACTCATTGAACAACATCGGGGACAGGTCACAACTTTGGGTCGTTCCCTTCTGGTCCACTGTTTCCCCTTTGAACTTTGTCTCGATTATATTTACCGCTTGCACTATGTACTCATTGAACAACATCGGGGACAGGTCACAACTTTGGGTCGTTCCCTTCTGGTCCACTGTTTCCCCTTTGAACTTTGTCTCGATTATATTTACCGCTTGCACTATGTACTCATTGAACAACATCGGGGACAGGTCACAACTTTGGGTCGTTCCCTTCTGGTCCACTGTTTCCCCTTTGAACTTTGTCTCGATTATATTTACCGCTTGCACTATGTACTCATTGAACAACATCGGGGACAGGTCACAACTTTGGGTCGTTCCCTTCTGGTCCACTGTTTCCCCTTTGAACTTTGTCTCGATTATATTTACCGCTTGCACTATGTACTCATTGAACAACATCGGGGACAGGTCACAACTTTGGGTCGTTCCCTTCTGGTCCACTGTTTCCCCTTTGAACTTTGTCTCGATTATATTTACCGCTTGCACTATGTACTCATTGAACAACATCGGGGACAGGTCACAACTTTGGGTCGTTCCCTTCTGGTCCACTGTTTCCCCTTTGATCTTTGTCTCGATTATATTTACCGCTTGCACTATGTACTCATTGAACAACATCGGGGACAGGTCACAACTTTGGGTCGTTCCCTTCTGGTCCACTGTTTCCCCTTTGAACTTTGTCTCGATTATATTTACCGCTTGCGCTATGTACTCATTGAACAACATCGGGGACAGGTCACAACTTTGGGTCGTTCCCTTCTGGTCCACTGTTTCCCCTTTGAACTTTGTCTCGATTATATTTACCGCTTGCACTATGTACTCATTGAACAACATCGGGGACAGGTCACAACTTTGGGTCGTTCCCTTCTGGTCCACTGTTTCCCCTTTGAACTTTGTCTCGATTATATTTACCGCTTGCACTATGTACTCATTGAACAACATCGGGGACAGGTCACAACTTTGGGTCGTTCCCTTCTGGTCCACTGTTTCCCCTTTGAACTTTGTCTCGATTATATTTACCGCTTGCACTATGTACTCATTGAACAACATCGGGGACAGGTCACAACTTTGGGTCGTTCCCTTCTGGTCCACTGTTTCCCCTTTGAACTTTGTCTCGATTATATTTACCGCTTGCACTATGTACTCATTGAACAACATCGGGGACAGGTCACAACTTTGGGTCGTTCCCTTCTGGTCCACTGTTTCCCCTTTGAACTTTGTCTCGATTATATTTACCGCTTGCACTATGTACTCATTGAACAACATCGGGGACAGGTCACAACTTTGGGTCGTTCCCTTCTGGTCCACTGTTTCCCCTTTGAACTTTGTCTCGATTATATTTACCGCTTGCACTATGTACTCATTGAACAACATCGGGGACAGGTCACAACTTTGGGTCGTTCCCTTCTGGTCCACTGTTTCCCCTTTGAACTTTGTCTCGATTATATTTACCGCTTGCACTATGTACTCATTGAACAACATCGGGGACAGGTCACAACTTTGGGTCGTTCCCTTCTGGTCCACTGTTTCCCCTTTGAACTTTGTCTCGATTATATTTACCGCTTGCACTATGTACTCATTGAACAACATCGGGGACAGGTCACAACTTTGGGTCGTTCCCTTCTGGTCCACTGTTTCCCCTTTGAACTTTGTCTCGATTATATTTACCGCTTGCACTATGTACTCATTGAACAACATCGGGGACAGGTCACAACTTTGGGTCGTTCCCTTCTGGTCCACTGTTTCCCCTTTGAACTTTGTCTCGATTATATTTACCGCTTGCACTATGTACTCATTGAACAACATCGGGGACAGGTCACAACTTTGGGTCGTTCCCTTCTGGTCCACTGTTTCCCCTTTGAACTTTGTCTCGATTATATTTACCGCTTGCACTATGTACTCATTGAACAACATCGGGGACAGGTCACAACTTTGGGTCGTTCCCTTCTGGTCCACTGTTTCCCCTTTGAACTTTGTCTCGATTATATTTACCGCTTGCACTATGTACTCATTGAACAACATCGGGGACAGGTCACAACTTTGGGTCGTTCCCTTCTGGTCCACTGTTTCCCCTTTGAACTTTGTCTCGATTATATTTACCGCTTGCACTATGTACTCATTGAACAACATCGGGGACAGGTCACAACTTTGGGTCGTTCCCTTCTGGTCCACTGTTTCCCCTTTGAACTTTGTCTCGATTATATTTACCGCTTGCACTATGTACTCATTGAACAACATCGGGGACAGGTCACAACTTTGGGTCGTTCCCTTCTGGTCCACTGTTTCCCCTTTGAACTTTGTCTCGATTATATTTACCGCTTGCACTATGTACTCATTGAACAACATCGGGGACAGGTCACAACTTTGGGTCGTTCCCTTCTGGTCCACTGTTTCCCCTTTGAACTTTGTCTCGATTATATTTACCGCTTGCACTATGTACTCATTGAACAACATCGGGGACAGGTCACAACTTTGGGTCGTTCCCTTCTGGTCCACTGTTTCCCCTTTGAACTTTGTCTCGATTATATTTACCGCTTGCACTATGTACTCATTGAACAACATCGGGGACAGGTCACAACTTTGGGTCGTTCCCTTCTGGTCCACTGTTTCCCCTTTGAACTTTGTCTCGATTATATTTACCGCTTGCACTATGTACTCATTGAACAACATCGGGGACAGGTCACAACTTTGGGTCGTTCCCTTCTGGTCCACTGTTTCCCCTTTGAACTTTGTCTCGATTATATTTACCGCTTGCACTATGTACTCATTGAACAACATCGGGGACAGGTCACAACTTTGGGTCGTTCCCTTCTGGTCCACTGTTTCCCCTTTGAACTTTGTCTCGATTATATTTACCGCTTGCACTATGTACTCATTGAACAACATCGGGGACAGGTCACAACTTTGGGTCGTTCCCTTCTGGTCCACTGTTTCCCCTTTGAACTTTGTCTCGATTATATTTACCGCTTGCACTATGTACTCATTGAACAACATCGGGGACAGGTCACAACTTTGGGTCGTTCCCTTCTGGTCCACTGTTTCCCCTTTGAACTTTGTCTCGATTATATTTACCGCTTGCACTATGTACTCATTGAACAACATCGGGGACAGGTCACAACTTTGGGTCGTTCCCTTCTGGTCCACTGTTTCCCCTTTGAACTTTGTCTCGATTATATTTACCGCTTGCACTATGTACTCATTGAACAACATCGGGGACAGGTCACAACTTTGGGTCGTTCCCTTCTGGTCCACTGTTTCCCCTTTGAACTTTGTCTCGATTATATTTACCGCTTGCACTATGTACTCATTGAACAACATCGGGGACAGGTCACAACTTTGGGTCGTTCCCTTCTGGTCCACTGTTTCCCCTTTGAACTTTGTCTCGATTATATTTACCGCTTGCACTATGTACTCATTGAACAACATCGGGGACAGGTCACAACTTTGGGTCGTTCCCTTCTGGTCCACTGTTTCCCCTTTGAACTTTGTCTCGATTATATTTACCGCTTGCACTATGTACTCATTGAACAACATCGGGGACAGGTCACAACTTTGGGTCGTTCCCTTCTGGTCCACTGTTTCCCCTTTGAACTTTGTCTCGATTATATTTACCGCTTGCACTATGTACTCATTGAACAACATCGGGGACAGGTCACAACTTTGGGTCGTTCCCTTCTGGTCCACTGTTTCCCCTTTGAACTTTGTCTCGATTATATTTACCGCTTGCACTATGTACTCATTGAACAACATCGGGGACAGGTCACAACTTTGGGTCGTTCCCTTCTGGTCCACTGTTTCCCCTTTGAACTTTGTCTCGATTATATTTACCGCTTGCACTATGTACTCATTGAACAACATCGGGGACAGGTCACAACTTTGGGTCGTTCCCTTCTGGTCCACTGTTTCCCCTTTGAACTTTGTCTCGATTATATTTACCGCTTGCACTATGTACTCATTGAACAACATCGGGGACAGGTCACAACTTTGGGTCGTTCCCTTCTGGTCCACTGTTTCCCCTTTGAACTTTGTCTCGATTATATTTACCGCTTGCACTATGTACTCATTGAACAACATCGGGGACAGGTCACAACTTTGGGTCGTTCCCTTCTGGTCCACTGTTTCCCCTTTGAACTTTGTCTCGATTATATTTACCGCTTGCACTATGTACTCATTGAACAACATCGGGGACAGGTCACAACTTTGGGTCGTTCCCTTCTGGTCCACTGTTTCCCCTTTGAACTTTGTCTCGATTATATTTACCGCTTGCACTATGTACTCATTGAACAACATCGGGGACAGGTCACAACTTTGGGTCGTTCCCTTCTGGTCCACTGTTTCCCCTTTGAACTTTGTCTCGATTATATTTACCGCTTGCACTATGTACTCATTGAACAACATCGGGGACAGGTCACAACTTTGGGTCGTTCCCTTCTGGTCCACTGTTTCCCCTTTGAACTTTGTCTCGATTATATTTACCGCTTGCACTATGTACTCATTGAACAACATCGGGGACAGGTCACAACTTTGGGTCGTTCCCTTCTGGTCCACTGTTTCCCCTTTGATCTTTGTCTCGATTATATTTACCGCTTGCACTATGTACTCATTGAACAACATCGGGGACAGGTCACAACTTTGGGTCGTTCCCTTCTGGTCCACTGTTTCCCCTTTGAACTTTGTCTCGATTATATTTACCGCTTGCGCTATGTACTCATTGAACAACATCGGGGACAGGTCACAACTTTGGGTCGTTCCCTTCTGGTCCACTGTTTCCCCTTTGAACTTTGTCTCGATTATATTTACCGCTTGCACTATGTACTCATTGAACAACATCGGGGACAGGTCACAACTTTGGGTCGTTCCCTTCTGGTCCACTGTTTCCCCTTTGAACTTTGTCTCGATTATATTTACCGCTTGCACTATGTACTCATTGAACAACATCGGGGACAGGTCACAACTTTGGGTCGTTCCCTTCTGGTCCACTGTTTCCCCTTTGAACTTTGTCTCGATTATATTTACCGCTTGCACTATGTACTCATTGAACAACATCGGGGACAGGTCACAACTTTGGGTCGTTCCCTTC
Source organism: Locusta migratoria (assembly GCA_026315105.1). Taxonomy (NCBI): domain Eukaryota; kingdom Metazoa; phylum Arthropoda; class Insecta; order Orthoptera; family Acrididae; genus Locusta; species Locusta migratoria. The sequence continues at coordinate 287,088,076 of CM048745.1, read as the reverse complement.
TGGTCCACTGTTTCCCCTTTGAACTTTGTCTCGATTATATTTACCGCTTGCACTATGTACTCATTGAACAACATCGGGGACAGGTCACAACTTTGGGTCGTTCCCTTCTGGTCCACTGTTTCCCCTTTGAACTTTGTCTCGATTATATTTACCGCTTGCACTATGTACTCATTGAACAACATCGGGGACAGGTCACAACTTTGGGTCGTTCCCTTCTGGTCCACTGTTTCCCCTTTGAACTTTGTCTCGATTATATTTACCGCTTGCACTATGTACTCATTGAACAACATCGGGGACAGGTCACAACTTTGGGTCGTTCCCTTCTGGTCCACTGTTTCCCCTTTGAACTTTGTCTCGATTATATTTACCGCTTGCACTATGTACTCATTGAACAACATCGGGGACAGGTCACAACTTTGGGTCGTTCCCTTCTGGTCCACTGTTTCCCCTTTGAACTTTGTCTCGATTATATTTACCGCTTGCACTATGTACTCATTGAACAACATCGGGGACAGGTCACAACTTTGGGTCGTTCCCTTCTGGTCCACTGTTTCCCCTTTGAACTTTGTCTCGATTATATTTACCGCTTGCACTATGTACTCATTGAACAACATCGGGGACAGGTCACAACTTTGGGTCGTTCCCTTCTGGTCCACTGTTTCCCCTTTGAACTTTGTCTCGATTATATTTACCGCTTGCACTATGTACTCATTGAACAACATCGGGGACAGGTCACAACTTTGGGTCGTTCCCTTCTGGTCCACTGTTTCCCCTTTGAACTTTGTCTCGATTATATTTACCGCTTGCACTATGTACTCATTGAACAACATCGGGGACAGGTCACAACTTTGGGTCGTTCCCTTCTGGTCCACTGTTTCCCCTTTGAACTTTGTCTCGATTATATTTACCGCTTGCACTATGTACTCATTGAACAACATCGGGGACAGGTCACAACTTTGGGTCGTTCCCTTCTGGTCCACTGTTTCCCCTTTGAACTTTGTCTCGATTATATTTACCGCTTGCACTATGTACTCATTGAACAACATCGGGGACAGGTCACAACTTTGGGTCGTTCCCTTCTGGTCCACTGTTTCCCCTTTGAACTTTGTCTCGATTATATTTACCGCTTGCACTATGTACTCATTGAACAACATCGGGGACAGGTCACAACTTTGGGTCGTTCCCTTCTGGTCCACTGTTTCCCCTTTGAACTTTGTCTCGATTATATTTACCGCTTGCACTATGTACTCATTGAACAACATCGGGGACAGGTCACAACTTTGGGTCGTTCCCTTCTGGTCCACTGTTTCCCCTTTGAACTTTGTCTCGATTATATTTACCGCTTGCACTATGTACTCATTGAACAACATCGGGGACAGGTCACAACTTTGGGTCGTTCCCTTCTGGTCCACTGTTTCCCCTTTGAACTTTGTCTCGATTATATTTACCGCTTGCACTATGTACTCATTGAACAACATCGGGGACAGGTCACAACTTTGGGTCGTTCCCTTCTGGTCCACTGTTTCCCCTTTCACATCAACTTTTAAACCTGTAATCTGGTTTCTGTTCAAATTTCTTCGCCCTCAGGCCTTTTTCGCTTCTTTCAAAATTACACTGAGTGCATACCAGTCAAGACGGTCAAAAGATTTATCTGAATCAACAAATGAAATACACGTAGTAGTATCAGTATTGCCTCACGTGTTCCTACATTTCATCGAACTGATATTTGATATTTAAAGAAACAAGTTTTTAATTTTTTTTTTACTTCCACAACGCTTCTAGAATGTTTTTCATCCAATGTTTTTCCTTGTTATTGTTTATATTAATATGAAGGGGGTTTTGAGTTAACGACTTTAGGGTAACTTGTAGCACTGTCTTCAAGGAGAAACAAAACCCTGTTTTACAACTTGGTCTTTCACTGAATATTGGGTGTCGTCTTCTTGTCTGTTTTGTCTACGATAATGCGTTCACATGCGAGGTGTTGAAAAAGTAAGGTGACTTTATATTTTTATGAAAGACTATTTATTTATTCATCAGTATTCGTGTTGTTCCCTTTATGGTAATACCCCTCAGCTGTACTACTGTAATACACTTGTGTCAATGCTTCTTCCAAACCTTGAAGCACTTCTCATAAACACGTTTTGGTACAGCCTTGAGTACTTGAGAATTTTTGCAAATCTTCATTCTTTCATAGGTCTCATCAGTTTTGGGAATAGGAAGAAAACGCAAGGGACCAAATCCAGTGAATATTGTTGCTGAGGCATTATTGTAGCGTTGTTTTTGGCCAAAAAATCTCTCACAAGTAATTATGAATCAGCAGGTATATTGTCATAATGCAAAAGCCATTTATTGTTTCTCCACGATTACCGACGGTTTTTGCTTATTGCTTCTCGCAATCGGCTCATAAGGTAATAATCCTTATTTACCGTGCGACCTTCAGGCAAAAATTGCGCCACTGTAATTAAAAAAAAAAAAAAAAAAAAACAGCTTAACTTTCCCATTTGATCGAATTTAATGTACTTTTTTTTTCGGTCTTGGCTCGACGGGATGCTTCCATTGGGATGACGGGCTTTAGTTTCGACGTCATAACCGTAAACCCATGTTTCGGTACCAGTTATGATGCTTTGAGGCAAATCAGGATCATCATTGACGTCATTCAAGAAGATTTGTCGTCCTGGTCAGCCTCTGTTTAGTCCCTCCCAGTCTGTCTTTCAGGAAAGGTTCTATTCAGGATGCTTGGGATGCGTTGCCATCTAAAACAGCTATACAGATTAGTAATACAAGTTTTATTTACGAATATGGACAAAGTTACTCAACTTCTAGTCTCTATGTCTATCTCTTCTCGCGGCGGCGTCTTCTTGTACGATGCTAGCTGCACTGAGTCCTAGTGAGTGCGTAGCTTGGAGCCGAGTTCAGAAGGTCTCTTCCAGACGCATGTCGGCCTAGATATAGCAGCTTGTAGAGGGCGCGCTTCTCGGTTGCTCCCTCCAGGATGCGCGGCTCCGGCGTGTGATTGGCTGCCGGTCGTCCGCTGCCTTCTCCACGATCGTTCTCGTGCGTCTGGCGTGTGGCGCTGACTTTACGCTACAACATAAGAGCTTCTAAGCGATGCTCACGCGACGATTCTTCTGATCAAAATTGCTAACTTTTCTGTCAAAATCAAACGAAGCTTACTTTACATTTGAAACTGTGAACAGATGTTCGGGACTTGTGTGCCAACATAACAAAAAAGGTATCGAATGTAAGTTGTCCGCACACTTTCAAAAGTCTCCTTACGTTTTAAACAGCCGTTGTATTCCACAATATCTAACTTCAATCTGCACATTTGCCATTTTAATTTCTCCGCTCTACCTACTCGACATAGAATGACACTTTACGCTTTCATGGTGTATAATTCCTATCTGAAGAATCAAGTGGGGAGTATCTCACCCGCAAAAAAGTGACACAACTAAAAATAATTTTTTAAAAATTTAAAAATATAATTGTTGGAACAAGAACAATTACACATCGTAGTTGTGTTGGAACCTTCACTGGCTAAGCATGTTGCATGAATCCAATTTTTAGTTAAGACAGCATCCTGTGTGCATTCTGATTGTTTTCATGATCCTTGCATCACATTTTGAATTAGGACACTTTCCTCGTTTGCGAGGTAAGCATTTCATTGCGACATTTTAAACTAAGAACATCACATTTTGAAGATAACCTTGACATTGTTATTGTAATGAATACTAAAATTTAATTTTTTATTACACTTTAATATTATTATTACTAGATATATGCCATTATTATCTGAAATCCAGTAATTTGATAAAATTTATCTCTTTAATTTTATACAGTTTAACATGGCTTTTTCATCTCCTGGGAAATCAAGATAAACAACCAAGGCAAGTAACATGAGATGTACAATTTCTGAGGGAAACTGTAAAGCTACAAACTGCAACAAACTGAACGTAGTGACTTCCTTGCTCATCAAAAAATCGTGACTATAAATTTATCTATCTATTCCAGTGAAGTTCATGCTTCGAGTGCCACAAGACTCATTATCAAAATGTGCAGCCCATCTATTGTTAATTGTGTGACCTCTTTGAAAAGAAATCATGCTTCACTCATAAGATGTAGCGATGAAGACAGCGATAGTTCGTCATCACCTGCGCATGATTCAGACTATGTCCCAGAGTATGAGATTTCCTTAGTGAGTGAATCTTCAGCTACAGACAACTGTCTGTCTGAAGCTGAGGAAAAAAATGCTTCCTAACACAAAAGTCCTGTATCATTTCTGTAACGCTGTCTCCCCTGTATCGTGACAATACGAAACGAGCTGCCCTTCTTTGGACTCTTTCGATGTCCTCCGTCAAACCCACCTGATAAGAATCTCACACTGGGCAGCAATACTCCATTAAAGGATGGACAAGCGTAGTGTTTGCAGTTTCTTTAGTAGATCTGTTACATCTTTTAAGGGTTCAGCCAATAAAACGCAGTCTCTGGTTCGCCTTTCCCACGACATTATCTAGGTGTTCTTTCCAATTTAAGTCAGAAATAATTGTAATTCCTAGGTATTTTGTGGAGTTTACGGCCTTCACATTTGGTTGATTTATCATGTAAACAAAGTTTAACGGATTTCTTTTCGTACTCATGTGGACGACTTCACACTTCTCATTATTTAGAGTCAACTGCCAATTTTACACCATACTGATATCTTATTCAAATCGTTCTGCAGTTGCTTTTGATCTTCAGATGATTTTATTAGACGGTAAATTGATGGCGTCATCTGCAAACATCCTAAGAGAGCTACTTAGATTTTCCCCTAAATCGCTTATGTAAGTAAGGAACAGCAGAGGACCAATAACAGTACCCTGTGGAAAGTCCGATATCACCTCTGTTTTAGTCGATGCCTTACCATCGATTACTACGAACTGTGTCCTCTCTGAGAGGAAATCCCCTATCCAGTCGCGCAAATTTGGGGCGATATACCGTAACCACGCAATTTGATTAAAAGCCGTTTGTGAGGTACGGTGTCAAAAGCCTTCTGGAATCAATTTGCGAACACATCACTTCGTGTGAATAAAGAGCTAGTTGTGTTTCGCATGAATGATATTTTCTAAATCCATGTTTACCTTGGGCCAATAGATCATTCTGTTCGAGATGATTCATAATATTTGAATACAGGATATTTTCCAAAACCCTGCTGCAAATTGAAGTCAATGAAATAGGCACTACTGCCTTCTTGAATATAGGTGTGACCTGTGCAACTTTCGAATCTTTTGGTACAGATCCTTCTTAGAGAGAGCGGTTGTATATGGCTGTTAAGTAAGGAGCTATCGCTTCAGCATAATCAGATAGAAATCTAATGGGTATACAATCCGGACCAGAAGACTTGTTCTTGTTAAGTGATTTTAGTAGCTTCACTACTCCGATGATATCGACTTCTACGTTACTCATTACGGCCTCTGTTCGTAATTCGAAATCTGGGTTATTGATTTCGTCTTCAAGGAGGATAACCTCTTTCTTTATTAATTTATTTTGTGTAAAACTGTCAATTGCTATCAATACCACTTCTTTGAATTTGAGCCACATCTGGTCTACACCTACAATTAGTGTTAGAAACGAGTGGAAGCTATCTTTCAAGAAGCAATGTATTTTGACTCTTCTGTAAAAGCTACTGTTTCTGTGCTGAGTCACTTTCCTTGCTGGTGAGCGACATATGGACAACAGGATGCCACCATTAATGCTAAACGCTCTCCACGAATATAATATTGCTTCACCTTGTTTTGTCGCACCAACATAGCAAGGCCAGTTTCACTCTTATATCAGTAAATCATCCAGAGTGTTACCCGTGCACCTTCTGAAAAGACTGTCAACCCCGTTCCTAAAACTATGAGATTTCCACAACAGAACAACTGTTCCAGAACTGCTGTTACTCTTGAGTGGTTCGTACCGTTGACACAGATAAGCGCTGTACCCTCTTTTGGAGGGCAACAACTCATCGTCGAAAGCGCCGAGCACAGCCACACGCTGATGTTTCTGGAGAATGTGCTAACACAAATATCACCGTCTTCCGTTTGCCGACATGGCGGCTTCCGCTTTACATCATCTGATAACTTCCGCCTTCGTGCTCGGTTATCTTCGACAACACTTAAACAGGCGGACAGTAGGCCGCTTGTTTTTGTGAATCTATTTATAACATTTTCCCACGTTAATCATTTCAATTTCGGTATTCTCCAAATTAAAAAAATAGTATTATTTCACGCAAAAATTCAAAATCTAGAACTGGACAGAAATTTGTTGAGAAGTAGATTTCAAAACAATGTTCAAATGTTTGTATAGCTTATGGGACTTAACTACTGGGTCATCAGTCCCTAAACTTACAAACTACTTATGAACTAGCTAACACCAAGGACGGGACAAATATCCATGCCCGAGGAGGGATTAGAACCCCCGACCGTAGTGGCCGTGCAGACCGTGACTGGCGCGCCGTAGTTCCCCCACGCGCGTAGAGCACATTGGATTAGCAGTCCAACGCCTTAACCACTTTTTTTTTATTTTTTTTTTATTTATTTTTTTTATTTTTTTTGCCTGGCTTCATTGCCTTTACTCCTGTTCCCGTGCTACTGTTACTGTATAAAAAACTCAAAATTCGGCCACCGCGGCCGGCAAGTAGATTTCGATAGAATTTCGTTTCAAAACTCCTCTTTACTTGAAGCGTACATGTAAGATTGATTAAAACAAATAACAGAGAAACAGTAAAGAATAATTGGAAACTGTAAGTTCTGGTTAAACTAAGTCTAACAAATTAGTAAGTTCGTAGGACAACGTGTAATCCTCCTCTTTATTGAGGTGTGCATTGAGATGACAAAAGTCGTTGGATACCGATATGTACACTGAAACTCGTCCACTGAATGTGTGGTCGTGTTCCATTTTGTGTTATTCATTACTTTTAACTGTTTCTCCACCATTAATATTGTCTTTTTGTATGCCAATTACTTTTTTTAATGATCAATGCCCCATGTTTATATATGTTTCCACCCATGTGATTGAACTTGTGTTTTCATGTGAACTAGTGTTGCCTGTGGTCGAAAATCGACCAATTGTGTTTACAATGGTCACCGGGGGTAAAAATTTACGTATCATGTCGGCGGCCTCGCGTGATTATGTTGGCAACATCAACAACACGGTAGAAAATCATTGCCCATTTGTTCGAACCACATAGAATGACTCGGTTAGTGTATCGTACAGACCATGAAGTAAACAAATACATCTACATCTACATCTACATACATACTCCGCAATTCACCGTAAGGTGCGTGGCGGAGGGTACACTGTACCACTACTAGGCATTTCCTTTCCTATTCCACTCCCAAATTGAACGAGGAAAAAAAGAATGCCTATATGCCTCCGTACGAGCCCTAATTTCTCTTATCTTGTCTTTGTGATCTTTACGCGAAATGTAAGTAGGCGGCAGCAAGATCGTACTACACTCAGCTTCAAATTCCGGCCCTCTAAATTTACTTAACAGAAATTCACGAAAAGAACGTCGTCTTTCTTCCAGCGATCCCCAATTGAGTTGCCGGAGCATTTCCGTGACACTCGCGCATTGGTCGAACCTACCGGTAACAAATCTAGCTGCTCGCCTCTGAACCGCCTCTATGTCTTCCTTCAAACCGATCTGCTGCGGGTCCCAAATACTTGAGCAATACTCAAGACGTGGTCGTACAAGCGTTTTATACGCGGTCTCCTTTACAGGTGAAGTACATCTTCCCAAAATTCTCCCAATAAACCGAAGTCTGCTGTCCGCCTTACTCACAACTGTCCTTACATGCTGGTTCCATTTCATATCGCTCTGCAATAGTACGCCTAGATATTTGAACGACGCGACCGCATCAAGAAGCTCACTACTGATGCTGTATTCGAACATTATAGGATTGTTTTTTCTACTCATGCGCATCACCTTACATTTTTCTACATTGAGAGCTAGCTGCCATTCTTCGCACCAACTAGAAATTTTGTCTAAGTCAACCTGTAAGCTATTACAGTCAGTTACAGACGACACCCTCCCATACACCACAGCATCATCAGCAAACAGCCGCAAATTACAACTTACTCTGTCCATCAGATCATTTATATAGATAGAAAATAATAGCGGTCCTATCACACTCCCCTGGGGCACGCCTGACGATACACTCGTCTCTGATGAACACTCGCCGTCGAGAACAACGTACTGCGTTCTATTACTTAGGAAGTCTTCCAGCCAGTCACAAATCTGTGAACCTATTCCATAACCTCGTATCTTCGTTAGCAGTCTGCAGTGTGGCACCGTGTCGAACGCCTTTTTGAAGTCGAGAAAAACACAATCCGCCTGTTGCCCTTCGTCCATGACTCGCAAGATGTCATTTGAGAAAAGGGCAAGCTGAGTTTCACATGAACGATGTTTCCTAAACCCGTGCTGATTCATGGAAAGAAGCTTTTCCGTTTCAAGGAAATTTACTATGTTCGAACTGAGAATATGCTCCAAAATTCTACATGAAACTGATGTCAACGATATTGGCCTGTAATTGTATGGGTCAGTTCTCTTTCCTTTCTTATACACGGGAGTCACCTGCGCTTTTTTGCTGTTCCTGCTTTATGGTTGACAGGTTCTTGTATTTACCCTCATCCGCTCAGTAAAAATAATTGCCCTCGTAAAGTGAAGATTCCATGAGAAAACATCAGCGTTGTCAAGCGATTAGCTAAAATGAAGACTCACAGGATTCTCACTATTCAGCATCTGTTGCCAACGTTGTCATGGGAGGCCGCTGGGATATTTGCTAAAATTTAACCGGCACTGGGAGGTATGAAACGGTATCTTTTACGAGTTAAGGAAAATGCCTGACAGAATAACAACAAATAAAAACGGAAGTATATACTACTCATGCCATTTTCGAATTATATAACTTTAATTAGCCTAATAATTGAAATGGAACTACAATTTCGGTGTTCCTATATTTATACAACGCCAAGAAATAATGTTATATCGATACTGCGATATTCAGAATTCCAGAGCTGAAAACATTTAGAGTTCGTAGTTCTACCCGTGCACCGCTACATGCCTCTCCCGGCGCGTCATCATTTATATCAGCATTCTCGACTTCGTAGTTCCACCCGAGCACCGCTAGATGCCTCTCCCGGCGCATCATCCTTTATATCGTAAGTCGTCTTATATGAAAACATCCATTTCCTTTAACCACTCTTAATCACTGCGAAAATGAAGCATTTGAACGGCACAAGGAAGTGAGTTGGGAGCACTCCATGTTTCGATATTCACTTATTTTAATACGTTATTTTAATACTGCAGATGCGCTGCATTACAGCGTCTGTGGTCGAGGCGAATAGCCAATCAGTGAGCTGATTGTTGGAGAATGTAGAACTTGATCCAAGCCGTAGATAGGAAAATTTCTACTTCCCTTTACCACTTTTAATGGTTAAATGCACACATAATATTTATATTCGTGAAATCTACGACAAACAATCTTTCGAATTATGTAACATTCATTGGCCTTCTTGTACGAATAAATTAGTAATCTGTACCACAATTTTCGTGTTAGCGTATTTATATAATGATATGGAAGGTTGCTTTTAATATTGACTGTCTGCCGTGCAATGGCTTACAGTCGCCGCCTCGCGCTTTAAGCCTCATTTACTTTAGTTAAGAATACATGGCTTCGTAAGTCGTCTGCATTGGCGTCTGCTGGGTGGCCAGAGACAAGCTTACTTGACAAGGTGGCGAGGTGGCCTGTTCTTGGTGTAGTACCAACATAATCATGGTCGAAAGAGCTGGAGCTCTAGAAGAGGGTATTATGTTCTTCAGGTAGCAAGGAGTTGGTAGACACTATGCCCTGAACGCGCTATGACGGCTTTTAGTGCGCTCTACATCCGGTGTGTGGAGGGGATGGATTTTGGCGTGGCCTTAGGTGGCACTCTTGCTGCGACCGTCGGAGCAAGTACATCGTTCGAATTACGCTGAGGGGATGGCATGCGGTTAGAGCTTTGCCTTCTTGTGATCAGGCAGTCTTGGTTTATCAGTGATAGTTTTCTTAAGTAATTCTTTCACTAAGAGGGCGAAGTTTTTCTTCATTTACAGAATTTGAGTAATTCAGTTTAGATTTAGTATGCCAGCCGCGGTGGCCGAGGAGACTGAGGCGCTCCAGTCACGGTCAGCACGGCTACTACGGTCGGGGGTTCGAATCCCCCTCGGGCATGGATATTTGTGCCGTCCTAGTTCGTAAGTAGTTCATAAGTAGTTTGTAAGTTTAGGGACTGATGACCCTGTAGTTAAGTTCCATACGCTTTACAAACATTTGAACATTTAGATTTAGTATTTGTATTCTCAGTCCGGTGATGATTTTGTGCCCGGTTTCTCGCAAGCTAGAATTCACGTGTGTGGCCATCAGCCTTTGTGTAAACTTATTATGCTTGAATTTTCTTGCTGTTTTTAAACTAATGTTTTCGTGTTGTGTCTGTATCCGCGAGTATGCTAAATAATTCTCCAATTTTCTGGTTTGATTACATCTTCCCTGTCTTGGTATGACCGATTGCACCACGTGCTTTCGTAACGGTCTTTACTTCAGCCCTCAGCCACTCTTTCACTAATACTAGCTTTTTTTCTATATGATTTCTCGGATGTGCTCTACCTGCTTATTCTAAATTAATTTCATTTTTTGTAAATTCTATGCAATTCACCATGGTCACACACCACATGGTACTTACGGGTTGTATGCCGCTGCCTCCCCGCACATGAGTTCATTTGGTGCATAGTGATTTTCAATTAGTGCTTCAAGACACCCGCCATCTTGTCAAAACGCCTCCGACGCTTCGTTTCGCCATTGTTATCAAGTGTTGCCACATGAGTAATGTGTCACAAGCATTATGCATGTGTCTGTGAGTGAATGAATGTGCTTTCCTTTATCCACTGTGTATTTGCGAATTTCCTCCCACGCTACCTATATATTCTTGAAGGGCAGAAACAATTTTATTACGGGCAATAACTTTATCATTTCATTCACTTTTGTACAAGCTGTGTGCTTTATTGTGCTTAATATGGTCTTCCCACATTTATCTGCTTGTTCATTTTATTGAATAGATAATGATTTAAAGTATCAAACCTCTGCTTTATAATTTCATGATCCCCATCCCATTTTGAGTTTGTTAAAACGTTGGCTACTCTGTTAAGGAGTGAGCACTTAGATAAATTTCGGTTGCGCAAGTACTGTGGCCAATCGTAAAGTAATTTAGAGCAGCAGTGAGCGTTTTAAATTGCATTACAGATCTCTACTGCCCGAGATCTTACTTAGAGAAATTAAAAAGCTACTTTCAACATAGATGGCGATGGTATTGCGTACACGAGGTATCTAGGAGTGTTCCTAGACAAGTACATGAGTTGGAACATGTAGGTCAACTATATTTTAGACAAAACACGAAAGCCACAAGCACTAGTACGGCAGGTACAAGAACGTATCCACGGCTGTAGCGCCGAAACTGCCATTCAAACATACAAAACTTTTATAATGACTGTTTTAGAATACGCCAGCGCCCCTCTGAGAGGTATTCGTAACTCGATAGCGCAAAGACTATACCAGCATGAACGACGCCTACTTAATAAATTCGCAAGGCTCTCAACACTTACACCTAGCAATGAACTCTATGACATAGTACCCGTAGAACCACTACAAACCAGACTGACTACGCGCGAACTACGGAAAACACATCTTGACAAAATGACGGGACTTATAATTTCTACTGACCACAAGACCACGCACAATTAGATTCCTTAAATTGAAGTTGCTGATAGCTGTAATATACGCGGCCACGAAAGGATGTCTTGCTCCGATATTCAGTAGGTGTTATTATCAGCCTCTGTGTTCACGGTAGATCACAATGCTAACGACCTCAAACAATTCTGCAAGGTCTGAGCCACTTGCAGTTCGCGTCAACCAATACGCATAAATACTAAAGGCCAAGGTGACTCTAAAAAGTGGAGCTCGTCGAAAATAGAGCCTCGGTGCTTCTAATAAGGCTGGCTGACTTTATCCTTTTTTTTTATATATGTCACGGAATAAATTGTGCAGATGTAAATATATACACATATTGTAAATAGTTTCATTAATATTAACAGTACTTAAATAGCCGGAATGAAACTTTCGCTCTGCAGCGGAGTATGCGCTGATATAAACTTTATGGCAGATTAAAAATGTATGCAGGAACCGGGACTCGAAACTGGGACCTTTGCCTTTCGCAGGGAAGTGCTCTTCCACTGAGCTATCCCGGTTCCGGCACAAAATTTTAATCTGCCAGGAAGTTTCAGTACTTAAATAATTAACCCTCAAATTATAAGAACCAAACATTGTAAATCATGATCATTTAATTAGATGAAATTTAAGTTTTTAAAAAATACATCAAAATATGAAATTGTGAATGTTCAACAAATTAAGAAAGCCTTTAATAATGCAGCAAAGAAAATAAAAACGGAAAATACCTTTCCCTGGCTAGAAATTGCGATGCAGGCACTAAACTAGCCAGTCCACCCTCCTCATGGGTGTGAATGAAAAGTGTTGTCGTTTGTACTCCGGTGATTCACGTGAAAAGGTCATTCCAATAATAAGTAAGTTAATATTAAATGTTACTTGTGGCAAGAACACACACAATTTTTAAGTGTGCAATGCAGATGAAGATCCACTTTGGTGATGCAAATTTTAATCGTTTGACAATGTTCTTTTCTTACATTACATTTTCACAAGTAACTATTTTATTGAAAATAGGAGAACATTGTAAAAATAATTCTGAAGATGATAACATAGTTCATCGAAACCGGTAAAAAAAAACCAGCAATTAAAATAAACTAGCGATCTTGGCTGAAGTAATAGTGTTTTATATGAAATCATTTAGTTAATCCTGAAACTAAAATTATTGCTCCGATTGCTCCAGTTAAAGGTCATGGTCTATAATCTACTATATGAAATGGGTGATCGTTATTATGTCGCGATGGAGTAGCCGAGCGATCTAAGGCGCCTCGCTGCGGAGCGCGCGGTTGCTCGCCGTCGAAGGTTCGAGTCCTCCATGGTGCATGTGTGTGTGTGTGTGTGTGTGTGTGTGTGTGCGCGCGCGCGCGCGCGCGCGCGCGCCTGTGTGTGTGTGTGTATGTTGTCCTTAGGTTATTTTACATTAGTTTAAGTAGTTTGTAAGGTACTGACTGATGACCCTGCAGTTTGGTCCGATAGATTTACAAACATTTGAACTTTTTTTTAATTGTTATTATTTGTTAGCATAGGTTTAATAAACTTCTCTTGAATATAATATATAACTGAGGATACGTTTAAATGGGAAAGGGTCCGCCTTTTTTTGCAAACAATTATGGTTTTTACTTATTTCCATACATATTTCGGAACCTTTGTTCCATCATTAGTGGGATATTTATTAAATCTGGCGATTTTACATTTTATGTTTCCGAGTGAATAAAATGTAAAAACGCACAGATTTAATAAATATCCCAATTAAGATGGAACAAAGCTTCCGAAACATGTATGGGGATAAGTATAAACATAATTGTTTGCAAAAAAAGGCGGGCCCTTTCCCATTTATTTAACTGCAACAAGGAGAAACGAGTACAGCAAAACCAACATGATGAACTTGAGAATACGTATGTTTAATGGGAAATCTACATCTACACCCATACTTAGCAAGCCACGTCAATGTGTGTGAGAGAGGTTACGTTGTGTACCCCTATCACTGCCTCCTGTTCTAGTCGCGTATGGTTTGCGGGAAAAGTGATTGCCTGTGCGCCTCTGTGTGGACCCTCATCCCTCTAATCTTATCCTTGTGGTCGCTTCGCGAGATGTACATAGGAAGGAGCAATGTATTGATCGACTCTTCATGAAACGTACGCTCTCGGAACTTTGTTAGAAGCCCGTACCGCGATACAGAACAAAAAAATGTTCAAATGTTTGTTAAGCTTATGGGACTTAACTACGGGATCATCAGTCCCTAAACTTACAAACTACTTATGAACTACTTACGAACTAGGACGGCACAAATATCCATGCCCGAGGGGAGATTCGAACCCCCGACCGTTGTGTCCGTGCAGACCGTGACTGGCGCGCCTCTTTTTTTTTTTTTTTTTTTTTTTTTTTTTTTTTTTTTTTTTTTTTTTTCTTTTTTCTATGGATTCTTCTGTTCATTGCGGACGCTGATCATGTTTGTTCGTTTTTTTGTTCGTTGTGTTCTTAGCTTTTTTATTGCAGAGCCCTCTGACCGGGCGCGCTGAGCCACGGTGCCCGGCATTGAGCTAACGGGCCTCGTGGCCTCAGTCTCCTCGGCCACCGCGGCCGGCGCGATACAGAACGTCTCTCTTCCGTCTACCACTGAAGTTTCCTCGTCACCTCTGTGACGCAGTGATCTCTATATAACCTGGATGTATAACTCTGGTGTCTGAGCATAGAACTGTAGCGTGCCTGCACATTCATATGTTTTGCACACAATTTTGCATTGTCTACCATGTTGTAATTAGTCAAACGATTTTCTGTCAGTTACCGCGTGCCAGATAATTGCCTGATTATCTCTGCATTGGAAATTTATGTCAATATGTGAAGTAACACACTCGTATGAGTACGGAATCGAAACATACTTCATTTCCGTTTGCTTCTAATAATTCATGGCAGCCGTGTTGTAATTAGTCAAGAATCGGAATATGAACACCTAAGTCTGCCAGGCTCATAAATCTGTAGTTCAACATCCAGGTAGTATAGAGATCGATGTTGCGATGCTTCAACGCCCACTAAATGAGCCGATACCCCAAATAAAATGGCGGAAGCCATTTCAAGAATGTTCAAATGTTTGTATAGTCCATGGGACTTAACTACGGGGTCATCAGTCCCTAAACTTACAAACTACTTATGAACTACTTACGAACTAGGACGGTACAAATATCCATGCCCGAGGGGGGATTCGAACCCCCGACCGTAGTGGCCGTGCAAACCGTGACTGGGGCGCCTTAATCCCCTCGGCCACCGCGGCCGACGCCATTTCAATTTGTCTCAAACATGGCGGACCGATCGTCTCTCTATGAAATTTAAGCTCTTTGCGCCGGACAGTAAACAGTGTGTGAACTAACAACAGAAATGTATATGGGACGTTCGACGAACGCAATCCTTAGAACAGCGCGGTGATGTTTGCCGTTAAGGAGCCCGCACACGTACAATAATTATTGTCAACACCGGTTTGTCAATCCTCCAATATATTGAAGCGTCCTCACACCATCAATAATATTGACAATTTTTTTCAGTCAGGAACTTTGTTGCTCGGTGTTAACATGTCTATCTCTGTTTGGTCTCTGCATTAGACCGATACTAGGCACCTTATGATGTACGAAAACGTCATTATTTAGCCTCAACTTCATCTTTCCGGTACACAGTGGTGAAAGAAGCAATTGAAATTCGCTTGGGGACGGATTTAATTGACAGAGACAACGGTTATGGCTTAGATGAATCTTGGAATCCGACATTCTTTCATTTACAAAATCGCCGCCAAAGCACAGCTCAAAATACATCGATACTTCCGCAACAATCGACCGTGCAGCCGCAGATATAATTTATACTTATGTGTACTTGCTTGCCGCAACGTCTTTGGCGCCTTGTGTATCTGAGGCCGCATGCGCAGTAGCTCAGTCGAAGCGTTTATAAACACGATGCGCGTGCTAGAGTTTTTTTATATTTATATTTTCTTTTCTTTTGTAGTGATCGTCGTCGTTGTACCGTCGCTTTGCGATTTGCCGAACAGGTGAGTGGTTGGGTTGTTTACTCTTTATTTACATAACATACATCTCGGTGTTAGTTGTTTACCTCCTGTTCGAGTAAACATAGGGGGGGGGGGGGCTCCTAAATCGGTCACCAGGTGGTGGTTGTTTTGTGCCTGTATCTCGGAATTGAGTCGTTGAAGAGCTTCACACTTTGTAAACAGTTTGGTTGCCTTCTTACTAATGACTGTTTGGAGTAAGTCCGTTTGGGTCGCGTCTTGAATTGTTCGAGTATGGGGAGCGCCTAAAATTCAATTGAGGGACTTGTTTTGGAGTACCTGGAGCGAATTGATCCGAGTCCTGGAAGCAATGCCCCACGCTGTTCGTCTACAACACTCCTCTGAAGATGGCTGGACGGTCCTCAGCCGAAATATTAGATGAAGTAAACTTTTGCGGCTGCACGCCCGGAATTTATTTGTACATCCATTGCGCTGCGAAAACATGAAGATACACATCAGTAGTCCAAAGTTCAAAAAGAGTCTGAAACCCAATGAGAATGGGCGAGCGCAGTGAACAAAACAGGCGACAGCTCGATACCGAGCAGTGATCTGGAACTAACACACAGTGACCGGAACGGAAGCGACCCCGCCGCTTGCAAAGGGAACGGCCACGCGGCAGTAGGAAATAAGTCGCCGCAACCGTTCCAGAGTTCCGGACCATGCCCGCCAAAAGGGACCAACTAGGAGCAGCTAAGCGGATGGCGAAATGCCGTTCCCCCATGTAGTTCATCGGTCCTTCAGTTTTCTTAGGTGAACCGTTTGTTCGCGAAGGATCCATCTTCAGTATGGACTGGATCCTCTGCTACAAATGGACTGATCCTTGACTGCAAATGGCTACGTTCGCTTACTGCATATTTCAGGATTTTCGAAAGGCCTTTGACACGGTACCACACTACAGACTTCTAACGAAGGTACGAGCGTCTGGTATAGGTACCCAAATGCGTGAGTGACTCGAAGGCTACTTACGTAATAGAACCCATTATGTTGTCTTCGATGGCGAGAGTTCATCAGAGACTAGGGTATCGTCAGGGATGCCCAAGGGAAGTGCGATAGGACCGATATTATTTTCTATCTATATAAATGATCTGGCGGACAGATTGAGTTGCAACCTGCTGCTGTTTGCTGATGATGCTGTTGGGTTGTATAGGAGAGTGTCACTGAATAACTGTAGTGGGATGCAGGATGACTTGGACCAGGTGGTCTAGGTGGTGAGAGGAATGGCAACTAGCGCTAAATGGAGGAAAATGTAAGGTGATGCAGATGAGTAGGAGAAACAATCCCGTAATGTTGGATTACAACATCAGTAGTATGCTGCTTGACAAAGTCACGTCAATTAAATATCTAAGCGTAACGCTGTACGGCGGTACGAAATGGAAGGAGCATATGGAAAGGAGAGATTCGTTTGTAAAGAAAACCGCACATAAAACGCTTGTTCGACCCCGTCTTGAGTATTGCTCAACTGTTTGGGATCCACAACACATCGGTTTAAAGGAGGACATAGAGGCAGTTCAGAGGTGAGCGGCGAGGTTTGTAACTAGAGTCGAACTATATGCGAGTATTACAATAATGCTTCGGGAACTCAGATGGGAGTCGCTGGAGGAAAGCCTACGTTCTTTTCGAGAAAAACTGTTGAAGAAATTTAGAGGGCCGGGATTTGAGGCGGATTGCAGAACGATTCTACTGCCGCCAACCTGCATTTCGCGTAAAGATCGCAGACGTAAGATCCGAGAGACTAGCGCTCGTACGGATGCATACAAGCATTCATTTTTCCCTCGCTCTATATAGAAGTGATACATGAAAACAAATAACCAGTAGTGGTACTGAGTACCCTCCGCCACGCACCTTTGCGTGGATTTTGGAGTATGTAGGTAAATGTACTTGAAGACCATTGGGAGCTATTCATGGATGTCATGTTCCCAAACAACGATGGGATTTTTATGAATAACAATGCGCCTTGTCGGCGGCACAAATTGTTTCCCATTGGTTTGAAGAACGTTCTGGACAATAATATCGAATGTTTTAGCCACCCAGACTGGTCGATGCGAATCCCATTGAACGCTTGTAAGACATCGAAAACTCATTTGGTGCACAAATTCCCGCACTGGTACACTTCCGTAATTGTGGACCTATAGAGAGAGCACGGTTCAGTATTCCTTGCAGTTGACTTCCGACGACCTGTTGAGTACATGACACTACTAGTATAGCACTTCTGATGAGCAGTAGGATGTTCCGCACGATGTTAGGAGATATCACATGATTTTTGAAACACAAGTGTACACTAAACTTGTCACAAACATCTGGAACGAACAAAGAAAGCCAGAGGAGTGAACAGAAGCTAATACCAATCCATAAAAAGTGCAGGAATTCAAATTCAAATGTTCAAATGTTTGTAGAGCTTATGGGACTTAACTATGGGGTCATCAGTCCCTAACCTTACAAACTAATTTGAACTAGCTAATACTAAGGACGGCACAAATATCCATGTCCAAGGGGGGATTCGAACCCGCGACCGTAGTGGCCGTGCAGACCGTGTCTGGAGCGCCGCAGACCGTTGGCCACCGCGGCCGGCTGCAGGAATTCCAGAGGCATCTAATTATCACCACCTATAAAGTGTTTTCCAAGATTCTCCAGAAAAAAATAGACCCATATTTGAAAGAGGTAATAAATGAGAAACGGACAGGATTTATGGAGAAACGTTCAGTTACTGACCTGATATTCATATTGAAAGAAGCCACATCCAAATACTGGGAATGTAACAAAACAATGGCAATATTATCTGTCGATTTAAAGAAAGATTACGACGGTATATCCAGAGATAAGTTGTGGGAGAAAATGCAGAGATTTGGAATACCGAAGAAGACTATAAATCTTGTGAAAGTTTCACTGAAAGGCACGAAAGAGGCAGTGAAAATGGTTGAATAATATTCCAAGGCGTTCGACATAAAAATAGGAGTCAGCAAGGAGATTGGAAACATCCGTCCTGTTCAGCATTGCAATACAGGAAGCACTGGATGCAACAAGTGAAGCAGAAGATGGAATTGAAATAGGAACTGGCCATTGCAGATGACGTAGCTAATCTCTGAAAATCTGGATGACCTTAAGATACTGGTAAAAAGGCCCTTCCAAAAAGCAAAGTAAATGATGAGAAAACAAAATTCACGAGGCTGGAAGGAAACTGCAGAACAAAAGCAGGAAACTGTACAGATCGACAACCAGGACTGAACAAGTTGTTGTGGTCTTCAGTCCGCAGACTGGTTTGATGCAGCTCTCCACGCTACCCTGTCCTGTGCAAGCCTCTTCATCTGAGAATACGTTCGGCAATCTACATCCTTTTGAATCTGCTTACTGTATTCGTCCCTTGGTCTGAACAAGTAAAAGAGTTTAAATATCTGCGGATATTAATAAATAACGAAATGCCGCGGTGGAGCGGCCGAGCGCATTGAGGCGCTATGACTACGATGCGCGAGGTCGTTCCCCATCGGGGTTTCGTCCTCGGGCATGGATGTTTGTGTTGTCTTTAGTATAAGCTAGTTCATAAGTAGTTTGTAAGTTTAGGGACTGATGACCGCACATTTAAGTCCCATAAGTTTTACAAACATTCGATTTTTTGAAATAACGAAAATTATGAGAAACGAGAATTAGAAATGAAGATCCAATCTGTCATGAAAATATTTTTCAAGAGGAACCAAAATATGAATGTATAAAACAATAAGAAGACCAGTATGACTATATGTGGCAAAAATATGGAGAGTACATAAACGTACAGAGAGAAAGATAATAGTGCCAGAGATATTTGGACCAAATATGAGGGAGGTGTATGGCGAAGAAAAAGGAAGTTGTATAATGAACCAGATGTTGTTGCGAAAGCTAAGACAACAGAAGAGAGCAGAGATCTGTACTAAGAGAAGTATTGGTGGATAATTTGGAAAGACGAAGATTTCTAGCCAGGACAAAAATATGATGGAGAGACCAGGTGGCCAAGGATCTCCAGGCACTGAGAGCAAGGAAAGAAGAGGCCGCGGACAAAATACTGTGGCTCACTGACGAGACCAAAAACCGAATGCGGTTTGTGGAGCCAGGAGACTAAGTAAGTAAGTAAGTGCACATTCTACACCTACATACATACTCCGCAATTCACCGTAAGGTGCGTGGCGGAGGGTACACTGTACCACTACTAGGCATTTCCTTTCCTATTCCACTCCCAAACAGAACGAGGAAAAAAAGAATGCCTATATGCCTCCGTACGAGCCCTAATTTCTCTTATCTTGTCTTTGTGATCTTTACGCGAAATGTAAGTAGGCGGCAGCAGGATCGTACTACACTCAGCTTCAAATTCCGGACCTCTAAATTTACTTAACAAAAATTCACGAAAAGAACGTCGTCTTTCTTTCAGCGATCCCCAATTGAGTTGCCGGAGCATTTCCGTGACACTCGCGCATGGTCGAACCTACCGGTAACAAATCTAGCTGCTCGTCTCTGAACCGCCTCTATGCCTTCCTTTAAACTGATCTGCTGCGGGTCCCAAACACTTGAGCAATACTCAAGACGTGGTCGCACAAGCGTTTTATACGCGGTCTCCTTTGCAGGTGAAGTACATCTTCCCAAAATTCTCCCAATAAACCAAAGTCGGCTGTCCGCCTTACTCACAACTGTCCTTACATGCTCGTTCCATTTCATATCGCTCTGCAATGTTACGTCTAAATATTTGAACGACGCGACAGCATCAAGAAGCTCACTACTAATGCTGTATTCGAAAACTATGGGATTGTTTTTTCTACTCATGCGCATCACCTTACATTTTTCTACATTGAGAGCTAGCTGCCAATCTTCGCACCAACTAGAAATGTTGTCTAAGTCATCTGTATACTATTACAGTCAGTTACAGACGACACCCTCCCATACACCACAGCATCATCAGCAAACAGCCGCAAATTACAACTTACTCTGTCCATAAAATCATTTATATAGATAGAAAATAATAGCAGTCCTATCACACTCCCCTGGAGCACGCCTGACGATACACTCGTCTCTGATGAACACTCGCCGTCTAGAACAACGTACTGCGTTCTATTACTTAGGAAGTCTTCCAGCCAGTCACAAATCTGTGAACCTATTCCATAAGCTCGTATCTTCGTTAGTAGTCTGCAGTGTGGCACCGCGTCGAATGCCTTTTTGAAGTCGAGAAAAACACAATCTGCCTGTTGCCCTTCGTCCATGGCTCGCAAGATGTCATGTGAGAAAAGGGCAAGCTGAGTTTCACATGAACGATGTTTCCTAAACCTGTGCTGATTCATGGAAAGCAGCTTTTCCGTTTCAAGGAAATTTACTATATTCGAACTGAGAATATGCTCTAAAATTCTACATGAAACTGATGTCAACGATATTAGCCTGTATTTGTATGGGTCAGTTCTCTTTCCTTTCTTATTCACGGGTGTCACCTGCGCTTTTTTCCAATCACTAGGAGCTTTTTGCTGAATTAAAGATTCGCGATAAATGCAAGCTAAGTAGGGGGCCAACGCCACAGAATAGTCTTTGTAGAACCGAACTGGTATTCCATCCGGACCAGCAGACTTTTTCGTATTTAGCTCTCTCAGCTGCTTCTCTACACCGGAAATACCTATTGCTATGTCCCCCATTTCGAAATTAGTACGTTGATCAAATGATGGTACATTTGTGCGGTCCTCCTGCGTGAAAGATTTCTTAAAGGTTAAATTTAGAACTTCAGCTTTTCGTTTGCTTTCTTCTATTACTGCCCCGGAATGATCAACGAGTGACTGGACAGTGGGCTTTGACCCGCTTATCGATTTTACATGGTACAATAAAGTGCGCCTTCTGCCGTGGACATTTTGGCGTCGTACAACGGTGTGCTCATGGCGGTAAGCTATTTGCTTATAGACCTTTAAGGTACAAGTGCCGCGGCTGTATTACTTGAAGGGAATATCTATTGCGGAAGTCACCACGATGACTGTCTGGTGTGTTTGTTGTTAACTGCTGTTTACCGGTTGCACGTTTCACAACAGCACGGACGCAGAGTGTTATCTGCACTTCTGAGCATGAATGGACTATTTCAGGACTAACTTCGCGATCTTAATACTCGTAAATAACAGCTATTATGTTATCTAGTGGCGTCACACGCGCACTTGTCACGAGAAACGTGCTTACTTCGGGCATGAGTGTAAACAGAACACGGGCTGCAACGAAGCGAACCAAAGGGAATCTTACCAGCAAATGTAAAACCGAGCGAGGTGGCGAATTGGTAACACAGTGGACTCGCATTTGGGAAGACAGTGGTTCAAATCCCCCTGCGGCCATTCAGATTTATGTTATCATAAACTGACCCAATGGCCACGCAGTCGACGGGGCGTTAAACTCTGATTTTCCTTTCTTCCTTTACGCAAATGTAAAACCGCGCGCTGTGGATTACCTCCTGTCGGCCGCAGAGGCCGAGCGGTCTGCGGCGCGCCAGTCACAGTCTGCACGGCCGCAACGGTCGGGGGTTCGAATCCCCCCTCGGGCATGGATGTTTGTGCCGTCTTTAGTATAAGGTAGTTCATAAGTAGTTTGTAAGTTTAGGGACTGATGACCCCGCAGTTAAGTCCCTTAAGCTCAACGAACATTTGAACATTTATTTGATTACCGCCTAAGTGTCCTTATAACGTCATATTGAGGAAAGAATTGCGTTATAAATAATCATAACAAGACACTGTAATGCCACGGATGTCGCTCCTATCGAAAGTAGATTGATCTACGCGAGAAAAACGTATTTCACAATATTACGGCACTGCTTCGAAAATGTTAACATAAACAAAATATCGTGGAGTGACCTTTTCTAAATAATTTATATACTTCATTACACTTTATAATTCTCTTCAAAATTGAAGAGGGTCGTTCAAAACGTTCTTGTCGGAGCTTCACATCTGACGTTTCTCAAGTGATACAAGCTGTCAGACAGGTTTTCTTATGTCGCGGTCATGGTAATAAAAGCAATAAAAACATCATGACCACGACACATGAGAACCTGCCTGACAGTTTTTATCACTTGAGAATGGCCTAAGACTGAAACCTGGTAGTGGAAATAAATATAAAATTATCAGTCAAATGGCGGTCAATTCTTTTAAAAATTTTATATGACTGAGACTCTAGACATACACAAAATCATAAATGTTTATCGATTTACAGAAGCATAGCACAGTAGGAAATAAAAATCTTTTTCGCACAGCTTCACACTTTGTTGATTTTCTCATCCCTTAACTTGTGACGTAATTCATAGATGGCCCTTCAGTTATATTACACCAATTACTCTAACCTCTCTCCAAAAAAAAAAAAAAAAAAAAAAAAAAAAAAAAAAAAAAAAAATCTGCATCCGCCGCTGAAAGGCTTGGCAATGTGTTTTTGTTTTGTATTCATCTGGGGCCGCCCGCTACTTCATATATGTCACATAACGACATTGTGAGAAACTTTGCTGTATCAAAGACTCTGCTATATGAAGAAATTATTATTAATTACGACAGGCCCGTTTCGCACAATTGGCATCTTCACGTTTATTAATCTTAACTTCCTTGTAACATCGTTGCTATATTTGCTGTCTTTGACTATTTTATTGCTGTTAATAGTGAACACATTTAGTGTCGTTCTTATATATCAGTCAAATTCCGAATTCAGTTTAAAAAAATCGTGTTTTGACAACTCAGTCAGTGATGTTACATGGTTACATATAGCTGTAACCATGTAACATCGCTGATTGAGCTGTCATAATAGCTGTCAAAAGACATATTTAAAAAAAAAATGAATTCGGAATTTGATATATAAGAACGATACTAAATATGTTCACTATTCTTCTTCTGTCTTCATTGAGTAGGTCTGTCCTCAGACAGGTTTCAACTTCACGTCCTCCACATCGCTCTGTTCTGGGCATCCTCCTTCATTTGCCTGTAGTTCCTTCCTTTCTTCAGGTCAGTCAGCATCCAAATCTTGTCCTTCCTTTCCCTCTTCTTCCTTCTACTTTTCCTTCCGTTATTCTTAGGAGCAGACAGTTCCTACGTAACATCTGCCGCAACCAAGATGTTTATTACCAGCAATAAAATAGTCAATGACAGCAAATAAGACATCGACGTTACAAGGAAGTAAAGATTAATAAGGCTGAAGATGGCAATTGTTTGAAACAGACCAGTCGTAAATATATTTTCTTCATATAGCAGCACTTTTTATTTATTTATTTATTTTTTTTAAATTTTTTGGGTCTCCTATCCTCCCCTACAGCCCTTCCTTACTCACGCCAGACATTTATGGAAATAAGATGGCTCCCCTGCCAATACATAACGAAATACGGTTCAGGGCTACTGGAATTAGCTCAAAGCAAAACATAAACAACCAGTCGCACATCCCTGCAGTGGCGTATCCCCGCCGAAAAATAAACGTGGCACATTCCACGGCCCGGAAAAGAAAGTGCGCCACAACCAGTGCCCACTCACCGACAAAACACATTTCAAAGGTAAAACAAAGGTTTCCAGACACAGAGAGCAAAGAAATCGTGTCCTCTAAGTAGACGAAACATGGTAAATCTAAAAACGGAAAAGAAAAATAAGGAGAACGTAAGACCACCACAGTCAGGTACCCGCTCCGTGAGGGTGTGGCGAAAGGGGTTGGGACACTTGCGGGGAGTGACACTTGCGGGGAACCCGGGGCCCTTGGGGCGGCTAATGGCTTTTCCTGGGTACAGGCACACCAACAAGTCTAGCACTGCTGTTGTCAAGTATCCACACTGTCAACATAACACGAAACTCAGCGAAATTGCACAACCCTTTGCAAGCTGAAGAGCAATATAGTAACTTGTTCTAACTACATATTAATTCGCTGAGTGTTCCTCCTGAAAACAAAAATGTATTTTAATAGTGATAATGTTTGGAGAGTTATTAAAACATTCTCTGATACTACAAGACGATGACTTTCCGCATTCATACCTCCTAAAAGCATATTATTCAGAACACTAAGAATATCAAGACACCTGATGTAAGTGACCGCTATGTAGTTAACCCCACTATCACGCAACTTCCATCTCTTTAAAAATAGCTACTATGCTTTTTAATAGGAGACGCAACCTTAAAACTTCAATTAGAAAACGTTAATAATCAGTCAATGAGTATTTTACACACTTGAAGCGTTTATTCGTAGACGCCTAAACGATTTGGCTGTATTCGAATTACAAATACATCTAAGAAATGTATGAAATACGGAATGTGTAAGGGAATGTCACACACCGAAAAATGCTAAAGATGAATTCTATCACTGTCATATAGAACCATTTTTACTCCGAACTTGGCATAAACCAACAGGGAGAAACAAGTTGCAAGACTTCCAGGAAAAATGAAGCGAAATTGACAGCCAATAGTTGGTTATAGATTACATTGCCTGTTAACCGTATAAATAAAAATTATGGAATAAAAATGTTCAAATGTTTGTAGAACTTATGGGACTTAGCTACGGGGTCATCAGTCCCTAAGCTTACAAACTACTTATGAACTACCTAAGACTAAGGACGGCACAAATATCCATGCCCGAGGGGGGATTCGACCCCCCGACCGTAGTGGCCGTGCGGACCGTGACTGGAGCGCCTTAGTCCCCTCGGCCACTGCAACCGGCATTACGGAATACGCGGATCTCCTGTTCAGTACAGTCAAAAAGGTCTAAGGTAATAGGCAGTGGTTTACAATCAGATATCCGTATCACTCTCCTCCTCAAGAAGTCTGTGTGAAGATTTATATTCAGAATATACTGCTGCACCTCGCGCGGTGGGCCTTTCCCTGAATACGGCACAAGTAGCGGCTGGAGGGCGTGGAGTAGGGGTGGTGTATCCATACTTCTGGAACACCCTGTTCACTACCTGCAGCATTTGGGTCTCCCCGCAAGTGTCTGCACATTCCCTTTTCCCGCAAGTGTCACTCCCCGCAAGTGTCACAAACTCTGGCGAAAGTCGAAATTTGTGACACGTCATCAAAACAAAACAAAACTAACCACCCCAAGGGAGCAACGAAGAGAAAAGGAACGTTGCAAAGGGGACCGAGTGAGGGCAAATCCCCAAGCCCACCAAGATAATCCCCAAACCTGCAATGGCGACGATCATCAGCAAAAGGAAAAAGACAAAACACCATTCTAGTAGGAATACAGCGGTCCGCCACAAGGGGAGAAGAGAGGGGGCATGTGAGTCCCCGAAATCACTGCAAAACAGTAAAAGAAAAAGTTCAAAAGAGAAAACGCCAGATAAGTGAACTAAAGGTAAGGACCCAATCCCAATCAAAAAGGCTAATAAAAGCTGAACATATCACGTGCACAATGTCCGGTAGAATCCATGGACGAGCACTGCACCAAGTAAATGGCCAAACAGTTCCTGGTACTGCGGTTTTTTCCGCACCTGGAGTTTGTTACAGTGTGGTGGAGAGATGCGTTCGCACCTAGGACGCGCACGAGGATGTCTGGCCGAGAGGTGTGTGGCGTGATGGCGGCGTGGCCGGTGACGGCTCGCTTCTGGGAAGGCGGTGACTGCTGCGGCCGCGGCTTCCGGCACGGGGGGAGCACCAGGAATGCCGCCGGCCACTGAAGCCGCCGCCGCCATAGACCATGGATAATAAAGACTGCGCGTGACGTCATTACACTGAAACCACGTGACTCGGGGCAACAAGCCGTTTTCGTTATAACGAGAAATGTGGAGTGGAGCTGACAGGTGTAGTTTTTCCAATTTATAACTGAAATGTGGCTTTGATTTTAACAAATTCAAAAATGTTCAAATGTTTGTTAAGCTTATGGGACATAACTACGGGGCCATCAATCCCTAAACTTACAAACTACTTATGAACTAGCTAACACTAAGGACGGCACAAATATCCGTACCCGAGGGGGGATTCGAACCCCCGACCGTAGTGGCCGTGCTGACCGTGACTGGAGCGCCTCAGTCACCTCGGCCACCGCGGCCGGCTTTGATTGTAACAACAAAACGTCTAATCATATCTTGATAAAGCTTTTAGCAGTACAGTTAACGTTACTTCTCCGCGGTTCTTAATGCGATGGTTATAGTTTTTACACCTACGTGAAACGTATAAATGACTTGTTCTTATTAAGTGAATAGTTGTTTTTGTTGCTCTGCGAGTTTCTTACTTTAAAACCGCCATGGGAGTAGAAGGCGAAAAATCAGTTTTACAAACAGCATCAGTTTTCTTACATTTTCTCAACAATACGTGTTATGCTTTTATACGAACTAAAAATGGTCTATATCCATAATATCAGACTTTTTTTTCACAATACGAGCGTTTGTATTTTACGACTTCTGCATATGCGTATGCCAATACGTAAACCTTGCAAAGTACTCGCTATTTACATTGGAATAAGTGATGTGCAAACACAACACAAACTAGTTTTATAGTTATACTGAATATTCTATATTCAAATATAGCTGTGTACACCCCTATTAAAAGCATATCAGCACTAGAAATGACTTACTTGATGAAATATGAATTTAGTCAAGACCAGTTAGAATTGTCCTCCCGTCGATAATTACAAACTTCAGTTAAAAAATAAAATAAAAATAAAAAATAAATAAATAAAAGTAATGCTGCACAAACACTATCTGTAATTCTATTTCTTGTCAAAAGAACTGAATAAGTGCCAACTTGTCACATATAAAAACGATCATAGCATTATTATTATTATTATTACTATTACTATTATTGTGCAAAAACAATTACCTTTAGTAGTACATCTGTAATAAGCGTACAAAAGTCGTTTTATTGTTAAAATAAATAATTGACTTAAGTTGAAAACAAGAAAAACTGTTGCTCATAAGAGGTTCGTTTAAGCAGCTACAAGTTTCCAGATTCCAGTACACTGAGCATGCGCAGAGCTGTTGCAGAACCTCGATAACAGCTCTGCGCATGCTCAGTTTACGGGAATCTGGTAACTGGTACCTGCTTAAACGAACCTAATGACGAAAACACAGTCACGTGACTAGGGGCAATTTTAGATGTTGGTTTCAGACCACAACAAGGCAGAGATAGGGACACGCGCAGTCTATGTTATCTTTGGTCTATGGCCGCCGTTCTGTCTGGCTGGCAGGATCGCCGCTCGCCTTGTTAAACACACACATCGATAACGGCTTCAAACCACCCTCCAAACTAAAGTTGCTCTTGATACTCTTCTCCCGTTTCCGGGCCGATGATGATGTATTCTAAACACAATACTTCGGCGATCCCTCTGGCCACAATCTTCAAGTGTGTGTCTGTGTTTGTCTATGTTTGTGTGCTACTAAACCAACCGGCCGGAAATAAGTTCGATGTTCGGGCACTTGCCACGCAGGACACTTGCCACGCTTTTAATTAGCCTTGCGCATAATAGTTCGCGATCGGGAGCTTTTAGTTCACCCGCTCCCAGTGACGGCTATCATATCTGAAGGTGTAGTTTTGTCAACGTACAAATGGTAGACTTAAGTCACTGCCAACTATAATTTTATGAGTAGTGTACCTATTCGTAATGAGACTCAAGTTTTCTTTGAACTGTTCAGCGGCTGCATCATCTGAGTCCTGGTGTCAGTAAACGGAGCCAGTTATTAATTTATTCCGGTTGTCGAGTATAAGCTCTGCTGATACTAATTCACAGAAACTATCTACTTTCGCTTGTGAGCTAGTACACACGTTACATTAATATTTCCTTAATTTGTGCTTCTTGTTTCTGTTATAGTGCAGATCATAGCAATTATGGCTTTTATCTTTAAAAAACTAGCATGCTTTATCCGCAACTCTCAAGATACCAAAGTTAAACAATACAGAACAACTGTGTACTACTTTATTTCCTTTTTTCAAACATTTTAAAATTGTATGTTAACTTTAGGTGACCTGTCAAACATAGGCGCTCTTACCTCTATTTTGGGAACCTATTTTCTGTCACTGTTTTGTGCTTGAACTAATTATACACTGACATAGACTACGGCGTTGCTTCCGTTTCCCAAAAGTTATAAATAATTCCATTTCGGGATATCAAAAAGGTGCTGTACAATTTGGCAAGATGTCGACGAAGTAGATTTCTTAGGTAGTGGCTGTATCGAGTAAGATGTGGAGTCGGAGACTTGAAAGCGGACAGCAGGAGTACGAGGAAGGTCGTCCCTTGCCTGTGGGGCCGCTACCACAGAGTAACGTAGACAGAGAAGCAGCCCCCCCTAAACCACTGTCCTACGCTCCCCTCGTAGTTCCGTAAGATGCTAGCAGGTGTCAGGCGGTTCCCTGGCTTCGTACCGGTAGACAACACTAGAGGCACTTCTGAGGGTGCCTCTCGCACGTCAGAGGGTAGCGTGGAGGGGAGGCTGAGGGGAGAGCTCGTGCTGCCTGCCATGAGGCCACGGCTATGTCCGGCTTGCTGGCGTTTGAGGGGAGGTGGTGGTGGGGACAGCTGCTACCTGCCACCTGCTCTGGCCAGTTTTAAGGGCTGCTTCTGACCACAGCGCCATCATGGGACATCTTACGGAACTGCTTCAGCACCCTCTGCCCCGCACCCCTGAGTGTGTGACCGGGCCCTTACGGAGGTTTCCCATCTGTATATATTTGTCTGTGCCGTGACAAATGTCCGGCATGGCAACTGTCCGGCATTCATGAATTCAGCCAACACCACCGAAAGAGAAAGCCACGGCAGGCTAGTGACAAGTCACACAGAGTGGGTCGCTACCACTTAGCTGACTGGGTGGCCGTTATGAGACAGTCGGCTGTGCCCCAGCATCCAGCCAGTCAGGTAGCGATTGCGGCCTCCTCTGTGTGACGTGACAAGAGAGCGGCGCGGTGTACGTTTTGGGTGGTATTCGTTCAACACGCAAGCGAAGGCCCCTGTACAGGACGAAGCGAAATTCGTGCTCCGGCCGCGGTGGCTGAGGGGACTGAGGCGCTCCAGTCATGGTCTGCACGGCCACTACGTTCGGGCATGGATATTTGTGCCGTCCTTATTCTTAGTTAGTTCATAAGCAGTTTGTAAGTTTAGGGACTGATGACCCCTTAGTTAAGTCCCATAAGCTATACAAACATTTGAACATTTTTGAACATTTGATATTGTCGCTGGAGGACAGTGCACTCCGGTTTCGCAGCCCTATTCTTTACATGCCAAAAAAAAAAGGGTCTCTCACAAAATTTCATTCTGTGCATATTCACGCACTCGGGTTTTGCAGCGTGATTCTTCACATGTAAAAAAAAAAAAAAATAAAAAAAAAAAATAATAATAATAAAAATTTCTACGGGATGTATAAGACATCTTGGGGAACAAAATGAGCATAGAAACCCAGGCCCGGAAGCGCCATTCAACTACGTTACGGAGAGGCCAAGTTTCAGGCATCGACGCCTGCCGCTAGACTTCCCCTCAAGCAACTTCAACGCTCTTTAACGTCGTTGGATGACATTTCCGGACGTGCTCATTTTGTTTCTCAAGACGCCTTTTAATCCCCTAGAAGTTTGTTAGTAGTTCTGAAACGCCGCGGCAGAGCGGCCGAGCGCATTGAGGCGCTTTGCTACGATGTGCGAGGCCGTTCGCCGTCAGGGGTTCGAATCCCTCTTCGGGCATGGATGTTTGTGCCGTCTTTAGTATAAGCTAGTTCATAAATAGTTTGTAAGTTTAGGGACTGATGACCCCGTAGTTGAGTCCCATAAGATCTATAAACATTTGAACTTTTTATTGTTTTTGTAGTTCTGAAACACATTGACGTAAGGAACACACACACCTATCTTTTGTGTTTGACGTTGATTCACTGCCGTAAATATGCGCAGCACGAAATTTTGTGACAGACTTTTTGTTATTGTGTGATATTCCTGGCCTATGGCCACTTCATATTTCTGGCCGCTGGCCGTTTCTTTGCTAACGTCGTACGTGTCTTAAACGCGGAAGAAAGACAGAAGTGCAGTATATGTTGAAATGTGGGGTGGGGAGCAGTAGCATATGGCACAGTAGGTGCTGGGTCCCATGGGAAAGCCCGCCTATGTTACTGGTACTCTCCTCGCATTGGCTGCTGCATTTCACGCCACGTGATTTCTTTTGAAATTAGTTTTGTTTATTATATACTAAATATTAATTATACCAAAATAGTTTCATTTGTTTTGTAAGTCAACAATCGGAGTTGTGGTTTTCATGGACCGCAATCTGCCGAAAGTTAGTAATGTTATGTAATGCAATGTACTATGTGTTGTGGTGGTATTGATGGACGGCAATGTGCCGAGAATTTAATTGGTGTTATAAGCTTCCATGAGTCGAAAGTCTAAATGTCATATATTCAAATGGCAAGGTGTCAATAAATTTTGTAAACATGGACGGCAATGCGCCGATTTTAAATCACAACTATTGAGAGGCTTTATGCCTGCTGTATTTCCTGGAATTATTCAAAGTAACAGTGTTACTTATCTATTCTTCAATCGTCTATTTCCTGTACATTTTCATAGAATGTGCTAAGTAATTTGCAACTTTGCGGTTTTGTGTGTGTATTGTCAGAAGGATATTTAGGGTGTATATCAGCATTTATATGTAGTTTCATATATTGTAAAGTTAGCTAATTCATAGCTGCCCAAGTTCAATTTAGGCAGGGTTATAATGTTGATGTTTCTATACCTTTTTGTGTAATCATTTTAAATTTATATGGGGAGATTCAGAAGTAATGGTTTCAATATTTATGTAAGTTCAAATGTTCAAATGTTTGTATAGTCTATGGGATTTAACTACGGGGTCATCAGTCCCTAAACTTACAAACTACTTATGAACTACTTACGAACTAGGACGGCACAAATATTCATGCCCGAGGGGGGATTCGAACCCCCGACCGTAGTGGCCGTGCAGACCGTGACTGGAGCGCCTTAGTCTCCTCGGCCACCGTGGCCGGCTATGTAAGTTCTTGGAAGATAATGGGTACTATTTTTCAAAATTTAGAGGGTTTTTTATTTCCAAATTGTCTTTTGTCTTTGAGAACATTCCAAGTTTGGAAATCTCCGAAGGAAGGGGATGTGTGATATTCCTGGCCTATGGCCACTTCATATTTCTGGCCGCTGGCCGTTTCTTTGCTAACATCGTACGTGTCTTAAACGCTGAAGAAAGACAGCAGTACAGCATATGTTGAAATGTGGGGTGGGGAGCAGTAGCATATGGCACGGTAGGTGCTGGTTCCCATGGGAAAGCCCGCCTATGTTACTGGTACTCTCCTCGCATTGGCTGCTGCATTTCACGTCACGTGATTTCTTTTGAAATTAGTTTTGTTTATTATATACTAAATATTAATTATTCAGAGCTGAGAATTTGTAATAAATATCTCTCAAGGACAGGCTAGGTTTTGACAGTTCAAAAAGTTTAAGGTGCCTTCTATTATTGTAACAAGAGAAGAGCGATTTTGCAGAAGGCGCGCGCGCGACGTCCCCGTTTTGGCGCGAAATAGAGCGTCAGGTGCCCTCTCGCAACGCGCCGCAGTAGCAGTCTCGAGCTGACCAATATACGCGCCGGACCGCGCCGGTCATGAGTAAAGATTTTTGTAATAGTGATAACAGTCGAGGTCTCAACATGAGCTACGGGCAGCATAGGCCGCGTCGGATTAACAATAGTTGTTCATATTTTATTATTTATTTAATAAATGGCACCCCCGACAATTAAAAATCTCGCGAGTCGCTTCTTATGCTTCCATCCAACAGAACTTATTTTAGCCTCACTTGTATGCTGTAGAAGAACCAACGACCTGTGTGCTGTCTTCTGCGCTGGGGACACCACTATAGAAGACAACAGGTTAGTCGTAACTCTATGCTTTCCATAAAGACTTGGACAGCAACTACGGCACCTCGTGCGTACTGTAGGGCGGTACAAACGCACACTGCTACGCAACAGTATCCGCAAGGATGTGGAGGTTTTAGGGGACTTGTGGGAGGAAGCAGTACTAACTTCTCTGTCCACAAATAAAAATACCCTAGGAAGCTTGTAATTGCTGGTATGTGAGAATCTCTCTGCGAAGCTCCAGTGGGCGAATTTCGCTTCACTGAAGAGCGGAAAAGCAACAACGCCCCAGTGGATGAAGCCGGCCTAAACCACAAGCAGCTATTCAGTACTGTTATTCAGAGTTACAGAGCGTTGTGTTTTCATGTATAAACCACGAGGCTCCACATTTTTCTTGGAAACCCCTTGTCTCAGATATACAGAAGAAGGCCATTTACAACAATTGCCAAAAAGTCGAACAGTTTTAAAGATTGACAATGCGGTCTCACACCTTGAAGAATTTTATTGCCCCTTGTCTCCATTTATAATGTTGTCAGAGAGACGAATTTATTCCAGACTTGAAATGAAGTCCCTGATAAGGTATGCGCACACTTTCTGATAACTAAAAGACGAATCTATATTGTTCTAGTGGTCCTCAGTGCAAAGACTGGTTTCATTCAGCGATCTACACTGTCCTATGCAAGCTTTTTCATTGCTGAATAAGGACAGCAACCTACATCCTTTTGAACCCGCTTACTGTATTCGTCTCTCTGTCTCCCTTTGCGATTTTTACCTCACACATTCCATACAATGCTAAACTCACGATTCCTTGATTTCTCACAATGTATCCCACCAGTCAATCCCTTCTCTTAGACAAAGTGTACAAGAAATTTATTTTCTCACCAAGTCTGTTTAGTACCTCGTCATTAGTTTCGCGATCTATCCACAAATCTTCAGCAGTCGTCTGTAGCACCACATTTCAAAAACTTCTACCATGTTTCTTGCTGAACTCGTTACCGTCCACGTTTCAGTCCCGTATGGTGCTACACTCCAGATTGCTTTCAGAAAGAACTTCCTAACATTTACATTAATATCTGTTGTCAACAAATTTCGCTTCTTCAGTAATGATTTTCTTGCAATAGTCATTCTTCTTTAATATGCCATCAGAAGCTATTTTGCTACCCAATTACGAAAACTCATGTACTGCTTTTATTGCCTCATTAATCTAATTCCTTTAGCATCGCTTGATTTTCTTACACTACGGTCCATTAACCTTGTTAATGTTCATGTTATAACCCGCTTTCATGAAACTATCCATTCCGTTTAACGGCTCTTATGAACCAATGCAATGAAAAATTCGTAGAGGGAATTAAAGTTCAGAGAGAAGAAATAAAAACTTTGCGGTTTGCCGATGACATAGTGATTTTCAGAGACTACAGATGAATGGAATGGACAGTATCGTGAAAGGAAGATATAAGATGAACATTAACAAGAGTAAAACAAGGGTAACGGAATGTAATGTCAGAAAATAAGGAGATGCTGATGGAATTAGATTAGGTAATGAGACAATAAAAGTAGTAGATGAGTTTCGTTATTTTGTTAGAAAAGTAACTCCTGATAGCCGAAGCAGAGAAGATATAAAATGCAGAATGGCTATGGGAAGAAAAGCATTTCTAAAGAAGCGAATCTTGTTAACATCCAATATTAATTTAAATGTTAGGAAGTCCTTTCTGAAAGCATTTGTCTGGAGTGTAGCATTGTATGGCAGTGAAACGTGGACGACAAGGAGTTCTGATAAGAAGATGATAGAAGCTTTTGAAATGTGGTGCTACAGACGAATGATGAAAATTAGATGGGTAGGTCACGTAACTAATGAGGAGGTGCTTAACAGAATCGGGGAGAAAAGGAGTTTCTGGCATAAGAGAAGGGATAGGTTGGTGGGACACAGTCTGAGATATCAAGGAATCGTCAACTTAGAAGGAAGTGTGTGGGGTAAAAATCGTTGAGGGAGACCGAGGGATGAATATAGTAAGCAGATTCAAAAGGATGTAGGTTGCCAAACGTATTCTCAGATGAAGAGACTTGCACAGGACAGGGTAGCGTGGAGAGCTGCATCAAACCAGTGTGCGGACTGAACACAGCAACAAGAATATACCAAATGAACAGGTACGAAACCACACTGTGGGTTTAATTGAAATTATTCAAAAGTAATCACCAAAGGCTTTAGCACAACTATCACACTGTTTAATAAGCCGATAAGCCGAAGGATTTCCTGTTCCCGGAATTCCTGAGGCTGTGTCCTTCAGTTCGTCTCCGAGATGAAGCGCTTTCCTTTGAGATGTTTTTTTGGCGGACCAAACAAATGACTAAATAACTCAAATTTCAACCGGTTTAGTTGTGAAGACATACATTTTCATTTGAACACCCCTCATAGATACTCATGTACTACAAGAAGTCCGTGAGAGTATTCGAAAAAAAAAGGAAAAGACTTGCGTAATCGAATGCATCATTGTGTCAAAATCTTAACGTAATCTGTGGAGAACTTTCGAAGATGTGATAATAAACCAAATAATTGAATAAAAATAAAAACAACTGTATTTTCGTTAAAGGTGTAAAGGAAAATTGGCTGCATCCGACAGGGTTCAAAAATGTTCAAATGTTTGTTAAGTTTATGGGACTTAACTACGGGGTCATCAGTCCCTAAACTTACAAACTACTTACGAACTACCTTATACTAAGGACGGCACAAATATCCATGCCCGAGAGGGGGGATTCGAACGCCCGACCGTAGTGGCCGTGAAGGCCGTGACTGGAGCGCCTCAGTCCCCGCGGCCACCGCGGCCGGCGACAGGGTTCGAATCAACAAAATTCGGCTTACAAACGACATGACTTAACCAACAGACAACACCGTTTTTAGGTTCTAGTGGACCACGCTAACTTCTGACATTTATTTTTGATGGTTTCTTGCAAATTAGGTTCTAACAAAAGTGAGTGACTGAAGGATTTGTTAAACTTTGAGCATATGATGTTCCATAGTATATTTAGTTTCAAAAAGTCTCCGCGGCGGATTAGCCGTGCGCGCTGGGGCGCCTTGCTATGGCGCGCGCGGCTGTTTGCCGTCGGGGGTTCGAGTCCCCACTTGGGCATGGGTGTCTGTGTTGTCCTTAGGTTAGTTTACCTTAATTTAAGTAGATTGTAAGTTACGGACTGATGACCACGCAATTGAGTCCGATAGATTTACAAATATTATTTCAAAAAGTCCATGCACACACCTGAGGACATCCACTTGCTGACAGTTAACAACTGTAATGTGAAGAGATTACATTCCTTTTACAATGTTTCGAAGTGTTTTTATATAATGACTGCACAATGACACGACCTGGCTCAATATGGTAATGGATAGTGTTGACATAGGAATTTCCAAAGGCGGCAACTTAGCTGATAAAACTGTAAATGCTAGCTGAACTTGTAATAATCACTAATGAGTCAGATGGGCTATTTTATTTCAGGCTATAGCAAAACCCAAAGAAAAAAATTAAAAACATGCTGTCACAATAAGAAAATTGATTCGTAAAATTTTGCAATATCAACCTGAAGTATGAAAAAATATTTTGATGAAACAAAATAGTCATCCTATTGCGGTCTTTAGTCGGAAGACTAGATTCAGGCAGTTATATACGTGAATCTCTTCTGTGGTACGCACTTACACTTAACCATCAGGCCTTGGTTTCCTTTTGCAATTCCCCGTCTACTTCTTTACGTCTTTCGAACTAGAAAAAAAGAAACTGTGCCCACAGGTTGGAAGAAGCGTAAAATTACCGGCCAGTCGAATTGACGACCATATTTGATGAATCTTAGTCAAATTCTCTGTTCAAATAATATGATGTAACACTTACGATTGACTTTTTCTATCCAAATCAACATACATCGCTATTGCGAAACCGACATCCCACTTTTCCCGATTGACATCCCGTGAACAATCAAGCACGGCAATCAGGGAGACGTACTTATCTAAGTCTGTAGCACTCCATCGTTTCTTAAAGTAATAAGTAGTCTCAAACAATATTTGAGGAGCCTAACATCAAAGACGGCAAATCCACTTTCGGTGTTTTTACAGGAGAGGTAGAATATAGCAAAAAACCCATTCTTGTGAGGTTTCTTCTGTCCGCTCTCTTTTATGTCAATAATGACTTCCAGAAACGGGGACGTGAAATAAATCATTACTGAGTATTGAATACTACTCAAAAGCTGGACTTGACCGATTTGATATTAACTACTAAATTTGTACGCTTTTTGAATTAAAAGTGTATCGATCTAGGGCCTACGTCTTAGATTAATTTTCACTATATTAAAAAATGAATTTTTGTTTGAAAAATAACTATACAGGCAGTTAATATAAACATACAACACAGAAAGGGTGTAAAAGCTTAACAAAAGTAATTACTGAATGATAAAATCGAAAGGTTTATTACCTAAGTCATCACCAAAAAATACTTTAACATGAATTTCAGTACTGGTACTGGCACTGGTACTTAACATAGTTCCGCCAATTTAATTTTGACGGCGATCTCAAAATGTTCAAATGTTTGTTAAGCTTATGGGACTTAACTACGGGGTTATCAGTCCCTAAACTTACAAACTACTTATGAACTACTTACAACTAAGGACGGCAGAAATATCCATGCCCGAGGGGGGGATTCGAACCCCCGACCGTAGTGGCCGTGCTGACCGTGACTGGAGCGCCTCAGTCACCTCGGCCACCGCGGCCGGCAGACGGCGATCTGTTCAATAAAATCAGTATATTCAGCAACGAGCAAGATCGTTAATTAACTTTTTATTAAGATAACCGTTTTCAGTGGGTTATACTGCAATCGTCGGACCTGTCCTTAACACACGCCACATCACATACGAAACTAATGAAAGATCAATTTCTGACTAGACTAACTTCCCATCGTATTGTGGCAAGATGTTTGATACTTTTTATTTGTCTAGTGGCATGTCAAAGATAGTGATGGCGTAACACTTCATTTTTTATTGAGTTTCCAGTGTTACATGGCGTATGTTTCACATAATAATACTTAACACGTTTCAAACATTTAGAAAGCAAGGAAACACAACTAATCACTCGGATGTATCGTGAATCCTAACGGAATGTTAATTCCTAATCTTGCACCCTCTAAAGTCTCGCCGCGGCGGAGCGCATTGAGGCGCTATGCTGCGCGAAGCCGTTCCCCGTCGGGGGTTCGAATCCCCCTCGAGCATGGATTTTTGTGACGTCTTTAGTAAAAGTTAGTTCATAAGTAGTTTGTAAGTTTAGGGACATGACCTCGCAGTTAAGTCCCATAAGCTTTAGAAACATTTGAACCTTTTATGAAGTCTCATTTTCTTCTATATTCTCACATTTGCAAAGTTCCGTTTGGAGGAACATTTCCTTTTCCAAGGGAGGAACCTAGCCGGCCGCGGTGAGTGTCGCCGCGGACGGCGTCGAGTGCACACTGCTGGGTTGTTTACACCAGCGTGCGCGCCGGCGGAGCCGCAGCCTGTTGACGGTTAGTGTGAGTACTGCTCTCCGATTGCATTATGGAAACTCTAGTTCGAACACGCACCCTGAAGTTCGCATCTAAATACGGATACGTGCGACCGACAATTTTGGAACTCGACGATTGGTTACATGACAAAATTCACCTAGAAGACGACGACGTTGTAGGCTTTGCTTATGGTTTCGTAACCAATGCTGTATATGTACAAATTCGTAATGACGATATCTGCCTGTGAACTATGACTCGAACTGACGGAAAAGCAACGTTCGCTCATTCAAATGGCGCAATTAGTGAGGTTACAATAACTTGTTCCGGACTTGGCCTCAAGTTGGTGCGTATTTACAACCTACCGTTTGAAGTCAACTTAGATCGTATACGAGAGGCCCTCTTCCCTTACGGGTCGGTGCTTCAAATTCAAAGAGAAAAGTGGACAGGTCTCAGGCACTTTAACGTTGACAACGGCGTAAAAATCGTGAAGATTGAGTTGAATAAACATATACCGTCCTATATCATAGTACAGGGGTTCAAAGGTCTTGTCACATACGACGGACAACCTCGTACATGCGCTCATTGTGGATCGTCAGAACACATGAAAGCAGCATGTCCACAAGCGAGACCGCGACAGTTGCCTCGCGAGGTACTTACCACTGACCGAGCGCTGCCTACGGGCACTAGAACGTACGCACGAGTTACTCTGGCTTCAGACACAGACAGTGCTGATCTTTCCGAACACGGCGACGAACACCAGAAGCAGACTTACGAACAGGAAGTCGTGTCGTCCGAGACTCATATTGTTCCCTCCGCTGCTGCATCAAACGATCCCGCACCCAACACCTGCGTGCCGAAACACTCCTCCGCGACGGAGTCGGAGAATGTATCACTACACTCCCTCGACACCATGGTGACGGAAGTATTGCAACAGTCTGAAGATCCACCCACTTTGCAGCCGTTAGAATCTATCTCAGTGCCTACAGAGTGCCCTGGTGGTGATGACAGACGTTTGGAAAGTCCGCAGAATCCAGTCAGCGAAGTAGGAAACCTAAAACAGAAATCGTCTAAAACCAAACGACCACTGAGGACACAAAGTCAGGGCGAAACTCAGGAACGGGACACGAAACCACAGCGCGTTAGGAAAATACTCAAAAAGGATGGGTATGATGAGCCATCTCACGAGCAAGACCGTTCACAACCTTTGTACCCGGAGACGGAGGAAACTCTGATGAACGTCGATGTGCAAGATTCCGCGCTTATGGTCACTGCACCGTCCCTCCCAAAGATCAATTGGGCGGACGAAGTCGGTGATTAATTGCAACCTCTACAATCATGCAAGACTTTAAGTTAGCCACTTTAAACATCAATAGAATAGAATCCGACGTTAAATTCCAATGCTTTAAGGACTACCTACAAACTGCAGAAATAGATATCGCGTTAGTACAGGAAGTGGTCTCCACCAAAATAGGACAGATATTTGGTTACACCTCCATAATTAATATTGGACCTGAAACTGGTGCCGCGATTTTATGTAAGGAAGGCATCCAGTTTACTACAGAAGCCCTCTTAATCTCCATCAGTATACAAGATTTGTTACTTGTCAATATTTACGCGCCATCAGGAAGCAACAATAGGCGACAGGGATGTGATTTTTTTTCGAGACGAAATAGTCACACTCTTCACGAGACAAAGATGCAAACTAATTTTAGCTGGAGATTTCAATTGTGTTTTACGTAAGCAAGATCAAGCTCCAAATTTTAACTTTTGCGAGGAGCTGCAACAGCTTGTTAGTGGCCTTCAAGTCACGGACACTTGGATACATCTCCGGCCACACGCCATTGCGTACACATACATCAGCAGTGTGTCTCAAAGTCGAATCGACAGAATTTATGTCAGCGATGATTTTAAAACCAGTGTTATGGCCTGCGAGATGTGGCCGCTAAGTTTTAGTGATCACAGTGCCTTTCAAGTAGTCCTGAGACACACACCACAGAAGACCTTTTTGGGACGCGGACTGTGGCAACTTAATGTCTCCCTCATTAATGACGACTCTCTCCAACAAGCGATCGAGAACACCTGGCAACGATGTCTTCAGCGAATACCGCGTTACGCCAGACGTATTGAATGGTGGCTGGAGTGCGCCAAACCACAACTAAGAAAATGTATTATTCAGTTCGCTAAGAATAGAGCGCATTGGAAGAAACGATCACTGGAATACTTCTTTGAGCTCCTTCGTGATTTGAATAACAAACCGACATCCACGGCTGCAGACGTCATCAAAATCAAAAAGACTAAAGCGAAAATAGTGGCGTTTACGAGACAATCCTTGGAGGGCATCAGAATACGAGCCAGAAATGTCAACGACATAGAACACGAAAATGTTTCCATCTTCCACGTAATAAAGGAAACGAAAAGAGCCAGGCGACAAATGTTACACAAGCTCACGGATGAGCAGGGACAGGAGTATACACATCAAAGTGAAATCAAGGCATACGTTGCAAGATATTTTAAGAACCTCTTCGCTGCATCGGCGACGGACTTGAACGTAATGCGGACGTTTTTATCAAATACCACGCAAGGAATAGCGGACGAGGATAACGCAGAGTTGCTGGAAAATATAACTTGTGCAGAAATTGCAGATGTTATCGCAGAAGCGGCGCGAAACAAAGCTGCAGGTTCAGACGGTCTGCCTATAGAATTCTACGACCGGTTTTGGTACTTACTCGGCTCTCAACTCACCGAAATGTATAACGAGTTAATGTCCGGCAATGACTTTCCTTCGAACTTCACTGAAGGCATCCTCGTTCTCATCCCGAAAACGCCGCATGCTGGCGGACTGCAGAATTTTAGACCAATCATGCTTCTGTATACGGATTTTAAGATATTGACTCGTCTCTTGAACAAGAGAATGAAACCGTTCCTTCGCAAGATTATTGGTCATTACCAGAAAAGCGCGGTTACTGGGTGTTCAATGTTGACCATACTCGCCGAATACAGATACTTAATTTACCTCACCTGGATATGTAGAAGCAAAATGGCACTGGCATTCCTCGACTTCGATAAAGCATTTGACAGAGTCGACCACAATTTCTTATTTCAAGTTATGAGAACTATGGGCTTCAGCGATCGATTTATTTCAATCATCAGGCATTGCATCTGCCATACGACATTCAGATGCAAAATTAATGGTCAACTCACTCCATCTACTACACAGCAGCGGGGTATCCGACAAGGATGTCCACTGTCTACGACTCTGTCTGCGATAGCTGTGGAACCACTCCTCCAAACGTTGTACATCAACTTGCAAGGGTTACAGATTTTCAATACAAGAACAGTATCCCAAGCCTACGCCGACGACGTCAGCGTCCTTGTCAGCTCCAGCGAGGAACTCGATACCACCAAGAGGATAGTTCAAGAGTACACTCATGCTTGTGGTGCCAGGGTGAACGAGCGGAAGTCTCGGTTGCTATTATTAGGACCGCATAAAGACTATATTGCTTCTACGTGGCTCCCTATAACCGAGACCAGGAAACAGTTGGGACTGATTCTCACGGCTAATCCCCGTATCATGGTACAGCTCAACTGGCAAGAAAAACTTAACATCATACGTGCGACTCTACGGGATAATTCTACAAGAAGTTTAGACCGCATTCAAAAAGCCTTATTCATCAATGGTTATGTCTACAGTAAAATTTACCACGTAGCTGCAACTTTACCTATCCCCAACATCACAGCTCAGAAAATGACAGCCAGTGCAAGTTGGTACTTGTGGAGACGCAACATCTTTAAAGTTGCTTTTCGTACAGGGTCACTTAGCTGCAGTAAGGGAGGCCTCGGGCTCAAAAATTTGGAAGCGCAGTGTACGGCACTATTTGTTAGCAGAACCATCAAAATTTTGCAGGCCGATTACAATACGATCACCAAAAATTTGTTTGTCCGCTTAGAACCTGCGGACAATGCTGTGCCAGCAAACATCGCCCGTATCAACCCGGAACTGAAACACGTCAGAAAATTTTACCTAGAAGTAGGCTATATACGAGCACATCAACGGACTTACGATACTGCATCACTCTATCGCACATTCACTGACATAGTGCCACAGAATAAAATCGAGCTGAAATATCCGCTTTATAACTGGACTGTTATATGGAAAAACATCCATAATTCAGTACTTAGTACGCAAGTTAGATCCACCTGGTATGACGTTGTAAATGATGTCATCCCTACTGGCGAAAAGATGTACAATATCAAATTAAGAGCCACGCCGTACTGCACTCGGTGCCAGCTGCTGGACACGTTAGCGCACGCATTTGTCTGTCGAGATCAGACTGAAATCTGGACGTGGACTAGAAGAAGACTAGCTCTTATGACTCGCACCACCGCACTGAACATTACTGTACATGACATACTGCGCCCTGACTGGAAATATTACCCTGACGCCAAGCATAATAGTTACACATGGCTTCTTGGATAGTTTATTTATTATGCGATTAATCGGAAAGCTCCTACCTTACAAGATTTCATACGCTATATTAACGACCAGCATTACGTTCTACAAAAGCGTTCCAAATACAGGACTTTGTTCCAAAACTTTTTAAAGGTTTCACTTACGTATTGAATATCATTTCATTTGTTTGAATTACAAGCTTATTTTTTTCTTCTTGCTACGAAGAGTGGGCAGTTCTTACTCATTCCAGAGAGCATCATTTTAGTTTCGTATTATGATTTGAAGGAAAGACGCAATTTATTTGTTTTGCAATACAACACTGGTACCTACAGCAGAGGAATGTTTTGTTTTACGGCATTTGAAGCCGACGCCGAAGAAGCCGAACACTGTTGAGCGCAAAAAAAAAGGGGGGGGGGGGGACTGAGGCGCTCCAGTCACGGTCTGCACGGTCACAACGGTCGGGGGTTCGAATCCCCCCTCGGGCATGGATATTTGTGCCGTTCTTAATCTTAGTTCATAAGTAGTTTGTAAGTTTAGGGACTGATGACCCCGTAGTTGAGTCCCATAAGCTATACAAACATTTGAACATTTGGAGAAACCTAAATTGAAGAAACACAATAATAAATAGCGCTAACACACACTATAGCACATAAATTAACAGAACAAGATGGGTGGCGCATACCGAGATCTGTGTTGTGATTGGCTGCTGAATGAGTTGGTCACTTTCGAAAGAAAACTTGCTTAGATTTGGCCGTTCATTAAAGCAAAGACACATTGTTAAACGGCATTTTACACCATTTCCGCCCCTTCATTAAGACTACCATCTAATTCATCGCAGAAGCTACTACAAGAAAAGTCATAGAAACGAAAAACTGACTTTGTCGTCTTTTATATTAGGCTCTGTATTTCTCACTGGATTGAGGATTACTTGTTGAGGACGGAGCGTGTTATATAGAACATCGATAGATAGCAACACTCATGCCCAAGATGAGTGTGTATTGTGAACACAAAAACGTTCAAATGTTTGTAGATCTATCGGACCAAACTGCGTGTCATCAGTCCGTAGCTTACAAACTACTTAAACCTAGGAAAAACTAACCTAAGGACAACACAGACACCTATGCCCCAGGGAGGACTCGAACCTCCACGGGGAGCAACCGCGCGTGCCGGCCGCGGTGGCCGAGGGGTTTGAAATGAATGTTTGTAGAGCATATGGGACTTAACTACGGGGTCATCAGTCCCTAAACTTACAAACTACTTATCAACTAGCTAATACTAAGGACGACACAAATATCCATGCCCTAGGGGGATTCGAACCCCCGACCGTAGTGGCCGTGCCGAGGGGACTGAGGCGCTCCAGTCACGGTCTGTATCGCCACTACGGTCGGGGGTTCGAATCCCCCCTCGGGCATGGATATTTGTGCCGTCCTTAGTATAAGGTACTTGATAAGTAGTTTGTAAGTTTAGGGACTGATGACCCCGTAGTTAAGTCCCATAAGCTATACAAACATTTGAAAATTTTGAGCAACCGCGCGCTCCGCAGCGGACGCTTTAGACCGCTCGGCTACTCCACCGCGGCATTGTGAACACAACAGTACACTGTATGGTGTGAAATTTCCGTCGCATTGATCACATCGATTGCGACTTCAGGCAACCCCTCAACCAATACTAATGCTGAGTGATCTTAGACCTGCTTCGATGCCACTGCCAGATCACTCCTCTCCTAAGCAGCACTACACTCACTGTCGTTTCCTTCGCTTCAAGACGCAATGAGGCGCTGCCAGCATACGCTCAGACACTTCCTGGAAGTGACTGACGCGTTTCACGTTTCCGCCGCCAGTGCTGTATATTCACGACTGCTCCGTCAGCCAGTAATGTCCTCCAGCGACAATGTCAAAACGTTAAACTAAAGTGAGACGTAA
This sequence comes from Locusta migratoria, assembly GCA_026315105.1. Classification (NCBI taxonomy): domain Eukaryota; kingdom Metazoa; phylum Arthropoda; class Insecta; order Orthoptera; family Acrididae; genus Locusta; species Locusta migratoria. Next base: position 287,043,626 of record CM048745.1, on the reverse strand, counting down.
CGGAGAGAAAGGACACGAGGAGTTATTATTAATGGCTGACGAGATTTTGACACAAGTAGGAATTTATTTTTGACTAGCTTAACGCCCGCTGCTTCGCATGCGTAGGCTGGTTGGTGTGCACCAGTTGTTTCTCCCTCTTAATATAAATATTCATAGATATAGCTTAAGTACTATCATAATGAAATGTTGTGATACTACTTGTAGCAGCGACAGAATGGCCGTGCGTATTGAGGCGCCATGCTACGGCGAGCGCTGCTATTCGCCGTTGGGGATTCGATTCGCCCCTTGGGCATGGGTGTTTGTGTTGTCCTTAACATAAGTTAGTCTAAGTTAGTTTAATTAGTTTGTAAGCCTTAGGGACTGATGACCCCGTAGTTAAGTCTCTTAAGATTTACAAACATTTCAACATTTGATTGTAGTACTTGTAACCCCCTATGGCACCCCTTAATAGTTGAATTTCGAAAAATACCCAAAAATGTGTCTTTTACATTCCATGCAAGTATGCAAATATCATTTTTCGTAATTATGGGTTCAAAATTAGCTTAGTACAAACGTATTTAAAAAAAAATGATTTATCCTCTATTGCACCCCATAAATTATTAATTTTCTGAAAATACCGAAACACGTATCTTTTTAATTCTGACCAAGAAAACATATACCAATTTATGTGATTGTAGCTTCAAAATTGCCTCAATAGCAAAAGATTTTCGAAAAACATCCCCTCTCCAATTTAACCCCCTTGATGTTTGAATTTCCTAAAATACCGAAACACATTTTTTTAATGTCTAACGAACAATACAAGTACCAATTTTTGCAGTCCTAGCTTCAAAATTGTCTTGAGAACAATGTGTTTTCGAAATGAATTCTTGATCCCCTACTTTACCCCCTTAGTTGTTAAATTTCCAAAAATACCGAAACTCATGACTTTTTAATCCTGGTGTTGAGTCCATATCCTAAGTTTCGTAGTTATAGCTTGAAATTTGAGTTAACAGCAACATATTTTTGAAACATTTCATTCCATTCCATGATGTTGGTGGTGGCTGCTGGTGCACCAACAGTGTTGAATAATTAAATATCTAAGTCTCTGTTGCAATATTTAAATATTTTTGAAAATCAATTTTTGCATCCCTTATTGGTCGAATTTCCAAAAATACTGAAACACGTGTCTTTTAAATTTGAACCCCGGATCCAAATTCGAAAATTTGTAGTTCTAACTACAAAATTGCCTAAATAGCAACAGATTTTCGAAAAAATATCCTCTCTTCAATTTAACCCCCTTTATGGCTGAATACCGAAAGGTGTATTTTTTTAAATTCTAACGAACCATACAAATATCAATTTTTGCAGCTCTAGCTTCAAAATTGTGTTGATAGTAATGTATTTTCAAAATGAATTTTTCATCCCCTATTTTACCCTCTTACTTGTTGAATTTCCAAAAATACTGAAACTCGTGTTTTTTTAATCGTGACCAAGATTCCATATCCGTAGTTTCGTTGTTGTAGCTTAAAATTTCAGTTAACAGCAACATTTTTTTTTATATAAATTTTTTGCATCCCCTATTTTACCCCCTTATTGGTTGAATTTCAAAAAATGCCGAAACATCTGTGTTTTAAATTCGAACACTGAATTAAAATCCGAAATTTTGTAGTTCTAGCTTCAAAATTGCCTAAATAGCAACGTATTTTCAAAAAACGTTTCATCCTCTATTTCACCCCCTTACGGACGCATTATCGAAAAATTACTTCTTAAATGACGCCTAAAGCGTAAGATCAACACCCTCTACAAATTTCAAGTTTCTATCTTCAGTGGTTTGGGCTGGGCGATGAAGAGTCAGTCAGTTGGGACATTGCCTTTTATATATAGAGAAGATTCCTAATTTCTCCCGGTGTACAGCCAGGTGCAAAAATCGACGTCGGCCGATATTTCTGCAGGAGACCAGACTGCCATTCCGTTGTGTACCAAATTGTTCTCATAGGCAACGATCATTCTCAAGGCAATACTGCAGCGAGGAAGGAATGTGCAACGATGAACGATGTTTAAAACCTCGTTTTTCAATGACAACAGGAAAGACAACACACACCGAGCAAGCTAGCAATCAGCGCCGTCACACGATCAAAGAGGAAATTCTTCAGAAATATCGATATTAAAATTGAGTTTTTAAAGGGTAAGTTGGCATTAATTTTATCCCTCTGTTTTTTGACAAATGAGACAGCAGGATTCGATGCAGAATTTGAGAGTCTGTTTGCACCCGAACGAGCCAAGGAAGTGATGTCAGAATGACGTAGCCGGCTTCTGTCAAGCATCCCGAGGTTGGTTCGGGTGCAAGCACAGACATCATTACTAGACTGGCAAACTTGTCTCTGGTAATGAAGCTTGACGCCGCCATCTTGCAAAAGATTCCGTAGAATACTGCTATGATCTTCTAACGCGAAATGACTAGTTGGTTTAAACATGCTCTACTTTTGAGCTAATACTTCCGTAGTAGATGCATTTAACACATTTATCGTAAAATCGTGTTATGAGAAGACCATGTTACATACAGTTGACGCAGACTGTAGTTATCGTAAAAACTCTCAGAATAATTAAGATGCGTGTGATCCATGACAATTAGAACAATGTTTCGGTTATACTATTGGAAGATGTGTTAATCGAAACTGTTAAAAGATTAATAAAAATAGCAAATAACGCGTTTCATTGCTGCATGTATTAAAGCACAATGTAGATTTCATAAGCACACTTTAAAGAATAAAGATACATGTTATCCACGAGAAATAGCAGTTTTGTACGATCATACTACTGCAATAAAAGCCGAAATTGTATGAAATCGATAACAAATGAATAAAAACAGGAAATCAATGCTACTCGTTGCTGTATCTCTCTTCCGTTTGCTGTACGAAAACTTACAACCACATAAAACACACTTATTGACAACTACGTCAAAACTGTAAAGATGGCGTAGTTACGTCAGTTCACCCGTATTGTAACTACTTTTTTCTGTAATTTAACACACGACTGCTCACACGTTTGTAGTATAGAAACATGGTGGCAAGACTTCAGTGACACCAATGATATCGTACACGGCATTACCAGTCTAGTAATATATGTCTGCGGATGCAAGCTCTGTGCTACAGGGATGCCATGTTTCCTTCCGTACATTCATTATATTCTCTTTGTCACTCACATGTTTCTATTTCACAGTAACGGCTGATTGAAGAGGTACCAAAACCCGCCGGTCTTAGTAGGATTATATGTAAACTAGAGTCAAGAAGTGCCATATTGGTGGGTAACCCCTAATATTGTTGCTCAAGAGAAACAGAAACGCTTCGAATGCATACTCCATGTAGTGCAGTGGATTAATGCATGTAGATCAGTAGCTGATGAGGGAGAGCGGTGGTTCTGTTCTCTCTCCCGACAATATATTTATTTTTCTCTTTCACCCCCGGTCAGTTTCTGACACTCTTATTTATTACATAGAATTTACGTGTTATGATATTTCGACATACTGACGTGTACAAGCCCTTTCTCTTAAAAGTGAGTTTGCTCTATTTAGTGAAAATGCCATAAAATATGGACCAACGAATTGTAAAGGTTGTCTCTAGAATTTACTTACTACGGTATTTCGACATATTTACGTGTACAAGCGCTTTCTCTTAAAAGTGCGATTGTTCTATTTAGCGAACATTCCGTGAAATATGTGCCAACGAATTGTAAACATTGTCTCCTGAACAATCTGTTTTAGTGAATGTTGCAAAAGACATGCTGATACAAATAGCTTCATACAATGACTGTAAAATATAGACAAAGCTCCTGAGTTCCGTGAAATAGGTTACAGTATTAGCACAATTATCTCATAAATAGTACTTATATAATGCAAGAACGTGTATAAAAGCGGTTGAAAAAAAGGAACAAGGGACTTCAGTCTCATTAAGAAATGGCAGTTGCCACAGAACTCTAGTACGTAAGCTATATATAAAATTATTTGAATCAGCTTGACGTTTGCAATATTAATTATTACAGTGTGTAGGCAGTTTATGTGCGGGTAGTTCAGGAGACAATGTTTACAATTCGATGGTCCATATTTCAAGGCATGTTCACTAAATAGAACAAACACACTCTTTAGAGAAAGCGATTGTATACGCAAATATGTCGAAATATCGGAGAATGTAAATTTTATTTAATTAATAGCAGAGTAAGAAAACTTTTAGAAGTTTAGGTAAATATAAATATATTGTCGAGAGTGAAAGGCGTACCACCGCCCACACCCATCAGCTTTAATCCACTGCACTACAAGAAGCACCAATATTGATTGTCTGTTGAAAGGTAGCTATGTGAGGTTGAAGTCTGCGATTCACATCTTTGCTCCGCGGGGAGCATCTTTGGTCGGTGCGCGTTCCCGCGTTTGAGCAGCAGCAGTACGGTAGTGGTTGTTGTCCGGACTCGAAAGTGTGAGCAGGGAGAGTGTTGCAGGCAGTCTAAGAATGAAGTTTTACATCGCAGCATGAACTTGGCACATTTCTTAATGAATGTTTCTATGTATAAAGATGTTTAGAAAATAATTGAATCTGATAGGTACCTTGACAGTATGAAGATTAGAGGTAAGAAGCATTATGCTGCTATTATTGTCCGCATTGCGTAGATATGATCCATGTTTGTACTGCAGGAATTTTGTATGCTCTTTTTGAGAGTGCATAAAGTGAAGGAACTAAAGTTTGGTGTAAAGCATTCCCTTGTAACTATCTTACAGTTTTTGTACAAAATTGTTTAGAGTCTTGTTCAATATAGAGGATTTCAACTTAAATGCATTTCATATCTACTTTAAGTTATCCATATACCCATAAAATCCCATTAATTGTTTTTCTACAAACTTGGATGAAATTTGTTTTTATTGTAGTAAGTGAATTCGCATAGCACCTTCACGAATTCAGTAGTCAGTTTTTTTGTCTCTTAGTAGCAGCAGCATGCTTGTGGCAGTAGAGTTGAGAGCAGTAGCACACGCTGTTTCCTTGCGCACAGGTAGGCCAGAAAGACATACAGTGTTAACCCTTGAAACAAATATTTCAAGAGGAAGTGTCACATTCTGATTTAATTGTCAATCTGTCTCTTCAGCACCACGCTAGCATCGTACTGCTCAAAGTCTTATGTAATGATACAGGTGTTTTCTTACCAGAGGTCAAGTTGCATATTCTAATAACAAAGTTACACTACCAGGATTTGTTTTATTTTGTACTTATTTTGTTGTTGCTGAAAGTCATCTTTATTCATTTTGATAATTGTTCAGTCAGATTAGCGTGTTATGATACAAGTGCAGATGAACATACCAATTACTAATTATAAATTATTTTATGAACAGCTTTCACTTAACAGAATTGTATGTCATACAAACAACAGTGACGCATTCATTGATGAAGAGAAACACCCCCCCCCCTTTCTTATGGATAACTTTCACTGTGAGTCTATTTCCCTACAGTCTCAAGGGTTACCCGTCAACATGGCATTTATTGACTCTAGTTTACCATTAATCGTACTAAGAACGACGTGTTTTTCGTACCTCTTCAGTCTGCCGTTATTATGAAACAATAACACGCGAGTTATAACGAGAAAGTCGTGAAAATACGAAAGGCAAGATGGCGTCTTTGCAGGAAGGAACTTGCACCGGAACAAACCTTGGAATGTTTGACAGGAGAGGCCGGCTATGTTATTTTGACGTCGCTTTCTTGTCTCATTCGGGTGCAAATATACTCTCGCTGCGCTTGGCTCTGTAACAGAGGTCCGCAGTCGGGCGTGTCAACTATGCTGCAAAAGCCTTCATCTTACATCGTACGGCCGCCCAAAACCAGAGAGAATCTCTTCGCATCCAAAGTAACACACATCATTGTTACCGGCTGCGTCACCACCTGCAGCTAGCTGCACCGTGTGCTTTTCATGGCATCCAGAAGGACTCATTTCACGTTCCACCTGGTATGCACACGGGGTGCATACTGGATTTCTTCCCCTTCACAGCAGCCATGTCCCTGTGTGGCTTCATTACCAGTCTAACGTTGGAGCTCCCAACTACTAGGAGTCCCAACCTTTATGATTGCCTGGCTGTGAGATGATCGCAGGACAAGCGCCATCATCTGGCTCAGGAGCATTATCCTGCACAGATAGTGCCTCAAACCTGTTGGTAAGACGAACTAGGGAAGCCTTTCGATTGGTCTCCCAGGAAGTATTTCGCCGCCTGCCAGTACCTGGGCCGACCTCTCACTCGACCACAGGTCAGCTGTCATCATCATGCAAGCAGTTACAGGGCTATCCGCTGAAACCCCACAACCGGCCCACAACGGCGGTGCTGTTCCACCTCCTCAGACTGGGAGTGAATGAACTCAGATCGCATACATACACAGCAGTCACTGTCTCCATCCATGGTTACACTACTTAGAAAACTAATGCTTATAAATATACGCCGTATGACCCTACAATATGTAAGTAACGTAAATGCAAGAACTGCGATAAGAAGCTACATTACCAAGCAGACATCAAGAACTGGACTGTGATGGTGATTGTGAGGCATTTTTTGCCGTTAGACCCCAATAGGGGTCATGTTCATCCTGCTTGGGCCCTCAGGGGGCTCACGTTTCTTTCGTGAGTACGTGCGTGGCGAGCACGGGGCTCCTAGCGGATGCCGGACACTTGCCACGCCGGACTTTTGCCACGCCGGACATTTGCCACACCCGACCCTTCGCCAGGTAGTCGGATTAGCGGCCCCTCAGGGAAGGGACGCCCTTCCCCGTACTCCTGCTGTTTGCTTCCAAACCTCCGTCTCTGATCTTACACGATACAACCAATACGGAAGAGAAATTTTTGTTCGACATCTCGTCGAAATGTACAACTTCTTTTCAATATCCCGAAATCGAAATATTTATAACTTTTGGAAAACGAAAACAATTGTTGTCTATGTCAGTGTATAATCAGTTCTTCCAACCACAAATATGGACCCATTCTCCCTCCGTTTGTACGGTTGCTTTCTTCCACACTTACTGGTAGCAATAGAAACAGTCCATCGGCATGGAAGGAACATGAATGGAACGATATAAAGATAATTCGAATGTTCGCTTATTATTCAAGTTTGATCACTGCATTTGTACATATATTAATTGCTACAACCGTGTGACAAAAAACAGGAGGAAAGAAGAATTGGGACAATGTTCAAAACAATGACAGAAAATACGTTTACAAAATATAGAAAAGGGCGTCTACTATGTTTGACAAATCACCTAAAAAGACATACAAATTTGAAATAAAGAAATGAAGGAATGTAGAATTCTATGCTTGTAAAGTACACTGTTGTTCTACATTGTTTAGCTGAGTCGCAGGGTAAATACCCTAGTTTTTTAATGGAAATGCCATAATTCCTATTATCTGCACTACAAAAGAAACAAAAAGCACAATGTAATATGTGTACTAGCTCACAAGCGAAACTGGATTCGATAGTTCCTGTCAGTTAGTGTGAGCAGATGTTATACTCAACTACCGGAATAAATTAATAACTGCCGCGGCGGAGCGGCCAAGCGCACTGAGGCGCTATGGTGCGATGCGCGAGGCCGTTCCCCGTCGGGGGTTCGAATCCCCGATCGGGCATGGACGTTTGTGTCGTCTTTAGTATAAGATAGCTCATAAGTAGTTTGTAAGTTTAAGGACTGATGACCCCGCAGTTAAGTCCCTTAAGCTTAACAAACATTTGAACATTTTAATTTACCGACCCCGGCACTCTCACAATGCAACCTATTGTATACGAACAGACGAAACAAAAATTCACTGATATCAGCCGTATCTCTGTATTTAACAAAAGTTGGACATATATGGTGTTTTTATTGCAATGATAATGATAATTTCATGTGGCTCATTGGTTTGGTGCAAGTGTTTCAACTGGACGCCACTTCCGTGAAATCCATCTACATTAGCGCTTCTAAAATATCTAATATTTCCTCTGAAATTCCCCATATAAACTACGCTACGTCAGACAAATTGTCTGTCGGTGTAAGCTTACAAGACTCCGCGCGAAACCGGGACGCGCCGCTAGTATCATAATAAATAGATTTGATGGAAGTTCCTGTCGTAATACAGATGAGCCGAAATCATCTTATAAAATAGGCTGTATGTGTGTGTGTGTGTGTGTGTGTGTGTGCATGTTCCACGTCTCCTCCTAAACTACTGGACCGATTTCAACCAAACTTGGTACACATTATCCTTACTATCAGACAACAATCGCTGTCGGGGTAAGAACCACCTACGACACATACGTAAGGATATATGACGTCATAAACAATGATAGTCGTGAAAAACGGCCGCATCATGTGATAATATTCTACATCTGCCCCTAAACTAATGGACCGATTTCAACCAAATTTGGTACACATATTTCTTATGTGAGATGACAATTGCTGTAGGAGTACGAACCACATACGATATATGGTTCAGGAGATATAACATCATAAACAATAAGAGTTGGAAGAAACTGCCACATAATGTGAAAAGACTTTATGAATACACTATATGAGAATGAGAGTACTGAGCGACGTGCAACAAACTTTAAACATAATTTCAAACCTTTATTAACCTTTTTCTCGCTGACAACCATAGCAAAATGATGAAAGGAAAAAAGTTTCTCGCTTACTACTTTTCCGCTGTCCATGGAACAAAACTATGGTATTCAGGATGATTTTACAATTTATAATTGCTACACTACAAATTGTACTCGCAGGAAATTTTGCAGACGAATGCAGCTGAATGTACGTAGATTTTACCTACTTACAGCAGTTATACAAATCAGTATCTTCCTGTAAAATTATACAGTTGTACAATACATCTGTACGAATAATAAATCTGTAAATGTAGGCCTGTCGCTGTTCGCTTCAATCACTGTACGAATTTTCATGCATTTTTCACAGGAAACATAAGCGAAGATAGGTTCATGATTTAGGCATTATTTCATCAAAATAGAATCACGAAAGAAAGAGAAATATCTTAATTTTAAGTGTTTCCAGTGACCGCCGTGCGTGTCTGTTAATCTATTAGAAAACACTTATCTCCAAAACTACTTCACGAATTCGCACGGGGGTTTCACAGGTAACTTCAGCCTACTTAGTTTCATAAAAATCGGATCACTGTAAAAAAAATAATCACAATTTAACGCTTTTTAACTACAATCGTCATGTCTGTCTTTCTCTTTCATCACGTTAATCTTCAAAACTAATAGTCGAATTTTCAGAAGTTTTTCACAGGTAACATGACGGTGAGGTGCGATTACATAAACGCTTCATTTCACAAAATCGGATCAGAAAAAGTAAGATATCACAATTTAAACATTTTTCTGAAAGCAATCGCATGTGTCTATTTGTAGAGAGTAATCTGACTGAGGTCTGGAACTCTAAAAAGCCATGATACGCACATGCCCTCCTGTAACAACTGTTGCAAAGCATGGGCCTATAAGCTAGTCTCTAACTATATAATAGCGAAAGGACACTCATTCACACACTCACTCACTCACTGACTAAACACGAAATCTCGACAACTACTTCACATATGAAGCTGAAATTGCGCAGGAATGTAGTTTATAGGTAGAAGACGTCAGCTAAGAAAGTATTTTGCGATAGGAATGAATTAAGGTGCGTGGGGGGGGGGGGGGGATACTTTAACTGCACACTGACGAAATGTACAGTTTTATTCCGATCTTCAAGAGATTTTGCACGCTTGACCTTCAATACAATAAGAAGGTCAGCGTCTACCTAAAGTTTCATACGGTGCATTGGAGAGGGTCTCTTGCAACATCAAAATGTACCCCTAAATATCTTGGTCGTGCCATAACTTGAGAGCAGCTCGAACGATTTCACAGATCAGTTTGGGTTGTTTTCGTTATTCTCAGAACAAACTGGAAAATTTGAGAACAACGAAGTACATTTTGCAATGTGAACCTGTTTTTATTGCATACAAATCTATAGTTTTTTCCGATATAGATGAAATTTTGCATATCTGGGCTTAAAGACAAGAGGAATGTCACTGTCTGTACAAACTTTCGGTTGTTGCATGATGGAGGGTACTTGACTTACGGACTTTGACAAAACGCATAGTTTTGCTTCGATCTTGATTAATTTTTGCACACATGTCTTTTAAACTAAGAGGAAGGTCACTGGGTACATACATGTTGGTATGGTACATGACAGAGGGTAACCTTGTAAAAAACTTTGTCGAGAGAGGGAAAGGTGGAAACGAACAGTGAGATAGGAGATAAAGAGATGGTTACATAGAGGGGAGGGAAGGGGAGGTGGACTACGAGACTATGAAATAAATGAATACGCGGGCAACGACGGGTTAACAGATAGTTTATGTTTAAAACTGACTGAGGTTCGGAACCCTAAAAAGCCACGATACGCACAGGCACTTCTTTAACAACCGTCGCGAAGCACGGGCATATAAGCTAGTCTCTTATGAAAGTATGTAACGCAGGAATTATCTGCGGGGCCAGGAAGCCACATGTGGGCCCAAGTGAGGCGACCTCTAGGAAGCGTGCAGGCAGTCGGTTCATGGACGGCTCGCAGGGCTACGGCCTGCAATGGAAGTGACCTCGCCTGCACCACTGCATTCCTACCCATACACGATCGCTTAGTACGCGGGTTCTACGCGCATTAACACACCGCCCGAGACAATGTATTCTCCTGTGACTAAGCCTAGAACCTAGACAGTGCAACGACTACAGTGGTTGAAGGACTCAAGAGACGTATAAGAATATGGAGGTATGGTGCACTGGAATTATAAAAGGTGTTCTCCTGCCTAGCCTGGAATACACCTGGAAATTGGTGTTGTATGGTTAACACCTGCTGATGTTGTTTCTGGGTCAGACTGGGTCCTATATGCAATACCATAGTAGTATACTATAGTGCGTTATTGGCAGTAACAACAAAGTATAAGACTTCGTCGATGACATTGAGCTGACCGTTCTGAACTGCTTCAGCTAAGTGTTCTCCTCGGAACGGCTTCCTCAATTTGTTGCTCAGATCTTCCACAGTCAATGACAGCTTGGGATGCCTGAAGGAAGTCTTATCAGAGGATGGCATTATGGTTACATTCTGTTAAAACGACAAAGTCAAAAGGCTGCCTCATGTTGTTGATAGTTATTCTTGCGACACTTGTTCCTAACGGCAGGACGCATTTTCCATTTGAGATCTTCAGCTCAGTTGGTCTTGTATCACAGAAAATTATCTTCTTTAATTTGCGTCGGTAGTCATTCGACTAACGCCCGGACAAGTTGGCCGTCGATGACGCGGTGGACAAAATTATATTGCCGCGTGTCCTCCGACGGACAGCCTGACGCAGCGATAGCGTAGCAGATCGCCGTGCTTGCGGTCCCCACTTCAAATCCCACCACGCGCGGAAAAAAATTATTTCTTTTGTATTTACTATTTCTAGAAAGTTCTACATGTTTCTTATGTTTGTTGTACTTGTAAGTTCCAGACAATTATTTCTATGTATAAAAGTGGAGCACTCCAATCAGGAGGCAGTCTGTACTGAGTGTACGCTTGTGTTGCAATAAACGTGTTCTAAGTGTAAAGTGTTGTGCTCTATTAACCACCAGCCAATACGAATTTAACGTAACACTTTCTGGTGGAGGCGCCGAATATACTGCAATACATCTGCATCATCGTGGCTCCGATTATGCAGCATAAGAGCCATCGCTTACACGGAGAAAAATCGGAATACAAAGGGTATACTGACTATTTCCGTGCGAAGTTTCGTGTCATCAAAAGACCCATGGATGCCAAAACAGCTGTAGGCCAGCTGCACATCACGCACCCATTGCTGTTCTCGGTAGACGCTGGACAGCACCCAAATAAATGGCTGAAAGGATTTGAACGAGTCGCCAATCGGTGGGGATCACATTATGTGCTTGGCAAACGTTTGCTTCTACCTGGACGGGTCGGCCGGCCGTGGTGGCCGAGGGGACTAAGGCGCTCCAGTCACTGTCTGCACGGCCACTACGGTCGGGGGTTCGAATCCCCCCTCGGGCATGGATATTTGTGCCGTACTAGTTCGTAAGTAGTTTGTAAGTTTAGGGACTGATGACCCCGTAGTTAAGTCCCATAGACTATACGAACATTTGAAACATTTTGGACGGGTCGACCCAGCAGCGTTTTGAAAATAACGAGGACAAGCTCGATAGCCGGGAAAAATTCCAGACAGAACTTACGATGACGTTTGGAGTCCACCAGCAACAAGTCAGTTTATCAGCAGAGCAATTAAAGGACATGGCCCAGCGGCATGGTGAGTCAACACAGTCGTATATACAGTTTTGGCCGTATGTCACGTAGCTAGCCCGGATATGACGGAGGCCGATAAAGTTTCACACCTGATGAAGGGCATTGCGGAAGACGTTTCGACGACACAAGGTTTATCCAGTGTTGCCAGACAATTGAAGAGATGCAACAGAGGAGGGTTGGACGAAAGAAGTACGATAGACTCCCGAATTTTGTTCCTTTGGCCGTTGTGGAAGACCAGCATGACTCTGATTCTCTCATACGACAAACTGTGACAGAAGAATTACAACAGTTTATGGCAGCCGGGACTGTTGGACCAAGCAAGCACCAAATTACGGCCATGTCAGTCCTGTATGTCACAAGGGAACTGACGCTGCTGAGGAAGAGGTATTTCAAACATTTGCGGCTGTCAGCCCCGCCAGTCGCATCCGACGTGAAGAATGGCCTCGCACTACTATGACCTGCGCCGCAGCCGCCAAACGGCACCCACAATCAAATTCTCCGGCAACTGTGAAGTCTCGCAAGAGAACAGATATCTGGAAGACAGAAGACAACACACCATTGTTTTTTCACTGCTGCGTTCCCGGACATGTCGTACGATACTGTAGGGAGACGAGTATTTGACAAACATTACGGCAGATGAAAGTCCTGCATGGACAACAGTCGCTAAGAAGTCAGTAAATCTCATGACGTCATCATCGACGGACAACTTGCCCGTGCGCTAGTCGATTCAGGAGCTCGCTTCTCTGTATTGTCGAATAACTACCACCGCAAATTGAAGAGAATAATTTTATGTGATACAAGACCAACAGTGCTGAAAGTCGCAAATGGAAAATACGTCAGGCCGCTAGGAACATGTTCGGCCACAGTGGCCGAGCGGTCTGCGGCGTGCCAGTCATGGTCTGCACGGCCGCTTCGGTCGGGGGTTCGAATCCTCCCTCGGGCATGAATTTTTGTGCCGTGTTTAGTACAAGCTAGTTCATACGTAGTTTGTAAGTTTAGGGACTGATGACCCAGTGGTTAAGTACCATAAGCTCTACAGACATTTGAACATCTGAACATTTTGCTAGGAACATGTGTCGCAAGAATAACTATCGACAATATGACACATACTTTTGAATTTGTCGTTTTAACAGAATGTAGCCATAATTCCATCCTCAGATGGGACTTACTTAAAGGCATCCCACACTGTCATTGACTGTGGAAGATCTGAGCTACAAATTGAGGAAGCCGTTCCGACGTAACATGTATTTTCCTGGGAGGTTGTTTGCTGTCGAGAATGCTGATATCCCGTCGTTAACAATGAGAAGAGTTGCAGTCAGCAGCCAAGATTACCATATGAACGGCGAAGAGCTCGTCGATCGCAAAAAGTTAATTAGTACAACAAAGGCAATCCACATACCAGCGCCTATCGATGAGAATTTTGGATCATTAATTTTCACGAGCAATCGCAACTCATTCCTAAAGGAATGTGTAATGGAACAGCTGAAGCAGTTCAGGACGGTGAGCTCAATGTCATCGACGAAGTCTCATACTCTGCTGTTACTGCCGACAACGCACTAGAGGAAACTGCTATGGAATTTCATATAGGGCCGGTCTGACCCAGGAACAACATCAACAGGTGTTAACCATACTACACCAATTTTCAGATGTATTCCACGCCAAGCAGGAGAAGAGCTAGATGAAATGGTCCACGATAAAACACCGTATCAATACTGGGGATCATTCACCAATTAGCCAGCATTCGTACAGCATGTCGCCAGCTGAAAGACGGATAATTCGGGAAGAAGAGGAGAAGATGTTGCACGATGATATTATTCAATATTCAGAGAGTCCCTGGTCATCTCCGGTGGTCCTCGTGAAGTAGAAGGATGACACGTGGCGTTTCTGTGTCGACTATCGGCGGCCGAACAAAATCACAAAGAAATATGTCATTGCCACGCATTGACGACACCTTAGACTGCTTGAGCCACATACTTCTCAACCATGGACATGCACACAGATTACTGGAATATCGAGTTTGACGAAGCTGACAGGGAGTCCTTGTACAAATTCAGGAAGGTGCTAAATAGGTGATAGCATCAAGAGTTCTCTCAAAATCTGAGAGAAACTAGTCTACAACCGAGAAGGAGTGTCTCGCCGTTATCTGGGCTATCAACAAGTTTATTCGGTAAACTATTCACCGTCGTGACAGATCATCTTTATGTTAGCTGACTAGTTTGAAGGAGCAAAAACGTCGACTAGCAAGATGAGTTCTAAGACTCCAAGAGTACGATGTCACAGTGATATTAAAAAACGGGCGCAACCACAAGGACGCCGACTACCTTAGCCGAACACAACAATTTCAGCCTTTGAGTTAGGTGACATTATAGCTGAACAGAGGGAAGATCCAGCAGTATCACAAACCATAGAGGCCTTGGAGAAAGGAGAACCGACCAAAGGAGAGTTTCAACTGATAAACGGGACGTTGTATAAGAGTAACTACGAACCACTGGGCCCCAAATGGCTACTGGTTGTTCCAGCTCATCTCCAGCCAGCTATTCTCAAGTATTTTCACGATGCTCCAATATTCGGTCATCTGGGATTCGTAAAGATCCTAGACAGAATCAGACGCAGGTATTACTGACCTGTCAAGCACTATGTGAGTAATTGTAAAGAGAGCGACGGAAGCATGTGCCGCAATTACCTCCAGAGCATCTCGTACCAATTCCACCTGCAGCAGCTCCATGTCACCTAGTTTTAATCGACCTTTTAGGGAGGTTCCCAAAGTCGACAACCGGTAACCGATGGATAATAGTCTGCGCTGACTGCCTCACACGCTAGGCTTTCACTAAACCTGTGCCGACTGCAAAAGCTCTAGAGATCGCAAAATTCCTAGTAGAAGACACAATTTCGGTGTATGGTGATGATATCTGATCGAGGAAAAGCATTCATGACGAAACTAGTATCAGAGGTAATGTCACGTTGCGACATTGTCCACAGAATCACAACTGCCTCCTATGCTCAGATAAATGGTCTGACACAACGTTTTAGGGTAGGGATACAATACTGCCAGTCGTGACATTTGCTTATAATACAGAAAGGCAAGACACCACAGGTTTCACGCAGTTTATCCTGCACCATGGTCTTGAATCTGAGACGACAATGCATATGCTATTCCCGTTCCAACCGGACGACACTCAGGGTGACTGTGAAACAGCTCATCATCAGGGTCGAAGAAGCAAGAGCCCGTGCTCTAGTTCAAACGTTCATTCATGAGGAAATTCGTTA
Source organism: Locusta migratoria (assembly GCA_026315105.1). Taxonomy (NCBI): domain Eukaryota; kingdom Metazoa; phylum Arthropoda; class Insecta; order Orthoptera; family Acrididae; genus Locusta; species Locusta migratoria. The sequence continues at coordinate 287,028,069 of CM048745.1, read as the reverse complement.
GTATCTTCTTGATGTTATTGGTATCCACTTTTCGATCACGAAAATATTAAAATGACGAATGCCGAGGTGTGTCAGGATGCCGCGGTGGAGTAACAGAGCGGTCTAAGGCGCCACCCTTGGCCATGGGTGTGTGTTTGTGCTTAGGTTAGTTTAAGTAGGTTGTAAGCTACGGACATGTCCACGCAGTTTGGTCTGATAGATTTACAAACATTTGAATTTTTGTGTCAGGATGTTATTCACAGACATATTAATGGCCTTAAGTTCTATTATTGTGATGGACACGTAGGAAAGGTGTCACTCGAACTTGCAGATTACGGTCTTCGTACAATTCGAGTGTTTGAACTTTCTATTGAAGTCCCAAGGAAGTCGTCGTCTCGGCTTTCAAACTGTACGGTAAGCGGTTACTTAGAAGAAAAGTGGCAAACCTTCAGCACGTACCGTGTACTCAATGGTGTGCGACAGGTATAGGGTAAGGTGGTACAATTTAGATCATTTCAGACAAATGTTATTATAACTGGAAATAAATTGAGAAAAGGAATAATTTTAACTATGGCACCTGTTCTTTGATGTTTAATGAATATGTAACACAAATATTATACAGTTACAAAAGTTGGTATAAACACAGAAAAAGGTTACATAATTGAGAAAAATCGATCAAAAATGTACCACACTAGGTACAATTGTGATCACTTCCTCGTACAATTTTGATTACGGGCATCTTCCACATAAAAAGCAATTTTTCTGTCACGCACCAACGCATACTTCGTGATACCAAACATTGCATTTTTGGCAGCGAATCCAGTCACCCTTAACCAGATAATTTATAAGAGCGCGTTAGATTAAGTAGCTTCACTTACCTCTTAAAGGGAAAATAATTATATCTCCTTACCGCAAAGCGGTGTATTCCTGGAAAAGACAAGAGGAGCTGCGGAAACCTGCTACTCTACAACGCGACACAACGAGACACTACTAGACAGAAAAATGGCGCGAAAACTTATGTTGATCGGAATTGTACCTATATCGAATTTGTACCACCTTACCCTAAAGCAACATGTGCCGTCGTAGTTAACAATTGAAGGAGTGTTTGCCATAATTATGTATGATGGTCACACCCGAAATTGTGCAGGCTTTGACCAGAAAGGCCTCGTCAGATCGGAATACATGCAACGCTGCATTGTACAGAGAAGTACCACCAGCTGAGACCACTCGCCTCCCTGTGACCTATGTCAGGTCGTCCATGATACGGGTGCTACTTGTCAAGTAATTTCTGATCTGTCACCGACATCCACACGGGATACGGCAGATACCGAAGAGAAACCTTCCTCGGCGCCGCCAATGTCAGATATTGCACAGCCGAATCTTCCGAGTACAGTGGATGCAAGTTGATCCGGGAGTTGTGCCTACCTCAGTCTTCCTACAGACTGGCCCGGTGACTGATGACAGTCGCCCACGATCGGATTCTGAACAACACGTTCGTAAACAGCGCTCGCCAAGGAAGAGGAAGAAACGCAGCCGTACTTCTTCTGATGTTTTTTCGTTTAGAATGGATACCAGGAATACTGACGAGGAAGAAATCGAGCAGCTGACCGATAGAAAGGTGTCTGATGCAGATGGCGCGCGAACAGGCGCCTTCCGTGAGTGCTCCCTCGTCCTTACAGCTGCTGGCTCCAGCACAGGTGATGACGTGCACAACTCTGAGGCGATGGCAGAGCCCTTTTCTCGACCGGCCGATGTACAGGGTGTTACAAAAAGGTACGGCCAAACTTTCAGGAAACAATCCTCACACACAAAGGAAGAAAATATGTTATGTGGACATGTCTCTGGAAACACTTAATTTCCATGTTAGAGCTCATTTTATTACTTCTCTTCAAATCACATTAATCATGGAATAGAAACACAGCAACAGAACGTACCAGTGTGACTTCAAAAATTTTGTAACGGGAAATATTCAAAATGTCCTCCATTAGCTAGGATACATGCATCCACCCTTCGTCGCATGGAATCCCTGATGCGCTGATGCAGCCCTGGAGAATGGCGTATTGTATCACAGCCGTCCACAATACGAGCACGAAGAGTATCTACATTTGGTACCGGGGTTGCGTAGACTAGAGACCATAAATGAAAGTCAAGAGGGTTGAGGTCAGCAGAGCGTGGAAGCCATGGAATTGGTCCGCCTCTACCAATCCATCGGTCACCGGATCTGTTGTTGAGAAGCGTACGAACACGTCGACTGAAATGTGCAGGAGCTCCATCGTGCATGAACTGCATGTTGTGTCGTACTTGTAAAGGCACATGTTCTAGCAGCACAGGTAGAGTATCCTGTATGAAATCATGATAAAGTGCTCCAGTGAGGCCCAATCAAAACATCACCAACAATTTCTGCCCAAACGTTCACAGAAAATATGTGTTGATGACGTGATTGCACAATTGCGTGCGGATTCTCGTCAGCCCACACATGTTTATTGTGAAAATTTACAATTTGATCACGTTGGAATGAAGCCTCATGCGTAAATACAAAAATGAGCTGTAACATGGAAATTAAGCGTTTCCGGACACATGTCCACATAACATATTTTCTTTCTTTGTGTGTGAGGAATGTTTCCTGAAAGTTTGGCCGTACCTTTTTGTAACACCCTATATATGGCAGCTGTCTTTCCACCGCCTCTGCATCCTGGGCTGAGGATACAGAGATAGAGACGATGGGGGTGGATGGTACTGCTGATGGGGCGTCCCTGTCGGCTACACCTCCGGTAAACACTACCAATAATGGCCACTGCTTCAGCAACCCCAGAAGTTCAGCGACGTGTGTATGTAAAAGGCGAATCCCGTCCTGTGCCAGCCAGAACACCTTGTCAGCATTATTGTTTGCCACGATTAACGTCGCCACCATACTTGATCAACACAGACTGGAACTACTCCGCGATATGATTTCTGGCGCAGATATTGACATCGCACTCCTTCAGGAAGTGTACGTTGCCGATTTTTCCCCGCCATATAGGTCCACGGCGCCTCGGACGCCGGTAGTTATGTGGCTATCATACTTCGAGGTGATCTCCCAGCTGAAGAAGTTATGTACTTCCCCAACGCCAGAGGTATGGCCATTGCAACGTGCCGAGTAGCAGCTTCAACTTGTTTTGTTCAAATGTTTGTAAATCTATCTGACCAAACTGCGTGGTCATCAGTCCGTAGCTTACAAACTACTTAAACCTAAGTAAACTAACCTAAGGACAAACCCACACACGCACCCATGCCCCAGGGAGGACTCGAACCTCCACGGCGAGCAACCGCGCGCTCCGCAGCGAGACGCTTTAGACCGCTCGGCTACTCCACCGCGGCCACCTTGTTTTGCTTATGGCTACTAACCCAACTTAGGGCATGTGAACAACGGAAATAAGAATGTTCTACTAATGACTCGCCTATTAAGGGGACAGTTGTTCACGTTGCTTCTATGCCCATTGTTTTATTGGCCTATGATTTTCAGTGAAATGAAACGCATCACCACAAATACTTTTCACGATGTTTACGTTTATTACAGTTTTATTTTCGCTGCACAGTTTTGGATAAGAAAATTGTCTACAAGTTTGGCCACGCGATTTGTTGAACCGTTCACACCACAAAACACTTATTTCTTGCATGAAGTAACTTAAACGATTCCGCGCGTAAGAAGAATTCCGAGCTGCACCCTGCCGCCAAAACAAAACGATCTTACCTCGGCGACCTCCGCCAGCCAAAAGACGGCGAGTTCCGGCCAAGAAAACCCAGCTCCACAAACCACGTGACCAATGGAAAAACCCTTCAAAATATCGATCCCACATATCGTAACTGCAGACAACTACTGCAAAATTTTTGTTTACGTTAAATACATATATTTTTTAAACAAATCAAATTATCGTACCATTTCTTAAATATTTATCTTAAATGCAAACATAATTATTGAAACTTATTCATTAATTATTAAAGACAAATTAAAATATTAATATATTTAACATTTTTACAAATTCTTCATAATTGTAACTTGCTTATACTCTAGGCCTACTTGTCATCTTATACCATCACGCCCTTTGATGTCCGCATCGTGAATGTATAAACATCATCAGGTTCCAGACACTGCCAGGAATGTAATACTTTCTTCGCAGAAGAGGTTACGCTGCTCTTTTTAGGACTGCATGATGATATGGTACTGGGTGGTGACTTTAACTTTAGGCAGCGACATCAGGACCAATTACCACACCACTCAACTTGCGCTGCCCTTGAACCGATCCTCAATCGCTTGTCACTTGTCGACACGTGGCGCCGTGTCCACGGCGATCGTCTGGATTTTACCTATTACACCGCACATTCCTCGAGACGACCGGATCACATTTACATCTCGCGACTCCTAATAGGGGGCACTCGACACGCGTAAATATGGCCTGTTGCTTTATCCGATCAGAGTCTAACATAAAGAGCCACGAAACTCCCGGTAGTTTTCCGCAACCTGGTGACTGCAGCGCTGCCAAGCGGTCGGGTCGAAAGAACATACCGAGAGGCGAGAAACCATTGTGGATTAGATATGGAGTCGAACGACACGTTAAAAATGCGACTGCATTTCGGAGCTTATTGCGGCGCGATAAATTGTAGTTAGAGGAAAACTAAGAAAATGTACATTTTCTCAAATATGAAAAGCTCTTACAATGTAGGATAGAATAAAGTGTGTTATATTTTAAGGGTGTATGGAATCTGTAACAGAGAGAGAGAGAGAGGTGACTAACTCAGTACTTTTCTTCAAAGTTATTTTTGATAGTCTACTGATAGGTTTGTGGAAGTCAAAACAAATTTTTGCACAGTAGTCTACTATTGGTGATTCAGCAATGATAGTCGAAGGTTAACAAGGATTTGTTTGTACAAAGAGTAAAATAAAACGTAACTAACTGTAGTTTAACGTGTACAGACAAACTGAGATTTTAACAGGAAAAGATTCTTAAAGATTTACAGTACCTTTACATTCCTGGGGAGTAGGTACGATGAAAACATGACAGGAACGGCACATGCAAGTCATCTGAGCAAGAATAAAGCGAAAAGGGCTTTTATAAGACGTAAGACTTAGTCTCTAAGAATGTAAAAATCGTGTCTAGTACCAGTATCAAATGTATTAAGAATTTCAAAATCTGCAGAAAAAATACACGTGTAACGTGTAACTACTTACCAGTACATTATATAACTATAAATCAGTTGCTTTTGAATTTAAACACACGAGGTTACAATTCGCTTCTTGTCTTAAATCGTTTTTGGGTATTATCATTACGACAGTGCTAGTGTGAGCCGTATGTATTACAATGCACTGACATGTTATTATTACAATTTGACATCAACTGGAAACAGAATTTTCGTTTAATAATGTTTTCGTATTTGTGTCAAGAAATACAGTACCACGTTTAATGCCTAGGAACTATATAAACAACAGCAATAATAAATAATAATTTTTTTATTTCGGTAGTGCCATTTTCTGCTACGGAGCTTGCTACCCAGCCGCTTGGAGCGCTAGCATCGCTTCAGCTATCAAATGGTTGCTTTTTTTGTCCCTACTAAGATTCGCGACTGTCTGTTTTAGACTGTGATCCGATCATGAGGCTTATTTTTGTGATATCACTCGGTAGGCTGTGTGGCACGGACGAGGATTATGGAAACTGAACCTAGCAGTTCTCGCTTCGCCAGACTGTCGTCGGCTAATAAAAGACACGTGATCTATAAATGTATCCGTCAACCATATCTGGTTGGGGCCAGTGTGCAAAATCCACTCTCTACAAAACTCTGATGCGATATGGTAAAGATGTTGCAAATTGGAGGAAAAGCACTATGGACCTTTACTACAGGATCCTACGGGACTGTTCACTGATGCCTGTCTCCTCAGAGCGCCAGATAATTATGAAAAGACGATATCGACGTAGGAAATTGATTTATACCCTAATGGACGAGCAAGGGAGACGATACGATACACAGTCTATCATCTGACACGCGCTTTATACACATTACCAACAGCTCTGCAGATGTTCCACATTCGCCAGAGTTGCTTGAGGAAATATCGCATCTCACCTTCGGTGCTGTCCCAGGGGATGAGGCAACGGAACTGGTTACGGACGTAACTTCTGATGAAGTCCTCGATTCGATACGGGCAGGATCTGTTAATCGCTCCCCAGGACTTGACGATCTCCCACTTGAATTTTATCGTACGTTCTGCAATCTTCTTTTACCCACTTTCACTTCCATCTGTCAGGAGCTGATGTCTCTGGAAGTGCGCGTCCACAAGCCTCATGGAGGCATCGGTATCAGTGATTATCGCCCCATCACTCCTTAATAGCGATTTGAAGATCTTCACTCGCCTTCTGGCCGCACGCCTCAAACACGCTGCTCGATATGTCGTGTCGTTAGACCAAGCATCTTTGGTGAGGAGACCTTAATATCCGTATGGCTTTATGTAGCTACAGGCATATGATCGCCATGGAATGGGCACAACACCTCTCTGATGCACACGCGCCGCTGGATTTCAGCCAAGCTTTTGATAGAGTAGATCATTCCTTTCTTACGACTGTCCTATGTCATATGGGTTTCCCAGACGCGATCATTACGGTGGTGATGCGCCTGATGAGGGATGCTTCATCTAGTGTCCTTTACAATGGCAAACTCGCCCACTCTATACGACACGGTTGCCCCCTTTCGGCGCTCATGTATGCCTTCGTCTTGGAACCTTAGCTCTGCGGGCTTCGGAAACGTTTGATGGGGTTACCCATTGATGGCTACCGATTCTGTTGATGATTTAGTCATCTATATAAATAATGTTGATAAAGTCCGGGCAACCTTGACATGGGTCGCTACATATGGTGAGGCTTTGAGTAGCTTTCTGAATGTACGTAAGTCACACGCTATGTTTATCGACACTGGTTTCGCTGCTGGGTGCGTTGCGGCCCTCATCACACAAGATACCATCCGCTGTTTAAGAACTAACTTTTCGGCTGATCTCCGGCGTTCGGGCGCTTTCAACTGCCGACGCCTGCTTCAGCAGATTAGGGCTGGTCTTATTGATCATTGCTTACGATTCCGGGATAGTCTTCATCGAGTTCAATATGTCAATGTCTATATCGCATCCCACGTTCCCCATGTCGCACAGGTCTATCCCTTCCCACTTAACATGGCCCATCGAATGGTGGCAGCGATGGCCTCATTCGTCAGAAATGGCTTGTTGTTCAAAGTTAATTATGAATCGCTCACCCTTCTCGCGACCGTGGTGGGCTCGGTCTGTATCACGTACCGGATAGAGCTCGTGCCCTCTTTATTAGTTCCCACATGACGATATGGACACGTTGCCCGACGAGCCTTACTGGTCATCTATTGTCGACTTATGCGTCGGCCTCGCTGTCAGCTCCAGTCATGCTGTCGTTTATTCCAGTTCCTTTCCATTATGTCATATTTTGTCCTCGAGCTAAGTTATCTCCACCTCAACTTGTCCGTCCCATACTTACGCAACACTAAAGCTGTCTATGATGTTCTGCAAAGACGTCTACCATCAAACCCGATTGAACAAAAATTTCCCCAGTTTGACTGGCGCTCCATCTGGCGCACTGTGTCTGCTTCTTTTCCTGATTCTGATGTACAGTGAGTCTGGTACCTTACTGTCAATCGTAAGCATTTTTGCCGATTTCGCCTTCATCGCATCCACCTCGCCGAATCACCTCTCCTATTCCAGATAGTCTTACTCCTCATTCGTTATTATTTTCAGACCGAGTGTATTTTCCAAAGGCTAAGACCAATGCTGTGAATTGGATTCGCGGACATGCCATACACTATCTTTTTGGACATACTGCAAAATCAAAACTTGATTTTTGGACCTATCTCACAGATCGCCATTATAGATTTATACGTCATTTTAAATACATACAGTACTTTTCAAACTTCCTTGGGAGTACCTTCACCGACCCTCCCCGCAGCTGAAATTTGTGCAGTCAAGAGAGAAGAATTTTAAATGTCTGAACTGCTGTCCCTGCTTGAACCGTTCAACGGAATACGAATTCTACGAGAAGCCGTGACTAACATTACAAGCCACTGAACTAGACAACGCACATCAAGATTAATTATAAAAAAATGATAATAATAAGGATAAAGAGATTTTTTTTGTTCTTATCTACCACTCATTCCCCTTACTTTACCTTGTTTCTTTTCCCTTATATAGGTAGTTTTAGTTAGGCGCAAACGCCTGAAGAGGTTGAGGTTCTTTTTTTATTAGGGTCAAAGTGGCGTTGGCACTTTAGTTTCCTTTTCTTCTGTAGTTCCTTCCCCCCCCCCCTCCCAAAAAAAGACATACAAAAAGAAATCAATATAGAAAGGAGAAAAAAGCGACAAAAAATTAAAATAAAATAAATAAAAATTAAAAAAATTTTCACAGTCGAAAAAAATTTATATCTGTGTATTCTCTATTTCTCGAATGTTCTACATGTTTCTCATGTTCGATGTACTTGTAAGTTCCAAACAATTCTTTCTATGTATAAATAGTGAGCACTCTAAGCACTCTTGTTAATACAATCTTCTCTGTTTCCATGTTCGAAAATTAGTTCCGACTCCCACACCATTTCAGTTATCCGGTATAACCATTCGAGACGTAATATTCTGTTGTATTTGATAAGTCCGACTTCACGTACCCCAGCCGCTTTATTGTACTGCAATTTAGTGACCATTCTCTCCTCATCTTCAAATGTGATCCTACATTGAGCAATTCTTCGAAATATTCCTTCCGTCTGCTCGAGGCATCCACAGGATTCACTAGCAGCTTTTCTGACCTGTCCAAAACGCTTGTTAGTTCCTTTTCTCTCCATTTCGATGACTTAGGTTGCAGAATGTATTTCCTGCAACTTGACTCAAAATGTCCAATCTGTTTCCAAAGTCTCCCTGTGATTTCCACTTGGATTCTGTTATTATCTGTTTGACTTTGTTTCTTTCTTCACATATATCTTTCTCTGTCTGTCTGAGTTCTAGTATGGAGCCATTTATGAAACGTCTTCTTTTTCATTTAACATGCTACCTTGAATGTGTCATTCCATCAAGCTGTATGCTTCTTCGATCCTTTACACCAGCCCTATATTTGTTAACTAATTCGGGACTTCTTCTCCGTGGACTGATACCATAAAAAAATTGTTTTTGTTTATACCAAGTCAAGTTAAACTCTTTGCAGGTTCACCCAGGAATACCAATTCTTATTAAAATTCTTTCTTGATCTCATTAAAAGTAATCATCTCGTCCAGAAGTTATTATGTTAGCTGGGAAAACAGCGGGAAAACAAGAAGAAGTCCACAGGAGCCAGACCAACGGAGTACGGAGGGTTTTCAAGAATAGTTGCCATCTTCTGCGCTAAAATTTGACGCACACGGATCGCGTAGTGTACAGGGGCATTGCCACGGAGTAGCATTCATTTTTCAGTCCTGTGCAACTATATTGCATTTTTGTCGCGGGAAAGATGGTGAACACCATTACATCGACTGCCATTTTGCTTGTCTATGGCCGACCTAAAGTGGCTCATCCTTAGTTTCCTTCCCTTCAAAGACGCGGTTAAAAGATTCGTAAACAGATTTTCTGATCACGACTTTGGTCCGATACAAGTGCACCAACATTCCAAGTGTTTCTTTGTTGTCTTCTCCAATTTGTAGCGGAACGTGACGTTTACACGTTGCTCCATTGCGCTGTGACACTTCCTCTCACACTGACTACGTTCAACTGGTCGCAGTCTGTTTACATTGACAGTCATATGCAGTGTATTGATTCTCAAGTCTCTGAAGACCCATGCGCATGCACGCACACATGCGCCAGAAATGTCACCATTCACCGTACGTTTTAGACACACAACGTATGCATTCACATTTCAATGGCTATTAAAACCGTAAATTTTTAAAAAATTCAAGTTTATTATCCTCGCCCAGAAAGCATTCAAATGTACATGTACCTCTGGCCATCTAGATTTAGGTTTTCCGTGATTTCCCTAAATGAGTCCAGGCAAATAACGGAGTGGTTCCTTTGAAACAGGACGGCCTATTTCATTCTCCAGCCTTACGTAGACAGTACGAGTATGACTTCCGTCTCTAATGATCACAATGTCGAGGTGACGTTAAACCGTAATTTTCCTTCCTTCTTCCTGGAAAGCACCATAGGCTCGAGACGACGAAGATAGACGAAAACAATAAATTTCGACAACATGGTCGGGAGAGTAGCGACCTTTTATTACTTACTAATTGGCAAATAAGTCAGTGATAGTGTTAATCTATATCTATAAATTTGAATGTCTGTTCGGTGTACGTTTATCACGCCTGAACCACAAGACATAAAGAGCTTAAAAATTGTACAGTTACTAATGTGTACCCGGGGAAGGCTTTTAGGCACGGTTTTATGGCGATCGGATAGCTATTTATCTATATATATATTAATGTGAATGTCTATTTGGTGTACGCTTATCTCGTTCGAACGACAAGACGCAGAAAGTTAAATATTTGTACAGTTACTAATTTATACCTGAGGGAGGTTTTAGGCGCGGTTTTATAGCGATCTGATAGATATTTAGTAATTTGAAGAATCTAACTCGAAATGCGGAACAATAATTACTCTTTGAAAATTATATTTACTCTTTGAAAATGGTTTTATTGCTTCCATTGTTGCTTGAAGGTTGATAATGATAAAAGGTACAGTATATTGGGATAGAAAGTTATCAGTGTATATAAAATTATTTGTGTGTGTGTGTGTGTGTTAATATTTCGCTCTGCAGCGAAAACTACAGAACGCAAACGAATGGTCTGTGTGTAATTGCTGTCGGAAGTCTCCGGTTGTACACCATAGCAGCTCCATGCCGATAGCTATAAGGGGGTGGGAGATATGGTGGAGCGCGAGGTTGCTCGCCGTGGAGATTCGAGTCCTCCGTGGGGCATGGGTGTGTGTGTGTTGTCCTTAGGTTAGTTTACCTAGGTTTAAGTAGATTGTAAGGTACGGACTGATGACCACGAAGTTTGGTCCGATAGATTTACAAACATTTTAACATATATATATATATATATATATATATATATATATATATATATTTTGAACTTTTGGTGGATGAAAGTCGTCAAATTATTAAAATATTCGGACTGAAGGCCAGCGATGACGTTTGCGATCTATAGCAAGGAACCATATATTTGGTCTATGCGTGCTACAATGTCTTCAGCTCTTTCTCTGTAAGGATAAGCATACGAATAAGGAAATATAAGAATAGGTAAATAAAGCAGTAAAAAAGAAATTTCTTTTAATACATCTCTTTAAAAAAAATTGAGTTGACGTTTCACGCATTACATCAAGTGATTAAAAATGTGTTTTTCTAAAGAAGGTATTGTGTTTCATTTCATTCTTAAAACCAGTCTCATACCACACTACTGAAAGATAGCTTATCTATTGTACTCAACCAACACGCGAGCGGAGCCGCGGGTTTACGCTAGTCGTCTATAAAAATGATGACCAGTTTCTACTTGTTAATGGGCCGTCTTCAGAGGCACCTGGTCTGGCTTGATTCCACACGGCAAACGTTTGGCGGTCCCGTTGTGCAGTTAGCAAACGAGACCACGTCTGCTGCGTGGAGTCAAGCCAGTGCCAGGTGGACTTGAAGATGGTCCAGTAACAACTCGAAACCAGTCATATTTGTATACATGACTAACATGATCATTGACTTATTTGCCAATTAATAAGTTCCAACGATATGTGACGACGGGTTAACATGCCTTTACTCGATGTGAAACTGTAGCTGTTTCAGAAGTGTGGGAAAAGTGTTGCTAGAAGGTCCTGATGGGCTCCTAGTTGAAAATTCTGTTGCATAAAGAAGACTGCAATACTGTGCTGATTGACCCTATTATCATGATGCTCATCCGGCGTTTCTAAAAGAAAACGAGTATTTATGTGCTGAAGGCTTACTCTCTCGAACAGAAGAATCTGCCACCGCCATCATGAAGAAAATAGACGGTTATAAATTGAGGGAAGTCAAAATAAAAATCATGAAAAAAAAGAGACAATCAATAAGTTTCCGTTCAAAAGTTGTCGGTATATCAATCAGGCGAAATCACCGTTAGGATTGCGGCAATAATCTCACGACCCACTAGGTTGAAGTTACCCATTTGGTAACACGCCTTCTCCATTACCGTCTGCAAATCTCGTCTGACATGTATCATTGACTCTTCAAGGTTTTGGCCCACTTTAGGTTACGGTAGTAACACTTAAAGTGGGCCTTTGCGATCGTCTTTTGACAGCTCGAAATTTAAATGAAAATAACGGCTTAACTATTCATTTGACACAAGAATTGAGGAGAAAATTCTCTACAACTTTGCTCTCTTATGTTTGTTTTTCTCATATCTTGTAGCGTTTCAAAGATATTTGCAAAAATAACGGCGATTTTTGGATGTATGTTCGTCTGTCTGTCTGTCCGTCCGCCTGTCTGTCTGTCTGTCTGTCCGTAACGTGTTCCCTGTTTTTAAGACGAACCGTTCAACCGATCAGCACAAAATTTCACAGACATGATTGTAGGCCGCCAGAGACCAGAACCTCCCATTTTCAAATTTTTCGAACACAAAATACGGTAGTAATACCTAAAAAAAGCCGTTCGTAATATAATTGTAATTGCAAACGAACCGTTCATCTGATACGAAAATTGAATAGCCTAATTGGTAGAGGAGAAAATTCTCTACAACTTAGCTCCCTTATGTTTTTTTCATATCTCGTATCGTTTGAGACATATTTGCAAAAATAACGCAGATTTGACACCCTTCACTGAATTAATGAAAACCAGCCGTTAGATGTCACGTGACATTCCTAGCGCAGAACTCTCTGTGGCATACGCCATCTTGCGCGTATTTGATGATTTTCTTATTGTAACTTATACGTTGTCATTTCAAAGCAATGGCGCACTGAAGAATTAACAAAAACAGATCGTTCTTCGTACGATAGATGATAATCTAGTGTCTGATTGATAGCCGTAGCGTAGTGGGCAAGGCGTTAGAATATGATGCCAAGGGTCGGTTTTTCGGAACCCGTCACTACCTAATTTTTTTTCCTAAAAGGGTTTTAGACACTCTTATTAATTAATTTTTCATTATTTAGATTATTATTTTGGTCCAAGATGTTTGCAAAAACTTATAAAACTACAAATCTAAAGTGTGCCGTAAAACACGACAGTGCGATTTTTTTTCATTGGGGACATTCGCTTGGAGAACGATCGAATACCAGATCGACTTCTCGCAGGAAGTCAGTTGTCCTTAGCCGGCTCCGTATCGGCCATACTTGGCTGACGCACGGTCACCTTCTGCGTCGCGAGGACCCTACTGAGTGTCAATGTGGTGCGCCTTTGACACTCGCCCACATCTTACTGGAATGCCGCAATTTAGACGCAGAACGACGGAATTTTAATATCCCTGACGCCTTCAAGCTTAGCTGACAATGCCTCCATGGTTGATTCTGTTTTAAATTTTATCCGTGAGTGTGGACTGTACAAATCCATTTATAGCGTCTTGTGTGTCTGTCATTGATCTGTTCTCCACTTGCCTCTTTTAGGTAGGTGTTTTTGATGTGTTCCAGAGTGGCTGGATGTCTTACTTGTATTTTCGTGATCACCCAGCAAAAACACTCTTGTATTATTTCAGTCGTTTTTACTTGTTATTTTTAAATTTTGACGTGTCAACGCATATACTTGGGGTAGCTTAACACACTGTTTTACCTCTATGACAGGAACAGGGGACTGATAATCGGCCGGCCGCGGTGGCCGAGGGGACTGAGGCGCTCCTGTCACGGTCTGCACGGCCACTACGGTCGAGGGTTCGAATCCCCCCTCGGGCATGGATATTTGTACCGTCCTTGGAATTAGTTAGTTCATAAGTAGTTTGTAAGTGTAGGGACTGATGACCCCGTAGTTAAGTCCCATAAGCTATACAAACATTTGAACATTTGAACTGATAATCGTAGCGGTGTAGTCCCTTTCAAAAACCAGCAACAACAACTACAATACCAGATCGACCGGCGTCTTGGTCGATTCATGACCCGCAAGGAACTTGGCACACCATTCCAGAACGGTGTTTTCGACAGACATTTTGCCCAATACACACTCTTGAATCTACGAGGGATGTCTTTCGATGTTCATCCTTCGGCTCTAGAAAACATAAAAGCACTTGCTCCTGTTTGGTTCCACAGTTACGTTTCCGCATTTTTAGCATGCGCGTCGGGAAAGCACGAATGTCACCATAATCCCTTGTCATTACTTATACACTTGCACCAGAGTCGCGCAAAGTATCATTTATGTTGCAGAAAGGCCTTCAGATATAAGCCTTATGATCGTCCATTCTTTTCATGATTTTCATGGCATTGATTGCATAAAAATAATATGATAATTTCATTTACAAACAACATAAGTGTATGTTGAAAATAATATTTGTTTTCGTTTCAGACTGTCTCGTAATACTACTTTCATAAGCTTTGCCGAACGTTCATACCCGTGAAAATCTTTTTGAAAACCTACTGTTGTTCCAGAGATATTTGGGATGAAAAGTTTCATTGGGATACCCGGTTTTGAAGTATGTTGAAATCTCAAGTAGACGGTGATCTTCCTCTTGTTTTGAACGTCAAGTGTGCAACATTTTATAAAACTGTAGACTGATGTCTAAGTAGCTGTAAGATATCCTCCACAGTGTCACAGTACGAAATCAGATCATCTTCTTGTTTTGAAGGTCACGCATGCAAAATTTTTGTCAGGGTAAAACTGTAGGTTTGTCTGAATATCAAACAAACTGACACATTTATTTTAATATAGATATTTGCTTTCATAAAAAATGTAACTGTATTCCAGAAATGTGTTGTCTTCATTCTATGTTCCTGACTAAAATCCAAAGTTTTCTTCTGAATATTTCCACTGAGCCAAAACGTCCGTACTTATTCCAGTTACTTGTATTTCTAACTTCGTTGACACGTACAACTTTTCAGCTGCTAAAGAACTCTGATTTTATAATTTTTCTTGATTTTCCTTGCGTCTGCATCGATGAGCGAGGGCGTCTGGTCCGTGACTAATTTCTCAATGATGACTTCGCAAAAGCGATTTACTATCGACTGAAAAGTTGATGTACCTGAGTGCTTACGTATCTCTCAAGAAGACTGTAACGATTGCACAAGCATAGAATAAGTTTCCTTTCAGTTGGGTTGTCTCAATACCGTCACGAACCATGATACAAAATGCACTGGCCCGGCGCATCTGAAAACAACAGGTTGGGGACAGTTGCTGTTAATGTGTTCCGTGGGTCTTAATTTAAGTTTCTTTATGGGTGCAAATGTTTAGCATATTCATGTAGTATACGAATACTTTATGAAGTAGTTTTATACGAATTTTAGTGCCTATTTAATCTCGTTATCGCTATATATGCATATATTATTTGTTAAAACATTACTAAGGTAATTTCTGCAGGATTGGCTCTGAGTTAGCACCGTTGCAAGCATTGTACAGAGCCTGCATTCGCCACAGGTTCATTCCTAGAAACCGTAGCCCAGTTGCGGAAGAAGCTGTTTACAAAACACTCTTGCTATGTATTCTGAGTACCGTTTCTTTGTCGGTGAGCCTTGCGAAACAGGATTAACTGATGAGAGAAATTTCAAGGAAAGAATGCAAAATTCTTCGCCAATTTCTTTAGGTAGAACACAGCTCAAATAAAACAAAGGCGTGTTGACAGCAGTAGCATTACCCGAAAAATTCAAAGAAGTTACCATCTAGAAGAAGTCAAGTAGCGTATTCATGTGAGGTACATACGCCGTAATGAATATAAATGAAACTAGATAAATTTGGTATAAATATTTACATACGTCGTTCGTGGATTATTATTGTTATGGTGGGAGAGCAAATAATATACTGGTCCACTACATACTCAGAGTAGCTCACCTAACGGTGATTTTGAGCACTCCGAATGTAGCCGTAATTATAAATCACATAGACAGAGTATATTATTTGGGATTAAATATTTCAGTGTCAGCACAGTGCCCGCTGATAGATCACTCACGTATTTCACATTACTGATGAATTAGTGATACTGAACATACTTCAATTAAGTGATTGTAATGATTTGTAGGGAATGATAATTACATTGGCTTCACTTTATGCCTCATCGTTCAAATATTTAGCAGTAGCATCTAACGAATGTTTAACCTCCAAGCTTTAGTTGCAGCGAATTTAAGAAGTTTTGTCCACTAATAAATGTAATACATAAAACGCACTCAGTGTAATAATTGAAATGTTTGTTAAGCTTATGGGACTTAACTGCCGGGTGATCAGTCCATGAACTTACAAACTACTTATGTACTACCTTATATTAAAGAGATCACAAACATCCATGCCCGAGGAGGGATTCGAACCCCCGATGGCGAACGGCCTCGCGCATCGTAGCATAGCGCCCCAATGCGCTCGGCCGCTCCGCCACGGCGTGTAATAATTGATGCAAAAAATAATTAATTAATTAAATAAAATAAAAGTAAAACAATTCAAAAGTGGCTATGAGTTTCCTTGATGATTACAATACAGGAAGTTTCTGATTTTTCCGTATTTATACAATACACCAACACTTGCAATAAAAAATGTTGTGGGCTCTTTACTTTCTTGCTAGCAACTTAAATCTTCCGTACTTCAAACTTCACAGGCAGGAGCATTAAAAGCATCGCATACAGCTAGGAAGGTAACTTTCTTCGATGAAGGATTGATTATGTTGTTGAATATTGGTGCTCTGAACTGATTACGGATCAGTACATGAAGTTTGATGATAGCGTTGTGACTGTGGATTTGATTATCAATGTTGTCCAGTGGCTCTCAAAAACGTTTAGAGAATTTTTTAAGACGTTTGAGATGCGACAATAGAGTAATGAGACTGATTTTCTCTCCATGCTGTAGTAACCCTGCAGACTTGCGCAGACACAATACCTGTTACCTTGTATAAGCTGCTTCTAGTCCAAGCGGCACATCGATGCGACTGCTCAGTCGTGAGTTGTGCTGTAATAAGTTAACAAGTTTTTGTCTCTCTCGTCACGGAAATGGAACCTCCTAATATTGCGCAACGGTATGCCACTGCTTTTTGCGTTAAACTGGTTGAAAACGCGACGATAACTTACGGTAAGTTTCAGAAGGCTTTTGGAGAGGAGGTTATGAGTTCAAGTATATCGTTGGCATAAAATTTTTAGCGACGGCAGAACGAATGTTGAAGATGAAGACCGCAGGGACGACCATCAACTTCACAGACGGATGTCAACTTGGCCGGGTGCGTGAACTCGTACTACCTGATCGAAGATTATGCGTGACAATGAGTGCAGAAGAACTGAACATCAATCGTGAAACGGTTCGTCTAATAATAACTGACGATCTTGGAATGACAAAGATTTGTGCAAAAATGGTCCCTAAAATCTCGCACAACAACAGTGAGAAACACGGAAAAATGTGGCAGCCGATCCGTTAGAGCAAACGGATATCAATCCAGAATTGTTATAACTGGTGAGGAAAGATGTTTTTTTCAGTACGATCAGGAGACAAAACGCCAAAGTTTGCAGTGGTGCTCAAAGTGCTCACCCAGACCAAAAGAAGCTCGCAAGTCAAAGTCGAAAGTGAAATGCAAGCTTGTGTGCTTCTTTGACTCCAAGGGAATTGTTCATAAAGAGTGGGTGCCTCATGGACAAACAGTTAACCATTATTACTACAAAGGAATTTTAGAAAGACTTCGTTAAAGAATTCTTCGTGACTGTGCCAACATTGCTGACAATTGGATTCTACATCACGATAATGCGCCATCCCATACTGCTCTATCAGTACAGCAATTTTTAACCTCAAAACAAATTCCAGTACTACCACAGCCACCTTATTCACCAGATATCGCTCCGTGCGACTTTTTTCTATTTCCAAGAGTCAAAACGGCGGTCAAGGGATACCATTTTCAAACACAAGATGTCCAAAAAGCTATGACGAGGGTCTTGTAGGATATTACAGAAGACGAGTTCCAGAAATGTTACCATCAACGGCAGAAGCGCTGGAAAAAGAGTGTGCAATCAGAAGGAAACTAATTTGAGACATCACTAAACTTGACTAAAACGGTAAGCAACATTTTTTTTTTTTCACATCAGTCTCGTTACTTTATTGTTGCACCTCGGATAGATTCAAAGTTTGAGTGAGGCAAGTTGCACCAGGTGGAATGACTGATAACTTTATGTGTTTATCTGGAATTACATTAGATATAGCCTCATATACCCGGTCACCCATGGTTTCACAACTTGCTCCTACGCAGGAAAGCTGCTTCTTCAATTTCGAGCATGATATTTCATGACGGCAGCTTCCCCTCACATCTATTTCGTTTACAATTCAGGAATTCAGATAAATGTGACTGTAACAACTTTGATGTTGGGGGACATGAATCATTTGATATTCGTCCGTCCAAGGTACGGTCAAACAGAGAACAGTTTTTTTGCAGAGCTTTGGAGACTTATAGAGTTCCTCGCCTAACATGTGTCATCACGCTTCTAGTAATGGCAGACAAAGCAGTGCTTGGGTGACTGATAAGATTTATTTTAGCGAGCAATCTGAGGGTATGAGAAAATAACTGTAGGCCTATACAGTCAAGAGGAGACAATTTTACAATTCTTTTGGTTCACAATCATTTTAGCATAGACATATCGAACTATATAAATCTTTGATCATTCAGTACAAAGTACACTACTGGCCATTAAAATTACTACGCCAAGAAGAAATGCAGGTGTAAACGGGTATTCATTGAACAAATATATTATATAATAATGATTATGCAGCCAAGGTCTGAAGATGGCGTCGAGTACGCCGAAACCGGTCACATAATAAATTAAAAATGCGTTCTTGGCTGCATAATCATTATTAAACAATTATAGATCGCCCCACTTAACTATGAGTTCCTTATAAAATATATTATACTAGAACTGACATGTGATTACATTTTTACGTAATTTGGGTGCATAGATCCTGAGAAATCAGTACCCAGAACAACCACCTCCGGCCGTAATAACGGCCTTGATACACCTGGGCATTGAGTAAGACAGAATTTGGATGGCGTGTACAGGTGCAGATGCTACAGATGCCAACGCAGCTTCAACACGATACCACGGTTCATCAACAGTAGTGGATGGCGTATTGTGACAAGACAGTTGCTAGGCCATCATTGACCAGACGTTTTCAATTGGTGAGAGATCTGGAGAATGTGCTGGCCAGGGCAGCAGTCGAAAATTTTCCGTATCCAGAAAGGCCTTTACAGAACCTGCAACATGCGGACGTGCACCATCCTGCTAAAATGTAGGGTTTCACAGGGATCTAATGAAGGGTAGAGGCACTGGTCGTAACACATCTAAAATGCAACGGCCACTGTTCAAAGTGCCGTCGATGTGAACAAGAGGTGATCAAGACCAGTAACCAATGGAACCCCATACCATCACGCCGGGCGATACGCCAGTATGGCTATAACGAATACACGCTTCCAATTTGCGTTCACCGCGATGTCGCCAAACACGAATGCGACCACCATGATGCTGTAAACATAACCTGGATTCATCCGAAAAAATGACGTTTTGCCATTCGTGCACCCAGGTTCGTCGTTGCATACACCATCGCAGGCGCTCCTGTCTGTGATGCAGCGTCAAGAGTAACCGCAGCCATAGTTTGCGAGCTGATAGTCCATGCTGCTGCAAACGTCGTCGAACTGTTAGTGCAGATGGTTGTTGTCTTTCAAACGTTCCCATCTGTTGACTCAGGGATCGAGACGTGGCTGCACGATCTGTTACAGCCATGCGGATAAGATGCCTGTCATCTCGATTGTTAGTGATACGAGGCCGTTGGGATCCAGCACGGCGGTCCGTATTGCCCTCGAGAACCTACCGATTCCTTATTCTAACATTGGATCGCGACCAACGCGAGTAGCAATGTCGCGATACAATAAACCGCAATCGCGATAGACTACAATCCGACCTTTATCAAAATCGGAAACGTGATGGTACGCATTTGACCAAGCAACGATGGTTAACTGGTGTTTGTGTATGAGATATCGGAAGGAAACTTGCCTGAAAAACTAATGATGTGCATAACACAGCATCTTCTTCCAGTCTGTTAATTTTCGTATCTGTAGCACGTCATCTTCGTGGTGTAGCAATTTTAATGGCCAGGAGTGTATATCTCTGGGTGTATGCAGAGACGCTTTGAGTACAAAGTGTTTGGAAATGAAGATTGTTATGTCAAGTGATGAAGAATCAAAATTCAATATGTACAGATCTAAAATGTGGTAATTTAAATCTTTGTGTATTTAAATGGCTAAGTAGTTTATTTCACTAAAGTCCAAATAAAATTTAAGCAAATCTGGAATTACGAACAGATCATGTTGATGGAATGAAACTGATTTCAGAACCGGACAACTTTATGTTCCAACATTTGGAGAGAGAGTCTTCTCTCGCCATTGTTCAAGACTATATCTTGACACTTTGCCTGATTTTGAAACCGTTATGTTTACGTTAGGAAGACGGCTCTTGTTCTGTTGTACCAAGGGGAAGTGGTTCACAAAAGACAATGTTTTGTGGAGAAAGAAGTCTACTTTCCATGATACTAATTGACTGAATTGTATATGAATGTGATACTCCAAACACTGATGCTGACAATTGTACCCCTAACACCTTGTTTGCGTCAGTTCTCTTTGTGCATGATTCAAAGACAAATACAAAATGTCCACTATATCACTCCAAAACAAATACAATAGAGTTATAACATATTTATCTGGCACAGCCAAATGACACCGCGTTCACGGTCTGTTACTCACCATTCAACATGGGCAGCTAAAATGTGTGATACTCGCCTTTTAGTCATCCGATATGCCTCGTACCAAACAATGGAGTCAATGCCCGCGAGACACTTCGTCGAAGAACCAGGAAGACTGTGTTAAGTAATGCAGGTCGACGATAACGACCACCTGCCAAACGCAAAAATTACTATACATTTACCCGATTTTGCCCCTTCAAATTTTCTTTTTTTCCGCTGTCAAACACATTCAACGAACTATTTTCCCAGATGAAAATCCGCAGCAGGCAAGTTTCGACTATTTGATTTCTACATTAACGGAATCTATACATATTTCCATCGTAGACAGACTTGTAAATAGTGAAGCATAGTATATAACTGATGAACTGTCTCGGTCACCTCTTGTTCGCATCGACGACACTTTGAACATTGGTCGTTACATTTTAGATGTGTTACGACCTGTGGCTCTATCCTTCATTAGATCCCTGCGAAACCCTACATTTCAGCAGGATAATGCATGATCGCATGTTGCAGGTCCTGTACGGGCCTTTCTGGACACGGGAAATGTTCGACTGCTGCCCTGGCCAGCACATTCTCCAGATCTCTCACCAACTGTAAACGTCTGGTCAATGGTGGCCGAGCAACTGGCTCATCACAATACGCCAGTCTACTCTTGATGAACTGTGGTATCGTGTTGAAGCTGCGTTGGCATATGTACCTGTACACGCCATCCAAACTCTACCAACTTATCATAAACCTAATAACTTTTTGAATTATTGAATTATCGAAGAATTAAAAAAAAAGGGGGTAGTAGAAACCTAACGTTAGTTACACACTGCTCAAAACATTTACGGGATCAGGTGGGATGTCATATACAGTATACATATGTTAATGTATTTTATTCCGATATTGGTTACAATAATAATTTGTGTGTCGTACAGTACGATATTTTGTTGTTTCAACTGTTTACTTATCAACAATAATTCAGTTCCTTGAGACATATATTGTCTCATTATCCCATAAGTGCTGAATATAAGGAGAGGCGTTTAATTAAAATTTATGCTGTGGCCGTTGCTATTCCAATATGGGAGAGCCTTTGCAATTTGATACGTATTTCATAAGAAACATTTATGCAGAATTAAAATATGTGGTGTGGAGGGAGACGTACTAGAGAACAGTCCGCGTAGCCGCATCATCCGTGAACACTGTTAGCTAAACGCCTGAACGGTGTCGGTAATAAAAATAATAATAAAAAAACTTGAGCCAAGAACACATCGAAAAACAACGAAAGAATACGATCAGCGACCGCAAGCAGCAGATCCCTAGAGAGACAGAAAAGCAGTTTCAAGCGTCTGCCTGGTAAGAAGATGGTCCCGCTTCGAATCCCGGCCATGGCAGAAATTTTAATTCATCGCCTCTCCTTATAATCATTATCTTCACTTGAGGTTTACATGGCGTCTACCCTGCCCTCTAATGTGGTGTTTAATCACCTCGGATGGTCAAGTGCGTGGCATCGACAGTATGAGGTTATCAGTCAGCTCTTGAGGGATATTTGGTCATTCTTTCAAGAGTGCTATATCCAGCTCTGCAACCGTTGTGGGAGGTGCTGGTCTCCCTGCAATACGTCTACTAAGTCCATCCCACACATTTTGAATCGGATTTAAGTTCTCTGAACAACCTGGACACTCCATTCGTTCTATTCCCTCAGCCTCAAGAAAGTTGTCCTCCACTGCAGCTCTCTGGAGACGAGCGTTATCGTCCACTGGAAGGAACCCAGCGTAGGGCGTAACAAAAGGTCGAAAGATCTCGTCTCTATACTTCTGAGCAGACGAAGTGCCATTCCGTAAGTCCGCTAATACTGACCCTGCCAAGGCCATTCGTCCACCACCATGATGTTTCCTGCACGTAAGCAAGATTGCTCCGAGTTCCATGTTCTCTTCAGACGAGGAAGTGACAGTCGTTTGGCTGAACACAAAATCTTGACTCAGCAGAACCCGACGCCATTCGTTAAGACTCCAATACTGATGTTCCTCTTCCTGTTTTTTGTGGACTAAAAGGTGGTGTGTTTTTAATGGGACACACACCATAAGCCTTTGTGCGTAGAGGACACATTCCCAAAGCCGATTTTGGTCTGTTTGTGTCGATATTGCGCGTCCTGTTGCTGGGTGGAGGGTGTGGTTTAGCTGATTTTCATTGTCTTCTGTTTCGAATGGAGATAACGGTAATCTCTTACTAATGTTAATCGTGGACGACCTTATCCTTGCCTTCGTTTAACGGTTCCTGTTGTCTGAAATCTGGGATACCCCAATAGCTGCATCCACATCCCTCTGTGTCTGTCCCGTTTCCAACCTTCCTATGTCTATCCAAGCCATAGCTTCGGGTAAGTCACGTTGTTGTTGAATTGCACTACCTGCTCACTACACTACCTGGAAGCAACTGCTTGTGTAATTCGTTTGGTAGAATAAATGTAAGTCAATACCATCCTCCCTACAGCTACTCTCTGTTATTACCAATATCTCGGTTGCCAAAATGTCGTTCGACTACTCCATAGTATTGACAGACGTCGAAACATTTTAGTTCATTTTGCCGATGGCATTACTACAGATCCTAGATAACCTAACTGCTTCCCAAATTGTTTTGACCAGTATTTTGGTGAAAACACAATATAGAATAATGAACCCACATTCATAGCTCAAAGTAGATAAATTGAAACATCTGACCGATTCACTAGCACAACACAACGTAATACTGACAGGAAACCAGGTTCATAGATGATCATGCCTTCGAATCTCAAGGGTACAGAATCCTAAAAGGAAAAGTGGGTCACAGGTAATGAAGAACGTACCCCACTTAGGTGTAGGATTTATAATGTCACAAGATACTGGGTTCAGTGATTGAGTTCACCTCCCCAAGCAGTCGTCTATCCATCCTCTCCCTCAAATGTGCTAACAAGGGCTTCAGTCTAGTCAATGTGCATGCCCCAACCAACCACGACAACAGACGCAATCCCGACAGAATTGACAGATTATGGGAAGACTTAGATATTCTCTCTAAAATTCCAGAGACGACACCGTCATACTCTTGTTGACTTCAGTGCCCAATTGGGAAGAGGGAAAAAGTACAGAAATATAGTGGGCAACTATCTGGCACATATGAGAACCAACCGCAATGGAGAACATGGGTGGGTGTAGGGTTTTCAAGGTTGTCATGAAGTCTACAGCTTTCAAACACTTGCCAAGGAAGCAGAAGACTTGGGTTTCATCTAACACCAACTTGGTTGAATTTCAGGTAGATCATGTGGCCATTTAAAGAAAGTCTCGAAAGGAAATACAAAATGTGAAGGTATTAAGAAGCGCAAATCTGGACTTAGACCACTACCTCCAAAAGATCAAAATGAGTCTCTAGCCTAGAAACAGAAGAGTACACAGAACCCCCAAGATGGTACAATTTGACGTAGAGCGACTTAGGAACAGACAAGAAGTATGCCAGAGACTGAACAGTACAGCCAACTGAAACTATTGATGTCTCTGGGAGAGCCATCCATGACAAAACTATTTCATCTCATGTATAAGATGTATGATACAGACGAAATACCCTCAGACTTCAAGAAAAATGTATTAGTCCCAATTCAAAAGAAAGCAGGCGCAGAGAGGTATGAAATTTACAAAACCATCAGTTTAATAAGTCATGGCTGCAAAATTTTAACGTGAATTACAGAAGAAAGGAAAGTCCGGTAGAAGCTGACCAAGGAGAAGTTTGGTTTTAGAAAAAAAGTAGGAACACGGGAGGTAATACTCAACTTATGATCTATCTTAGAAGATATATTAAGGAAAGATATCTAGCTTTTGGAGATTTTGAGAAAGCTTTCGACATTTTTGCTTGGTATAAACTCTTTCAACTTCCGAAGTCAGTAGGAGTAAAATATAGGGAACGGAAAGTTATTTAAAAGTTACGAAAACCAGACAGCAGTTATTAGAGTCGAAGCGTATGAAAGGGACGCAGTGTTTGGGAAGCGAGTAAGACAGGGTTGTACGCTTTGTTTGTTTATTTGTTTGTAAATCTATCGGACCAAACTGCGTGGTCATCAGTCCGTAGCTTACAAACTACTTAAACCTACGGAAACTAACCTAAGGACAACACACACACCCATGCCCCAGGGAGGAGTCGAACCTCCACGGCGAGCAACCGCGCGCTCCGCAGCGAGAGGCTTTAGACTGCTCGGCTACTCCACCGCGGCGTTATAGGCTTTCTCCAATATAATTCAATTTGTACATTTCGCAAGCGTTGCTGAAAAGCAAGAAAAAAATTGGAGAAGGGATTAAAGTTCAAAATGAAGAAATAAAAACATGACACTGTAATTCAGTTAGAGATAGCAAAGGAGGAAAATAGTCAATCAGATCAAAAACTGTCTTGGATAATTCACCTTTAGAACAAATGTTTCATATCTCTTATTTAGGCTGTGATATAAGTTTCAATTTTTATTCCGACATTAAAAGTAAAATAGAAAACTTTAACGCTGTCTGTGGTACCATAAGCAGAACATTTGGGCATATACTACAAAAAGAGACTATTTTATAATTCTATAAAGTGATGGCAATTCCTGTACCATCCTATGGAAGCGAAAGCCTGGTTATTACAAGAAAAAATCCAAATTGCAGAGATGAGAATCCCGAGAGTGACAAAGGGCAGCACTGCACTAGAATAGACACGATGAGGAATGACGACATCAGAAAAGAATTAAATATTTTCAGCATGAACGAGAAACTCCAAAAATATCGAGAAAACTGGAGGGCCGGCCGCGGTGGCCGAGGGGACTGAGGCGCTCCAGTCACGGTCTGCACGGCCAGGGGTTCGAATCCCCCCTCGGGCATGGATATTTGTGCCGTCCTTAGTGTTAGCTAGTTCATAAGTAGTTTGTAAGTTTAGGGACTGATGACCTCGTAGTTAAGTCCCATAAGCTATACAAACATTTGAAAACTGGAGGCAACACCTCCGTATAATGTCAGAACACAGAAGATCCTAAAATACAAACCGAATGGTGAAAGAGATATTGGAAGACTACGGAAAAGATGGGAATGATTGTTTGTGAGTTTGGAACAGGCAACAGCCTAATTCGTGAAAGGAAGAAGATGATGATAGCAAAGGATCTGGGACCTGCAAGAGCAGTTGAACAGAATGGACAGTGTGTTGAAAGGAGCGTATAAAGTGAACATGAACAAGAGCAAAACAAGGGTAATGGAGCGCAATCTGAGAAAATCATGCGATATTGAAGGAATTAGATTAGTTAAAGAAACAATAATGCTAGTAGATGAGTTTTGTTTTTTGGGAAATAAAATAATATATGATAGTATAGAAGATATAAAATGCCGAATGTCAATGGGAACAAAAGCGTTTTGGAAGAGATTTTTGTTAATATCGAATACTAATTTAAGTGAAAGGAAGTCTTTTGTGAAGGAATTTGTGTGGAGTGTTGCATTGTACGGGTGTGAAAGCCGCGTTGGAGTGGCAGCGCGGTCTAAGGCGCCTTGCTACGGAGTGCGTGGCTGCTCGCTGTCAGAGGTTCGAGCATGGGTGTGTGTATTGTTCTTTGTGTAAGACAGTTTAAGTAGTTTGTAAGTCTAGGGACTAATAACCAAAGAAATTAAGTCCCATAGATTTACAAACATTAGAAAGTTTTTGAACGGGTGTGAAACATGGACGATAAATAATTCATACAGGAAGAGGGTAGAGGCTTTTGAAATATGGTACTAGAGACGTATGCTGAAGATTAAGTGGGTAGATCACGTAGCTAATAAGGAAGTACTGAAATGGGAGAAGAGAAATTTGTGGCATACATTGACTAAGAGAAAGGATAGAGTGGTAGGGCACATTCTTAGACATCGAGGAATCGTGAATTTAACATTGGAGGGAAGAGTGTGTGGTAAAAATCGCAGAGGTAGATCAAGAGATTAATGCAGTAAGCATATTCAAATGGTTGAGGGTTGCCTTTTTATTAGGAGATAAAGAAAGAGGCTTGTTCAGGACAGAGTAGGGTAGAGATCGGCATCAAACCACTCTCCGGACTGAAGACCACAACTACAGAAAATGTTCTTGCTAGTTGCTTTATTGAAACTGACCTGCCTAATTTTTTTTCTCTCGCCAGATGATACAGTATCGCTGAAATTGTTTTAAGGAAGAAAGTGTTTTAATGTTGAAAGTGGTCTGCTTGTTATTAAAGTATGAGCAAAACCTTCCTGTCTATACTTTAACTAAATATTGCAGGCAGATGAAACTCGTGGTTCGTCGACTTACCTTTGAAATCTGCAAAAGCATGCGAAACCTAATAGAAGATAATATGTTCCCTGCACGTGAATTGATGCCTAACAAGGTTAACGTTATTCCCTGCTAACATTTCGAAATAATACCATTATATTTAATGACTTTCATCTAATTAGATTGTTAATGAATGTCTTAATTGTTGTCAATAATTAGTCATAGTGTGGCTGGATAGAAAACTTATAACTTTTACACTTACAGTTTCAGAACGGCGCTTTGATGCACGATACAGTTAATAAATGGCCTTCAGTGGTAACAGGTGTGTGTTACTTGGGTAGGCAAATGAATTATTACGAATATAAAAATTTAAAAAAATAAAAAGTTACTAAAGAATTGCTATCTCCCCCTGAAGCAAACACAAATTATTCTCAACATTAACACTTTAAATGAATTGTAGATGTTCCATTATTACTAAGATAAAAAAATAGTGCATCTGGTACACTAATGTTTCTGCTACTGAAAATTTCGCAGATTAACTCTCAAATTACCCATCTGACTGAAATAAAATTCTGTCAATTTCTTTGGCTCTAAGCTTCATACAGTTAATCTGACGAACATGAAACTGTATTTGCTGCGCATTATATTTTAATTCAATTTGTACATAGAGCAGACGGTGAAGGAAAGCAAGGAAAAATTTGGAATAGGGATTCAAGTTCAGGGTGAAGAAATAAAAACATTGCGTTTCGCTGATGACGTTGTAATTCTGTCAGAGACAGCAAAAGACCTGGAAGAGCAGTTGAATGCAATGGTCAGTGTGTTGAAGAGACCCTATAAAATGAACATTAACAAGAGCAAAACAAAGATAATGGAATGCAGTCTTAGAAAATCAGGGGATGCTGAAGGAATTAGGTAACGAAACAATGAAGGTGGTAGATGAGTTTTGTTACTTGGGGTTGTAAAATAACATATGGCGGTCGCAATACAGAGGATATAAAATGCAGAATGGCAATGGGAAGAAAAGCATTATTGAAAGAGAGAAATTTGATAACATTGAATATTAATTTAAGTGTAAGGAAGTCTTTACTGAAGGCATTTGTGTGGAGTATTGCCTTGTACGGGGGAGTGAAACATGGACGATAACAGAGCGGACAGGAAGAGAATAGAGGCTTTTGAAATGTGGTGCTACAGAAGATTGCTGAAGATTAGTTGGGTGGATCGCGACACTAATGAAGAGGTACTGAACAGAATTGGGGAGAAAAGGAATTTTTTGCATACCTTGACTAAAAGAAGGGATCGCTTGGTAGGACACATTCTTAGACATCGAGAAATCATAAATTTAGCATTGGAGGGAAGTGTGTGGGGTAAAAATCGCAGAGGGAGGCCAAGAGACGCATATAGTAAGCAGATTCAAATGGATGTGGGTTGCCGTTCTTATGAGGAGATGAAAAGGCTTGCTCAGGATAGAGTAGGGTGGAGAGTTGCATCAAACCAGTCTCCGGACTGAAGACCACAACAACAACATATTCTAACAAATTCTGATTAATCAATTTCTGTTAAACTGTAGTTATACAGATGCATATGAGACTTTAATTATGCAAACCTGATTGATATACCACATTTTATCATTGAGTGCAACACTTAAAATTAGTTGTATTGTACCACAGAAGACGATTTTTACACTCGTGACAAATTTCAAAAATCTTCAAATATTTGTAGAGCTTATGGGACTTAACTACGAGGTCATCAGTCCCTAAACTTACAAACTACTTACGAACTAGCTAATACTAAGGACGGCACAAATATCCATGCCCGAGGGAGGATTCGAACTCCCGACCGTTGTGGCCGTGCATACCGTGACTGGCGCGCCGCAGAGCGTTCGGCCACCGTGGCCGGCGTGACAAATTTCTTAATCCTTATGAATAATAACCTAATTAATTAGTTGAAATGGAACTGACAGGTATTGCTAACTACCAAGGGAGAAAAAAAGAGGTCACATTAAATGCTTCATTGTGTCAAAATTGTTGCCATTTCTACATAACAATAATAGTTCTCCAACGGAAGTAGTGTTTACAATGTTATCTAAAAAATCATAATACAACTTTTACTAACTTTTCCAAAGATACTTTATTTATGGTGATGGAGTATACAGGGTCGTCCATTGATAGTGACCAGGCCAAATATGATTATTTGATGAAATAAGCATCAAACGAAAAAACTACAAAAAACAAAACTTTTCTAGCTTAAAGGGGGAAAACAGATGGCTCTATGGTTGGTCCACTAGATGGCGGTGCCATAGGTCAAACGGATATCAACTGCTTTTTTATTTAAAATAGCTACCCCCATTGTTATTGCACATTCGTCTATTACGTAAATAAATGTGAATGTTTCATTTGGAACACTTTTTTCGCTTTCTGATAGAAGGCGCTGTAATATTCACAAACATATTGCCCACAATTTTAGACGAACAGTGGGTAACAGGTAGGTTTTTTTAAATTAAAACACAGAACGTAGGTACGTTTGAATTTTATTTCGGTTGTTCCAATGTGATAAATGTACTTTTGTGAAATTATCATACATTATGAGAACGCATGCTGTTACTGCGTGATTACCTGTAAATACCTCATGACTTCAATAAATGCTCAAAAATGATGTCTTCAGCTTCAATTCATTTGGCAATATGCGTAACAAAATTCCTCTCAACAGCGAGTAGTTCGCCTTCAGTAATGTTCTCACATGCATTGACAATGCGCGGACGCATGTTTCCAGGCATTGTCGGTGAATCACGATAACAAATATCCTTCAATTTTCCCCACAGAAAGAAATCCGGGGATGTAAGATCCAGTGAACGTGCGGAACCAATCCACCTGTCATTAAATATTCCATTTAAGACCGCTTCAACTGAACGCGAGCCATGTGCCGGACATCCATCATGTTGAAAGTACATCGGCATTCTGTCATGCAGTGAAACACCTTCTAGTAAAATCGGTAGAATAGTACGTAAGAAATCAGCATACATTGCACCATTTAGATGGCCATCGATAAAATAGGGGCCAATTAGCCTTCCTCCCATAATACCGCACCAAACATTAACCCGCCAAGGTCGCTGATGTTCCACTTGTCGCAGCCATCGTGGATTTTCCATTGCCCAATAGTGCATATTATTCCGGTTTACGGTACCTCTGTTTGTGAATGACGCTTCGTCACTAAACAGAACGCATGAAAGAAATCTGTTATCGTCCCATAATTTATTTTGTGCTCATTGGAAAAACTGTACACGAAGTTCAAAATCTTCGCCATGCAAATCGAGGTGCATAGAAATATGGTACTGGTGACATTTATGTTGATGTAGAATTCTCAACACCGGCGTTTTTGAGATTCCCGATTCTCGCTCAGTTTCTCTGCTACTGATGTGTGGATTAGCCGCAACACTTACTTGGGCAACAAAATTTGTTGCAGGTCATGGCTAACGTTTCACTTGTGGCTGAACACTTCCTGTCTCTTTAAATAACGTAACTATCCGACGAAAGGTCCGGACACTTGGATGATGTATTCCAGGCTAACGATCAACATACATAGCACAGGCCCGTTGGGCATTTTCATCAGAATAGTCATACTTAAATACCTTATCGACCTCTTCTAATTGGTAAACGGTCCATTTTAACAAGAGTAATGTATCACGACGCAAACACCGTCCGCACTGACGAAATGTTACGCAATACCACGTGCTTATACGTTTGTGACTATTACAGTGCCGTCTATCACTAAGCGATAAATGTGTTCCAAATAAAACATTCATATTTATTTACGTACTAGACGAATGTGTAATAATAAATGGGGTATCTCTTTTAAAAAATGCAGTTGATATCCGTTTGACCTATGGCAGCGCTATATAGCGGGCAAACCATGGAGGCATGGAGCCATCAGTTTTCCCCCTTCAAGCTGTAATTATTTCGTTTGATGCTTATTTCGTGAAATATTTGGCCCGGTCACTATCAATGGACCACCCCTATATACACACACTGTATCGAAAAGGATGGCGCAAACTTTCACGGTTCAAAGTACACGATAATAGAAGCAAAAAGTCCCAGTTAACAGGTCCGAAACGAGCCGTTTGCGAGATAATTACGAATTTATGGTTCCAAGCCGCCACTGACGTTATTGCAAACATCGTACTAGTTAGTACACATTAATTTGAAATTTTGACTTAACTACTAAGACTTACATCATATTTAGTTCACATTTCACTGACTTTATACAGTTGATGATCAGATGTTGCTCAGTTTTTTAGTTACATACAGCAGGCAGTTTTATTGCCGAACGAGCTGAGGTACATCACTATTGAGCTTGAAACGCAATTTTAGTTGGGTAGTAATGTCTTTGGCTCAGAAAGTAAATCAAATAGTCATATCTGTACATAGATTGTCACTGTGTGCCAAAGATATATATAGCAGCTCATAAATATCGTTGTTTCGAGGAACTCACTGCTCGACCGAACAGGCGGAGATAGAAGAGACAATGTTAAGCTGTTGAGTTGGAAGGTCAAGGCGCCTTGCTGCAGATTGCGCGTCTGCTCCCTGTCGGAGGTTCGAGTCCTCCCTCGGGCATGAGTGTTTGTGTGTGTGTGTGTGTGTGTGTGTGTGTGTTGCCATTAGCATCATTTTGTTTAAGTAGTTTGTATGTGACTACTGCAGTTTGATCCCGTAGCCTTACGAACAGTTGAATTTGACCAGTAACTATGTGAAGCCTCTGCCAGGTGGCGTTAGTGTCTTTCTGTGTTTTTCTTTTTCTCTCGCTCTTTCTTTTTTTTTTTTTTTTTTTTTTTCTTTTTTCTTTTTTTTAATAATATTCTAATAACTTTACAATTTTTCATACAATTTTAAATAATTGAGTTCTATACAAAAGAGTTTTCCGTTACTTTGTACTGTAAGACATACAGTTTTAAGTAATTGAGTACTATACAGAACAGTTTCTGTTACATTGTACTATTAGAAGTAGTAGTAAGTCAAAATCACTGCTCAAAAATATTGCAACCCCTTAACTCTTTATCCAGTTTTGTTCCTCGACTATAACGTATTAAAAGCTTATTTATACCGTATTTTGTGTATCAATCCTTAAAGACACATTATTGTTGATGAACAACATGCTTCTAGTACGACATTTTACCGCTTGGTACGGCGTGTAGGCACTTCTGAGGCATTAATCTGTCCGTCTTGGAGGTTGCGTTGCGTTGCGTTGCCGTCTATACGTGGCCCTGAGTGAGAGCGTGAGTGTGGTTCATGTTATTTTATTTCAGCAGTGAATTGTCTTGTCTTTGGTGCTGTGGCGAAGATTACGCTAGCACTATTCATCTGTCAGTGTTAACTATCAACGAAATAACATACTGGTAATAAAATACCTCGACACAAACGTCTGTGTTGTGCATGAAATACATGACATAAAAGACAATAATCGGTCAAAAATTTTAAAAGACATTTTTTGATGTTTAGTGCACTCTATTAATACAGAAAACACTCAATTTCAATTTTTCCGAAGTTGAATTCCTAATGTGAGAATGAAAGGGTAAAAAGAAATGCAGATGATGGAAACGGAAGAGGGGAAGGAACGTTGAAGGGGAGGAATATGCACACAGACATGTGAAGGGAGAGGAACCACGAAGCACCATACAGCCACAAAGATTACTTTTATGTGACTATCTCAACACATAACACTGCATCGTACCTCACATCCATGATAGGAAATCATTCCTTGAACTCCTCAGGAGAATTTGTTTCCTTGCGTAGGTTACAAAGTAATAATTCCTTATCTGCAGAAAGGCCTTCAACATTTATTGATGTTGTCACTAACTCTGGCTTTGATAAAAGCCTTTTCATTGGAAAAAGCTAAGTTTTGGTCCACTTTAGGTGACAGCTCGAAATTTAAATGAAAATAACGGCTTAACTATTCATCTGACACGAAAATTGAATAACCGAATTTGTGGAGGAGAAAATTCTCTACAACTTTGCTTTCTTATGTTTTTTTCATATCTCGTAGCGTTTCAAAGATATTTGCAAAAATAACGGCGATTTTGGGATGTCTGTCTGTCTGCCCGTAACGTGCTCCCTGTTTTTAAGACGAACCGTTCAACCAATCAGCACCAAATTTTACAGACATGATTGTAGGCCGCCAGAGACCAGAATCTCCCTTTTTCAATTTTTTCGGACAAAAAAATAAGGTAGTAAAACAAAACAAAGCCGTTTGTAATATAGTTGTAATTGCAAGCGAACCGTTCATCTGACACGAAAATTGAATAACCTAATTGGTAGAGGAGAAAATTCTGTACAACTTAATTCCCTTATGTTTTTTTTCGTATCTCGTATCGTTTGAGACATATTTGCAAAAATAACGAAGATTTGACACCCTCCGTTGAATTAACGAAAACCAGCCGTTCGGAAATATTATGTGACATTCCTCGCGTATTTGATGATTTTCTTATTGTAACTTACACGTTGTCATTTCAAAGCAACGGCACACTGAGGAATTAACAAAAACACGTCGTTCTTCGTACGATAAATGATAATCTAATGTCTACAAATGCCATATTAACATCAGTTAACATCGGCCATCAATAGTACGAGATTAAAGAACTACTGTTTTGATTAATAGCCGTAGCGTAGTGAGCAAGGTGCTGGACTATGACGCGGAAGGTCGGTGGTACGAAACCCGCCACTATCTAATTTTTTTTATTAAAAGGGTTTCAGACACTCTTATTAATTAATTTATTAGTATTATTGTGGTCCAAAATGTTTGCAAAAACTTATAAAACTACAAATCTAAAGTGGGCCGTAAAACACTGCAGTGCGATTTTTTTTATGCAGTTGGTGCTCCTCATTTGGAAGAATTAGCCAACATTGTCGTTACGGGAGGACGTCCGATTGTTTCCCAAAAGAATCTGAAATGCAGTATATTAGTACGAGGGAAGTCCGTGATCTTTTATCGTAGCGTAGTTTCAAAAGTTCAAATGTTTGTATAGCTTATTGGACTTAACTACGGGGTCATCAGTCCCTAAACTTACAAACTACTTATGAACTAGCTAACAGGCTTTTGACACCGTACCTCACAAACGGCTTTTAATCAAATTGCGTGGTTACGGTATATCACCCCAAATTTGCGACTGGATAGGGGATTTCCTCTCAAAGAGGGCACAGTTTATAGTAATCGATGGAAAGGCATCGACTAAAACGGAGGTGATTTCGGGCGTTCCACAGGGTAGTATTATTGGTCCTCTGCTGATCCTTTTTTTTTACGTAAACGATTTAGGAGAAAAACTAAGTAGCTCTCTTAGGTTGTTTGCAGATGACGCCGTCATTTACCGTCTAGTAAAATCATCTGAAGATCAAAACCAACTGCAGAACGATCTGAATAAGATATCAGTTTGGTGCAAGAATTGGCAGTTGACTCAAAATAATGAGAAGTGTGAAGTCGTCCACATGAGTACGAAAAGAAATCCGTTAAAATTTGCTTACATGATAAATCAATCGTGAAGACCGTAAACTCCACAAAATAACTAGGAATTACAATTACTTCTGACTTAAATTGGAAAGAACACGTAGATAATGTCGTGGGAAAGGCGAACCAGAGACTGCGTTTTATTGGCAGAACCCTTAAAAGATGCAATAGAACTACTAAAGAAACTGCATACACTATGTTTGTCCGTCCTTTTATGGAGTATTGCTGCCCAGTGTGGGATCCTTATCGGGGGTTCGAATCCCCCCTCGGGCATGGATATTTGTGCCGTCCTTAGTATTAGGTAGTTCATAAGTAGTTTGTAAGTTTAGGGACTGATGACCCCGTAGTTAAGTCCCATAAGCTATACAAACATTTGAACATTTGGGATCCTTATCAGGTGGGTTTGACGGAGGACATCGGTAGAGTCCAAAGAAGGGCAGCTCGTTTCGTATTGTCATCACGATACAGAGAAGACAGCGTTATGTAATTGATACAGGATCTGGGATGGGAATCATTGCAACAACGGCGCTTATCGCTGCGGCGTGGGCTACTTACGAAACTACAATCGCCAACATTCTCCTCCGAATGCGAAAATATATTGTTGACTCGCACTTACATTGGTAGATAAGATCATCAGAATAAAATACGAGAAATCATAGCCCGAACAGAGACATTCAGTGTTCATTCTTCCCATGCGCTTGTCGAATGGGAGGTAAAACAGTATAACGGTGGTTCGATGAACCCTCTGCGAGGCACTTAAATGTGATTTGCAGAGTATCCCATGTAGATGTAGATGTATCTTGTCACCCCCAAACATCATCGACAATACCTAAGAACCGAAATGAACACTCAATAGCTGAACGTGGGAGCGTGACCTCGTTGTTCCAACGGCATGTCGTTCACGAACATACGCCAGGTTTCGCTTCGAGTGGGTGAATGCGTCACACATGACGTGTCCCGGCCAAAGGACGTCAGCTGCTGTGACGTAGGTGCGTTTCAGCACAGAATGTTGCCGCGATCGTTGGCTGAGGCCGCGTACCGCGGGAATGCGAACTGACTCACCGGACAAGGTCAATCCGTTCCTTCCTGCGACTCTAGGCGTGTGCGGTTTTGCGGGGAAAGCGAAGCGAGTTACGTTCACATCTTTTACCAGAAACAGCGAGAAATCTACAGAGCAATTAAACACTGACTGTTAACAGTTTTTCAAAAAAATTGCTATTCACTTTTCCAAGGACGGAAGGAGACCGAACTGGTGACGTTTCGAATATGAATTTCTTGTATCCATGTCATAGGAACAAATGACTAACGTAATGTATCATAGATTTCCGTGACTCATTGACAATATGTAAAACGGGTTACTAGCATCATTTTACAAGAAAAGTGTCATCATCAGATTACCAAAGAGAGCATGTGCGGATAAATGTGAAGCTAATGGTGGATTAAAGGATTAACCTGGTAACCCAATTTTGTAAGTTACGAATGAGAATAATCTCAATATATAAAAGGAAGTGTCCCGATTGACTGACTGACTGACTCATCATCGCCCAGCCCAAACCACTGAAGATAGAAACTTGAAATTTGTGGAGGGTGTTGACCTTACTCTGTAGGCGTCATTTAAGAAGCGATTTTTCGATATTCCGTCCGTAAGGGGGTGAAATAGGGGATGAAACGTTTTTTGAAAGTACGTAGCTATTTAGGCAATTTTAAAGCTAGAACTACAAAATTTCGGATTTTAATTCAGGGTTCGAAATTAAAAGACACGTGTTTCGGCATTTTTTGAAATTCGACAAATAAGGGGGTAAAATAGGTGACGCCAAAAATTGATTTTCAAAAATATGTTGCTGTTAACTCAAATTTTAAACTACAACTACGAAACTTCGGATATGAAATCTTGGTCAGGATTAAAAATCCATGATTTTTAGTATTTTTGGAAATTCAACAAATATGAGTGTTAAATAGAGGATCAAAAATTATTTTTGAAAACGCGTTGCTATTGATACAATTATGGAGCTAGAGCTGCAAAACTGATATTTGTGTAGTTGGTTAGACGTTTAAAAATACGTGTTTCGGCATTTTTGGAAATTCAACCATCAAGAGGGTTAAATTGGAGAAGGGTGTTTTTCGAAAATCTGTTGCTATTTAGGCAATTTTGAAGTTAGAATTACAAATTTTCGGATTTGGATTCGGGGTTCGAATTTAAAAGACACGTGTTTCGGTATTTTTGGAAATTAGACTAATAAGGGAGTGAAATACGGGATGCAAAAATTGATTTTCAAAAATATGTTGCTGTTAATTCAAATTTCACGCTATAACTACGAAACTTAAGATACGGATTCTTCATCAGGATTAAAAAGAACTGGTGCAGACCAACCAGCGTACGCATGCGAAGCAGCGGGGTTCACTAGTACCTCTATAAAACTCAAAACTGAAGGAATGAAATAAGTAAGACGAAGCAGTTCTGACCTTATCATTATTGTGGGTCTGAAGAAATCCTGTTGGTATAACATGTTTCAACGACACCTTTACCTCGAATGCTCGGAGCGCCACGAAAACAAGTTTGGAATACCACTGGATAATTAAAATAAAATTAAAAATTATGGTCTATGTAATTTCCAAGCAAAATTTAGCATTCTAGCATAAATGAAGTTTTAACAGACAGAAACAAAGTAACAAGATATAAGTACCAATGGCGGGAAATTAATTCAATGACATCAGCAACATTACATTTTCAATCAATAGGTCAAAAACCCTCTACGTAAAGTAACTATAAAAGCGCAAAACACATATTCCTACACACGCGACAGTGAGTATATTAGGCATCACGAAAAAAATTGGAATACCTCTCCATCATTAAAATGAAGTAAAATTAAAAATTATGGTCTATGTCATTTTCAATCAAAACTTAACATTCAAGGATAAGTGACATTTTAACAGACAGAAACAAACTAACAAGATATCAATACAGTGGAGGGAAATTAATTCAATGGCATCAATGTATCATTACATTTTCAATCAATACGTCAAAAACCCTCAGATTAAAGTAATTATAATACAGCAAAACACACATTCCTGCACACGTGACAGAACAGAGGGGTCCAAAAAATGTATCCACTGTTTAAAGGTCCATAACTTGTAAACTAATTGACGGAGTTGTCTCATCTTTGGTAGTGCAATAGTTTATAGTTCCGGCAATCGCCACACAAGCGTTCAATTCCGTTGTTTTGTTTTATCAGATAGTCGCCGGATAGTCAGGGTTTTGTTCTCAGTTGCACCTAGTTACTCGAGTAAACAAGGCTGGCGCAAAGCTTAAATTCGATGAAAGGAAGTCAGTTTTGAAGTGGTATTTTAAGTACGATAACATTAATGAGGTTCAACGGCAATGGCGAAATGAGTATCAAAGAGAACCACCGACACGTTTAACGATTCGTCGCATTCGATACAAATTTGAAGCCGAAGGTTGTGTTAAAGATGTTCACAAACAACGATCTGGACGACCTGTAACAGTAACAAGTCCAGCTAACTCCCGTCGTGTGTTACAACAATTCACCCGCTCACCACAGAAGTCTGAGAGACAGTGTGCCCGGAAAACTGGAGTGAGTCACTCAAGTGTTCGGCGAATTTTGAAGACCGCAAAGTGAAAGTGCTACACCCCACGATTGCTACACGCAATGAACGATGACGACCCAGATCGTAGAATGGAGTACTGCGAGAGGTTTACTAACATGGTGCGCAACGATGAAGAGTTTGTGCAGATGATTGTGTGGTGTGACGAGGCACAGTTCAAACTCAATGGTACAGTAAATCGCCACAATTGCATCTACTGGACCGCCGAAAATCCGAACGTCCGTGTAGACAAAGCCGTGAATTTGCGAGGAGTAAAAGTGTGTTGTGGGTTGTCTTAACCGAGGCTTGATTGGGCCATTTTTCTTTGACGGCACAGTTACGTGTCAAGTGTTCTTTCAGAAACTTCAGACATCCATTTTATCTGCCATCCGAGACTTGTATGAAGACGGAAGATTTACCTTTCAACAAGATGGTGCCCCAGTCCAGTACAAAAATCGTTCTAGGGCTTATCTCGACGAGAATCTATCAGGAAGATGGATAGACCGTAGAGGTGCTGTGGAGTATCCACCACAATCCCCAGACTTAACTCCTCTGTACTTTTACCTGTGGGGAACACAGGATGTCGTTTATCGACAAAAGCCACGCACATTGGTTGAACTTCGAGAATCCATCGTATATTCATGTGCAGATATCCAACTGAATACGTTGCCGTCAGTAGTTCGTGCTGTAGTTCGGCGGCTTCGTTTGTGTGTGGATGTTAATGGTGACCATTTCGGACACCTACAGTGATGTCTTTAAGTAGAACTTTAAGCTACACTTTCACCAAAAACGAGACAACTCCGTCAGTTAGTTTGCAACTTATGGATACATTTTTTTTTACCTCTCTATATTAGTCCTAAAATGCAGTCAGAATTTCGATGAAGTACTCAAAACAAAGCAGAAGAGATACATGATTGTTATTTCGTCATCAACTTAATTCGGGTGATTTACAATCAATTTTCCGGACCAAAGTATAATCCTATGTTTCAATATGCTAGCGAAAGGCAGTTTG
Source organism: Locusta migratoria (assembly GCA_026315105.1). Lineage (NCBI taxonomy): Eukaryota > Metazoa > Arthropoda > Insecta > Orthoptera > Acrididae > Locusta > Locusta migratoria. Next base: position 286,988,881 of record CM048745.1, on the reverse strand, counting down.
TGACAATAACATACCAAAATAATTGTTTGAAAATTTAATCCCACAGCACAGCTTGCGGATGCCTTCGCCTACTGTGCCTACTGTGTCCACAGTATGGCAGCAGATGACAGTGGAACCAGAAAATTGCAAAGTTTTTTAGAAAACAGTGGAACCTTTCGACCTGGTTGCCGGAAAGAGACTGAAGAGGAGTAGCAAGTGCTGTAAGTACACCATTTTATAGCAAACAACGAACTGTTTTGAATCAGAAACGAAATGTTTTGTACATATGTACGAAACCTAACCTTTATGTGTAAACAGAAATATGTAAATATTTCAGGACACCCACTGATGATGCCTTGTGACAAAGGCGAAACGCGTATGGGTGACATAAAAAAGATCCTTCATTTCCAGTAGCAAGAGGCATTTCCTTTAAAAACATTACAGTGAAATATATAATATTCACCTGCTGCTCAAATGGCCACTGCAAGCAACGTATAAAACTTAAAGAGACGCAGAAAGGTTAGGAGATGGAACCTGGACAAATTGAGTTTCAGAGGCAGCATTAGGCAAGGATTGGCTGAAATGGGGGAGAGTAATACAGTAGAAGAAGAATGGGTACCTCTGAGAGATAGGGTAGTGAAGGCTGCAGAGGATCATATACGCAGAAGGACAAGGCCTAATAGAAATCCCTGGATAACACAGGATATACTGACCTTAATTGATGAGAGGAGAAAATATAAAAATTCAGCAAGTGAAGCAGGATAAAGGGAGTACAAACATCTGAAAAATGAGATTGACAGGAAGTGCAGACTGACTAAGCAGGAGTGGCTAGAGGACAAATGCAGAACCGTAGAAGATGTTCAAATGTTTGTAGAACTTGTGGGACTTAACTACGGGGTCATCAGTCCCTAAGCTTACGAACTACTTATGAACTAGCTAAGACTAAGGACGGCACAAATATCCATGCCCGAGGGGGGATTCGAACCCCCGACTGTAGTGGCCGTGCAGACCGTGACTGGAGCGCCTCAGTCCCTTCGGCCACCGCGGCCGGCAACCGTAGAAGAATCCATAACTATGGGAAAGATAGATACCGCCTACAGGAAAATAAAAGAGATATTTGGAGACAAGAAAAGCAGTTGTATGAATATGAACAACTCAGACGGAAAACCGGTACTAAGCAAAGAGGGGAAAGCTGAACTGTGGAAGGAATATATAGAGGGCCTATACAAAGGAAATAAACTTGAAGGCAGTATTCTAGAAATGGAAGACGAAGTGGAGGAAGATGAGATGGGAGATATGTTACTGCGAGAAGAATTTGACAGAGCGCTGAAGGACTTGAGTCGAAACAAGGCCCCTGAAACAGGTGATATTCCGTCTGAACTGCTGCTATCGTTAGGAGGACCAGTCGTGAAAAAAATTGTATCACTTGGTATGCAAGATTTATGAGACATCAAGTAATTGTCAACTTAGCAGTAGAAGGAAGTGCGTGGGGTAAAAATCGTAGAGGGAGACCGAGGGACGAATATAGTAAGCAGATTCAAAAGGATGTAGGTTCCCGAACGTATTCTCAGATGAAGAGACTTGCACAGGACAGGGAAGCATGGAGAGCTGCATCAAACCAATCTGCGGACTGAAGACCAAAACTTCAACAACAACAACAACTCTAGTTTTCATCTAATTCCACGATTTCTCCTTCCACTGCTTCTTTCTATGAGAAATTAACTGATTCCCGATTGCTGTAGCAGATGTCGCACTAACCTGCTCATTCGGCTGAGAAGTATCTTCTTTTTAAATTTACTCTTTCTAAAGCTTCTTAATTTCGAGCTTCAATTGCTCACTTATGTAGTTTTCCACATTCACCGATAGATGAGCAGTTCTAGTGCTTCTATATTCAACACCAACATCTGCATACATAGTCTTCAAGCTACCGTATGGTGCGTGGCGGAGGGTACCTCTTAATTGTCTTGTAGCATTAATAATTGGAGCACCAGATATAGCATTTCCAAGAATATATGATATGCTGATTATTACCACCGTCATTAACACTTCTTTTGTGATTTTTTTATACTGGATAATGAAGCTAGCACAGGATGAGCTGTTTATCCCTCACTAGCAAAAGCGATTGCACAGGGGAGCCTCTGTATAGCTATTTTTCAGTACATTTAGAGGTATTTCATCAATTTTAGGAACAGTCAATTTTATTAAAACAGCGATTAATATACGATCAGAATATACAACCGTAGATCAAACGCCATTACCTGTATGATCAGTAGCCATTACAGCTTTATTACATCCCTACCAGTTCTAGAAGCAGCAGTTACCTTATAATTAACTGGCCAGAATTTAAATACTTCATTTTTGACCCATCAGGAGTAGGAGATCCTATTCTTTATCAACATTTATTTTGATTCTTTGGACTCCAGAAATTTATATTTTAATTTTACCAGGATTTGAAATTAGTTCTCACATTGTTTTAAGAAAGTGGAAAAATTCAATCATTTGGAACTCTTAGTGCAATTTGCGCAATATTATCAATTAGATTAATAGGATTTATTGTATGAGCACATCATATGTTTACAGTATGAATAGAAGTTGATACGCGATCTTTCTTTCCTGTTGCCCTTTGAATGAAAGCGAGGGTAAAAGCAACACTAATTTGTCTTATTTGTGTGGTACGTCCGCGAATTCTAATTTGGCAGCAGTAGAATCGTTCCTCGGTCAGCTTTAAATTCTGGTCCTGTAAAGTTCATAATTACTGTTCATTAGTAAGAACGCCGCCTTCACTCCAGAGTTTCCCATTTGAACAAATGCTCTTTATTTTTTCAAAGGCACTTTATTGTGTGAACCATAACATCCTTGAATGAAACTATCACTCTGCAGCGGAGTGTGCACTGATATGAAACTTCCTGGCAGATTAAAATTGTGTGCCGGAACCGGGACTCGAACCTGGGACCTTTGCCTTTCGCGGGCAAGCGAAAGGCAAAGGTCCCAGGTTCGAGTCCCGGTTCCGGCACACAATTTTAATCTGCCAGGAAGTTTCATAACATCCTTTTAAGTAAATTAGAATTCTATGATGTTACGGGAATTGCTGCAAAATGATTCACGTCATACCTCGCTAACAGGAAACAAAGGGTGTCAGTGCAAGGGACTAGTGAATTAAGTCAACAGCCATCATCATATTGGGAAGAAATTACATGTGGTGTCCCACAAGGATCCATCTTAGGGCCCTTGCTTTTTCTTGTATACATTAATGACCTCTCATCAGTTACACTGCAAGAAGCAGAGTTAGTTTTGTTTGCAGATGATACAAGTATTGCAATCAGTAGCATGTCGAGCATAGTTCTGGAAAGGTCTGCTAATGACATTTTAATTAACTTTAATAAATGGTTTAAAGCCAACTCATTGACACTAAACTCTTAAGACTCACTACTTGCAGTTCAGAACATGTAAGAGATTTCCGTCCAGTATATGCATAAAGTATGAAGAAGAGCAGATAGAAGAAGTTGACAGTATAAAATTCCTGGGATTACAGCTTGATAATATATTCAGTTGGGAGGAGCACACCACAGAACTGCAGAAACGATTAAAAAAAACTGTATTTGCAATATGTGTGGTATCATACATAGGAGACATAAAAATAAAATATCTCGCATACTTTGCTTACTTTCATTCCATAATGTCATATGGTATAATATTTTGGAGTAACTCTTCAAGTGAAGCAAAAGTTTTCAGAGTCCAAAAGCGTGTAACACGTATTATTTGTGGTATAAATTCATGGACATACTGCAGAACTGGGTATATTAACTACTGTCTCACAGTATTCCTTAATGAAATTTGTCATAAATAATATATCCCTTTTCCCAACAAATAGCTCAGTTCATAGCTACAATACTAGGAACAAAAATGATCTACACAAGGACTTAAAAGCAGTTATTTTAGTTCTAAAAGTGGTCCACTACTCAGGAACACATATTTTCAATAATTTACCAACAACCATAAAAATATAGCGACAAATAAAGATCAGTTTAAGACGAGCCTAAAGAACTTTCTAGTGGGCAAATCCTTCTACTCCACTGACGAATTCTTAAATAGAACCAGATGATGCATGTATCTGTATTCATACTATTAGTATACAGCTTGTAAAAAGTGTATGTACATGCATTAATAATGCAGGATCAACTTAAATACACCTACAGTGGTGCTGGTACATGTTTATAGGAATTAGGCACTCTCCATGAAGTTTGTGTACGAGTGGTTCGCCTGTTTTCGAGGAGGCCGGGATAATGTTTCTCAAAATCCTCGTAGCGGGCGACCAGCAACCGCCGTCAGTGACAAAAACATTGCGAAATTGAGGAGCGGATGAACTGCAGATTAACCGTGAATCCGTGCGACAAATTCTTACGGAGAAGCCAGGAAAGAGGAAAACCTCGTCTTGTGCCACATCGCTTGGCTGACGAAGATAAGCAGGCACGTTTAGAGGATTCACAGGATTTTATCCATACGACGATATCTTAACTGTATTGTCACTGAGGATAAATCCTTGTGTCTCCGGTACGACCCTGAAACGAAACGGCAAAATATTCAATGACATCACCTCGTCGGTAAAAGGTCAGAGCCGACAAATCACGGACCAAAACGACGCTCATCAAACTGTCGATAGTCTACATTTAAATCTACATAGATACTCTGAAAATCACATTTAAGTGCCTGGCAGTCAATTACAACGAACTGTGTCCTTTCTGATAGGAAATCGTGAATCCAATCGCACAATTGGGGAGATATTCCATAAGCACGCAATTTCATAAGATGCCGCTTGTGGGGTACAGTGTCAAAAGCCTTCCAGAAATCCAGAAATATGGAATCGATTTGAGATCCCTTGTCGATGAAACTTAACACTTCATGTGAATAAAGGATAAGCTGTGTTTCGCAAGTGCGAAACTTTCTGAATCCGTGTTGACTATTGGTTAATAGGTCGTTCTCTTCGAGGTACTTCATAATATTCGAACAAAGTATATGTTCCAAAATCCTACTGCAAATCGACGTCAATGAGATTGGCCTGTAATTTTGGGGATCACTCCTATTGCCTTTCTTGAATATTGGAGTAACTTGGGCAACTTTCCAGTCTTTGGGTACGGATCTTTCGCCGAGTGATCGGTTGTAAATTATAGCTAAGTACGGAGCTATTGCATCAGCATACTCTGAGAGGAATCTAGTTAGTATACAATCTGGCCCGGAAGATTTGTTTTTGTTTAGTGACTTAAGTTGTTTTACTACTCCAGAAATATCTACTTCTAAGTTTCGCTTGCTGGCAGCTGTTTTTGTATTGAATACTGGAGTGTTCACTTCGTCTTCTTTGGTGAACGAATTTCGGAAAGCTGTGTTTAGTAATTCTGCCTTACCAGTACTGTCATCGGTAGTATTACCATTCTATCGCGTAGTGAAGGTATTGTTTGTGTTTTGCCGCTAGTGTACTTCACATATGACCAGAAGTTCTTTGGATTTTCTGCAAGATTACGAGACAGGATTTCGTTGTGGTAACTACTATAGGTTTCTCGCATTGAAGTCCGCGCTAGGTTGCGAGTTTTAGTGAAAGATTGCCAGTCTTGTGGTGTCTTTTTTAAATTTTGCATGCGCTTTTCTTTCTTTCTGCAACAGTGATCTGACCTGTTTTGTGTACCACGGGGGATCAGCCCCCTCTTTTATTAATTTATTTGGTATAAATCTCTCGATTGATACTGATATTATGTCTTTGAAAGTAAACCACAACTGATCTACACTCGCATTGTTAGTTTTGAAAGACTGGAGACTATCACTCAGGAAAGCGTGAAGCGAATTTTTATGTGCTTTATTGAATAGATATATTTTTCGTTTATTTTTGATGCATTTGGGAATTTCGGCATTCAGTCTCGCTACTACAACTCGAAGTTCGCTAATCTCTGCATCTGTTTTGATGCTCTTTACTAGGTCAGGATTATTTGTTGCTATGAGATCAAGGGTATTTTCGCAACCAAGGCTTTATCCACAAGAAATTTCAACCTGAGGGGATGCGCGTTGAACGCTATAAGGTACGATGCTAGTCTAGACAGGGTACGAGCAACACCACCTAGATAGCTGATAGAGCCCCAGTACGCACAACAAGTTTCCTAGTTTCAATACTGATAAATGCATTCTTCGGTCACTTTCTGGTAGAACACTAACGTATTTAAGATTGGAAACAATCAAAGTGTTTCCGTTCTAATAATTTTTCGTTTATTTACAGACTAGTTTTCGGCTTATTAGGCCATCGTCAGGTAAGCTGTTGACAGGCGTCGACAAAGACGATATTGCTTAGGTTCTCAAAGATGGTAAACAAAAATACATTTATTTGACTGCATCTGACAAGGTCCACATATTTAAATTACATTTCATATTACTATAAAATTTATTATAGGTATTATTTGATCTTGAAGTCTACAAGTAAACAAGATAGGGATGGGGACTATGTGTGATATTAAGATGGTCTGTGGTAGGTAGCTGTTTTGCTTACATTATGTGAAGCTTAACACATTCATGAGCTCAACATATGCTACAATCACAATAATGTTAACACAGTTTTTGATTCAGTAATATTTGGTATGTAATGTGTTTCACCTTGTTCACTTGCAAATTACACTGTAAAAATGTTAAGGAGGCCACCGATTACGCAAACAAGTCTACACGGCAACGGATGATATTTTGTACTTCAACAAATGTCATATGCAAAGACCGAGTATCTTTGTTTAGCACCTTTGAGAACCTAAGCAATAGCGTCTTTGTCGACGCCTGTCAACAGTTTACCTGACGATGGCCTAAAAAGCCGAAAACTAGTTTGTAAATAAACACAAAATTAGTAGAACAGAATCAGTTTGTTTAAAAAAAGTTCAAATGTTTTTAATTCTATGGCACCAAACTACGTTGGTCATCAGTCCCTAAACTTACAATTTACTTAACCTAAATTAAACTAACCTAAGGACAGCACACACATCTATGCCCGAGGGAGGATTCGAAGCTCCGACGCGGGAGGCCGCGCATCCGTAATTCAGTTTGTATGTTTTCAACCTTAAACACAGTCAATACCTTGACTTCTGGTAATACTACTGATGACAGTGCTGGTAAGGCAGACTTGCTAAACACAGTTTTCCAAAATTCCTTCACCAAAGAAGACGAAGCAAATACCCCAGAATTCGATTCCAGAACGCGTATTTCAGAAGTAGATATCCTTGGAGTACTAAAGCAAGTTAAATCACTTATCATAACTAAGTCTCCCTATTGTATACCAATTAGGTTCCTTTCAGAGTAGGCGGATGCAATAGGCCCAAACCTAGTTATCAAATACAACTGCTTGCTCAATGAAAGATGCGTATCCAAAGACTGGAAAATTACACAGGTCACTCCAATATTCAAGAAACGGAGCAAGAGTGATCCCCCAAAATTACAGGCCTAAATGATTGACGTCGGTAGGATTTTAGAATATATACTTTCCTCAAATATCATGAACTGCCTCGAAGAGTACGTATCGTTCTTGTGAAATACAGGTAGCTCTTTAGTCACATGATGTGATGAGGACTATCGACAAGCGATCTCAAATCGATTCCATATTTCTTGATTTTCGGAAGACTTTTGACACTCTACCTTACAAGTGTCTTCTAATCAAATTGTATGCTTATCGAATAGTGCCACAGTTGACCGATTGGATTTGCGATCTCCTGTCACAAAGTACACAGTTCGTAGTAATTTAAGGAAAGTCACCGAAGAAAGCAGAAATATCTGGCGTTTCCCAGGGAAGTTATATAGAGGCTTTACGGTTCCTTATCTTTAAAAAACGATTTAGAAGACAATCTGAGCAGCTCTTTTCGACTGTTCGCGCATGATGCTGACATTTATCGGCTAGTAAAGTCACCCGAATTTCAAAAGCAGCTGGCCGGCCGCGGTGGCCGAGGGGACTGAAGCGCTTCAGTCACGGTCTGCACGGCCACTACGGTCGGGGGTTCGAATCCCCCCTCGGGCATGGATATTTGTACCGTCCTTAGTTGTAGGTAGTTCATAAGTAGTTTGTAAGTTTAGGGACTGATGACCCCGTAGTTAAGTCCCTTAAGCTTAACAAACATTTGAACATTTTTTTTTTCAAAAGCAGCTGCAACACGAGATTTTGGTCATATGTTAAATATACTAGGGGCAAAACACAAACAATACCCTCACTACGTGATAGTAATGGTGATCCTGCCGATGACAGCGCTATTAAAGCAGAGTTACTTAACATAGCTTTTAGAAACTCATTCACCAAAGAAGACGAAACCAATATTCCAGATTTCGAATTACGAACGGAGGCCGTAATGAATAACATAGAAGTAGATATCATCGGAGTAGTGCAGCAACTAAAATCACTTAACAAGAATAAGTCTTCTGGTCCGACTGTGTATACCCATTAGATTTCTATATGATTATGCTGAACCGATAGCTCCTTACTTAACAGCCATATACAACCGCTCTCTCAAAGAAGGATCTGTACCAAAAGATTGGAAAGTTGCACAGGTCACACCCATATTCTAGAAAGGCAGTAGGAGTAACACATTAAACTACAGGCCTATTTCATCGACTTCAATTTGCAGCAGGGTTTTGGAACATATCCTGTATTCAAATATTATGAATTACCTCGAACAGAATGATCTATTGGCCCAAGGTCAACATGGATTTAGAAAATATCGTTCATGCGAAACACGACTAGCTCTTTACTCACACGAAGTTATGTGTGCTATCGACAAGGGTTCGCAAATTGATTCCGTATTCCTTGATTTCCACAAGGCTTTTGACACCGTACCTCACAAACGGCTTTTAATCAAATTGCGTGGTTACGGTATATCGCCCCAAATTAGCGACTGGATAGGGGATTTCCTGTCAGAGAAGACACAGTTCGTAGTAATCGATGGTAAGGCATCGACTAAAACAGAGGTGATATCGGGCGTTCCATAGGGTAGTGTTATTGATCCTCTGCTGTTCCTTATTTACATAAACGATTCAGGGGAAAATCTAAGTAGCTCTCTTAGGTTGTTTGCAGATGACGCCGTCATTTACCGTCTAGTAAAATCATCTGAAGATCAAAACCAACAGCAGAACGATTTGAATAAGATATCAGTATGGTGTAAAAATTGGCAGTTGACTCTAAATAATGAGAAGTGTGAAGTCGTCCACATGAACACGAAAAGAAATCCGTTAAATTTTGTTTACATGATAAATCAATCAAATGTGAATGCCGTAAACTTCACAAAATACTTAGGAATTACAATTACTTCTGACTTAAATTGGAAAGAACACGTAGATAATGTCGTGGGAAAGGCGAACTAGAGGCTGTGTTTTATTGGCAGAACCCTTAAAAGATGCAACAGAACTACAAAAGGAACTGCATACACTACGCTTGTCCGTCCTTTTTTGGAGTATTGCTGCTTAGTGTGGGATCCTTATCAGGTGGATTTGACGGAGGACATCGAAAGAGTCCAAAGAAGGGCAGCTAGTTTCGTATTGTCACGTTACAGGGGATACAGCGTTACGGAAATGATACAGGATCTGGGATGGGAATCATTACAATAACGGCGTTTATCGCTGCGGTATGGGCTACTTACGAAACTCCATTCGCCGACATTCTCCTCCGAATGCGAAAATATATTTTTGACTCCCATTTACATAGGTAGAAATGATCATCAAAATACGAGAAATCAGAGCCCTAACGGAGATATTCAGGTGTTCATTCTTCCCGCGTGCTATTCGAGAATGGAATGAGGTAAAATAGTATAACGGCGGTACGATGAACCCTCTGCCTGGCACTTAAATGTGATTTGCAGAGTAACCCATGTAGATGTAGATGTAGATTTAGACAAGATATCTGCGTGGTGCAAGAAACTACTGGATCTTGCAGGCTTAGGGGTAACCACAGGACAAGCTACACCATCTGGCTCAATTGTGCTGCCTAGATAGCGACTCGAATGTGTAGGTAAGACGAACCGGGGAGGCCTTTTGATAGGCCCGCTGGCAAGTCTTTCGCTGCGTGCGACGCACTGGGTCGCCGGCCGCAGTGGCCGAGCGGTCTGCGGCGCGCCAGTCACAGTCTGCACGGCCGCTACGTTCGGGCGTTCGAATCCCCCCTCGGGCGTGATGTTTGTGCCGTCTTTATTGTAAGGTAGTTCATAAGTAGTCTGTAAGTTTAGGGACTGATGACCCCGCAGTTAAGTCCCTTAAGCTTAACAAACATTTGAACATTTGAATCCCTACATTTAGCGCTTGGACGAGGCTTTAGAAACATCAGCACGATACGTTCACGATACCTACTGTTAATGCAAACTGCTTTCATGTGTACGGTTAAAACTTACTTCATGTATTGTATTAGTTTCAGTTCGAATTCTATCAAAATAAACTGTACACATGATGAAAGGTATTATTCGTCCGTCTACGTAACTACGATAGGTACGATCGTTTTTCACAAGACGTGTATCGTTTTACTGAATATGAAACATATTCAATAGTCTATGTACAATTTTGTTTTCGTAGTTCGTTAAATTGTGAAATTTTGTTGTTTTGAGTTACGGAATTGTTTCTTAGGTTTTCGCCTGACATCATCAACCGCCATGGTGTTTGCACAGTTTATGGCAGAGACGATTGCTTTAGTTTCTTCTGCCCTACACTTTAAAACAAATTATTATCAAACATAATACCTTAAATGGTGTAGCAAATGTGAACCTTCCGAAGTAATTTTGATACGTAGTGAAATAAAATACGAAATCACAGATGTCAATTCAAGTGCAGCCTACAACTGGAACCAACAGATGGCACTGCTAGCGGAGTCGCCTGACAAACGCATGTAAACGCCACGTAGCTTCCGCTCTTATCTTTATAAGCTATTTGGTGTCAGCAACTCAGCGCGCAGCCGCTCGCAGCGCCGATAAAAACGAACGTCTATAAAGACGCGTTATACGACTCTAAAGTATGTAAGTAACGCAAACGGGAGAATTGCGTATAGAAGCAACACTATCACGCGAAAGAAAAATGACTGAGTTAGAAACTTCACATGCGAGCGTAATTAAAACGAATTTCGCGGTAAAGGAGGAGAAAATACACAGTTATCAAACTACACGATTTTGAAAAAACGAGACAGTTGGCCATAAAAACAAGCGGCTAACGTGAGAAAATGTTCAAATAGCTTATAGGACTTAACTACGGGGTCATCACTCCCTAAACGTACAAACTACTTATGAGCTAGCTAACACTAAGGACGGCACAAATATCCATGCCCGAGGGGGGATTCAAACCCCCGACCGTAGTGGCCGTGCAGACCGTGACTGGCGCACCTCAGTCCTCCCCCCCCCCCTTTTTTTTTTCCTAAGTAGTTCTGTTCATTGCGGTCGCTGATCTTGATTGTTCGTTGTTGTTCTATTTATTCTTGGCTCAGCTTTTATTATTAGAGAGGGCGTTTAGCCCTCTCACCGGGCGCGCTGAGCCACGGCGCCCGGAACCCCTCGGCCACCGCGGCCGGCTTAACGTGAGAATTAAAACAGCAGAGCAGGCAAGTAAATGCAAGTTCCTGGCTGGTACTAAACTTTCGTGCGCTGTTTGAGAGCTGCCGTCCAACTGAATCAACTAGTACTGATACATCTTGAAGATAGCAGAAAGATGAAAATGGCAAAAATGCGCAAACTGAAGAAGAAAGAAGGCCATACTGAAGAATAAAAAATGAACTGAGAAGAGTAACTGTTCGGGCCTGGGGAGAAAGCTGCTTATAAATTGTGACCCTGGAAAAAGAGGGTAGGTACGAAAAGATGTATCGAACTGCCATGGAGTATTAAGGAAGGAAGAGCAATACTAATGTTCACAGAATATATGACGTCAACTGCGAATGGGCAAAGCCGAAAATCTGCATCCCGCGGGATTCTAACCCGGGTCTCCTGCTTTCTAGGCAGTTGCAAATGTTCAAATGTTTGTAAACCTATGGGACCAAACTACGTTGGTCATCAGTCCCTAGTCTTACAAACTACTTAAACTAAGTTAATCTAACCTAAGGACAACACACACATCCATGCCCGAGGGAGGATTCGAACCTCCAACGCGGGAGGCCGCGCGATCCATAACGTGGCGCTCCAGACCGCTCGGCTACTCCCGCGCGGCCTAGTCAGTTGCGCTGACCACTATACCACTAGAGACACAGTGATCACCGCACCTGCTAGGACTACCTAAGCACGCCTCCCAACACAAATTCCCAGCCTTACCGTGCCCACAGTAGTCAAACTCGTAGTTTCAGAAACTAATTCCCGTAAGAGTAAAAACCTCCAACTTGCCCACTCCACCCCACTAACGAGAGGATCATTGCCCGTCACCGGCATTATATATACTAGCTTAAACCCGCGACTCCGCTCGCGTGTTCGTTGATTATGATAGGTAAGCTATCTTTCAGTAGTGTGCTATGAGACAGGTTTTGAAGAATGAAATGAAATACAATACCTTCTTTAGAAACTAACTGAAAACTGTTCCTATCAGATTGCAGAAGTCAATGCACTTACCGTTTATCAGGAAAGTAAGTTGTGTAGATAAAATCACACGTAAAAATGCACTCGTTTCGAAGAATCCAATCACGAAATTCAACAATAATGATTGTAATAATATCACAGATCGATCACTTGATGTAATGCGCGACACGTCAAATCGATTTTTTTAAAGAGATGCATTAAAAGAAATTTCTTTTTTACTCTTTATTTATTCTTATATTTCCTTATTCGTATGCTAATCCTTACAGAGAAGTTGCGGAAGACATTGTAGCACGCAGTGACCAAAGATATGGTCTATGGCATCACGTTTCGCTGTATGTAACCTCCTTGCTATAGAGTTGCAAACGTCAGCGCTGGCCTTCAGTCCGAATTTTTTAATAATTTGACGACTTTCAACCACCATATCTTCCACCCCCTTATAGCTATCAGCGTGGAACCGCTATGGTGTACATGGGAGGCTTCGGACAACAATTACACACAGACCATTCGTTTGCGTTCTGTAGTTTTCGCTGCAGAGCGAAATATTAACACACACACACACGTAGAATTTTATATACACCAATAACTTTCCATCCCAATACACTCCACCCTTTTATCATTATCAACCCTCAAGCAACAATGCAACCAATACAACCATTTTCAAAGAGTAAATATAATTTTCAAAGAGTAATTATTGTTCCGCATTTCGCGTTATATTCTTCAGATTACTAAATATCTATCAGTTCGCTGTAAAACCGTGCCTAAAACCTTCCTCAGGGATAAATTAGTAACTGTACAAATATTTAGGTCTCTGCGTCTTGTCGTTCGGACGTGATAAGCGTACACCGAACAGACATTCACATAACATATATAGATAAATAGCTATCCGATCGCCATAAAACCATGCCTAAAGCCTTCCGCGGGTAGACATTAGTAACTGTACAAATTTTTAGCTCTTTATGTCTTGTGGATCAGATGTGATAAACGTACACTGTGTGTGTGTGTGTGTGTGTGTGTGTGTGTGTGTGTGTGTGTGTGTGTGGCGTCTGTTCCGAAAGAACAGACGTTACTTCTTATCCTCCAGTTGTTATTCTTTCATAGTCACAGAATACTCTGTGAACGCGAAGTTCAGGACGTGGAAGGAGGATATTGAATGTCTCTAAGAAGAAGATCAAAGACCTTCTCAACTGCAAATTGAAAAATAATAAGAAGGAAACGAAGATGAAAAAGGAGACTCTATTCTACGTTCGTAAGTACATAAGCCTGGAAAAAAAAGTGAAGCGCATGGTGAAGGCGATATTCCAGCAAAAATCTTAAAGAGTATAAAAGAAACAGGCCAAAACGAGTTGCCCTCTCTAACAATGTTGTAAGGGTGGTAACAGAGACAACACATAGAGAATTCTCTTTACTGAACAGCCTTTACTGAATTCTTGAGAACGACAAAGAGCCAATTTGTTTGGATTAACAGCCACACTGTCTCGAACCACTACTATGTTTTGCTCGTGTAGACCACTATGACGATGCCCAGGGCTTTTAAAGTTGACTGTTGAACCTGTTTCGTTGAACTTTTCTGTAAGTCTGCGAACACCTCATTCATCCGGTGCTTTATGTCGTCCTAGAATCGGGCGAAGTCGCCTGAAATGTGCTTATTAACCGTCAAACATATTTCTGGGGTCGTGCTCGGTACCAGTGAAACTATGTACTCCTGTCATTTACTCTCTTATTCATTCTTTTAGTGGTGGTTGCACATATCATGTCGGCAGCAGGTAACGAATCTGCAGACATACTACTGTAGAAGAATTGCCTAGTGTTCCATTTGCATAAAGCACCATTTATGCTGTGCCACTATTGACCCGACGACGCCGTAAGTATTTATATTTTCTATTTGGTCAACATCTATTTATCAATTATGTATTTTCACTGTAGTATTTTTTAAAGGAAACGCCTTTTGCTACTTCAAATGAAGGGTTCTTATTTTTATAATTCTCCCATACATGTTTCGCCTTTTTCACAAGGCATCATCAGTGCGTGCCCTGAAATATTTACATGTTTCGGTTTACACGTATAGGTTAGGATTTGTACATATGTACAAAACATTACATTTGTGATTTAAAACAGTTCGTTCTTCGTTATAAAATGGTGTACTTACAGCACTTGCTACTCCATATCTGCCTCTTTCCGGCAACCAGGCCGAAAAGTTGCACTATTTTCCGAAAAACTTCGCATTTTCATAGCTCCACTGCCATTACAGTTATGGCAGCAAATGGCAGTGGGACTATGAAAATGTGAAGATTTTCGGAAAATAGTGGAACTTTTCGACCTGGTTGCCGGAAAGAGGCAGATATGGATTAGCAAGTGCTGTAAGTATACCATTTTACAGCAAAAAACGAACTGTTTTGAATCAGAACCGGAATTTTTTGTATATATGTAAAATCCTGACCTATATGTGTAAACAGAAACATATAAATATTTCAGGACACACACTGATGATGCCTTGTGAAAAAGGCGAAACGCGTATGGGTGAATTGTAAAAATAAAAACCCTTCATTTGCAGTAGCAAAGGGCGTTTTCTTTAAAAAATACTATAGTGAAAATACATAGTATTCAGCTGCTACTCAAATGGCCACTACAAGCAACGTATTTATCAATTAAACATAATTTCATGTTTAAGCTTAATTAGTAGATAATTTATTATCGTTGTTACTAAGGCTTCGAGCTTTCATTCGTGAATGACAGACTATCAAAACAACTACGAATAGGAATTTCATGAGTTCTGTTCAAATGTTCAAATGTTTGTTAAGCTTATGGGACTTAACTACGGGGTCATCAGTCGCTAAACTTACAAACTACCTTGTGCTAAGGACGCCACAAATATCAATGCCCGAGGGGGAATTCGAACCCCCGACCGCAGTGGCCGTGCAGACTGTGACTGGAGAGCCTCGGTCCCCGCGGCCACTGCAGCCGGCTGAGTTCTGTAGAAACCTCTACAGGTAGCTATCAAAAATACCGTGCCAGTTCCGGCTACATTTGGTCTTTGTGCCTGTGTCAGCGGGAATGAGTGCACCCAGTATTATATCTGTTGAAGTCGTCCAAATTATCAGATGTGACTTTCAGTGATATCTGACGAATATGGAAAGGAGAGCTAAATCGAATTCTGAACATTTGTAAAAAAAAAAAAAAAAAAAAAAAAAAAAAAAAAAAAAAAAAAAAAAAAAAAAAAAAAAAAAACCTGTGAATGTGGCAGCTATTCCGCTCACTGCTGTATATCTCGGTGGACAGCGTTGAAACCGCAACAGTACATCTATGTCCCCCAGGTTGTATATGGCGTCGTCGGATCAAAGGCGACGTCATCTTTCCAGACGTACTTATCTTTTTTGCGGCAGTGTGTATCAGGTCTCTGATAATGCCTAAAATGATAAGAGCGAAATGCAAAAGGTACGTAAAGTTTCTTTCATTCTGTTGAGACCAACCTTAAGTGCTAATCATCAAATTAATAAAAGATAAAGCAGTAGAGAATCAGATTTGTTTGAACATCACAGTGCCTTAATAGACGTGGTCTTGTTTGTAGGTGGTAGGCCGTTGCCTTCCTCCAACCTTCTAATTGACTTACGAAGCCACTTGTATGGGGACTGTAACACCACATCGCGACCATAGCATTAGAATCACCATATTCCAACATTTTTCATCGTTGCGTCCTTTTAGAGGCAGAAATTTCTCATTTTACAAAATTTTTAGTAAATTCAAATTAGATCAGAGTAATTCAGAATAACAGTATCCAGAGAATACGTAGGTCAAAACACCTCGTATATCAAAGATCATTTGTCAGGTTGCTATTATAAATAGTACCCGCAGTTGAATTACTCTCTCTCTCTCTCTCTCTCTCTCTCTCTCTCTCTCTCTCTCTCTACGTTACTTGCTCTCTATGTTACTAGATCTCGAAGTGTCTAATCTCTATGTGATAGCTCTCCGTGATTAGTTTCAAAGTATCATACGTGGTTTATTTCCTAGATAGGATGTCCGCCTCCGTAGCTCAGCGGTAGCGTAGGGGGCCCGGGTTCGATTCCCGGCAGGGGACTGGGTGTTGTGTGTTGCCCTAATCATCATCATCTCGTCATCATTGGCACGTAAGTCGCCCATGCGGCGTCAAATAAAAAGACCTACACTAAGGCGGCCGAAGAAACCCGCAAGGGTTCTCCCGGCCAAGAAAGCCATACGCTCTTTTCCATTTCCAAGATAGGATGGAACCCGAGAAAAAGTATTTATTTATTAATATAAACTTTCATATCATGATCATACTCGAATGCGTACATTATCTTTGGACTTTGATCGGGATAGGCTAGGACGGAAGAATTAGAAACTTCGACCTCCCGTAATAAACTGATTAGTATTCGTGATTTTGGAATTTTAACTTACTGCCAAGTTTAATGAAATAACTTTAAAAAAACGTATATGGAAGAGTTAAAGTTCGTAAGCAATGTAACAGGATCCAGAGACTTTAATATAAATAAGACTTTCACGAAAATAATCACGCATTGTGAGCTCATAAAGTGTTTTCTGTGAAAGTGAATTTGTTGTAAATATTAAATTCAAAATAGAGAATCTGTGATACTTAATAAACAATTATTCAAGTATTTAGTTCCCTAATATTGTCCAAGAAGATAGTAAAAGTGAACATCATCATCATCAGCCATTTCAATCATTTAATGATGTGGCATCTTCGAGTCGTGGATTTAGGTAGGCTTTCAGCAGTCTTCTCCAAGTGGAATGGTCTTGAGCAGTTCTCTGTCAGGTGCTACCAGCGATCTTCCTGATATCTTTATCCCATCTGTCCGGTGGTTTTCCTCTAGGCCTCCGGTGCTCTCTCGGACTCCACTCCAGTACTATCTTCGTCCATCTGTTGTCTTTTCTTCTCGCGATGTGGCCGGCCCACTGCCATTTCAAGGAGCCTACGGTCTCTAAGTTGTCCTTACCCTTGGTCACAAATCGGATGTCATCTGCCCTCTTCCTATCCTTTCTTGTATAGCCCAGCATTGCTCTTTCCATGGCTCTCTGTGCTGTCCTAAGTTTCCCTTTTGTAAATGAGTTCAGGGTCCATGTCTCGCAGCCATACGTCAGCACAGGAAGAATACATTGATAAAACACTGTTTTCTTCAGATTTACCGGCATTTTTGATCTGAATATTGTATAATTCCTCCCAAATGCTTGCCAGCCAAGCTTGATGCGCCGATAGATTTCGGGCCTTATATCTCCCTTCATGTTTATAATCTGTCCAAGGTAGATATATTCACTGACCTCTTCTAATGGACTGTCCTTGACTTTTACATCACCAGCTGGGACCCATTTGTTTAACATTACTTTTGTTTTGGAGAGGTTCAAATTCAAGCCAACTAACTGACATTCCGAAGCAAGATCCATGACTACGTTTTGGAGCTCTGTGAAGTCGTTGGCCAGTAAGGCAATATCATCAGCAAATATCAAGTTGGTAAGCCTTCTTCCATTAATTCTGATTCCCTTGCCTTCCCATCTCAGCTTTGACATAGCCATTTCCAGTACAGCCGAGAACAGTTTTGGGGAGATGGGATCACCTTGCTTGACACCCTTCATGATGCGGAATTCTTGAGTTGATTCGCCGATATTGACATAAGCTGAAGAAGTCTCGTAGATATTTCTGAGCACTTCAATGTACGCTGTTTCCACTCCTTGCTCTCTCAAGGCTTGGAGGACAGCTGTATGGCTAACGGAGTCAAACTACTTTTCAAAATCAACAAACGCAATGCAGAGAGGCTTGTGGTATTCATTTGCTCTGCTTATCACTTCACTAACGGTAAATATGTGGTCAATAGTACTGAAATTGCTTCGGAATCTTGCTTGTTCTATAGGTTGAGCTGAGTCTAGGGTGGACCTAATTCGATTTAACAGAATCTTTGTACAGAATTGAGAGCAAGCTGATAGGACGATAGTTTTTGATGTTGTGAATACTTCCTTTTTTATGTATCAATATAATCATTGCCTTGTTCCACGATATTGGGATTGAAGCATGGTGCAGGCAGGAAGTAAATACCTTGGCCAAGTGATTTATTGTCACGTCTTCTGCCAGTTTCACGATTTCGACACTAAGCTCATCATCCCTTCTTCATACTATCTAGAGCACACTTGACTTCCGATGGGAGTATATCTGGAACACTAGGTATATCACTTAATTTAGATAGGCTAAATTTTTCTCTTGGTTTGCTATACAAATTGCTATAAAAGTCTCTGATGAATTTCAAAACCTCCTCCTTTTCAGTGATTCGACTGTCATCTCCATCAAGTGCGATAACCTGCTTTTTACCGATCGTGAGTTTGCGTTTGACTGGCTTTAGACTTGTTTTGTTCTCTAAGCTTGCTCTTAATGAATCAGTTAATATGTGAAAGAAAATAGCTAACAGTTTTTTTGAGAAGAAACTTCTAATGAATTTTTTTCTAAAGAATAATTCGATAGAAATGAATCAGGTACCAATAATATCTTTTGTGACGGGCTTCAAACTGTCTGAACTACCGGGATTCAATGATTCAATTTTTTATTTAATATCAGCCCCTGAGAAACGGAATTTCATGTTCAAACATTATAAAAAGTCTTTAATTTTAAATGATACACAGAACCAATATTAGAGTATGAAAAATTCAACAAAGATATAAATTTTATTAATTACGAAGAAGTACCAGGTCCATCAATTTAAATTTCATACTGAGGTGTCAAATAAAATTTTGAACCCATCCATCCACTACAACTGTGAAAGTCAAGCTGAATCTACATTTTACAAATCACAAGATAAACCAAAATACAAGACAACCAACGCGAAACCCCTCTAATGGCCAGTTTCCGAAACAGTAGTTACCTGTCCCGTTATAGTTATCTGTGGGTTACCTGAACGTTAAGTTCAAAATGGGTTTCCGAAACAACAGTTACCGTCACAGCCGTAGTTACCTGTCCGTTAAAGATAAATGCGCGTTCCCCTGGGGTTACCTACACTTTAACTTTAGTTTTAACTACATCCGCTACGTAGCGCTAGTGGACTCCCAAACGCAAGTCCAGAAGTTACTTAACAGTAGTAATTTGTTTTTATGACTGGGTTCCGTATAATTTTCATACAATTTTAAAATTTTTGAAGCTGAAGGGTGGAAATTCTTTCATCATCGTCGTCACCGCCGTCTTCTTTTTTTTATTCTGATGTTTCGAACATTTGTTCAGAAGAAGAAAACTTAGCTGTACTCGGCACCGTTGAAACACCACGACGTGTTTTTCGTGTTAGATGACAACTATTTGATCTTTGGAGAACAACATCCCGGGTTAAATTTTACATCGCGCTCGGCGGTCGCGAGAGATAATGTTAACAACGGGTGACGTTTGCATTAGCTGCATCTCCCTCGCGATTGGTCAAGTGACATCTCGATACTGAGCAACATTTGCCAACGTTATCTTTCGCGATCGCCGATCTGGATGTAAAATCTAAATCACAAAGCCATAATCTAATAATAAAACTTTCAATTAAGCATAAAGATACTTCTCTTTGTAGTAGTGTTCTGCCATACAATTGCAATTACGATCAGTCAATGTTTCAAGGCCTCCACAAGGAGACTAGTCACAGGGCTTGTTCGAAAGGCTCCTGTTGCAAGCCTAACTCCACTGTGATGGACTGTATCCAACGTCTGCAGAGCTGAAGGTGATGCCGAGCCATAGACAACGCTGCCGTAGTCCAATGTGGACAGAACAAGCGCCTTATAGCACTGCAGCAGCGTACAGCGGTCTGCTCCCCACGTGGTGCTGCTAAGACAGCGGAGGGCATTAAGGTGCTGCCATAGTCACGACACTCACTGCTGTAAAAGTTTTACCAACTGACAGTCGCTGCGACACTAGCGCTCTTAGCGGTGGGCAGGTTGCCGAAGTAGTGATGTTTGTTTATAATCGCTTGTGTACGTAATTAACGAAATACTTACTATAATTTTTCCGTTACAAGCATTATTAAAATATCGAGAGACAAACATAACACGGAAATTAATATAAAAGCAGCCTCATTTAAATGATTCAATGGTATAAAGAACAACTCAGTCATGAACAAATACTTACGAATATGTGTATATTTGCAGCTTTATTCCGATAGAGGTAAATTGCATATAAACAAAATGGTATAATAAATTTCTATTATGATCTGTTCATACTATGACAGCCAGTTTTTGACGTGTATCAATTCGGTACGGAGTCTAATGATTCTCACATTTTCACAGATCACTCGTCTTTCTTATAAGTGTAATTACTTTAGTTTTAAAAAAACCAATGTTTTGATGATTCTTGACGTTTGTGGGTCAGATGTAGCAACAATTGTGGAATCGGGTTCTTCTTTGTTGGAAAACAGTTTGGATGCTTTTATCGTTATAGTGCCATGTCTGTGACGTTTTTCCTTCAGTTACAGCTGTGATGGTTGATTTGGTATGTTAAATACCGTATTTATTTCATTCTATATACGTTTCCTATGTTCCACCCTAACCAATTTTACTGTAATTGTAATGAAGAATACTCAACGTTCTTGCGTAGAAATTGATGTCTCTCTGCTAAAGGGTATATCTTTTGGTGTTTCCTGGGAATTTTTATTTTTGATAGAAAATGAAATTACTCATTTAAAGCCTGTGTGTTACAGGATGATTGTAAATTAACTGTCCTGCAATGTACCGTTTTGTACCTTATCAGGGATCCTATGAAACCTAAGAAAGACGGCCGCGGTGGCCGAGGAGACTGAGTTCGCACCAGTCACGGTCTGAACGGCCACTACGCTCGGGGGTTCGAATCCCCCCTCGGGCATGGATATTTGTGCCGTCCTTAGGATTAGCTAGTTCATAAGTAGTTTCTAAGTTTACGGACTGATGACCCCGTAGTTAAGTCCCATAAGCTATACGAACATTTTTGAAACCTAAGAAAGACAAACGAGGAGCTATTTTAAAATTATTACCTATTTATAAGGCACTACATACGTTCCCTAATGTAAAATGTATGCTGAAGTCAATCTAAACGATACTATTCGCACTCATCAACTATCGTATTCAGAAACGTAGCTTGCCGGTCGCTTGGAGCGCTGCTGTCGCAGCGTATAACAAAAGTCTGCAGAAGTGGCGTGACTGTATATGTTAGACATCTACACCTACATCTACATAGGATACTCTGAAAATCCCATTCCATTCTCGAATAGTGCGCGGGAAGAAAGAACACCTGAATCTCTCTGTTCGAGCTCTGATTTCTCGTATTTTATTCTGATGATCATTTCTACCTATGTAAGTGGGAGTCAACAATATATTTTCGCATTCGGAGGAGAATGTTGGCGATTGGAGTTTCGCAAGTAGCCCACGCCGCAGCGATAAGCGCCGTTGTTGTAAAGATTCCCATCCCAGATCCTGTATCATTTCCGTAACGCTGTCTCCCCTGTATCGTGACAGTACGAAACGAGCTGCCCTTCTTTGGACTCTTTCGATGTTCTCCGTCAAACCGAACTGATAAGGATCCCACACCGGGCTGCAATATTCCAAAAATGGACGGAGAAGCGTAGTGTATGCAGTTTCTTTTGTAGTTCTGTTGCATGTTTTAAGGGTTCTGCCAATAAAACGCAGTCTCTGGTTCGCCTTTCCCACGATATTATCTACGTGTTCTTTCCAATTTAAGTCTGAAGTAATAGTAATTCCTAGGTATTTTGTGGAGTTTACGGCCTTCACATTTGATTGATTTATCTTGTACACAAAGTTTAACGGATTTCTTTTCGTACTCATGTGGACGACTTCACACTTCTCATTATTTAGAGTCAATTTCCAATTTTTACACCATAGTGATATGTTATTCAGATCGTTCTGCAGTTGGTTTTGATCTTCAGATGATTTTACTAGACGGTAAATGACGGCGTCATTTGCAAACAACCTAAGAGAGGTACTTAGATTTTCCCCTAAATCGGTTATGTAAATAAGGAACAGCAGAGGACCAATAACACTACCCTGTGGAACGCCCGATATCACCTCTGTTTTAGTCGATGCCTTACCATCGATTACTACGAACTGTGTCCTCTCTGACAGGAAATCCCCTATCCAATCGCGAATTTGGGGCGAAATACCATAACCACGCAATTTGATTAAAAGCCGTTTGTGAGGTACGGTGTCAAAAGCTTTCTGGAAATCAAGAAATAGCTTAGACTGTGGTAATATCAAGAAATGAAGAGGGGAACACAAAATACGGGAGACTAGTTGCAGGTGTAGTACAGGGCGTAGTTTTTAGAAGAAGATAAGAAGGAATAATTAGAAGAATAAGACGACAGTGGAGACGACCAGCTCGTCGGTGGCCAGTTGGACAGTATGTCAGGCGGCGTCGCAACAGCGGAGGCGCCCGTCCGCATCCGCAGGCCGACTTCCGCTCGCCGGACAAACTTTCCGCGATCTTCCTGTTGCGTCGAAGCTTTCCTGTCCGATAAGGCCGCGCCATTCATTGCCGTTCACCGGACGTCAACACAGAGAAAAACAAAATCTTATGGAGAGTAAAAGACTGAACACATTTTTAATCACAAACTTTTCGGTTTATACCCTACTATCAGTTTAATAAGTCATGGGTGCAGAATACATTCATTGCCGTTCACCGGACGTCAACGCAGAGAAAAGTAAACTCTTATGTAGAGTAAAAAACTGAACACATTTTTGATCACAAACTTTTCGATTTATACCCCACTATCAGTTTAATAAGTCATGGGTGCAGAATACATTCATTGCCGTTCACCGGACGTCAACACAGAGAAAAATAAAATCTTATGGAGAGTAAAAAACTGAACACATTTTTGATCACAAACTTTTCGGTTTATACCCTACTATCAGTTTAATAAGTCATGGGTGCAGAATACATTCATTGCCGTTCACCGGACGTCAACACAGAGAAAAATAAAAACTTATGGAGAGTAAAAAACTGAACACATTTTTAATCACAAACTTTTCGATTTATACCCTACTATCAGTTTAATAAGTCATGGGTGCAGAATACATTCATTGCCGTTCACCGGACGTCAACACAGAGAAAAATAAAATCTTATGGAGAGTAAAAAACTGAACACATTTTTGATCACAAACTTTTCGATTTATACCCTACTATCAGTTTAATAAGTCATGGGTGCAGAATACATTCATTGCCGTTCACCGGACGTCAACACAGAGAAAAATAAAAACTTATGGAGAGTAAAAAACTGAACACATTTTTAATCACAATCTTTTCGGTTTATACCCTACTATCAGTTTAATAAGTCATGGGTGCAGAATACATTCATTGCCGTTCACTGGACGTCAACACAGAGAATAATAAAATCTTATGGAGAGTAAAAAACTGAACACAGTTTTAATCACACACTTTTCGGTTTATACCCTACTATCAGTTTAATAAGTCATGGGTGCAGAATACATTCATTGCCGTTCACCGGACGTCAACACAGAGAAAAATAAAATCTTATGTAGAGTAAAAAATTGGACACATTTTTAATCGCTAACTTTTCGGTTTATACCCTACTATCAGTTTAATAAGTTATTGGTGCAGAATATTAACACGAATTATTTACAGACGAATGGAAAAACTTGAATTAATGAGAGCAGAAAATATACAAATTCAGCAAGTGAAACAGGAAAAAGGGAGTACAAACGTCTGAAAAATGTGATTGACAGGAAGTGCAGACTGGCTAAGCAGGTGTGGCTAGAGGACAAATGCAGAACCGTAGAAGAATGCATAACTAGGGGAAAGATAGATACCGCCTACAGGAAAATAAAAGCGATATTTGGAGACAAGAAAAGCAGCTGTATGAATATCAAGAACTCAGACAGAAAACCAGTATTAAGCAAAGAGGGGAAAGCTGAACTGTGGAAGGAATATATAGAGGTCCTATACAAAGGAAATAAACTGCAAGGCAGTATTCTAGAAATGGAAGACGAAGTGGAGGAAGATGAGATAGGAGATATGATATTGCGAGAAGAATTTGACAGAGCGCTGAAGGACTTGAGTCGAAACTAGGCCCCTGGAGTAGATGATATTCCGTCTGAACTGCTGATGTCGTTAGGAGAGCCAGTCATGAAAAAATTGTTGAAACAGGAAAAAGGGAGTACAAACGTCTGAAAAATGAGATTGACAGGAAGAGCAGACTGGCTAAGCAGGAGTGGCTAGAGGACAAATGCAGAACCGTAGAAGAATGCATAACTAGGGGAAAGATAGATACCGCCTACAGGAGAATAAAAGCGATATTTGAAGACAAGAAAAGCAGCTGTATGAATATCAAGAACTCAGGCGGAAAACCAGTATTAAGCAAAGAGGGGAAAGCTGAACTGTGGAAGGAATATATAGAGGTCCTATACAAAGGAAATAAACTTCAAGGCAGTATTCTATAAATGGAAGAAGAAGTGGAGGAAGATGAGTTAGGAGATATGATACTGCGAGAAGAATTTGACAGAGCACTGAAGGACTTGAGTCGAAACTAGGCCCCTGGAATAGGTGATATTCCGTCTGAACTGCTCATGTCGTTAGGAGAACCAGTCATGAAAAAATTGTATCACCTCTTATGCAAGATGTATGAGACAGGAGAAATACCCTCCGACTTCAAGAAGAATATTGCAATTCCAATTCCAAACACAGCAAGTGCAGACAAGTGTGAAAATTACAGAGCTATCAGTTTAATAAGTCATGGGTGCAAAATACTAACACGAATTATTTACAGACGAATGGAAAAACTTGTGGAATCCGACCTCGGGGAAGATCAGTTTGGATTTAGGAGAAATGTAGGAACACGGGAGGCAATACATTACGCCGACTGCCGGCCGCGGTAGCCGAGGGAACTGAGGCGCTTCAGTCACGGTCTGCACGGCCACTACGGTCGGGGGTTCGAATCCCCCCTAGGGCATGGATATTTGTGCCGTCCTTAGTTGTAGCTAGTTCATAAGTAGTTTGTAAGTTTAGGGACTGATGACCCCGTAGTTAAGTCCCATAGACTCTACAAACATTTGAACATTTTTCACATTACGACTTATCTTAGAAGATAGGCTAAGGAAAGGCAAACCTACGTTTTTAGCGTTTGTCGATTTGCAGAAAGCTTTTGACAATGTCGACTGGAATACACTCTTCCACATTCTGAAGGTATCAGGGGTAAAATATAGGGAGCGAAGAGTTATATTCAACCTATACAAAAACCAGACAGCAGTTGTTAGGGTCGAAGGGCAAGAAAGGGACGTAGAGATTGGGAAGGGAGTAAGACAGGGTTGTAGCCTTTCCCCACTGTTGTTCAATCTGTACATTGAGCAGGCAGTGAAGGAATGGAAGGAGAAATTTGGAGAGGGCATTAAAGTGCAGGGAGAAGAAATAAAAACATTGCGGTTTGCTGATGACATAGTAATTCTGTCAGAGACCGCAAAAGATCTGGAAGAGCAATTGAATGGGATGGACAGTGTCTTGAAAGGAAGGTATAAGATGAACATTAACAAGAGTAAAACGAAGGTAATGGAATGCAATGTCAGAAAATCAGGTGATGCTGAAGGAATTAGATTAGGTAATGAGACAATAAAAGTAGTAGATGAATTTTGTTATTTGGGTAGCAAGATAACTTCTGATGGCCGAAGTAAAGAAGATATAAAATCTAGAATGACTATGGGAAGAAAAACGTTTCTAAAGATGCGAAACTTGTTAACATCCAACATTGACTTAAATGTTAAGAAGTCCTTTCTGAAAGCATTTGTCTGGAGTGTAGCATTGTATTGGAATGAAACGTGGACGATTAGGAATTCAGATAAATAGATGATAGACGCTTTTGAAATGTGGTGCTACAGATGAATGATAAAAATTAGATGGGTAGATCACGTAACTAATGAGGAGGTGCTTAACCAAATCGGGGAGAAAAGGAGTTTCTGGCATATCCTGACTAAGAGAAGGGACAGAATGGTTGGACACATTCTGAGACATCAAGGAATTGTCAACTTAGCATTAGAAGGAAGTGTGTGGGGTAAAAATCGTTGCCGAACGTATTCTAAGATGAAGAGACTTGCACAGGACAGGGTAACGTGGAGAGCTGCATCAAACCAGTCTGCGGACTGAAGACCACAACAACAACAATCATGTATGGCATTAATAGCAGTTAAAATAATCCAGTGTGCTTGGTAGCACAGTGGTACAGTGCCAGAATATGAATCCACTTGTTGCGGGTTCGATCCCCGCCAGGTCTTAGGACTTTTGTCTGACACTTTCCACTTCTTTCACCTCTACCAATGTTGTTGATGTGAAAATTGTCGATTAGCACCGTGGTTCGGAATCAACTTTAAACTGTATGTCCCAATATAACAGATAAGTCAGGTCGGAACAAGGCAACGGCATACCACATCCAAACAAGACCATGCCTAATAAAGCACTGTTGAGTTGAAACCAATCTTCGGATTGTTGACTACTTTATCTTACTACAACAAGCCACTCCAGGTCGACTAAATATAGCCTGGTAAAACAATTTAAAAAGAAAATAAAAAGATATACATTTTTTCTGTTTAATCGATTGGTTTAAACTTTTTACTGAGATGTGTGGTAAGATCCGTAATATACTTTAAAAAATGTATTTTCCCAACCATGGTCTGTTTATTATATTTACAACTTTAGCTGTTTCGGTTATGAACCGTCATCAGAAAAGTAAATTAAACAGACTGATTACGTTGGTACATTTTCTGTCACCATATCCATGTCAAACAATAAAAGATGGTGACAGAAAATGTACCAACGTAATCAGTCTCTTTAATTTACTTTTCGGATGATGTTTCATAACCGAAAACGGTAAAGTTGTAAATATAATAAACGGATCATGGTTGGCAAAATACATTTTTTTGAAGTATATTATGGCTGTTACCACACATCTCAGTAAAAAGTTTAAACCAACCGATTAAACAGAAAAAATGTATAATTTTTTAAATTTTCTTTTTAAATAGTTTTACCAGACTATCGACTTAAGTTTTACATCTTTTATTGTTTGACATGGATATGGTGACAGAAAATGTACCAACGTAATCAGTCTGTTTAATTTACTTTTCTGATGATGGTTCATAACCGAAACCAGTTAAGTTGTAAACATAATAAACAGCTGATGGTTGCCAGTATGCATTTATTACAGAAAAATTGAACGATTTTATTGATTTTTAATTTTTCCTGTAGTGAACATATTAGATTTGCGAGAGTCAGCCAACAGTTGCAAATGGTTTTTTACATTGACTTGTTTCAACCCGTCTGGATCATCTTCATAGTCTAAAACAAGATTTAAAAACCTAAATATGTAATAACCGACACTTTTACAACAATTTCATTGAAAAATGAATACAATTTACGTTTAACGGAACAGCATATAACTGAAGAGGTTTAATTCCATCTGCAACCCATCTCGTTTATGTGGTCACAAATATTGTGCTTTTTGAATGCATTTAATTTTTTACGCACTCTTAAAGCACAGAACTTGTCACAACATAGACGAGACGAGTTACAGGTGCAACTACTAGGTAAATCTCTTCAGTTATATACAACTCTGTTGAACATAAATTCTATTCGTTTTACAATCAAACTATTGTTAAAATGTCGTCAGTACATATTTAGGTTTTATCTTGTTTTAGATCCAGAAAGATTAAAACATCTTTAAAAAAGAAAGGAAAGAAAAAGATTTGCAACTTTTCGCCGGTAATTATAAATTATTTCAAATTTTCAATATATTGTATATTTATATATACCGGATGATCAAAAAGTCAGTATAAATTTGAAAACTTAATAAATCACGGAATAATGTAGATAGAGAGATAAAAATTGACACACATGCTTGGAATGGCATGGGGTTTTATGCAGGATGGCGCTCCACCCATATTGCTAGACGCGTAAAAGATCTCTTGCGCGCGTCGTTTGGTGATGATCGTGTGCTCAGCCGCCTCTTTCGTCATGCTTGGCCTCCCGGGTCCCCAGACCTCAGTCCGTGCGATTATTGGCTTTGGAGTTACCTGAAGTCGCAAGTGTCTCGTGATCGACCGACTTCTCTAGGGATTCTGAAAGACAACATCCGGCGCCAATGCCTAAACTCCGGACATGTTTTACAGTGCTGTTTACAACATTAATCCTCGACTACAGCTATTGTTGAGGAATGATGGTGAACATATTGAGTAATTCCTGCAAAGAACATCATATTTTTCTGATCAGATGAAGCGCCATCTGCCGGACATTTTTTTCTTTTGTTCTAATAAAACTCCTTGTCACTCCAAGCATCTGTGTCAATTTTTATCTCTCTATCTACATAATTCCGTGGTTTCTTGAGTTTTAAAATTTATACTTTTTTGATCACCCGGTACATAAAACAATTTCCCAGTGCCGAGCAGGCGATTCAGTTCCTAATGTCCTCACCAGAGTGCACCATGTTTGTGTGCAGTAACACCTGGTTAGCTCCAACAACTTGCTCATCATCGGTTTATTATATTTACAACTTAACCGGTTTCGGTTATGAACCATCATCAGAAAAGTAAATTAATCAGACTGATTACGTTGGTACATTTTCTGTCACCATATCCATGTCAAACAATAAAATATTATATTTATATATATATTCGCTTAGGGATGATGCAAAGTAAAATAATGTAATGTTCGTAGAGTTTATGGGACTTAACTACGGGGTCATCAGTCCCTAAACTTACAAACTACTTACGAACTACTTAAGACTAAGGACGGCACAAATATCCATGCCCGAGGGGGGATTCGAACCCCCGACCGTAGTGGCCGTGCAGACCGTGACTGGAGCGCCTCAGTCCCCTCGGCCACCGCGGCCGGCGAAATATAGCCAAGATCGCTTTTTTACAGTCCTTTATTTTCTGACAACCGATATTGGCCACTTGCACTTGGCATTGCCGACTAATTAATCAGATTATCCCCTTAACCCCTGAGTACTTACCCAGTGGTTCCCTTTTTATTATGTTATCACCTGAATGCGTTATTCAAAGATGTAACATTATGTGGCTTAGAGATCCGTTTTTTTTTTTTTTTTTTTTTTTTTTTTTTTTTTTTTTTTTTTTTTTTAACATGCTTGTTCTTTGGGTACATAAAAACGAAAGGTAGGTCTCCACACTGTGGGTTCTGACAATTGTTACCCACGCGACTAATGATGTTACCATTTCCGTTCCTACTTCCAGAAGTAAAGAATTCATTTTCAGTAATTAATTACTAAATTATCTACTGTTGATATTGATGATAGTTTTCTTTTGAGTTTATTCTACGTGGTGTGTAATATACTTTACTATAGGTGCCCTTATAAATTCTACAGCCGGCCGTGATGGCCGAGGGGACTAAAGCGCTCCAGTCACGGTCTCCTCGGCACTACGGTCGGGGGTTCGAATCCCCCCTCGGGCATGGATATTTGTGCCTTCCTAGTTCGTAAGTAGTTCATAAGTAGTTTGTAAGTTTAGGGACTGATGACCCCGTAGTTAAGTCCCTTAGACTATACAAACATTAAAATAAATAAATAAATAAATTCTACAATGCGCCATGGGGTTGCTATCGGCAGCGAGAGATGTTGCGTAAAAAAATCCCGAGAACGTGGTAATTTATAACATGAGAATTGTTTGTGTATTGGTTAATCAGCTGTATCAAAAAATTATGTGCTTCCAAATACCAGACCCTCACCTAAAATAGTGTATTGGAATCTACTAAACCTAGCGGCAATGAATGCATCTTACATTTAAAAATTCAGTGTCAACGTAGACAAATCACTGAAGAAAACGTCTTTCCTGGACAGTCTTCTTGGGAACTTAAAAAGCGCTAAATAAAAATGACATACCGAGCACCACAGGTTCCTAAGATGATCAAGAGGCGTCTCCCTCTATTGTTTGGAATGGAACGGACAGTACGGAGGCCACATGAAGAAAAATAGGAAAAATAAAAGAGGAAGATATTACCAGTGTTACGGTTCCCGAGACAAATAAAGCAGGAAGTGGTACATTAGATGCAATAAATCAATCTGCCCTGGTTATTAGAATAATGCTTCTGCAAGTGGTGATTTAGAAAATACTGTTTTCACTGGTATATTAGAGAGGCTATTGCAGAAACTAAACTCATTATCCTTTTGTCCTATAATGTATGTCTTTGTTATAATAGTTTATTTAGTTGTAGGTGTGGGATACCTCTAATGGAATACCCCGGGCAACAGATTCTATCCTAAAAGTCTACACAGAGAGAAGCACAAATAGCTATAATTACGCAATGTGTTTTAAACACAATGGCCGTTCTCTTGGGCGCACGACCAGAGCTATTCGAATACGTACTTCAAATAAATTGTGAAGGTATATTCCAATATAAAAGTGATTATCTTGTCCGTAATGCACGTGATCAAGCAAGAGACGTAATTTGTATTCAAGACTTTTACACTGGTGAGAAAAAAACAATTAAGTAGCACAGGAAAAGTAGACGGTTTCTCGATGGTGTCCTTCAGCTTATCCTATGTCCACAGATCTGGTATCTTTGTCAGGAATGATAGCAGAGGGTTTTCAAGCCATCCTGTTAATTCTGGTGCTCCTGGTCTGGAGATACCTGAAACTAGAATTATCTGGTATAAACGTGTTGTCGATATACAGGGTTTTACAAAAAGGTACGGCCAAACTTTCAGGAAACATTCCTCACACACAAAGAAAGAAATTTTTTTTTGTGGACATGTGTCCGGAAACGCTTAATTTCCATGTTAGAGCTCATTTTAGTATTTCTCTTTAAATGTAAATTGAAATAATTCGTTCAGACAATTGTCAAAATACCCAATTGTTTCGTTAGTATGTGCAGTACTTCCTCGATTCACCGCCAGTTGGCCCAATTGAAGGAAGGTAATGTTGACTTCAGTGTTTGTGTTCATGTTCTTCCACCTACACTCACTGGAGCACGTTATCATGGTTTCATACGGGATACTCTACCTGTGCTGCTGGAACATGTGTCTTTACAAGTACGACACAACATGTGGTTCATGCACGATGGCGCTCCTGCACATTTCAGTCGACGTGTTCGTACGCTACTCAACAACAGATTCGGTGACCGATGGATTGGTAGAGGCGGACCAATTCCATGCCCTCCACGCTCTCCTGACCTCAACCCTTTTGACTTTCATTTATGGGAGCATTTGAAAGCTCTTGTCTACGCAACCCCGGTACCAAATGTAGAGACTCTTCGTGCTCGTATTGTGGACGGCTGTGATACAATACGCCATTCTCCAGGGCTGCATCAGCGCATCAGGGATTCCATGCGACGGTGGATGCATGTATCCTCGCTAACAGAGGACATTTTGAACATTTCCTGTAACAAAGTGTTTGAAGTCACGCTGGTACGTTCTGTTGCTGTGTGTTTCCATTCCATGATTAATGTGATTTGAAGAGAAGTAATAAAATGAGCTTTAACATGGAAATTAAGCGTTTCCGGACACATGTCCACATAACATATTTTCTTTCTTTGTGTGTGAGGAATGTTTCCTGAAAGTTTGGCCGTACCTTTTTGTAACACCCTGTATAAGTCCCCTACTACCCGATGGTCCCAGAGCGTTATCCCTTTCTTGCCCCACCCAGCAGTTTACCTTAGAGACTTTATCATCATAATTCATGGGGATATCCCAGTAATAACGTTGATGAAGAATGATGGAATGGTCTGAAATAACACGTACCTAATGGGTGATGCCAAAGATCTCAAGACGTTTTATCCTGCCAGATGAGGAAGGGATTATTGTCACGATCTCTGTTTCGCTAGCAACGACCAATCTGACCATTCTCTTTTATGAAATCGAAAGCTTTTGGACTCATTCCCACACAGTCAAGACAGACCGATGATTCTTTACATTGGAGATCAAGTCCCACTCATTAGGACAGCGAGACTTCCACTAAGGTATTTCAGGAAAGCGGATTGGGTTTCTTTCCAATAACAGGTCGAAACTAATATCCGACAATTATCACCTTCTGTCGCCACTTAGACCTTTTCAAAATTTCTACAAGATGTTGCCCACGCGGATTCCGCAAACAGTATATACCAGCCTCGACAACAGAAAGAGAAAATCTCTACCGAAGTATGTAGAAACAGGTGATGCTCAAATACCAAATGATGTTTCCAGAATGAAACTTCACTCTGCAGCGGAGTGTGCGCTGATATGAAACTTCCTGGCAGATTAAAATTGTGTGCCGGAACCGGGACTCGAACCTGGGACCTTTGCCTTTCGCGGGCAAGCGCACTACCGACTGTGCTACCCCGACACGACTCGCACTACCGACTGTGCTATCCCGACACGACTCACGATGCCGCCTCACAACTTTACTTCGGCCAGTACCTCGCCTCCTACTTTCCAAACTTCACAGAAGCTCTCTTGCAAACACGCAAGACTAGCTAGTCTAGTTCTTCATCGTGCACATCACTATGCCCGCCATTGAACTGTCGGACCCATCTTCTCACCATCGAATCACTCATCTCATTTGGCCCGTAAGCATCGCAAATTTGCCGGTAAAATTCACTTGGTTTCACTTTCCTCGCATTCAGAAACCGAATCACCGACCTGATTTCAAGGCGGCGGGATTTTCAATCAACGCCGACATTTCAAACAAGCACAACAAAGCGTACGTGACTGACAGCGATCTCCAAATGGCGCACGTTCTCCTCCTTGATACACATCGTCTACAGCGCATGTGAGGAACTGCAATCGCAGCGCTGCAGCGGAGATAAATTGAAACGGAACTTACTTTCTGGACGCGCCTCGTATTTGTGTAGATGTAGAGCGCCGCTATGAGTTATATCGTTAGGGACCGTCTTCAAGCTGCTACAATACAACACGTCGCACGCGCTTTGAACCGTTAGCAACAGCCTGCTCGATACAAACTCCTCCCACAGAATTGCAATCCCGCCTCGATGCACTGTTCTCGGGACTTAAAATTTCGTCAAGTCACTCGGATGCGACTTTCCCACTATTTCCTACATCGCTTTAGATGAAAGTGGGTTAGTTGAAAACGCATGTACTATTTTTTATATTTTTAATTTACTTATTGTACTAGCAGATTTGGTTCTTTGTCACTAATTATATCTTCTCGAGAATCGTAATGTTTCTTCTGGTCAGTGCGCTGATGACAAAATCACGAACTGCAACAACAATGCGCACATCTGATACCACACGAAGTGCAGGTGAGCAGATATTGTCGCAGTAGACGCAGCTTCCACCGCACTGGCAATACCACAGGAGGCTTTCAGTAATCGCTTCCTGTTTGCTCAAAGACCTTGGGTCGCGGTATCGGCGCCCATATGTCATTCACAGATCTTCATGTCGTAACCTCATTGTTGCTTTTTGGATTATTGTATAGGTAGCCCAGTCAAATGGTGGTTTTTCCGTAACAAAATTCCGGAAATGAATTCCGGAAATTCGTTTAACTAATTACAACATGGCGAGCAATTTCAAATCGTTAGAAAAACATTTGAAAGTGAAGGCTCGCTACGGTTTCTATGAGCAGACACTAGATTTATACACCCCGGTTATATGGAGATCACTGCTCTTGTCCTATTGCTGTCCAAAGATTTAAACACATCATTTGGTGAAACTTCCTGGCAGATTAAAATTGTGTGCCGGAACCGGGACTCGAACCTGGGACCTTTGCCTTTCGCGGGCAAGCGCACTACCGACTGTGCTATCCCGACACGACTCACGATGCCGCCTCACAACTTTACTTCTGCCAGTACCTCGCCTCCTACTTTCCAAACTTCAGAGAAGCTCTCTTGCAAACACGCAAGACTAGCTAGTGGGCGTCCACCTTTGGACTGGTTCACGCGATTGATGACAAGATCCAATACATCTCAAGTCTTTCCTTGGCGGTCATCACTTCACCAATGACGACGAGCTGAATGAAACTGTTTCCAACTGGTTGAAGACACAGGCGGCAGATTTCTATGAAGAAGGTATACAAAACATGGTGCCACGCTATGACAAATGCCTGCAAAATTTCGGCAGTTATGTGGAAAAGTAGTTTAAGAGTTGCAGAATTTTGTTCAATAAAAATTTCTTCTGTATCTGTGTACAATTTCATTTTATTAGCAAACGAAACGTACTTTCTGGACGCGCCTCGTATTCCGCAAGTCACATTGAAGTGCATGGTAGACGCTTCATCGAACAACTTTTATGATAATTATTTACAGTTCCATTGTCTGTTAGCTCGCGGGAAAAAGGAACACCTAAATCTTTCCGTTTGATCTGATTTCTCTTATTTTATTCTGATGATCATGTCTCCATATGTAGGTGGGTGCTAACAGAATATGTTCGTATTCGGAAGAGAAAGTTGGTGAAAGAAATTTTGCAAATGAATAACTCCTTTCTTTTAATGATTTCCACCGCAACTCATGCATCATTTCCGTGACATCTTCTCTCCTATATCGAGATTATACAAAACGAGTTTCAAAAGTGTTTATTAAGCTTATGGGACTTAACTACGGGGTAATCAGTCCCTATACTTACAAACTACTTATCAACTAATTTATACTAAGGACAGCACAAATATCCATGCCCGAGGGGGATTCGAACCCCCGACCGTGACTGGAGCAGACCGTGACTGGAGCGCCTCAGTCCCCTCGGCCACCGCGGCCGGCAAAACGAGTTTCCCTTCTCTGAACTTTCTCTATATCGACCTTCAGTACCACCTGGTGTGGATCCCACAATGCGCAGCAATACTTCAAAATAGGACGCACAAATCTAGTGTAGGCATTTTCTTTAGTAAAACTGTTGCCTCTTCTAACTGTTCGCTCAGTGGCGTAGCGAAGGTAACTGGGGCCGGGGCATAACACTTTATTAGCCCCCCCCCCCCCCTCGTTCCCTCCAATGTTCCCGTGGTACTACACTATACTTTATTTCCGCCTTCTCCTTCCAGAAATGCATATAATAATATAATATATAGAGTGAACTCATGTAATATTATTATAAAATTATAGCAGACGTTTTACTTACCTTAAAATATCTGTACAACATTACTGCCACTATTTAGTTGCGCGTCTACAAAATACGAATTTTTTGGGAAACTACCTAAAATAAAGGGTTAAAATGCAGTTTATGGGTACACGGTTGCTGCTTCACGTGTAGATGATGGTAGCTGACACGATGAAAGCCGGGAGGTAAAGGCAGCCATTCAGGAGTGGAGTTCAAACACCCAATAACATTGCGTCTTTTATGTCTATAATCAAATTACTAGTGGATGTAACAAGTATATAATGCAGCCGCGGCGGAGCACATTGAGGCGCTACGCTACGATGCGCGAGGTCGTTCCCTGTCGGGGGTTCGAATCACCCCTCGGGCATGGATGTTTATGCTGTCTTTAGTATAAGATAGTTCAGATGTAGTTTGTAAGTTTAGGGACTGATGACCCCGCAGTTAAGTCCCATAAGCTTTACAAACATTGGAACAGTTGATATAGTACGGCAAATATGGAAATTTTAAACGAAATAGTGAAAACAAAATAATGCTATTCGTCAATATATACCGCTAGAATTCCATAAATTAAAGAAAACTTAAATCCCACGTCCTGCTTCTCTGTATCTCTTGAGAGGTATAAACGCAGAAAACAAAAAAAAAAGTGCTTAAATGAAAAACATATAAACAAACGTATTCGACATAGAATAGGTGTGTTCCTTCCCTAACGTTGTGTGATCTGAAATAATGATTCGTAAGAAAATCAGTCCAACTTCGGACACAGTTTTTGAGCGAGCACTACCAGATGGTCCACGGACGCCGTCCTTTTTTGACGTCAGTTAATCCCGGATACCACAGACGCCGGAAGGACTGCCTAACCAGTTAGATACACGAGACTCCAAATCAACATGGAAGAGACCTTTCTAAACATAATACTGGCGCTTGAAAACACATAATTTACACCTATAATTTCTACTTCACTAGACAACCTGCTTGATGGGTGCTAGTTTATAAACAACACTAATTTATAACCAGGATATGATGCAGCAATAAGTGACTGACAATGGGCAATATGAAATAAATGATATTCTATCTTTAATTTCAATAAAGAGTGATGAATATAATGCATGACGTGGTCAACCTATGTTATAGACTGACACATTTTCATTATTACATTAATCATAATACAAATGTTCAAATGTATGTCCACCTTGTTGGATACACTGGTGTAAGTGCCTCTCGGTATTACCATGGCCAGATCTTAACATTTCTGCTGGTACTGAAGCACAAGCATGACGTATTCGTTCTTTTAACACATTTGGATTTTTCGATTTCGTGTCATAAATCCTGGATTTGATGTATTCCCATAAGAAAAAATCCAATGGCGTTAAATCAGTCGATCTCGCTGGCCATTGAATCAAACCACTACGACCTATCCACCGTTTGGGGTGGTGTGCCATTGTGCTGAAACCAGTGCCTCACAGCTAACTGAAATGGGATGTCTTCTAGGAGACGTCCAAGGTCCAGGTCATTCTGTAGGAACTGCAAATACTGCCGAGCAGTTAGTCTGGGAAGCAAGTAAACTGGTCTCCTGGAATCCCACACCATACGTTAACACAGCAGTGCGGTTTCATGTGATGTGGTCGTAACCAGTGAGGATTTTCAGGAGCCCAGTAACGTAGATTATGTCTATTCACAGTGGAGTCATTGGCGAAATAGCATTCATCTTTCCATAAAATCTGCCTGGATGAAGTTCGGATTTACGCCTACTTTATTTAACAGACATCTGCAGAATGATACCCGATTTGGAAATCGTTTCCATACAGCATTTGGTGTAGGTGCACCTTAAAGGGATGCCATTTTCGTTCCTTCAGTATCCTTTGTACTCGAAACTCTCAGCTGTGCTGCAGCTCTTGTCCTAATTACAATGGAAAATAGGTATTAGGTGGTGACAGCTAATGACTTGCGCAATATTAATAACAACGTTCATATTATTATTTGTTTACACTACGTAGTTAGTACGTATTATTTTCATTTAAGGTAGGCTTACCTCGCGTGGGAAGTGTTCCAAAATACTACATAGCGTTCTGGGTAATATCAGGAGCGTGGCGGATTGGTCTTTCCACGACACATAGGATCTGGAAAGCACCATCGGTTCTTAAAAGCAGCTCTGAAAGTCTGAAAAAGTGCGCAGAATGTAGACGTCGCGTTGGAAAACGTTGTGAATACAGCTTTCTGGCAGCGGATGCATTGCAATGCGTCTTCCCATATATCAGTATCATATCTGTGTAGTCTTGGCTGGACTACATTGCAGTAGTTACCTGTTTGGCTATAAGACCTCACTCAACTACTACCGGACGGCCACGCGACCTTGTCAGGCCGAAAGCAGGAGGAAAACTTACACAGATGGCGACACAGCTCAGTGTAGGTTAGAGAGCCTGTATAGGAAGAGAGTGGTCAACAGGCCGGCGTCCGCCATGTTTTTACCAGACTGCGAGCGGGACGTGCATGTCTATAGCGACCCAGGCAAAAAAGCAGCCACTTAACGATTGAAATAAGGCATCAGTTCCACCCATGAGACCAAAGCACATCTTCTAGCTTACTGATCAGTATGTGGTTAAAACAAATGCCATTCAAATGGCTGTCGAATATTAATACAATATTGTACGATGTTAACTACGACAGTTGGCAGTTGACAAAAAAAAAGAGAGGTATTTCATGTTATGTATCTCAAAGAAAATGATGATT
Organism: Locusta migratoria; assembly: GCA_026315105.1. Classification (NCBI taxonomy): domain Eukaryota; kingdom Metazoa; phylum Arthropoda; class Insecta; order Orthoptera; family Acrididae; genus Locusta; species Locusta migratoria. Next base: position 286,950,663 of record CM048745.1, on the reverse strand, counting down.
TCAGAATTTTCTGTATGCATATCGATCGCTTTTCGCCCGGATATAATGCGTTTTAAGTGTGGTCCTTTCGATCTTATAACATTTTCCTACACTGGTAAATACCAAAAATGTCATTCTGTACATACTTTTAGGAACACACTACCAAAGAAAATGGGAAAAAATACCGATATTATCTCTACTGATACAGCAGAAACAGATTCAAAATAGCTAACAGAATACTTACACTGAATCAATAGTCCCACCCCTTCCTTTTTCATATTACATCATATGGCAGTACTGCATTCGAAGTGCGGCAGTCGGAGGTGATGGTTATATGACTGTGTTGTGTGCCTGAGTGATTGCGTGAGTGTTCTATTTTCTGAAGAAGGCCATGGCCGATAGCTGAATGTGTTGTATGTGGGTGTCTTTTGTATGTGGCTGTCGCAGCTCGTCGCCACGTCTTTGCGGTGAGTTGTAAACTGCCCTCACACCAGCATGTCAAGACAAGCCTTCATATCGCAGGGATGCAAAAGAAACGCCCACGACATCTACATCTACATAAATACTCTGCAAGCCACTGAAACGCATGGCAGAGGGTTTATCTAACCGCTTTTAAGATGTTTCTCTACGGTTCCATTCTCTAATAGTTCGCGTGAAAAAGGAACACCTAAATCTTTCCGCTTTCGAACTGGTTTCTGTTATTTTCATGATCATGTCTTCCTATACAGGTGGGTGCTAACAAAATATATTTGCATTCGGAAGAGAAAGATGGTGAGAGAAATTTCGCAAATAAATCTCGCCACAAAAAATAACGCCTTTCTTTTAATGATTTCCATCCCAACTCATTCATCATTTCTGTGACACTCTCTCACCTATATCACGATAACACAAAAAGAAATTCCCTTCTCTGAATTTTCTCTAAATCGCCTGTCAGTCAGACGTGGTGGGCATCCCACAATGGGCAGAAATACTAGAAAATAGGACGCACAAGTGTGGTATAGACAGTTTCTTTACTAGCACTATTGCATCTTCTAAGTGTTCTGCCAATGAAACGTAGTCTTTGATTTGCTTTCCCTATGATATTTTCTATGTGTTATTTCCAGCTTATGTTGTTTGTAATTGTTACTCCTAGGTGTTTAGTTGAATTTACGGCCTGTAGTTTCGACAGATTTATCGTGTAAATGAATTTAACGGTCTTCTTTTAGTGGTCATATGGATGACTTCATACTTCTCATAATTAAGGGTCAATTGCCAATTTTTCCACCATGCAGCTATCTTATCTAAATCATTTTGCAGCTGCTTTTGATCTCATGGTGACTTTACTAACTGATAAACGACAGCATTATCTATGAACAGTCTAAGAGAGCTATTCAGATTGTGTGCTAAAAATAAGGAGCAGTAGGGGCCCTATAACACTTCCCCGGGGAACGCCAGATGTCACTTCAGTTCTAGTCGATGACTTTCCGTCAATTTCAACGTACTGTGTCCTGTCTGACAGAAAATCACCAATCTAATAGCACAATTGTGATGGTATTCCATAAGCACGCAGTTTCATTAGAAGATACTTGTGAGGTCGAAAGCCTTCCGGAAATATAGTAATACGGAATCTATTTGACATCCTTTGTCTATAGCACCCATTACATCATGTGAGTAAAGAGCAGATGTTCAAAATATTGCTCCCATCTTTTCTTAATACTGCTTTCCTCTTGGAACACCGGTTCCTCCTCAATCTTTATTTGTTGGACGTGGGTAAAATCTTTTATTGCCTTCTCTCTTGCTGTAGCTAAAGATCTCGGGAATTATGTTAGTTGACTCTAGGTCTTCATAAACGTTATTCCAGGCAGCTCTCTTTGCTTTTGTCACAGCCTTTATAGCAGTTGTTTGCCTTTCTGTAACTCTTATCATTTTCTGGGCCAGATGAATCCAATCGCTTTTTGACATTCCCTTTTGACTTGATTGCGTCTTGTACTTCATCATTCCACCACCAGGCCTCTCTGTTTACAGGTGGTCCTTCCCTTGATGTTTCACCAAGCCCCTCTTTTCCTACTTTTCGTATGACACCAGCATTTGTTTCCCACCACTTCTATACTCCTTGCCACTGGCACCTCTAGTAGAACTTTCACGATGAACTTACTTTTCATTCAGGGTACTTCAGATTCCACCACTTGATTCTTGGGAACCTTTGTTTTATTCTTCTATTATTTGTGTCACTGCACACCCAGTTGTTACATGCTCCTCTTATACAACTTTGCAGCTCTTTTATCATGTGTCCTTCACTTTTCTGGAAAATAACAGAGCAAAATTCATTACTCTCTTCCCTTTTTCATTCCTTGCATTATGACCCCAACCCCCTTGGACTCTCCTCAATAGTCCTCCTTCAATTTTACCGATATGCGCATTCAGGTCTTCTCCAAGAACACTCTTTCCCCATCTAGTATACTGACGAGTTCATGTTCAAGGTCGTCCCAAAAAGCGTCCTTCTCTTCATCTATACATCCCGTTTGTGGAACAGCGGCACTTACGATGGAGAATGGCTACGGGAAGAAAAGCGTTTCTGAAGAAGCGAAATTAGTTGACATTCAATATTAGTTTAAATGTTAGGAAGTCCTTTCTGAAAGCATTTGTCTGGAGTGTAGCATTGTATGGGAGTGAAACGTGGACGCTAAGGAGTTCAGACAAAAAGGTGATAGAAGCTTTCGAAATGTGGTGCTATAGACGAATGATGAAGATTAGATGGGAAGATCACGTAACTAATGAAGAGGTGCTCAACAGAAATGGAGAGAAAAGAAGTTTCTGGCATATCCTGACTAAGAGAAGGGATAGGTTGGTGGAATCGTCAACTTGGCATTAGTAGGTAGTGTGGGGGTAAAAATCATAGAGGGAGACCGAGGCATATCCTGATTAAGGGAAGGGATAGGTAGGTGGGATCGTCAACGTGGCATTAGAAGGAAGTGTGTGGGGTAAAATCGTAGAGGGAAACCGAGGGACATATACAGTAAGAAGATTCAAAAGGATGTAGGTTGCAGTTCGTATTCTCAGATGAAAAGGCTTGCAAAGGGCAAGGTTGCGTGGAGAGCTGCATCAAACCAGTCTGTGGACTAAAAACCACAACAACAGGCACTTACAATATTTACGTTTGCTTCAACACATAATTTGACACTCATTATCCAGTTACTTCTCCTGCTAACACTTACGAAACCCGACCAGCTTATTCAAGAGGGTAATACCCACTCCGTTTTTTCCTTCTCTATTGACTCCACTGTAGAACAGCTTATAACCGCAACCGTGTTCTCTTGCTTTATTTCCCTTCCATCTTATCTCTTGCACATACAACATGTCAACTTTCCTCCTCTCCATCAATTCCACGATCTCTCTTCCTCTTCCAGTCATTGACCCCCTCCCCCCATTCAATGTTCCTACTCTTGTCTGGACTTGCTTCTTTAATCGAGCCCGGTCCTGACTCAGTAGCCTTTGTCCATTTTTCACAAAGGGCAGACGGTCGCCTGCAGGATACGTCCTACCATTTTCCGAGGCTGAACTTACTGAACTTGCCGTAATGGTTTTGGCGGACATTTTGTATTGCTGGATGTTCTTCATGACGTCAACCCTAGTCCATCACTTGGGAAAACGGAAACTGAGTAAACTTAGGAAATAATAAGGAATGAAAATGAAAGAGACCCTCGGACTCGTTACCTAATACCATCGGGGTCGAAAAAGCAAGAGTCTGACAACGGAGGCCGATAGGAAAGAAAAAGCAGAAGCCTGACACAAGTAAGTGAAAGTAATGTCGGACTCTACTGAGGAGGGCCCATGTGGTTGCCATCCACATATTCCCCAGACAGGAGCCCCCTGGGGATACTTACGCTTTGGACTATCACCAGCAGATCAGTCTGGCATGGGTGACCCTACCAGGAGCATAGCTTCCGCCAGCACAGCTCTGTGGATCATCGAGACTCGCGAATCTTCTCACCAACATTGAGGTGGTAGTAGACGAGACAGTAGAACGAATATAAGCTGATCATGTATGCAATACAGTATTTAAATTCTGCTGCTTTCAGAGTAGTAAGCTGTGATTATTCAAAAGTGTTTCATCACGAATTGTTATAGCCTGTCCCTGAATGAATTATATTCGGCTATTTTTACGTCACGGTCATTAATTTAGTAATGCATGGAATGCAAACATATATGTTCACTGCTTCTTTAATTAAGAAGAAACCATTACACAAATACGCGAACACGAAAATGGAAGTACCCATTGTAATATCCCTATCCCTCTGCAATTATATCAATTATTTACTAATTTTTCTTTAATTAATTCCACATGCAATTCTACACACGCAAAGTCATAAACACCCCGTTTACATGGACTCCCAAAACCGCATTTCGTAAACCGATTTTCTAATTCCGCTTTTGGTTGGTCATGTAAACACTCCAAAATCGATTCTGGAAATCCGCTTCTCTAAAGCGGTTTTCCAGTTCCACAATCGATTTTCGTGCCCATGTAAACGCAACCGTTTTTGAAGCGTTCTTGGCTTGTCAGATTGTGTTTTTTGGTAGAGTGATATTTTCTAATGTGAAATAAAAGTATTAATATTAGAGTGAACATGAATCTGTGTATTTAAGTAAAGAAAAATAGTGATTATGCTGACTAAATCGGGTTTTTAAGCTTTCAAAAGCTGTTTTTCAGCCGCCATCTTAAGTGGATTAGAAAATCCGATTCAGGCTGTGCCATGTAAACAGGACAGCGAAAAACGGTTTACGAAAAACGGTTTTCGTCTTCCGGAAGATGTGTTACATGTAAACGTAGACAAAGATGCATTCCATGGCATCTTACAATCTATTTGGTGTTAATAATCTGTGGAAGAAGGAGACTTGGCTATTCTATGTTGGTATTCAAGAACGAAACTGACATATATAATTTACGCATTCATCTATCTACGGAATGTTAATTGATGTTACGAGTTGTGAACTATTATCAAGTTGCCATCAACAATAAACGACACGAATGAAATGTAAGCAATTTTCTAAGTTATTCACTGAGCGAGATAACTTCATTTCTTAGATCTGGATGTCTGTGTATGTCGTATTACGAAGAGACCTATCAACCAGGAACGGCTAGAACATGTACACGGTCAACTTTAAATGTCTCTCAATATTTAGCATCAGAGAAAAAGCATGCAATTCTTACGCTGTAAACCAGTATTGATAGTGATCGACTTTTATTGCACAATCAATGGTCGATATCCTATCTTTATCTCAGATTGGTTTTCAGAATCGTCGAGACTGTCACTTCGACGCAATGTACCAGAATCGGCGGTGTCGGAACGAAACGAGATTATCACAGCAAACTCTGACCCGTTCTCTTTGAGCTTACTCAGAGTATTAACATACTCAATCCCACTCAGATACTGACCATTACCTGATAGTTCAACTAATTTTGACTCTGAAGTTTATTAACTAACAGACTGAACTTTGGGACTTTGTTTATTCAAACTGTAAGATAGAGATACCAGAGACTTCTTTCCTTCTTTTTATTATTCTTTCACACCATCATTATACAAATATGCGAATACGACAACTGATGTACCGATTTTTAATATTAATCGTACAAGGATACCAATGAAACTTACATAGAGTAATTGAAAAGGAGCTTTGCCGTAGTAGTGCACAAAACAAAAACCATGTGTGTACGCAGCTACAGGATCAGAAATTTTCCTGTGTAAAGGGGGTGATCGACGACAATCCGTCGCGATACACAGGCAAAAACAAAACGTTATTTGACTAAGTTGGCCAACCGTCCCGGATTCTGCGGCACAATCCCACATTTGGACTCCATGTCCAGCATTGGGATAATTACTGAAAATGTCCCGCAAAATGGAAAAAAGCGTCACGTATTCCAGTAATTTTAAAGTGTTGGTCTAAGAGATTAAGCCGAAACTGTGTACAGCCACGCTATGTCATACTGCTTGAAAGTCAACTTCACAATTCATCATCTACGAATAAATGACATTCTTACAACATTAAATAAATAAATAAAGAATACACATCATATGATTATTTTAAAATGACAAATTCGCTAGCAGTGGAAGTTGTTTTTGTTTTGAGCTGGTACGAATACTTATTAAAAAATGATCTTTTTGACACCTTTTCTGTGCCTTCTTAAGGACGTTTCAATAAAAGTAATGGAGTATTTATGGAATATATTTATCACAGACTATATATAATCCGACAGGCAAATACAATATCTGTATTCAACTTACCTTCAGGAATAAAAGGGTAGTGAAATTGTGAAAATGCAACAACGAAAGTGAGTGAGCATTGCATGTAGTAAGGCACAATTAAACTCTGCACTTCATCGAAAGAACTTCTATAATAGAGTAATTCAAATGGTTTTAAAAGATATTCAAATGTTTGTTAAGCTTATGGGACTTAACTATGGGGTCATCAGTCCCTAAACTTACAAACTACTTATCAACTACCTTATACTAAGGACGGCACAAATATCCATGCCAGAGGGGGGATTCGAACCCCCGACCGTAGTGGCCGTGCAGACCGTGACTGGAGCGCCTCAGTCCCCTCGGCCACCGCGGCCGGCCAAATGGTTTTAAAAAGTAGTTTTTATCATATTTAATTCGAGGTTATAAAACATAATTGACGACCTTGGGGGAAAATAATGATAACCTTCATTTATAAAATGCTGAGATTTGACGACTTGTATGAAAAATAGTTTCTATTACATAGTAACATCCTGTCGGATATGATTGTTTGCACCAAATATATTAAAAATACGAAAGTTGAGGCTTCTCATTATTTACCCCCGAGGTCTTCAATTCTTTGGGCGCAGTAACCTACTTATCAAAATGTGTGGAGCACGATGCTGTAAAAGCTGGAACAAAAAAGAATTCAAATGTTTGTAGAGCTTAAGGGACTTAACTGGGGGTCATCAGTCCCTAAACTTACAAACTAGTTATGAACTACCTTACACTAAAGACGGCAAAACATCCATGCCCCAGGGGGGGTGGGGGATTCGAACCCCTCCCCCCCCCCCCCCCCCCCCCCCGACCCGACAGCGATCTGCCGCGCGCACCGCAACACGGCTTTCCAGTTCGCACGGCTAATCCGCTGCGTCAAAAGCTGGAACAAATAAAAGTAGTACAGACAACGAAGGAGAACAGAAAAATGTAACGGAGATAGAATATGTAAAAATTGTCAGATTCTAAAATTCAAAAGAGGAGTATGTGAAAACTTTATGTACTGTAAATAAACATTGAAAATTAAGAATAAAATTTCACTCATGTTACATATGTTACTTTAAAATTGAGTACGCCTACTCTGCTCGCCTTAATTTCAGAATAATTGGCACAATGAGTCACGTGATCTTAGTCCTCCTTCACATCCTCAAAATGTCCTGCAGTGAGTTTTGAAAAAGTTGGCCGCCTTACTTACGACTGCCTCTCTGTCCGCCAGGGGCGCTCCAAGTATCGAACAGTTTTGCTGTCACAGCCAAGAAGGGAAGATATTTGGGTGTTGATGGATTGATTGATTGTTTTATTCATCCATAAACAATATACATTGGTTGCTTGAGGTCAAATTATTGTACATTATTACTTATAAATTAACAAAGGTCACTATATACAATAGTTTACAACTTTCATTTACAGGAATGGAATGATGACATTTCTAGCCTAGGTATTCAATTTTTGTACTAAGTTATTGCATGTTAACACACAAACACTGGTTATATACAGTAATTTTATATATTCATTTACAATATATCAGCCGTTTAGGCTACAGATGTTTCTTCCCTTAGTTGTGGATAGGGTTACCATGTGTCCGTCTTCAGAAAAGAGGACATTTCTAGATTCATAAAAGAACCTTCTCTCTCTCTCTCTCTCTCATTGACAACTCAAGTACAACTGATGTCTCTCCTGTATTATCAAAGTCTTGTTTGTGATAGATCTTACGAAATTTGTTCATCTTCTTACAAATTAAGAAGCATGAAATGTAGAAACCCGTAGAACGAATTATATGACTACATAGCAGTGAAGCCCTAATATTTCATCAGTTCACCACTTGTAATTGTCTTAAGTGCTGAACATTTTTTCCATACTTATCAGATACCTTGCCGATCACCCCTGTTTTCATCTAAATTTCTTACGATACATCATTTACGGAAACCTCAGTAGCCCCTACTGTTGACTGTAACATCGTCACGAATAAAATAACTGTAAAAATTATCTAAGCGTACCTTGATATAGCTCCCATTTCGGATCAGACCGACGTGACTATATACATGATTAGCATCTAGATTCTAGTGAGTGAATGGAATATGTAAGGCCTGGGTGAAAAAAGCAATGAAAAAATACTTTTAATTCACCCAATTAATTATTAAAAACCTCTCAGTTTTTAGGACAAAAGCTTTAAATCTGTGTTTTCAAAACACTGTTCATGTAGTTTCGTCTCTTTGGTCCTAAACAGGCGAATAGTGAAACGGCAACGGTGACTGTGGCATCTGACCTTATTTGTATGAAGTTCTGAACAAGGATTTAACTTATGTATAACGAACATTGCACTACCTTTTGATCTTAGTCATAAGTGTGGTTGACAGACAACACACAGAACTGCCGAGTCCCAGCACGAAGACTGAACGTCGTATTTTTGGGTGTCACATAACACTCCGACCGAAGAAAGGGGGGGGGGGGGGAGAGGAGATAGTTTCATATTATACAGACTGTGTGTATTGCACTGACTTCCAGACGTATGTTTTTAATTGGCAGCCTCGAAGCCCGTATTCCGCGACAATTGCCACGCCAATTATTTCCATTGTTCCGAAGTAGCTTGACCTCAGCTCAGCGGCGACACAGAAAAGAGAAAATTCAAAACTCATATTGTTTCAAGAAAGGGTAATTTCTCTAGAGTTGGTGATTGTGTCACTCCAGAGAGTTATATTTACGCACCTTCAAGTAGAAGCAGTTGCACAACGCAAAAAAGAGGACATTTCCCCATTTTGTTAAAAACCCGGCCGGACTATTTTTAGGGTCCAAAACAGAGGACAAGTCCGGGTAAAAGAGGACGTCTGGTAACCCTAGTTGTGGAAGCTTTGTTTTCATTATGCTATTCGTGTTATATGTACAACATATCAACCATTGAAAGTATTTTGACAAATGTGATAAATTTCAAATGTCAAAGAGTAAATAGCTGAAACATAGAGTAAGTATTTTCCCATATTTCGCGTAATATTCTTCAGAACACTAAATATCATTTACTACAAATGTTTTCAAATAGCCGATGTTAGGGATTTCCAAAATCAAAATACGGGACAGACATGGGTACCGAAAATTGCGCCACAGATCGCGCGGCCGCTCGCATCGGAGTTTCGAGTGTTTTCACGTGCATGAGTGTGTGTGTTGTCTTTAGTGTAGGTTACAGTAGTTTTTAATTCTAGGGATCGATGACCATAGAAGTTTGGTCACTTATGATTACAAACATTTGGGATAATTCTTCTTTTTTCCGAAGAATGCGAAACCAAATATTGCCTTTTCATGTGGCGTCATCAACACCAAAGCTTATAAGATATGGCGTCCTTAGTGTCACTCATTAACGCAGACATAAATACACGATTTAATGCACACACACTATAGTAAGAAATAAAACCATTCCTTCTTTCACCCTAAAGATAACGTGTCGTATTTGGTGCATCTAGTATTTACACTTGCTTCTCTCGAAATCGCTTCTTTGTGCTTCATGTTGTGTGCAAAAATTAAGACTTTGAGTATAAAAGAATTAGCACAACAGAAAAGTATTTAATTGCTGATAAAACATGAAACCAACTGGACAAGCATAGGAATTGGGGTTTTTGGGAAAGGAAAAATGATTTATAGGGCAATCTCAGTAACTAGGACATACCAAGTCATTTGCTAATACAGAAATTAGCAAAATATAAACGCAGAAGGAAAAGTCAAATAAATTGCATTAATAACAATCACGTAATCACGTAATAAAAACCAAACATGGTTGTAAAAATTGGTCACTCATTTTCACCTTACTTCCATGTGACGATACCTGGTGAAAAAAATTGTAATTAATTATTTGTTCTAGCTCTGACTGGCACTAATGTTGTTACAGAAAGAGTATTCTCAACCAAAATAATTTATGGAGTGCAAGAACAGCAACGTTTTTAGGGTGCAAAGGAAGTAGTTATATTAAGAACTCATGTTCAGAATACTTAATGCGTTGATTATAAAAATCTATGTTAAAATACCGATAAAATGGAGGCAAAAATAAGTAAAATTCGTAAGTAATAGTAACTATGTTTAATACTTGCTTGCATAAACTATAAAACAAAGTGTAGTATAGATTTTTATAATCAACGCATTAAGTATTCTGAACATGAGTTCTTAATATAACTACTTCCTTTGCACCCTAAAAACGTTGCTGTTCTTGCACTCCATAAATTATTTTGGTTGAGAATACTCTTTCTGTAACAACATTAGTGCCAGTCAGAGCTAGAACAAATAATTAATTACAATTTTTTTCACCAGGTATCGTCACATGGAAGTAAGTTGAAAATGAGAGACCAATTTTTACAACCATGTTTGGTTTTTATTACTTGATTACGCAATTTTGTGTATCTGACAACCCCACGAAGCGCCGTATAGACGAAGATACATTTTATTGGTATGATTAGATACACCATGGTTCCACACGTATGTAGATATCAAAAATGAAATGTATAAGCTCTGATGTTGAGCGCTCATGGGTTGTAAGTGGCAGGTACGTTGATTGATCTTCTTCTTTTATAGATCTGATGATGACTGCGAGATCAGTTGAAACCGATCATTGTGGAAGGTAGAAAAGCGATCTTTGGCAAAACAGTAAAAATGTTCTACAATACTTATAACAGTACACAGTGACGATGGTAAATCAACAGGCCCATAAATATTACAAAACTCACAAAGTTTCATAGTTTTGAAACAGTTTTTCTAAATCTCATGCTGTACGATTTAATTTGTTCCGAACCGTCAAATTTTTCAATTTTCCCAACTCTAATGCGAAACAAATTTTCATGAACCCGCGTCTCGCTACGCTTTTCTGCATGCATCTGTTCTCATTTCAGCACTTGTAGCAGGAATGCCAATGTCTAAGAATATTGACAAAATTTACTTCGAATACTAGATGAATTTACATATTCCATGAGTTGCAAACCATTCACAGAAATTGTTTTTGAAAGGTGTGTAGCATACATGGACAAAATAAGTGTTTTCCACTGTAAAACAACGTTAACTTTTGTAAACATATGTGAATCAACATTTTTAATACTACATAATTAATTTTATAGGCTGATTATTCACTTCAAGAAGAGTATAACGAAATATGCTGAAACGACAGAGTAGAAATATTTCTATTCTATAATAATCAGAATGTAGATCATGAAAATAGACTTGACTAAATAACGAGTTTGGCATTTCTGTTGGTTCAGTGGAATGTCTTTGAGACTTAAGCCTCGTGTACTGTCAAAAAAATTAAATTTGTCTGCAAGAGTGATGTACACATTGTGGCGTTTTTTGTTAATGACGTTGTTGGCATTAGAGATACATTTCATAGGCATTATTGTTTTGTGTTTCGCAATACTTAGGATATGTCATTTTCCTATAGTAGTACTTCACGCACGTTTTAATTAAAGCTGTGCGGCAATTTTACGTCACAATACCGCACTGTCGTTCGTTGTGAAAATGTATATGAAATTTTAGGAGTACTATATACACGCAATATGAGAGCCATTGCTGTATCTGTGTGGATATTTATTAATTTAGTTTTTATAGGAATGTGCGGCTACATTTATTTGTTGTGGTCACAATATTGGCAATATGTAGAAAGACAGCATAATCAGTTAGCAGGTATCATTAACAATAATCACAACATTTACAGCAGTAATGGTCAGATCTATTTTTATTATCATGGATCGTCAGAAACTATTTCAATGGGAGTCAGCTCGAATAGAGAGAACCAAACTGTTAAGAATTATGCAACGAATAAAAGTTCTCCAAGACACCACTTGAGAAGTAGATCAAATAAAACGTCGACTACAGTCATTAAAAGATACAGCCAACCTCGCTTTCCTAAACTTCGAGGTATTGATACAGATGTAGAAAGCCAAGGGCCCAAGTGTAGCAGTGATTCTTCAGAATGCATGACTTCATCAGACTTACCAATGGTAAATGACAAGCTCTCAGCAAGGGTTGCCACATATAAAAGTCAACTCGTTGTACAATTGCGTCGAGTACTATTGGAAGAGAGTAGCGTTTTTAAAGCTCGTGGGGATGGTAATAACCCTTACAATGTTCAATATGCTGGCCCCAGAGGATCGTACCAAGGCAAAAATGTACATGAATTAGTTTGTGCACTGAAGAACAAAGTAAAAATCAGAACACTTTCGGAAAATGACGAACCCTTTTCAACTCTTGGTCTTAGTAAGCAGTTTCCAGATGAACCTCTTTTAGGAAAACCAGGCAAGCACTTTAACACATGTGCAATTGTTACTAATGCTGGTTCTTTAGATGGATCAGGACTCGGTAACTTTATAGGTGAGAAGACTATCGGGCAAATTATATTTCTCTGCATGCAACTGGTAAATGTTATGTTAGATTGTAGCTGCATCCTGAATCCTTTTCATGGCCAGGCAGTATTTTGTTAAAATTAGACTACTGCTTTGTAGATTCAGCACATTAAGAATGCTTTGTAGCATTAACTTTTTATTGTTGTCTCAATAAACAGCAGAATCAAATTATGACTGAAGTGTGTAGATCTTTAAAATGTGATGTAGTAGTGTATACTATCCCAATTTATTACACTTTAGGTCCAATTTATGTGATGTGATTACTGCACACATTTTTCATATTAAATCTTAAACTGGGAAGTACAGTGTTTCCCCTTTGTTTAATACAGTCAATACTGCATTGACATACATACTGAAAGTATTTACACCACCGAATATTAAAATATAGAGGTCAAGGAATAATCTTCATGGAATTCTTATAACAAAGAGATCCATACCCATGAGCTCATTGATGATACACACAATAAATAGTTTCTTCACCAAATCCCAGCATCTCCCCTTGAACAAATATCTTTATAAATTCTCAATAAACACAAAACACTGTGCATAATGTCATGTCAAAGCGTATAGGCTACTTTTAAGTTTGGTCAATAAATGAAAAAGCTTTTCCCCTTTACTCAGATAGTTCATACTTATATCATTCTGTTTTATGTCGTACCAAATGAAATGGTCCTAATATCAATGTGCTTGGGACTATCACTTATCTGGTTGTGAGGTAATGTGATAGCTCCCATATTGTCACAAAACACTTTCATCAGCTCAGACACACTATGTGGCTCAGTTTCACCTATTGCAGACCTTAACACTTCTGGGGTCAAATCTAGTCTCCAATACCAAAGCTTTGACCAAAGACGTCATGTTTTACGTCATTCCATCCCAAGCTTGATTTCAATACCGGTACTCACTGTTTACGTGTCTGATATTTTTGAAGTCTTCTATGTAGCGTTTCTATTGTTGTCTTGTCTGACCTGTACCTAATCTAACTTTCACTTAAAAATGTTATCTGTAGCATAGCCCTGAGAAGGTTAGGTAGGGGTTAAACAAGAAGTCTTTTTTTTTTTTTTTTAATATGTGAGGACGCGTAGCGCCCGAATCTCCAGTTCAGAAACACTCAATCGATTTACGGTTGTATGACATAAATATATCATTTCAGGCCGTACAACTTCGAGTGCAAGCTTTCTTTAAAATTCCCTAATTATTTAATGTATTTTGAAGACGTGGTATCATTACGTAGATTTGCCCTACTTAGGTGAAATCTAACTACCGATACCGTTTTGTGGTAAACGTGTTCGTAGTCTCTCTTGATTATATATGACGTCACACGTGACGTCAGTAGTGAAAGCGGTATCGCAGACTAGTTTATCCCTCTTCTTTTATGGTGGAAGACAATGCCGTCTATTCTGCCTCAACAGTAGGCCTAGTTAAAGCCACTGCTCTCTCATTTATTATTATTATAATTAAAATAGAAAAAGGCTTGGGATATTGAATCCTCTGATAAACTTGTGACAGCTGCTTGTAAAAGAATGTCTATTATCAGTTTATTTCCCCAGTTGGTGTTGCTATGACATTCCAGATCTCAGGTTTCTGTCTTACAGTACTCTCTTAATTTGATTAACAGCCTACATCATTTAAATGCCTCAATATTTTAAATAAAGCCCAATGTTTAATTGTAGGATCTTTACAAAATTTTCTGACAGTATTACTTGCAAAGGCAATTTCTGGCTAAGCTAAATATACAACGGGCTTCTCACTGTTTCCGAAGGTATTTATTTTTTACACATTTGTTATTAATAACTTTATACCCTGTTCCATAGGTGTAGGAACTGGCTTACAATCATTCATCCTGAACTTTTCTTGTAGTCTATTCTTTTTGTGTATATGGATCAGTCACTTGATAATTATTCTCCATTTTCACTTCTTATGATCATCATACCCAGATTATTTCACTTCATCTAAATCTTGCATATCAAATTCAGAATGAAGTTGTTTCTTGAAGCTACTAATTGTACTTTCCTTCTCAGACAATAAAAATATCAACCCGTTTGTGCAAGATTATAGTTTCATTACTACTTCTGTAATATATACCAGGATCAGCTGCTGTCTGCCTCACATACATTCTTATTAATGCTTATAATAGAAACAGAAACCAAAGTTTATTTCTTTTTTCAGGAGTTCTCTTGGCTTCCTCTGGCAGATTCACATAAATTTCTTTTCACATCCATGTGATGGATTAATAAATTTTTCTTCACAGCAAGGGACAGGATATATCTTAAAGGAGCCCATTTCACTACAGGTGAGAATGTTTCTTTACAGTCGCCTCCGTCTATCTGAGAGCATCCTTTACTACCAAACTAAATTTTGGTATTGTGTTTTGAGAGGTTTTTAATACTAAATACTCATCTTATTTAGGATTCTTAAAAGGACTAATATCTTTCATAGTTTAACATCCATCTTCAAATGCTCTTCTTAGATTGTCCCAGACTTCCTTGTCATACTGGCCTATTCTATATGAATACAATCCACAATTCAACTGATCAATTAAAAGAATTAATTTGGATTTTGCATTATGATCTTTGTTCTGGAAATCTGAATTAATAGACTTTAAGGTTCCATTTTGACACACCAAAGGTCATTTAACTATATAAGCTTTTACTACAAACTTTCAAATTATATAATTCTCTTGACCCATAATCTTCTTATCTGTGGTATTTGTATTCAAACCATCTGTAAAATTACAAAATAACTGCAAACATATTTTAAACTGGCCACAAACAATATTAATCTTTCCACCATTCCCTTCACAAACTTGATCAGTTCAACTTTTCTGGACCCATAACATGTTATTTTGTATATATTTGCACAGAAAGATAGTAGCAGTTGAGAAACACACTTAAGTTTATATGTTATTGACTATTTACAAAGGTGTGCACACACACTATCACAATGAAACTAATTACACCACAGAATATTAAACATAGACATCAAGGATAATTTAATGGAATTCTTATAAAAAAGAGATACACGCTCATGAACTTCAATTGGTAACACACATAACAAATAATTTGTTCACAAAATCCCAACAAAATTTAAACCGTATATGGTACAAAATTCCAGAGGCTGAAGAGAAATCATCTTGCCATTGGTATGACTCTAGACATGTTACAGTGTAATTCTGTCCATACATGTGTTAGCCAGTACAAGTGGTAAGAAAAAGCAAGTACAATATCCATAACGGGTATGTGCTGTTCCAAGTAAACTCCAGATTAAGGAGCACTTAATGTTTTTACAACCTAGGCTGAGAGCTAAGGCTGACGTGAAGGGTGATACTATTTTTACCCATTTCGGATAATGCAAATGAGATTGGTAATGTATTTTAGTAATAATAGTATAGACTGGTCATACATTACCCATTCTCAGCAATTATATTCATTCTGTTTGGTAGAAGATTTAACAAACATTTAAAGTAAGATGCATTACTTAGGCCAGTTTTTGTGTGTAGAAATATGATCTAGATTACACAAAACAGTAATTGGTAACCAGTTTCCAAAAGTGGACCATCTTGATACTGTACTCCAACGTTGATGTGTAGAAATGGAGTCATGGTGCAGGAATTTCAGAGGTCTACAAGAGCTGTCAACTGAATTACTTACTGCTATCTTACAATGGAAATTTCAGGAAGGATTAAACAATATTTTCATGAAGGATAGGTTGCTTACTCATCCCAGAGATGTACAATGAGTTGTAGAAAGGCACAAATAAGAGACATAAACGAACTTGATAGCTTTAGGCCGTTAAGGCGTTAGTCAGTCAGAGAGAAAAACAAATACACACACACACACACACACTGAGGCAAGAGCAAATAGTGGTGGGGGTGAGGAAGGGCATGGAGAGGGAATCAGGAGGGAGGGGGGGGGAGCTGTATGGAATGGATGGGGAAATACGCCAGTGTTGTCTGACGGACAGGGCGGAAGGATGGTAAGGGACTGTAATGTGTGGTGGGATCAGAGATGTATGTAATGATAGAGTGTGGGCAGAGAAGGGGAGGGAAGGATGATGGAGACAGGAACTAGGCATGGGGGATTTTCAGAACATTTTGAAAGAACCATTGACATGTTATTGTTGCCATATGCATTTGTTTTTGTCATCCTCTTTAAACCCGCAGCCGACTTTCCTTACTTTTATCAAATGATTTTGAGAGCCAGTTACCTTTTATGTATTTGTTACTAATGTCTAAGGCATAGTACCTATATAATTTGTTTCATTTACATTTCTCAAGTGAGTCTGTGAGAGAGAACAAACTTATTATTGTGAATATCCAATTGGTTACTGAGACTAAAAAAATATTACTTATACACACACACAATGGTGTCAGAAAATTGAATGTAACATGAAAATATTAATTTATCTGTGAAATCCTCAAGAAATTTCGTTTCAACTTCTAATTCTTCTTTGTTAAAGGAGTGGTGTAGCATAGTATTACTTTCAGATTTTTAATGTTTTGTAGTAACCGTAGGAAAGCCTTTTAGAGTGTATAATTTCCCTTTTGGTATTACTTCATATCATTCATAATGGATATGCATTGTTTAAAGTCAATAAAATGTTGACCCTGCGGCAGCTGAGTAGTATTCTGGAGGCTTTCTCTTTACTCTACTGGGTTGTTTTGCTATTGTTTTCTATGTAGTTGTTGTGTGTCTTCTTACTTGGGTGATTTTTGCCCTATATAACCTTCAGTAAATCCACAGTAAAATTACTATGGTGTCTTGCAGATGATGGTAACGTTTACATTATTATTGTTATTATTATTATTATTAATCATACTTGTTTATCAGCATGTCATGTTTATTGCAGGTGTAACATATTATTGTTATTATTGCCTGAATAGCTTAATTTCCAATATCCTCCAGCAGGTCCATCTCACCATTTAAATCTATATAAAGATGCTGTTTATTCTGAAAAAGTTCTGAGAGTAAGTGATTGAAACTTCAAAATTTGTTTGGAAAAATTTAGTAATGAATTTTCCAATAACAGGGTTGTAGATGCAGTTTGAGATACAAACACAGTCTGGTGAATATAATCGGAATAAAAATTAGTTATGTATATCAAACAATGGAAATTCCAGGAAGGATGCAACAATATTTTTGAAAAGGATAGGTTGCTTACTCACCACAGACATCCTATAGCCGCCGAAAGGCACAAATAACAGATAACAACATTAAAGCTTTCGACCGTTTAGGCCTTTGTCGGCTAGACACACACACACACACACACACACACACACACACACACACACACACACACACAGACACGTCCGCCATCTCTGTCTCCATTTCTGGCTGACCGCCGTCTCTGGGCAGGTCTGCCACAGCAGCTGGAGGTGGCAGTTGTGTCTTTGTGAGAGTGTGTGTTTGTTATGTTTGTGTGTCTAGCCGATGAAGGCCTTAAATGGCCAGAAGCTTTAATGTTGTTATCTGTTGTTTGTGCCTTTCTGAGGCTCATTGGATGTCTCTGTGGTGAGTTAAGTATATCGCTATGATTTGTACATTTATGGTTAAGGAACTACTGCAAAAGGAGAAAAGATTACCTTCTAATGTCAGAATAAGACAACATTGTGTTAGGGATACCTGATGAGCAATGTGGGTAGGAATACTGTGACTACCTTTCAATTTTAGATGATATTCTATGGTAGCTGAACAATAAAACAAGTAAAATATAAGTACTCTTAAAAGAATATCTTTTATACATGATATTGATGTTCCTGAAGTGAGAGAGAGTTGTTATTGGTTTGTTCTTATTCGTTGTAAACTGTCTTGGGTGTTTCTTTTTAGGCTATAGTATAATTTTTCTGTCTTTTCATGACAGGATAGATTTTGGATGTCAAGAAAAACAACAAAATATGGGTTAAATGTTGTCTATAACAGGCAGAAGAATCCAGCGTCAGCTGGCCGTTGTGGCCGAGGAGACTAAGGCGCTCCAGTCACGGTCTGCACGGCCACTACGGTCGGGGGTTCGAATCCCCCCTCAGGCATGGATATTTGTGCCGTCTTAGTTCGTAAGTAGTTCATAAGTAGTTTGTAAGTTTAGGGACTGATGACCCCGTAGTTAAGTCCCATAAGCTTAACAAACATTTGAACATTTTTGAATCCAGTGTCACTTATTTAATGCCTACACAATGGTGACAGAAAATTGAATGTAACATGAAAATATTAATTTATCTGTGAAATCCTCAAGAAATTTCGTTTCAACTTCTAATTATTGGTCGTTAAAGGAGTGGTGTAGCATAGTATTAAAAGTTTTATTTCTAGAGTTTTGTGAAATATAGGAAAGTCCACTTTTAACTGACTTCAAAAAAGGTGGTGCTTGTGTATATACCTCAGAACCTTCAACTGTGTGAACCAGTTTTGATGATTCTTTTTTTATTTTTATTTGAAAGCTGGCGCTTCCTGTGGTGTCCCATTTCAGTTTGGTCCAGTTCTGACAATGGCATCCATAAGAAAACCACGTCTTAAATTTGCATTAAGTATATGAGCAACAAATGGATGAATAACTCAGAATCACGCCAGCTGATTTTGATGTTTTTTATTTTATTGGAAAGGATGTATTTGAAGAATAGTTTGAGAGTTTGGTTAGGTTCTGGTTATGGGATCAATGACAAAGTAACGGAACTCCTCAATTCCCAGGAGCAAGTTAATGATACTTGGCTGTATCTTTTATAGGCTATCCAGATATTTGAGTCACCTATCATAACATCATTATGGTCAAGTAATTCCCTGTTCAAAGCTTTTTTCATGTAAAGCCCCAATTTTGCAAGTCTGTTTCTTCGCAACTTACTTTTGAAACTGTCCTCGAGGTAGATTTCCTCTGTTGAAATAGACATTTCTCCCTGACTTAATTTGTTTCATCTAAACGACACTGTCTCATATGAGCAGCACGTTTAGTAGGTCTGCCCATATTCAGAAAATTAGTTAGTGTACTTTAGATGACTTTAAAAAAACCTATCACAAAACAAATTAATATGCACTAAAAAGTAAAAAAAATAAAAAATTGTGTATTCTTTTACAATTTAATAATCAACTTACTTTTTCTACTCATCAATATGCACATATGATCTATGTGTTTACCACGCAAGAAGATAGGTAGGTACCTACCCACTTTAAATCTAACTCAACACATACCTATGAATAACAAACAATGATCAAAATATTTTTTAGAATTGTCCTAAGTAAAATGAAACAAAAAATATTATACTACTTGAAAGTCAATCAAGTTATGATAATATATTGTAGTTACAGTTATTGTTATTTTTGGAGTTGGTGTCAGCCAAGGAAACACTACAATACACCTAGCAAAAATAATACTAGAATATTGAGATCGAAGTCGAATCGGATGTTTCTTTGGTTGACACCAACTCCAAAAATAACAATAATTGTAACTACATTATATTATCATAATAACTTGATTGACTTTCAAGTAGTCTAATATTTAGAGATGTATGCCTTAACCACTAGTGTCGCTCTTGGCGATTAGTCTGAGAAATGGTGAAGGATGTATCATGTGTTTGCAAACTGTTGACTTCATGTTAGCCATCTACTGCAGTCTCTGATGTTTTCCTCGCAGTATAGCATTGTTTGAATGCTGGTTTCTTGCTAAGTAAACAATGGCTAGGTAGGAGCTCTTTAATGATGAGGATGCATACAATCCCAATTTAGATGTACCCAACATCTCCACCAGATTAATATCATGTAACAGTGTTGTAGGTCATAGCTTTCAATCAAATAACACAGTTTTAAACTCAGCAATGATTTATTTAGCATTTCTCACACATATACAAGAGCATTCTCACACATGTACAAGAGCACAGAATGGACTGACGGCAACCAGAGGTTTACACAGCATATAAACACTAATAAAAGCTTCTGGAACAGTATTTTTCAATAATTGTTTAAGGTACCAGAACTGCATATTCAAATTATAGAACCAACATTTTTCTTAAACTCTGAACCCTTTGCTTCAGAGGCCTACATTTTATCTGCTGCACCACATGTTTACTGTCTTCCAGTACTTCATAATTGAGTAATTGTAATAATTGGACTGTGTTTACATATTTGAAAGGTAAAATGTTAGAAAGAGACAGGTTCAGTTCTTATCATATTACTCAGCAGATATGTTTCAGTAGGCTTATAACATATACACACTACAATGTTGTTAAACATTCTTAGCATCATTTAAATAATGTTTGACTCCTTATAATTGTGAAACAGTTTCAGATAGCTACATGTAAATTTGAAATTTCCTGTAAGTCATTTACATTGTTTTCATTCACTAACATAATGGTTTGAGACATGTCTAGTGAGAGTGGTCATAATATTAAATGTTATGAATGAATGATGTGTCTGGATTTACTATTGTCCAGTCCTGGTGCTTCTCTGCTTTCTTCTTATTTTAGCATAGCGGTTACCACTTCACAGTTCTACTCCACATTGTAAAACCGAGTAGGCCGTATAAAGTTAAATTAAAAAAAAAAAACTTAATAGTATTTAGGCAAGGAGCAAATGTTAGTAGGCTAAATATGGTCATTATTTAATTGCTTAGGTCAGTATTGTTATATGACTGAAATACTAGTAGGAAGCTCATGGGCAAGTTGTTAATGTTATTTTAAATATCTTTTTGCTGGTACAGAGGAGAAGAGTTATTCCAAAAAATAATTCCATAAGACTGCATTTAAGAGAGGTGAAAGCACTTTGTGATTTTGCACCAGCACAATGAACTATTAAAAAAAAAAAAAAACCACCTATATTTGTTTGAAATAATGTATTGGCCATCCGTGCCTGATACCTACTGCTTGCTTTGTGTTACAAGTAAGTTCTGCTTAGGCTTCATGGATAATATGAAGCAGGCTGTTTGTGAAACCGATGTAAGATGAAAGAAAATCTAAAATAAACATAGGATAGGTTATTTTGCCATCTTTGGTTAAAAATACTTTCATAATGTAAAAAGTTGACAGTTGGGGTTGATGTCAATAAGGGACTCACTGACTGGTTATGTTGCGTCAGACCAGGAGGCAGCAGTTATTCAAATTGAGCACAGCTTGCTGTTAACTAGAGCCCCACGGTGGCCGGGGGACTGAGGCGCTCCAGTCACGGTCTCCACGGCCACTATGGTCGGGGGTTCGAATCCCCCCTCGGGTATGGATATTTGTGTCGTCCTTAGTCTTAGCTAGTTCATAAGTAGTTTGTAAGCTTAGGGACTGATGACCCCGTAGTTAAGTCCCATAAGTTCTACAAACATTTGAACATTTTGAATTACTTAATAAGCCCCTGACAGGTTGGTGGTATTTAGCTGCCCCACCCCTTCCCCCATCTCTCTCTCTCTCTCTGAAATAATTTCTGATAAAGGCAAAATCTCTCACCTTAGTGTAGAAGGTATATATTGGATAAAATTTCTTGTTTAGGAATTCTATAGCCAGTTAAAAAACAATATTATATATTACAGTGATTTATTTCTTTTTTACCTTGGGTTCTCTTGATCTTATACTCTTCTTAGATATAAAACATAATCATATTAATGTGTTGACTGTATTGTTGCCCAGTGGTTACTTAGAACTGCACACCTGATGCAGGCAAGCCACTGATTGTCACAGCAGAGCCACACACCTATCCTGCATGCCTGGCATGGACCGTCTCTCAACATTTATTGCTAAGAATGCAATGGCCAATGTGTTAAACAACTACAATGATATTGAGCTTATTCATGAATCACATAGTCCATTTGTTTTGTTTTTGTTACAGTAGCTGAGTGCCTGCTCCCCCCCCCCCCCTCTTTCTCCTTCCTCCCCATTCACATTGAATCTTGTTGAAGTGTTATGGCCAGTGTACCTCAGAGACGTAAATTGCTATACTGCAGATGCAGCCACAATGATAAATCTGCAATGGAGGGGTAGATGTAGAAGGAACGGACCAACCTGTTGTTCCTGAAAAGGAACAGCAGCCTTTTCAGTAATTGCAGCTGCAACAGTCTTTTAATGTTATTGTGTGGCCTTGTACTGGAAACGGCTGAAAGCAAGTAAAAATCAGAGTCATTAATTTTTTTCCCCTGAGGGTATACAGCTCTACTCCATTTTGATCATGGGGTGGGCTCTACTCAGCAGTAAGTCAATTATTGGAAAAAATACCATTTTGTGGAATGGAACATGGAATGGTTAGGAAGATTACAAAATTTAGAAAGATATATTGATAGTTTAAAGTTGTATGGGGAATTATGAAGTACTGGCAGAAAAGATGCCGTGAATTGTGAATTCATTACACAGTTATCAATAAAAAATGAAATAGGCCTAACGCAGGAGTAGATATCATAATGGCTAAGAAAATAGGAATGAAGGCAAACTACTATGAACATGTAGAGGAAGATTATCGTATCCAAGGTGAAACTGAATGTAATCACCACTATTGTAGTACAAGTTTTTCCGCAAACTAGATTCACAGGTGACATAGAGATTGAAAAAACTGTGGTGAGGTAGAGGAAAGGGGTAGTTAAGGGAAATGAAAATGTAGATGGGTGACTGGAATTCAGCAAAGAAAATTTACTTGGAG
Organism: Locusta migratoria; assembly: GCA_026315105.1. Taxonomy (NCBI): domain Eukaryota; kingdom Metazoa; phylum Arthropoda; class Insecta; order Orthoptera; family Acrididae; genus Locusta; species Locusta migratoria. The sequence goes on along the minus strand of CM048745.1, from coordinate 286,927,482 downwards.
CATATAAATTAGGAAAAAGAAATGAAGAGCATTATTTACTTGGAGCATATAAATTAGGAGAAAGAAATGAAGAGCATTATTTAATCATTGCTGACACTTGGTTTATGAATGATGAAAGCAGGGCTGTATATTTGGAAGAAACCGGGACACACTGAAATATTTCAGATTGATTATACAGTGGTACAATGGGGATTTCAAAATCAGACTTTTAATAGTAAGACATTTCCAGGATCTAATGGGAACACTGATACTTGATTGGATGTGAAATGTAGGTTAAAACAAAATAAATCACAGAAGGGTAGACATTTAAGTAGATGAAGTGCAGATGAATTGAAGGAAGCACAGGTACTTGTGAACATAATGGCAACATTTAGGCAACAGTTTATTGAAATGGGGGGAAGAAATAGAATACAAGAAAAAGAGTAGCTTTGAGAGATGATGTGAAGGCTTCAGATGTCAAATAGTAAAAAAATAAATAAAAATAAAAATGCAAGCTCTAGTAAGAAACCCTGTATAATATGAAATAGTGAATATAACTGATTAGGCAAAGGAGAATATTGTTATGAAAAGTAATACTTGAGACTAAAATGACCAGTCAGTGAAAAGCAGAGGCATGGAGTCATTAAAGTACTTATCTTTGACTTATAGCTTATATTGAAAACCTCATATATCGAGAAAAGTTATGCGTGATTTTTCTCATAAAATTATTGGCTAGCAATACACACAGATATCTTTTTTCTTGCTAGAGTGTACCTGAGAGATCATTGTCTCTCACTGTCTTATTAAAACAATACTCCCTTCATCAAAAAAGTCGAGAACAGGTTTTTTTATTTGTGCGTTTTCAATAGTAAAAAGGAAAAAAAAAAGTTTTTGTGTTAACCTGGTATGTTTTCATTCTTGAAATAGCCTTAGGCATGTTTCCTCACAAACTCACTAGGTGCTTGGATTCTTGGCATATTAGTTATGGTGAAACAATGGATGCTGGTAGTAAGCATATGCAGGTAAGGCTCTCTCAGAAACTCATATTTTCTGAGTGGTACAAAAGATTTCATGAATGTAGTGATTCAGTGCAAGGCAGTGCCAGAACTGAAGAAGGGACTCTAAGGAGCCAAGCAGTGCTATAATCATGGATGTTGGATGGAAAACAAATCTTAAAATCTCACTGATTGATATTTTCATCTACATCTACATACATACTCCGCAATTCACCGTAAGGTGCGTGGCGGAGGGTACACTGTAGCACTACTAGGCATTTCCTTTCCTATTCCACTCTCAAATTGAACGAGGAAAAAAAGAATGCCTATATGCCTCCGTATGATCCCTAATTTCTCTTATCTTGTCTTTGTGATCTATACGCGAAATGTAAGTAGGCGGCAGCAAGATCGTACTACACTCAGCTTCAAATTCCGGCCCTCTAAATTTACTGAACAGAAATTCACGAAAAGAACATCGTCTTTCTTCCAGCGATCCCCAATTGAGTTGCCGGAGCATTTCTGTGACACTCGCGCATTGGTCGAACCTACTGGTAACAAATCTAGCTGCTCGCCTCTGAACCGTCTCTATGTCTTCCTTCAAACTGATCTGCTGCGGGTCCCAAATACTTGAGCAATACTCAAGACGTGGTCGTACAAGCGTTTTATACGTGGTCTCCTTTACAGGTGAAGTACATCTTCCCAAAATTCTCCCAATAAACCGAAGTCGGCTGTCCGCCTTACTCACAACTGTCCTTACATGCTCGTTCCATTTCATATCGCTCTGCAATGTTACGCCTAGATATTTGAACGACGTGACGGCATCAAGAAACTCACTACTAATGCTGTTCATCAAATCATTTATATAGATAGAAAATAATAGCGGTCCTATCACACTCCCCTGGGGCACGCCTGACGATACACTCGTCTCTGATGAATACTCGCCGTCGAGAACAACGTACTGCGTTCTATTACTTAGGAAGTCTTCCAGCCAGTCACAAATCTGTGAACCTATTCCATAAGCTCGTACCTTTGTTAGCAGTCTGCAGTGTGGCACCGCGTCGAACGCCTTTTTGAAGTCGAGAAAAACACAATCCACCTGTTGGGCTTCGTCCATGGCTCGCAAGATGTCGTGTGAGAAAAGGGCAAGCTGAGTTTCACAAGAACGATGTTTCCTAAACCCGTGCTGATTCATGGAAAGAAGCTTTTCCGTTTCTAGGAAATTTACTATATTCGAACTGAGAATATGCTCCAAAATTCTACATGAAACTGATGTCAACGATATTGGCCTGTAATTGTATGGGTCAGTTCTCTTTCCTTTCTTCTACACGGGAGTCACCTGCGCTTTTTTCCAATCACTAGGAACCTTGCGCTGAATTAAAGATTCGCTATAAATGCAAGCTAAGTAGGGGGCCAAAGCCGCAAAATAGTGTTTGTAAAACCGAACTGGTATTCCATCCGGACCAGCAGACTTTTTCGTATTTAGCTCTCTCAGCTGCTTCTCTACATCGGAAATACCTATTCGGAATTAGTACGTTGATCAAATGATGGTACATTTGTGCAGTCCTCCTGCGTGAAAAATTTCTTAAAGGTTAAATTTAGAACTTCAGCTTTCCGTTTGCTTTCTTCTATTAATGCCCCTGAATGATCAACTAGTGACTGGACAGTGGGCTTTGACCCGCTTATCGGTTTTACATAGGACCAGAATTTTTTCGGGTTCTCGGAAAGATCTTTTGATAAGGTATGGCTGTGATAATTATCGTATGCTTCACGCATCGATCTTTTTATAGACGCACGAATCTCTACTAACTTTCGCTTGTCATCATTTGCGTGTTATTTTTTGAATCTAGAGTGCAACAACCTTTGCTTTCTCACGTTATTATTATACCATGGTGGATCTTTTCCATCCTTAATCATCTTTACTGGCACATATTTCTCTAACCCTTTACTAACAATGCACTTAAATTTAGTCCACAATTCCTCTACATCTATAGTCCCAGAATTAAACGATGCCCATTCATTTTCTAAGTGCGATCGTAATATTTGCTTGTCGGCTCTTCCCAACAAAAACACGCTCCTAGCCTTCTTGATTGGTTTATGAACTTTGGTCACCATCAACGCTATGACGATTCATGATCACTAATTCCTCTCTCTACACAGACATCGTTAATAAGGTCAGGCCTGTTTGTGGCTATAAGGTCTAGAATATTTCCATTGCGCGTGGGTTGCCGGTTTAACTGCTCAAGACAGTTTTCGGAGAATGTGTCCAAAAGTAGCTCACAAGACTGCTTGTCTGTACCGCCTGAAATGTAACTAGAGAGGTCCCAATCTATACTCTTAAGGTTGAAGTCTCCTCCGACTAATATTACATGGCCCGGATACCTATGCACTGCCTGGTGTAGACTTTCCTTGAATGATTCTAAAACTGCTACAGCAGCACTGAGGGGCCAGTAAAAACACCCAACTATTAACTTTACTTCTTTTAGACCTGTTATACGTGCCCAGATAACTTCACAGTTACTTTCAACCTCGATCCAGTAGAAACAATATCTTTGTCCACAGCGATGAACACTCCTCCTCCAGTTGTATCAGATCTATCTTTCCGATATACATTCCACGCTTCGCTAAATATTTCTGAACTTGCCACATTATCATTTAGCCAGCTTTCAGTGCCTAAAACTATCTGAGCGCAATAACTTCCATGCAGTGCTGCAAATTCGGGAACTTTGTTTCTAATACTCTGCAAGTTCGCGGCTAATATTTTTATGTTCAAATTTTTGTTCTGAACGTGGCCTGAATTCGCTGTTTCAATGCTGACAGGCGAGTGCTCATCAGAGTTAGCGCCTAGCCTAAAAACCACACAAGAGTTGACATTCAACATACTAATATAATGGCATCCTAAGATTCTGAAGATCATATGCAATTTCAGACACGGACAGTTTAACACCAGAACTTGGACATCTAAAGTTGTTTTTTGTTATTATTTTGAATTTGGACACTCTCTGGAGGTGCGCGAAGAAGAGTGTTAAAGTATCTCATGAGAGGTGAATACTTGTAGACATAGAGACAAATGAAGATTCCAGCTAGAGTATGAAATGGTCAGAGTATCTAATACCACATATTGGATTATAATCATGTAATGGGTTCTAAAGCATACACAAGATTACATACAAACTCAGATCAAAATATAGTAACAATGAAGAGTAGACTGACTTTTTAAGAGAATTAAAAAAATGGGGGTGGGGGGGTAAGTACAAAAATGTTACGGGAATGTCATGAATACAACAATACAAATCTCTTAGGATAAGAAAGAAATATAACGTGCAGAGAGCAGAGAAGCAAAGTCAAAGTGGCTGCAGGAAAAATTTGAAATGAGAAAAAGGGAATAATCCTTGAAAGACAGATTCATCATACACCAAAAGCAAAAGAACTTTCAACAAAATTAAATGTAGTTTGAAAATATTAAGAATGCAAGGGGGATTCTACTATTAAAACATGGAGATGAGAGTTGGTAGGTGGAAAGTGTGTGTTGAAGGGATCTAGACAGGAAACACGTCTGATCATGTGACAGAAAAAATAGAGTTTGTTATGGAAGGAATGGGGATTGAGTACTAGAGTAAGAATTTAAAATTTTACTTAAAAAAAATTGGAAAAAGAGAGTTAATATAAAGTCCAACGAGCCGTAAGCTGTAAGGTTGCAAGACCAAGATCAGAATAACTTACTCAGATTAAGAAGGGTGTAAGACATGGTTGTAGTCTGTCAACCTTAGTGTTCAATATAAGCAATGAAGCAATAAGTTAAAGAAATGTCCAAAAGTAGGATAAAAATCAGCGATAATCTACCAATGGAGGTAATATTTGATTATGACAGAAATTCACTACTAATATATGAAAACTATGTTCAAAAGAGATAGAGTGACTGGCCAATATTTACCTTAGTTTGGTTCCACTGATAGTAAAAGAAAAAAAATATGGGGGGGAGGGACAACGAAACTTAATGTTTCCACTCTCCTCAGGGGTTCAGCATTAATTTTTTGAGTACAAGCTTGGCGAACCTGGGGTCCCGAGCTGTGGTCTGTCACGCTCCAACAGTCCACCACACCATAAGCTTCTGTGTGTTCTTCAGCAGTCATTGTTCGGTGCGACGGTGGAACATTGTATGTTTCAGAGCCCGGGGATCTTGGCTTAATCGCCCGGGTCGCGAGGACGGTGCAAACCTCAAAAAAAAAAAAACCCTCAATCTCGAGGTGTGTTACGTGCCAATGAGATGCACGGCTGTTGATGTTGAACAGTCACTAGTGAGCAACCTCTGGAGAACCTGCCGCACCTCAGTTGTATTAGGCTTGCCCAGGCAAGTGTGGCTCAGCCTGGGTGGACATATAGTTCCCCAGCTGCTCATGGGAACAGGATGAAATGAGTAAATAATAGCGTTGGTGGACGCAAAACCGCCGTCTCTAAGCATGACAAGACAGAATTCGATGCAACTGCATATGACCCAAAGTCGTTCCCTTCCCTGGCTACGCCATGGTAGGAACGTAGGGCCCCCAATAGATCTGAGCCATACACCTCCAATACCAGGTTTGTGCATGTTTCAATGGGGAGTCTTTCATGAATACCAAGCCACAGTTCCTTGTGGAGAACATTGAGAATAAGTTTGGTGAGGTTGCTTCATTTTCCAAACATTGTCACCAGCTCATTCAAAGGCTGTACTTGCCTGTGAAAAGCTGGGTGATGTTGCTGTGGCAAGGTGGCGCATGACGGAGCCGATTGTACACCACCCACCACATGTGAAACTGCTCTGGGGATCACCCCATCTGGAGTCGTAATTGCAGAGTCTTCCTTGAGGAAAAAAAGGTGCAGGAAATAAAGACCACGAAGCGCATCTCGTATCCTGAGGCCCAGAAAATCTTCCTGGCCTTGCAACCACCAGCCTTTGCCACATCTTTCGCTTCTGTTGTCCAGAATTCGACTGCCAAATGTGATGCTGTCAGGCAAACTGAGTCTGTTTGTGTTGGTACTAATACTTGCACTTGCCAGTTTGGGGCAACCTAACTGCCCCAAGTCGGACCCTCTACCCCATAATGTCTCGCCGCCTTGTCAGAGAGAGAAGGGTAGGGTGAAACCTCCGTAAGCAATGGATTCCATACTACAATGGAATATGCAGGGCTTTAGCATTCATGTGGAGGAACTTCGTCTCTTATCTCAGGGTCGACCACTGTGTATGTGTCTCCAGGAGACAAATTTTAAGCCTTCCGACTCCCCTGAGATACGTGGTTACACTTTACATAGGAAGGATGTCGTAAGTGGGGATAGAGCTAGGGGTGGAGTGGCTACTTTTGTTCGTACAGCCTACCACTCCGAACCCCTCTCCCTCACCACAAGCCTCCAAGCAGTCGCAGTATCTGTATATGTGCATCATCGACTGACTGTTTGCTCCTTCTATCTGCCCCCTCATGATACATTTAATGAAGAGTACCTCAAGGACCTTCTTACACAGCTTCCCCAGCCATTTCTCCTCTGTGAAGACTTTAATGCACATAATGTGCTTTGGGGCTCTGTCACTACTTGTCCCAGGGGTAGAGCCATTGAGCAGCTCCTCGTCGAACGCACATTTACTAAACACCGGTCACCCCACACACTTTTGTACTGCAACAGGGTCATTATCTGCCACAGACCTCACTCTTTGCTTTTCATCCCTTGCCCACACTATACAATGGGAGGTTGTTGATGATCTCCATGGAAGCGATCACTTTCCCATCTCCATTTTCCAACCTTATGGAATCGAACCTGAAAGACACCCGTTGTGATGGATACTCAGTAGAGCGGATTGGGCGCTTTACAGCCAACTTGCTCACCTTGAATATCATGAGAGTGTTACAGAATGGGTGCACCATATTACTGCCGTGATGCACTTCGCTGCTGATGTATCCATTCCACAGTCTTCGGGATGTCCAAAATGGCTGCCTGTCCCATGGTGGAATGACGAATGCCAATGTGCCATCAGGACCAGGCGGGCGGCTCTGCATCGGTTCAAGTGTCGTCCGACTTCAGAGAACCTTGCTGCTTTTCGGGTTGCAAGGGCCAAGTGTCGTCAGGTTATTAGAGAGAGCAAACGGAGGTCATGGCAGCAGTTTCTGAGTTCTATTAACTGTTCTACAACCAGCTCGAAAGTATGGGAGACCATCAGGAGGATTTCTGGAAGAGGGGGAAGGTGCCCCAAAGCTGCTGTAATGGGTAACGAAACTTTACAAACATGACCAGCAGACATTGCCCACACCATGGCTACTTACTTCGCTACCATTACTGCCACTGCTAGTCAGAATACAGAATTCCGGTGCCACAGAGTGGCTGCTGAGAGGGGCCCCCTGGACTTCAGGTCTGGGATTACTGAGGAGTACAACCGCCCTTTCTCCCTGTGGGAATTGGATTCTGCATTGTGTGTAGCCCGAGACACTTCACCTGGTCACAATGGGATCCACTATGCTATGTTACGGCACTTTACAGATCAAAACAAAGTTATCCTCCTTAACCTTTTTAATGCCATTTGGATGTCAGGACACTTTCCTGACTTGTGGAGAGAGGCTATTTTTATTCCCCTTTTAAAACCCGGTAAAGATTCTGCATGCCCCGGCAGTTACCGTAGTGTTGCCCTCACTAGTTGCATTGGAAAGACCCTGGAGCAGATGGTCAACAGCCACCTTGTCTGGATGTTGGAATCCAGGCAGCTCCTTAGTCGCTTCCAGTGTGAGTTCAGGAGATATCGTTCCACCTTCGATAACCTGGCCTCTGGAGGCGGCAATACAACAGCCTTTCCTGCGCCGTCATCACGTTCTGGGTATATTTTTTGATATTGAGAAGGCCTACGATACTACTTGGAGGCATCTTATACTTAGGCAGCTTCATGAATGGGGATTTCGTGATTGCCTTACAATTTTTATTCGGTCATTCCTTTCTCCACTTTTTTTAGATACCGAGTTGGTGGCATGCTCTCTGACCGCTTCGAGCAGGAAAACAGTGTCCCTCAGGGTAGTGTTTTAAGTGTGACATTGTTTGCTATAGCCATTAACAGTATCACTTGTGTTGTGAAAAGTCCTGTCCAGTGTTTGTTGATGACTTCTCTGTCTTCTGTTATTCTTCCAGTCTTGCAATGACAACTTGTCAGTTGCAGCTCACTCTCAGATGGCTCAAGGAATGGGCACAGAAGACTGGTTTTAAATTTGCAACAGAGAAGTCTGTGTGTGTTTGTTTTAACTGTTCACATTCTATTTTTTAACTTACCTGAACTGCGGATGAGGGACACTGTTCTGAATTTTAAAAACACTGTGCGTTTTCTGGGTCTGAAATTTGACTCTAAACTTACCTGTTTGCCACATCTTAAAGATTTGAAGAGATGGTGCCTCAAGGCACTAAGTATTTTAAACTGTCTTAGCCACACTTCGTGGGGAGCCGACAGGTTTTATAGAGCATTTGTGTGTACTCGACTATGGGTGCACCGTGTATGGGTCAGCAAGACCCTCTTATTTAAAGATGCTGGACGTGGTGCATCATGAGGGGATTCGGCTCACGACTGGGGCATTCTGCACGAGTCCCATACCAAGTCTCTGCACCGAGGCTGGTGAGCCACTACTTCACTTGCGGCGACAGTTCCTCCTGGCACGCCAGGCGTATACGACTTTGTCCTCGCCAAATACACCAGCCTATCCTGTCGTTGCCCACCCTCCGGTGGGACGGCTTTTTCGTACCAGGCTACGGGCAGCGAGGCCTTTTGGGATACGTTCTCAGGATTGTCTTTTGGACATGGATGTGTCTGGTTTTAATGTTTTGTTCAAATGTTCAAATGTTTGTAAAGCTTATGGGACTTAACTAAGGGGTCATCAGTCCCTATTTAATGTTTTGTAGTGAGGTTCGAGTAAATGTCCACCCTGGCTTCTCCAGTGGCCGAGATTACATTTAGAGTTGACACATTTTAAGAAGCATTCTACTTCCGATTTTATATTTTAATCTATGTTCTCGAACATTTTAGATCAGAATCCTGATTTTATTGTGGTGCACACGGATGGGTCCAAATTGGTGGATTCGATAGGCTGCTCCATAGTGTTCCCCAACACCACCATCAGGATTCGCCTTCCTCCTGCATACTCCATTTTCTCAGCAGAACTTCATGCAACTTGCAGGCGCTGGAGCAAATGCAGCGGGTTTGTGGCATGAAGTTTCTCCTGTGCTCCGATTCTCTCAGTGCGCTGCAATCCATACACAATTTGTATCCAGCTGAGAAAATAGTACAGTTCATTCATGACGGAATGTACACTCTCCAGCAGCGGGGGAAGCAAGTGACATTCTGTTGGGTACCAGGACATGCTGGAATTCGTGGCAACGAGATGGCTAATCGGGTTGCCAAGGAGGCTTGCGAAGGCTCTGATATTACACATTGTGCCATTCCCCTGCTGGACATCCTATCTGTGGTGCGGAGGAAGTCCCTTCGTTTGTGGGAGGAGGCATGGCAGGCAGTGACGAACAATAAAATGCAGTTGGTTAAGCTAACTGTACAACCGTGGTGAACATCCTGTCGGTCATTGAGGCAGCATGAAGTGGCCTTGACACGTCTCCGGATCGGGCATTGTCCTCTGACACATGGCTATTTACTCCATCGAGAGGACCCACCGATTTGCTATGCTTGTAGTGTGCAAATCACTGTATGCCACATTTTACTGAATGTATTTCATACCATGCTGCTAGGGCAGCAGTGGCTCTTTGTGATCCCCTGCCCTCTGTTTTAGCTGATGACGAGGCAAGTGTGACGAAAGTTTTCAATTTCTGTGAACTTTCTGGACTCTGGCCTAAGCTTTTAGGCTGGAGGTTTTAGGACGTTAACGAATGGCTAGCCCACAACTCCTCTGACATGGCATTTTGAGTACGTCTAAGACTGTAAACCTTAGACGATCACCATCTTTTACTATCTTGCCATGTTTGGTTGGGTCTTTCCTTCTTTCTAATTATTGTTTGGCTAGTTTCGTTACATTCCTTCTATTTCCTATTTGTTTTCATTTCATTTTATTCAGGTCACACATATCGCCTAATTATCTTGTAGGGCGCTAAAGACCTAGTTGTCGTGCGCCCATACCATCATATCCATCCCTCCAAGTCATCCGTAAGTGGAAATTAGGCTTCGTTGTGATATGTTTCGGATGGCTCTTAATCAGACATAAAAAGTGACACAGGAATAAGATGTACCTGTGGCACTTTTGATTTCTGATGATGGGCCGACCAAAGCATGAAACAATGAAGCCATTTTTCCACCTCATGATGATTTGTTAATTAAGCAACTTAACAGCGTTCATGCATGACTGCTACAGTTATTGACAATGGTTGCAATCTTCTTCTATTATTTTGTCATTTGTTCAGATATGGTTATGTCAGAAAACGAATAATCACTAACTAATATTATTTTTAATAAATACATAAAAAATACCTTTTTACTAGTGGATCATAGTAGTTTGCTGTTGGTAACGAATTTGCAATGCATGTTATTTTTAATCAACTAATAACAATAACATTTTATTATTGTGTCATGGTAGTTTGATGCTAGTTAAGAGTTTTCAGTATCTTTTTGAAGAAATCCAAAGTTTATGAACTTTCTTGAAATATTAAGAAGTAATGAATCAGCTGTGATGGTTTCATATTCACATATTGTAACATTACCTGGTTGTAGATTGACGATTCTTGATGTTATCATTGGCGATTGCTCTCAGTAGCAGCTGGCTGAAATTTCATTGGGTGAAAACTAATCCACTACAAATAATGTAGGCAACACACAGAATTGTAGTTCTTTGACACTTTTAATGATTCATAAATGCTCAGTTGTCCCCATTTATGGCCAGCTTACAAGTCTCATTAATTACAACCATTATGACCAGGTACACATGTTCCACACATCAATAATACGAATTTATACGGTTAGTATGCGAAGGTGTACAGTGTGGCACAAATATGGATTAATCACGATAGATACCATTTCTGCACAAATAACACTGTTGAACTTTTACATAATTGTATAAAAAAAATGTTCAAATGTTACGGGGTTATCAGTCCCTAAACTTACAAACTACTTACGAACTACCTTATACTGAGGACGGCATAAATATCAATGCCCGAGGGGGGATTCGAACCCCCGACCGTAGTAGCCGTGCAGACCATGACTGGAGCGCCTCAGTCCCCGCGGCCACCGCGGCCGGCCATAATTATTTAAAATTAAAGTTCCAACTGGCGTGGCTAGTGCTTCGGATCATGGCTGAAACAATACTCAAAATAACACTCGGAACTTGCATAGATTGTGCATCAGATGGAGGATGAAACAATACTTAATTACATGCCACGAATGCATCTTATTTATAGCTTTCAAACAATGGTACTGGAAATTGTATATTGTTAATTATGTACATTAAATTAATTATAATGCAACTAGCTATAGTAGATAGCATAAATAATACTGATTAAATATACAAATCTCAGTTCAGTTAATAGTATTTCATTTGCATATTTAACAAAATAGGTTTATCAACAATACTTTTGTAATTAAGTTAATGGTAATTATACAGAAACTAATGAGAGCAAAACTTTTCTAACATTACTTGTGAAACACAATAATACCTACTTTAATATTATGAGAAAAGAATTTAATTAGTTTTAACAGAAATAGTAATTAGCATACTACCTGAACTTTAACAATATACCTCTGGCATGAATTAATTAATATTTGCTAATTAAACAAACGTCTGTGATGCCAAATAATAGACAGTGGCTTCAGCGAGTCAAGTTAGAAAAAAGAATAACAAAAGTTTTGGAAAAGAAAATGATAATAGACTAATTACATTCATATCTATTATTATGTAACAGTGGTATCGGGAGGTTCCGTAATGCAAGCAGATGGGAATAAATCCCAACATGCTTCATTAAAACTTGACAACACATCACCACATATTACACACTGAAATTTATTCATCATCACAGTAAAACCTTACATCAAATACTTTTAGTCCATACAGTCGTTTTTTCTCATTTTTGATTTGCTTTTGTTGCTGCAACTTTCATTGGACATAAATGGCTGCACAGGTCTTAGGTACATCTAAGACAGAAAATTAAATTCTTTGCTCTGGAATCACTGGCATTGCTTTATTATGGGCCTGGGTGGATGCCGGACATTTTTACTCTGAAAGGGGGCCGCGAATTCAGAGAGATTGAAAAACGCAGATCTATATCATCAGGGAATGGCCTCCATGGTACTAGAGGAAGCTTTAGAGCATAAAAACTGTGGGAAGGCAAGGGTGGAATACATCCAGCAAATAATTGATTGAAATTTCTACTGTGAAATAAAGAAGTGTCGAGAGCAATCTGTGGTTGACCGCATCAAACTAGTCAGGAGAGAGAAAAGAAGGCTATGTTTCCATCACTTTATGTACAGTTTCTCACAACTCAGTAGCATTTCAACAAAACACTTAACAGTTTCCATGACTGTTCTTTACATTGAATGTTTTTGATACATTCAAGAGTTCCTTTCCATTCATACACATGCCTGATCTTCACCATATTGTGACAGCTAACAAATGCTCCTCAATGTGTGACTAGTTGACAATTTTCACTGTGAAAGAATTCTCATCATCGGCTAAACTCTGGCTCAGTAGAAAGACCCCTTTTTACCCCATGTCCAATCGAACAAAAATCTCACAGTTTTGAAGACTCTGTGCAGTGATAGCATACTAGCTTCGTATCACATACTAAAACATACTAGAGAGAGAGAGAGAGAGAGAGAGAGAGAGAGAGAGAGAGAGAGAGAGAGAGAGAGCTGCTTCGGGGGGGGGGGGGGGGTGAATGACCCTTCACCCCCACTCCCTCCCTTGGATCTACCTATGCATAGCTCACTCCATGTTTTACAATTTCAACATTAACTCCATGTGCTGCTTGCAGAACAGCAACATCAAAATACTGAACCTCAATTCTCAGAAGTAGGAGAGACCAAACTTTTATAATAATGACCAAAATTTATTATGGTTCTTACTGAACTTTTCACTAAAATTAATACTGATGCAAAGACTAATGAGAGTAATAGTGGCTTTAGCAACTAAAAACAACAGTAATGTGATTTCTTAAGTAGATTACTATTGAAATAAAGCAATGTGCCAAGATTAGAAAAGTATTTTTATTTTGAACAATGGAAAGTCCAGGAAGGATTCAACGATAATTTTTTTTGACCGTTTAGGCCTTCGTTGGCTAGAGACACAAACAACTGCCATCTCCGGCTGCTGTGGACGATCTCAGCTACCCAGCATGACCTAGGTGGAGCAACCAGTGGTGGGGATGAGGAGGTGGCAAGGAGGGGGAAGCAGGAGGGGAGAGGGGATGCATGGCATGGGTGGAGGAATATGCCAGTGCTGTCTGACGGACAGTGCGGAAGGAAGGGAAGGGAATGAAATGTGTGGCGGGATGGGAGGTGAATGTAAGGCTAGAGAGTGGCAGGGAGAAGAAGGGAAGGGTTGTAGAGGCAGGAACTAGCAAAGGTTTAGGCCTGGGGGATTTCAGGAGCGTAGGATATATTGTAGGGAGAGTTCCCATCTGTGCAATTCAGAAAAGCCGGTATTTGTGGGGAGGATCCATATGGCACAGGCTGTGTAGCAGTCATTGAAGTGAGTCACACTATGCAGCACTGCATGCTCTGCAACAGGATGGTCTAGCTGTCTCCTGGCCATAGTTTGATGATGGCCATTCATTCGGATAGATAGCTGGGTGCCAGTCATGCCCACATAGAAAGCTGCACAGTGGTTGCAGCTCAGTTTCAGATAACATGGCTGCTTTCGCAGGTTGCCCGATGTTTTATGGGATAGGAAATGCCAGTGATAGGACTGGAGTAGGTGGTGCTGGTGCTCGTGGTGTGATGGTGGATACGACAGGTTTTGCATCTAGGTCTATTGCAGAGGTATGAGCCATGGCGTAAGGGGTTGGGAGTAGGGATGGGCAAGGATATTACGTAGTTTAGGTGGGTGGCAGAATATAACTGTAGGGGGGGGGGTGGATGGGGGGGTATTTGGTTGGGTATTTCTCATTCCAGGGCAGGATGAAAGGTAGTCAAAACCCTGGTGAAGAACTTGGTTTAACTTCTCCAGTCCTGGGTGATACTGCTTCACAAGAGGGGTGCTCCTTTGTGGCAGGACAGTGTGCTTGGGGGAGCTGGGGGGGGGGGGGGTGACTGGTCAGACAGAGCCTGTGAGATCTGTTAATGGATAAGGTTTAGAGGGTAATTGCAGTCAGGTGACCTATGTTGTTGCATTGACCTATTCCTCAAAAATGGCCTTTATAAGTACCTCCATCCACTTCAAATGTACCAACCATCAACAGTACCTCCATTTTGACAGCTGCCACCTATTCCACACCAAAAAGTCCCTTCAACACAGCCTAGCCACCCGTGGTTGTCACATCTAGAGTGACAAGCAGTCCCTCTGCCAATTGCCAAGCTACTCACTGAGGCCTTCGTGTCTGTGTGGAGTGTGTGTGTGTGTGTGTGTGTGTGTGTGTGTGTGTGTGTTTCTAGCCGACGAAGGCCTACGGCCAAAAGCTTTAATGTTCTTATCTGTTATTTGTGCATTTATGTGAATCATCGGACATCTCTGTGGTGACTAAGCAACCTATCCTTCTCAGAAATATTGTTGAGTATTTTTTTTTTTTTTTCATTGACAACCAGTATTGGCACAGAAAGGTACAATCTTCTAGTCTGTGAAAGGATGTTACATTTGTATTGTTACCGAAGAGCTTGAATTTATGCTTAATGCATGTACAAATGGTAAGTCAAAGATAAAATCTTACATGAAAAGTGTCCAAGAGTAATTTATGTATATACACAATCTAATCCGAACTGTAACTCATTAGGTGCAAACATACGCTACTGTGTTATTTTTATTATGATCACTAATAATAGTGTTCATTAGAAAAACCAGAATACAATTGTAAAAAAATTCAGACTGAATCCAAACAGCAACACACATGTTTATGATATAAAATGTTTGTAGTAACAACTGAGTCAGTTTGTTGACATAAAAAAGTGACAATTAAAATGATACTTTCACTCTGCAGTGGAGTGTGCACTGATATGAAACTTCCTGGCATATTAGCCGCGGTGGAGTAGCCGAGCGGTCTAAAGCACCTCGCTGCGGAGTGCGCAGTTGCTCGCCGTGGAGGTTGGAGTCCTCCCTGGGGCATGGGTGTGTGTGTGTGTGTGTGTGTGTGTGTGTGTGTGTGTGTGTGTGTGTGTGTGTGTGTTGTCCATAGGTTAGTTTACCTAGGTTTAAGTAGTTTGTAAGCTACGGACTAATGACCACGCTGTTTGGTCCGATAGATTTACAAACATTTGAACATTTTTTCCTGGCAGATTAAAATTGTGTGCCGGAACCAGGACTCGAACCTGGGACCTTTGCCTTTCGCGGGCAAGCGCTCTACCGACTGATTTATCGTGATACGACTCATGATACTGCCTCACAACTTTACTTCCGTCAGTACTTCGCCTCCTACTTTCCAAACTTCACAGAAGCTCTCCTGCGAAACATGCAAGACAAGACAGTTCTAGTATGATTGTGCTCCAATCTTATGTGATAATGGCAGCCAGGTAGACCACTGAAATATCTTGTTATGAGAACGATGAAATTTGGCTT
This sequence comes from Locusta migratoria, assembly GCA_026315105.1. Taxonomy (NCBI): domain Eukaryota; kingdom Metazoa; phylum Arthropoda; class Insecta; order Orthoptera; family Acrididae; genus Locusta; species Locusta migratoria. Next base: position 286,911,818 of record CM048745.1, on the reverse strand, counting down.
CAAACCTGTGAAAAGAATCAACGTTTAATACACTGGGAAAGTCTATGGAATTACATAGAAAGAGCCTTAATGCATCACTTTTTAGAAGGTTTCTACTTCCAGCCTTCAAAAAATTCTTTTCTGTTGTTACTTAATGGTTGTAAATGTGTTTTCCATCAGTAAATAAAATGTTTGCAGAAAAAGTACAAGAAACAGTAGTAATGTCAACTACTAATGCAGTAACAGATCTATAGCTTTCTCTTACTCTTGTCTTGTGATCTCATCAGAACTTCAGGCAATAACAGAGCATTTCTGATCATGTGACTGAATCTTGAAAGTTAATGATTTTTAAACAAATCAGGCAATGGAACTGTTGTGAAAATGGTGACCAAAATGCTATTTAAATGTTATAAACATTTTTTAGCACAGGAAGATAGCCTATTCAAACATCTGCATCCTGATGGTCAAACAGAAGGCAGTGCTTGCTGAACCTTGACTTCTAGCATGTCCTGGTCAGTTGCTGTCTTTGTCACTGATTAAATAATGGATGGTATCATGTAAAGCAGGCACTTGGTGTGCGGTAGGCATGAACCAGCAGCAGCTAGTGAGTCTTATGCAGTGGAGATGTACAACAGATTTTGCAGGCTGTCGCAAGGCTCTTCAGTGTGTTAGCTGGCCGAGGAGCATCCTCTTGGTACATTTACTCACTATTACAGCATCATTTAGGGTTTTTATCACTATACTTATCTTGCGTTTAGACTACTCAGTCTTGTGAGCTGGAGACTGCAACAAGCCAAATATGTTTTGGCATAACAACAAAATTTTCATCATTTTACTCTAATCATGTATATTGTGTTTGCTGTAGCAATTTAAGTTCTATAGAAGTATGCATGACAACTTTGTCATATAGTGAATATCATACTGTGCAATTGACTCAATTACATTTACTATAATTATAATCAAAAGTAAAATGCCAATATCGCTATATGATTATTTAATTTACTGACAACTGGTTTCAATCAACTATGCCTCCATCATCTGCTCATATAAAATTCTACAATGTGGCCATCTTAAATTATTAAAAAAAAATTGAGGTTAAACAGAACATGCAGCATAGCACTTAGTCAAAATATCATCAGCTGCTTGTAAGAGACTCAAATAAAATAATTTATGTATTGTATATTTTGATTAAGTGCTATGTTGCACATTCTGTTTACCTCCATTTTGTAAATAACTTAAGATAGCATAGCTGATTGAAACTGGTTGTCAGCAAATTAAATAATTATATAGTAACCTTGGTGTTTTACTTTTGAAGATAATTAATCTATGCAGATCCCACCATTCTGCGATGTCAGGTAATGTCTATATTTGTCTGCTATAGAATTTCAGTTCTGTAGATTCCTGCATGATATGATTTGGCATGTTGTGACTGATGATTATTGATCTGTAAAATGGCATAATGTGTGCATAATAAATACAATGAAAGTCATCCATTGAAAATTTTTTTCCTAAGATAGAAAAATAATTTCATAATTTGTGTAATATGAACATGATTCTTTCAAACATCTTAAATTCAAGCTTGAAATGAGAAGTAAACAGACATGATAACCTTTCAGCCAAGGTGCCTCCAGAAAAATAAATAAATAAAGATACAACAACAGTTATCTCTTGCTAATCTAGCCAGAATGATTGCATTCAATGGAAGTTGCAGTCTCAAGTGGAGTACGGAGGGAGAAGGATAGCAGGGTATGAATAACAGGAGGGAGACATTGGTATCTATGGGAGCATGCAGGGACTAGATGGCTAAGATATTGCTGTTAAGTGTGGAAGTGGGTGCTAAAGGGGAGGGACAGGGAATTGGGGAGTGGACAATGAGAGGGGAAGAGAAGGGGAAAAGGGAGTTGAGCAGGCTGACTGTAAGGTATGTGAATCTGCAGAAAGCGATAGATGGAGGTCTACATCTGGCCTCTATGCTCACTCAAACTGGAATAGGTACACTGTCCTGTGACAGTCCAGTAGATGTCAATGTAGTCACTTGGCATATTGTGAGCAACTGCATTTGATTCTCCTCATGCTCATTCGTGCATGCCATTCTTGAAATGTATGACCATCTACTTTTAGAAGGGGAACAAATCTCTTATGATTTTCATACTTTAAAGTATTTAAGACTATGTCACATCATTTTATGCAAGTATTTCTGTTTCTTTCTTTCTTTCTTTCTATTTTTTTAAACAAAATTTTTCACTTTCTTAGAGAAAAGAAAAATCGCCTAATTATTTTTTCTTTCTTTAGTTCAATAATGTTTCTCAGTCAGTTTTGCAGAAAGTTATTATTATAAAAATCTGATTATATTTCACTCATTTTAGTGTGAAATATAAGCTTTTCAATAAACCATTTACCTTTCCATAATTCATAACAGTCACTGTGAAATGTCTATATTTTTCTAGCACTTGTGGTTGATTGTCATGTCTTTCATTGAAAAAATGTGACAGTGTGTAGTTTATTGATTGCTATGATTTAGGTTACACCTTACTGAGAGTGAAATATATCTAAAACCACAAAAGTTTTCTATATGGTTGTGTTGTTTTGGTCATCTGTCCAAAGAATGGTTTGAAGCAGCTCTGCACCCTACTCTGTCTTGAGCAAGGCTCTTCATCTCCTCATAAGAACAGCTAATCCACATCTATTTGAACCAGCTTACTGATATTCATCTCTTGGTCTCCCTCTGCAATTTTTATCCAACACACTTCCCTCCAATGCTAAATTCATAATTCCTTGATGTCCAAGAATGTGCCCTACCAATCAATCCCTTCTTTAGTCATGCCAGAAATTCCGATTCTTCCAAATTCAATTCAGTACCTCCTCATTAATTATGTATTCTACCTACTTAATTTTCACCATTTGTCTGTAGCACCACATTTCAAAAGCTTCTAAACTCTTCTTGTCCGAACTATTTACTGTCTGTTTCACTATGATACAAGGCAAAACTTTTCTTTCAGAATTGCTTCCTAACATTGAAATTAATATGCCATGTTAGCAAATTTCTCTTTTTCAGACATGCTTTGCTACCCATTGCCATTCCGCATTTTATATCATCTGTACTGGCACCATCATACCTTATTTTACTCCCCAAGTAACAAATTCAACTACCACCTGTATTGCTTAGTTACCTAATGTAATTCCTTCAGCGTCGAATGACTTTCTTATACTACATGCTGTTACTCTTGTTTTGCTGTAGTTAATGTTCATCTAATATGCTCCTTTCAAGACACTGTCCATTCTGTTCAGTTGCTCTGCCTGGTCTTTTACTGTTTCTTATAGAATTACAATGTCATTGGTAAATTGCAAAGTTTTGATTTCTTCACCCTGAACTTTAATTCCTTCTTCAAATTTCTCCTTGATTTCCTTCCCAACTTGCTCAATGTAAAGATTAAAATAACATTCTGGAAAGGCTACCACCCTGTCTTACTTCCTTCTCAACCAATGAATTCCTTTCATGCCCTTGACTTTAATAACTGCAGTCTGGTTTTGGTACAAGTTGTAAATAATCTTTGTTCCCTATATTTTACCCCGCCAACTTCAGAATTTGAAAGAGTCTACTCCAATCAACATTGTCAAAAGCCTTCTCCAAATCTACAAAATCTAGAACTGTAGGTTTGCCTTTCATTAATCTATCTACTAAGATAACTCATAATGTATTGCCTTGTGTGTTCCTATATTTCTTCTAAATCCAAACTGACCATCCCCTAGGTTGGCATCTACCAGCTTTTCCATTCTTCTGTAAATAATTCCCATTAGGATTTTGCAACCATGACCTAATGATTCTGTAATTTTCACACCTGTCTGCAATGGCTTTCATTGGAATTTTGATAGTTACATTATTTTTGAAGTCTAAGTGTATTTTGCCTGTGTTATACATATTGTATACCAGGTGGAATAGTTTTTTCATGGCTGGCTCTCCCAGAGATTTCAGTAGCTCTCACAAAATGTCATCTACTCCAGGGGCCTTGTTTTAACTTTCAGTGCGCTGTCAAACCTTCTTTTGGTATAGTACTCCTATTCCATTTTCATCTACTTCCTCTTCCGTTCCTACAATTTGGTCACGAGATTCATTTCCTTTGTAGAGCTCCTCTTTATATTCTTTCCACCTTTCAGCTTCCCATTCTTTGCTCAGAACTGATTTTCCATGTGAGTTCCTGATATTGATACACCTGTTGCTCATCTCCAAATGTCTTTTTTATTTTCCTGTTGGTGGAATCCATCTTTCTACTAGTTATACATTCTTCTACAGACTTGCATTTGCCCTCTAGCCACTCCTGCTTAGCCATTTTGCACTTCCTGTAAATTTCATCTCTTAGTCATCTGTACTCCATTTCACCTGCTTCATTTACTGCAGTTTTATATTTCCCTCTTTCATCAATTAAATTCAGTACTTCCTGTGATAGCCATGGAATTTTTGTTGATCTTGCCTTTCGACCTATTGGGTCCTCTGCTGCCTCTACTATTTCATCTCTCAAAGCTACCCATTCATTGTCTATTGTGTTGCTTCCCCTTGTTCCTGGCAATTGTTGCCTAAAGCTCTATCTGAACCTCTGAAGAACCTTAGGTTCCTTCAATGTATCCAAGTTCCATCTCTTTATTTTCCTACCTTTCTACAGTTTATTCAGTTTCAGTCTACAATTCATAAGGAGTAAGATGTGGTCAGGGTCTATATCTGCCCCTGGATATGTCTTACAGTTTAAAACCTGGTCCCGAAATGTATGTCTAACCATGATAAATTCTATCTGGTACCTCCCACTGTCTCCTGGTCTCTTCCACGTATAAAACCTTCTTAAACCAAGTGTTTGTTATTACTAAATGATGTTCTGTGCAAAATTCTACCTGATGACTTCCTATTTCTTTCCTTTTCGCCAGTCCTTATTCACCTAATATTTTCCTCTGCCTTCTGTTTTCTACTACCAAACTCCATTGCCCCATCACAATTAAGTTTTCTTCTCCCTTAACTGTCTGAAGTATTTCATTTATCTCCTCATACATTTATTCAATCTCCTCATCATCAGCAGAGCTAGTTGACATATAAACTTGTACTTCTGTGGTTGGTGTTGGCGTCATATCTATCTTGACTCTGACAATATGATCACTGTTCTTTCATAGTAGTTTACCCGTATTCTATTTTCTTATTCATTATTAAACCTACACTTGCAGTACCTTCAACAAATTTTGTATTTATTACACATGATTGAAATTGGTAAAACATTTAAAAAATGTATTATTCTGTAATAAGAAAAATAGATTTCATTTTGGCTTGCAAATTATAAACACATTCAAAGGTGAACATGATATCTGCCACAGTTACCATGTTTTAAATCCGCTAGTTTGAATCACTGAGGAGTTTGTCTCTTATCATGATGTAACTCAGCTCTGCAGAAAACCGTTTACCTGAAACACAAAACAACACTCTTAACATGTGCTCTGTGATAGTGTGTTTTAATCACACAATTAGCAAATCTAATGTCATAAGATCAAATCCTGTGCAGATTGTGATACTTTTTCAATTATTCTTTATACTGACAATTCAACTTTGAACAAGATACAAAGTAAGCCAGATACAGTTGTACTTCAGCTTCCATGTTAAACTGTAGTTCCCTCCCCTTTTTCCCTCATAAAAGAACTGGAGCAGGTTGGTAGTACAGAAACCTCACAAGTGGCTTAACATTGATAGACTAGCATTACAATTATGAGCTACACAAAATTTGTATTATCATCTCTTTTATTAGTTAAAAAACAAGTATTCCATGTGTTGTTTCAGAAATTGACGCCACTTACTACCAACCAACTGTTGTTAATCTGAATCATCAACCAATAGGCCCACAAGCAACACTCATGATGATAATGATGATGATGATAATTATTATTATAATTTTGTGTTGTTCAGTGAGCTGGTGCGTCTTTCAACTGTATGGCCCTTGGGCAACTTGCCTGAACCTAACCTGCCTTCAGTCATTGAACCCAGGAAAGAAGACCTGTAGTTTAATGTGGAATCCAAACCACAAGTCATTCTTGGTGGCTTCTCACACCATTGAGAAATGAAGACTAGGTTAAATTGCGACCTGAAAAATCTGTGATACAACCAGATTTTGAATGTACAACCTTTAAGTTTGCAGTCAAGAGCTGTACCACTAGACCAGACACAGTTATGATGGAAAACATAGCAGATCTAAAGTCACCTACTGCTTCTGGAACATCTAATCTGTCTAGACCAGTCCATCAAGTGGGATTGTCAGTACCTCTTGAACAATAGGATACTGTAGGAGATAAGAAAAATCTAATAAAAAGGGTAAAAAAGGAAACATAGGATAAACAAACAGAAAAAAATTAAAAATATAAGACTTGGGTAACAGCTGTTAGCCCTACCAAGGAAAAGGAAAGTTCCAACCCTCTCATGGAGGAGTCCCAGATTGTCATTTGTAAGATGTAGACAAACAACACACTGTATATGAAGAGTTCAATTAAATGGGAAAATGTAACATCCAAATGCAAACAGCCCTGCTGCTGTGAAATCACCGGTTCTTGTTAGATCACTGCTTGAGGTTGTGGGGGGGGGGGATTAGATCACTGCTTGAGGTTGTGGAGGGGGGAGAGAGAGAGAGAGAGAGAGAGAGAGAGAGAGAGAGAGAGAGAGAGAGAGAGAGAGATCCAAAACAGGTCTGTTTGGTCTAATACATGTTAATAAATAAATAAACAAAACACCTACCAGAAACATGACAAAGAATGGAAGTTCCTCTTGAATAAAATTTTTTGTTATTTACAATATTTTGACTGAAAGGCACAGTCACAGGCACAGTCACAGTCACAGACTGAAAAAAGAATGTGGTGGGAAGAGTAAAAAGTTTGGTTAAAATAAATGAATAAAAATGATGCTCATACTCCCACGTCAGATAAAAGAGGTGCACATAGTTAACAGAATAAATAGTATTATAAAGGTGAAAATGACTACAGACTGCATCCAAAGTCCTAGCATATGAATTAGGTACCCAAATATTTGAGTGGCTCAGAGAATAAAACCCAGTACATTGTTCTCGATGGTGAGTGTTCATCAGAGATTAAGGGTAGTCGGGAGTGCCCCAGGAAAGTACCACTATTATTTTCTATCTATAAAAATGATCTGATGGACAGAGAGAGTTGCAATCTGTTGCTGTTTGCTGATGATGCTGTGGTGTACAGGAAGGTGTCATCATTGAATGACTGTAGTAGGATGAAGGATGACTTGGACCAAATTTGTAGGTGGTATGAGGAAGGGCAACTAGCACTAAATGTAGAAAAATGTGAGGTGATGCACATTAGTAGGAGACTACAGTATTAATAGCATGCTGCTTGACGAAGTCGTTTCAATTAAATATCTAGGCATAACACCGCACAGCGATATGAAATGGAATGAGCATATATAAGGACAGTTTATTTGGAGAATCTTTGGGAAAGTGTCATTCATCTGTAAAGGAGACTGCATTGGAATGCATATATGACCACATCTGGGTATTTTTGCATATTGCTCAAGTGTTTGTGGTTTCCACCAGATCACTTTAAAGGAGGACATAGAGCAGTTCAGATGTGGGTAGCTAGGTTTGTAACTGGTGATTCAATCCACATGCAAGTGTTACTGAAATACTTTGGGAACACAAATGGAACTCACTGGAGAGAATGCGACATTGTTTTCGAGAAACACTGGTGAAGAAATTTAGAGGGCGGGAATTTGAGGTGGACTGCAGAATTATTCGTGAGCCCACAGTATGTTGATATTGTTTCCTTCCATCACACTGATCTTTTGCATCTTTTCTTGAACATAAAGGAAGAGAGAAATGGAGGGGCTAGAGAAGAAACTGAAGAAGAACAAAAGAGTTGGAAGGAGATGATGATGCAGTGGACACAGAACCACATTGACAGAAGAGTTAAGAGAAATTATAAAGCAACTTGGAAATAACAAACCTTCTGGACATGGCCTAGTAACAGCGAAAATGATAAAACATGGAGGTGAAATATTAATGTGGAGGATACATAAAATAATTGCAATGGTCTCAGAAACAGAGAAAATACGAGAGGATTGGATGTTAGCAACCATCTGCTCTATACATAAGAAAGGACAATGATTGCACTGTAAGAAGTACTGAGGAATATCTGTGCATAGTATTGTCTACAAAATCCTTTCTATGAAGAGTAAGTAGAAGAGCAAAAAAGATTTTATGCAAATTCCTGACAAGTTTTCGGTCTGGGAGGTTTACAAATGTTTGTAAAGCTTAAGGGACTTAACTATGGGATCACCATTCCCTAAACTTACAAACTACTTATGAACTAGCTTATACTAAAGATGGCACAAACATCCATGCCCAAGGGGTAATAACATCTTGTGGGCTTTTTAACGGGGTGTGAGGCCCAGAAAATACACTTATCCATGTAACAACACTTTATTCAACTTGACTTCAATAAGCATGCACACAGACTAGACTGTAATTGTTGGTGGCGGCCAAGAGGTGGCTCGCCCAAAGCAATCATAAAGATAGAAATTGTTTGTTCAGAGTCGATAATGGCTATCGGCACCCCCCTCACCCTCGGCCCCTCTCCCCAGTACAGAATACTCATGTTGAGGTGAGAGTGGAGGGCAGGGCGGGGGTAGGGCAGTAGGGGTGACAGCTGGCAATGGTTGTGTACGTGGCGTCCAAGTGATGGACAAGCTCCACGGAGTTGTCTGGAAGAGGCGACGGTCCGTGGAGATGGCAAGCAGTGGGGTTGAAAACCTCGAAGTCCCTGAGGTGGGGGGCTGCCAAACCTGACGCACCAGCTGGTGTGAGGCTGAGGGTTGCATGGACAGGAGGGGAAGTACCACTCTAGCCACACCCGAGGGAAGCATCCAGATTAAATGATGCAGGAGGCGAGAAACATTTCAGTAACTCATATGTACATTGCTGGGGATGAGCGGAAGTGCTGATGGCCGTATATGATGAAAATTGAGCATTTGTGCAAAAGAATTGCAAAGGCAGAAGAGAGTTGGGGAGATATAGAAACCTTGGATTCCAGAACCGGGGCCTCAGATAGAGGTTGAATGTTGAAGCCTTATAAGGAGGATGTGGGAGAGTGTGGAGAGACCTCAAACAGAGAGAGGGAAGGAGGAGTTGGAGAGGCAACTTGAGCAGGAGGGGGAGGGGAGGCATAGGTATGACTGAGAGGCCGAGGAGGCTGGAAGAGAGGTATCTGCCTTTAACGTTATGAGGGGAGGAGGATTGCCCTCAACTAGAGGAGAGGAGGAGGGCTCAACATGAGTGGTTTTAATATGGTTTACCGACATGGTGGAGGGAGAGTTACGGATGAGTAAGGTGAAGGTGTTGGGGGAGCATCTGATGAAGTCCCGAGTAAGGAGGGCTGAGTGGAGGACGGACCATGTCATCCTGTAGCATCACACTCGCAAGATTCTAAGCACTTGGGAACAATGACCTGTGGAGAAGTGTGATTGGGAGGAGGTAGAGGGCAGATCCTTGTGCGTTGCTGCCACACCCATCTACCAGGATGAGGTGGTCAGAGGAGTAAGCAATGGGAGAGGGGGAGACAAGTTCTCCAGATAAAAGTAAGGATTGTCCATAGACAAATTCAGTTACAGTGCCACAGACGTCCTCTTTGTAGGTCGCTTGTAACCCAAGCAAAACGAGGGGAAGTACCTCTGTTGATAGAGGGTCGTGGCACCATAGAGAAGTTTTTAGGGTTCTGTGCCACCGCTCTACCAGCCCATTGCTTTGGGGGTGGTAGGCGGTGGTGTGAGTGCGTTTGATGCCGCAGATGTGGCAAAGGTCGGAAAAAAGTGTGGATTCGAACTGGTGGCCTTGTTCTGTGGTGATGACCAAGGGGCAGTCGAACCGAGAAACCCAAGAATAAAGAAAGCTTTGGCCACTGTCTCTACTATAATGTTGGTGAGAGGGGTGGCCTCAGCTCAGCGGATTGTCCGATCGATCGTCGACAAGACATAATGGAAACCAACAGTCAGGGGAAGAGGGCCGATGATGAGGTCAATGTGGACATGTTGAAATCTGCCCACTGGAATGGGGAAAGAGCCCAAAGGAGGGGAAGTGTGGGAGGTGATTTTGTTGCATTTGCAGGCAAGGCAGGCCCGAGCCCCAGCTTGACAGTCTTGCTTGACATCTAGCCAGATGAAATGTTCAGTGACAAGTCTGGCCGAGGGACAGATGCCAGGGTGCAAAAGCTCATGCATTTTTGGAAAACCTCGCATTGTAAGGGGCAAGGGATGAAGGGACGAAGCTTGCCCATGGAATCATCGCACCAAATTTTGCCCGGCACCCCTGGAAAAGAGGTATGGACAAGGTGGAGAGAGGAGGAATGATCAGAAACTAGTTGCATGAGCTTGTCATCTGCTGATAGGAGAATGGCAAGGTTAGAGAGGTCGATCAGGGGGGACACAGCATTGACTCGAGAGAGGAAGTCGGCTACAATGTTGTCAGCATCGGTGGAGAACTGGGAAATCTACATATCGAAAGCATCTAGGAGGAGATGTGAGGAGGTCCGATTTGAGTGCGAGCAGATGTGTCAAGACAGGCTTCAAGTAAGTAGGCAGCGTGAACCTGGTCAGTGATGCAGATGCACTCGCTCGGAGACTCAAGAATATTGTATGCCAGAGCCATCTGGATTGGTAAAGGCAGCTTGTTGGTCCAGACTGCCATCGGAGTTGAGTTTGGCATTGCCTGATCGCTGACCAGCAGTCAAGGTCGTTTCCATAACTGGGAAGGGCTCATGTTGCCGAGATGTTCCTGCTGCAGAATGTAGCAGATCATTTTGTCAGGAGTGCACATATAACACTCCAGGATGGTCTGCTACACCGCGAAGTAGCGATGAGTCATCGGAGGCAATGTTATCAGATCACAGATTAGGTCGACGTGCTCGTGTAGGTGTGTGATAAGACAGAGTTAGTGAAAAGCATCATCAAGGGAATGGTGGTTGAATATTTGTTCTGCTAAGGCAGACCAAGTAGTCGGAGCCTCGAACGAAAACAGAGGCAGCTTGGGCAGACATCTAGGCGGCGGAGGAGGAGGAGGAGATGGTGCTTGAGGTCCCGCATCTGGCACCGCAGCATCAGGCTGATGTTGCAGTTGTAGAGGAGGTGCGATGCTGTAGGCCGACAAGGCGGAGGCACCGAATTGTGCCGATGAAAGAAGCAGTTGAGCATGAGACCACTTAAGAGAGTCACACGATGTACACGATATAGGCCAAAGCGGGCACGGCAGGGGCATGTCAGGACGCCGAATGTGGCTGCACATCGAACACATTGTCCTGTCCTGACAATTTCACACATGAGAAATCACTCAACAGAGTATGAGGGTTAAAAACACACTCATTGGGTAAACATTGCACAAGTGGTTGTCCGAAAGACAAATGCACTGCACTGTCCACAACAGAAACTGCGTGCGTGGAAAAAGGTGCAGTAGAAGCTTGGGACAACGGTCCTGAATTAACTGCAGAACTCGAAGAAGAGTCAGGAATGAGTTCACTAGCCAGATCATTAGACACAGGTCACAAAATATAGTTCTGCGACAGCGCACCACTGTTAAAACTATGTCCAGGCACGTGGGTCGCGGATGGATACACTGGTGCTCATGGTGGAGCCGTGGCTGGCTGTGAATACAAATTTGAAGCACAGGACACTGAACTATCAGCAGTTGGCACTGGTTGAGAATGTTTGCACACAAAATAGCCCTGTTAAACATGAGTATTGTTCGTCATTTGAGTGCCAGAATGCAAGTTTGGGGTCACAAAGCTGGAGTCCATTGTGTGACTCTGTGCCTTGTTGTTCCAGGCGATATTGTACAAGCCAGGAAAAAATTGCTGAGATGTTGAAACAAATACACTTGGCAGTGTCATGGGGCAGCAGTAAGTTGAATGATGGTTGAGAAACCACTTAGAAGCCCAGTGGGAGTCACACCACTGTGTTCATTGTGGTCATAACCATCGGATCACATACTGCTGTATTTCACAAATTAACTTGATGCAGCTGAGTGAAATGTACTGAAATATGCACCATAGTACAAGAAACTCAGTACAGGATCACCAATGTGGGTTTTTCATGGGGTGAGCCCCAGAAAACACACTTGTCCATGTAACAACACATTATTCAACTTGACTTCAACAAGCATACACAGAGACTAGACTGTAATTGTTGGCGGTGGCCGAGAGGCGGCTCGCCCAAAGACGATCATAAAGATATAAATTGTTTCTTCAGAGTTGATTATGGCTATCACTGCCAGAATCTGCAAACAAAGTGGAGGTAGATATAACAAACCGAATTAAGGCTGCCAACAGATCAAATAGAGCACCATATACCATGCTCAAAAGTAAGAACCTAAGTAGGAAACCTAAGCTGACACTACAAAACAGTGATCAAATGAGTTTTTATGTATGGCAGCAAGCATGTGTACGGATGATGGCTTTGGAAAAGAACCTAAATATTTGGGAAAGGAAAATGCTGAGGAAGATATTTGGTCCTGTAAAAGAAGGTGAGATATGGAGAATTAGGACTAATGAATAAATAACGAATGTGTACAAAGAACCTGATTTGGTAACCCCAATCGAAATGTGAAGGCTAAGATGGTTAGGACATGATGACAGAAGAAAGGCTCCTGAAGAAGATCATGATGGAACATCCTGGTGATAGAAGAAGGAGAGGATGACTCCATATGAAATAGCTGGAAGATGTGGAAGCTGATCTGAGAGCAGTGACAGTGAGGAGGTGGCCCAGGCATTCTGAAGACCGAGACAATTGGAAATCTGTGATTGAGGAGGCCAAGGTCCTCAGAGGATAAAGACCACAAAGATAAGATCAGATGGATTAGGCCTCTTATTGATGCATGCAAGCATTCATTTTTTCCTCTTTCTGTATGGGAGCGGAATAGGAAAGAAAGTAACTAATATTGGTACTGAGTACCCTTTGTTATGCACTCTTGGGTGGATTGTGGAGTATGTATGTAGATATAGAAATAAAATAATGTGCACACTTTTATATTAAACTTCGACAATTACAAATATCACTACACCAGACACAAAAATACCTTATAAGATGGTATGTTAGGGAAAATGTATTCAGTGCTGTTCAAAATCTGGTAGCGATCATGTATCTACAGACTAGTTCAGAAAAAAACATTTATGGAAGAATTTATTATAGGATTCAAAGCTCTTAATCAGGTACATATAAGGGCTATGACTCAATGGAAGTTGAACTGCAACAAACTGAAAAGACAAAAATGATACAGTACTAAAGTCCAAGAAATTAGTCACAACATCCAAAAATTGTAAAATTCTCCAGAGAAGAGGGAACCCTTGTTCTAACGTTTTATCTCCAAGAGGTGTTGCCTATTCCAAAATTATCCACTGTTCCTGCATCCTGTTAAAGAAACCTCAGTAATCATTATTGCTCCAATAACATAAGGTACTTTTAATATTGGGACAGGGGTACTGTTAGGAGAGGATATGATGAAATTGCTAGTTGCAAATTTACCATGAATGACATACAGTATAAGAAACTGAGATACAGTAGTGGATTCAGAAGGACGGGATGGAGGGCTAAGGTACTAAAGGCACTCCCACCTCAAAAAGTAACTAATTTTACCTGGATAAAGCCCATCCTTAACTGGTTATAATTGTTGCACATAAAAACTACTAATGAAACAATTGTCAATCCAACTTTTGGTTATTTTATATGCAATGTAGTTAACATGTTTTACTATCACTGGAAATATTCTGATAAGGTTTCTATAATGTGGTAATTGTCATTTACCTAAAGCAACATTTTCACATTAATTGTTGTAAAACATGGTATCTTATGGGTATGCTTCCCCTGTTTTTAGTTATGTGGAGCCACTAAGATGAATTTTAGTGTTCACTACAGACAGAATACTTTTGCAACATAATTATGTAAGTTTTGTGGAAGCAAACTATATGATATCTTTGACAAAACTTAACAATCAATTTCCCAAAAGTTTTCATTTTGTTAATTACCATGTTTTATGAGCAAGGGACTCATTTGTCAGTATTCTTTACACTACCTGTCTATATGATTTATGTCATTGGCTAAATTGTGTGTATTTTATATACCACCATCATTGTGTTTGGTATATGAATGAGTCATTTAGAGCAGTAAAAGTTTTTGATCCATCTGATGTACTACTTTTCTCCCAGTAATGATGATCAGTAAAAATTGAAACTGGTAATTAATGAAGTAGAATGTGTATAGCCGATCACTATAAATTACTTTTCTAGGAATGATTTGCACAAGGACAGTTAGCATTAAACAGTATAGTGATGCTTTTGTTAATTTAGTATATGTATTAAGTTTCTATGCTTCCTTATTTTTTGTTAATTTATACCTTGATTCCTTTCACATCACTTAAGGTGCTTTTGCTTGATGCAATCTATGGAACACAATGAATGGCTGAACAGGGTTACAAACAGGGATATGAAACCTCAATTATGGAAAATGCTGATGATTATAACTTAGAGGTGAGCTACTGTTCTAGCAAAATAAAAGGCTTGTATAATTAAATCTTACACAGTTTTGTTTAATTTATTATATTACTTTACAACTTAATATAGTTCTTGGCCTGGATATAAGGAAGAGAAAAATAATTCAGAAGAAAAAGAATCGTGAGGATTAGCTTATAATGGTAATATTGAAGACATAAACAAAAATGCTCTTGTGACACAGAAGAAAGGTATTACTAAAAGTGAATCATTGGTGTGTCACGAGTAATGATTGGATTACTCAGTTTATAAGAGCATTGCCTGGTAATGGGAAGGTCCTTGGTTCAAACTGTTGTCCATTACATAGTTTTAATGTGATAGGAGACTTCACATGGCCCACTTGTTGCTCTAGACTGAAGGATTGTTATGTATACATGATTTGTTTATGTGTATGGCTGCATGTTGCCCAGATTACTGCATAGTGCTATGCTTAATTTATCTTCATAAGTGAATCATAAATTTAACCAAATAATAAACATATTTTTCTATTGCTGTACACAAACCACCAGTATTACATTAAATATTTATCTGTACAGTAACAAGGAAAGTTTACAACTCACTGTGAAGATGTGACGACAAGCTGTGACAGGCACATAAAAAAGACAGACACATATAACACTTCAGCTATCGGCCATGCCTTCTTCAGAACACACAACATTCACACAATCTCAGAGGCACACAACATAGTCACACAATCATCATCTCTGGCAGCCACACTCCGAATCATGCTCTCTGGTGTGGAAATAGGGTAGGGGAGGGGAGATAGGAAGGTTGCGGAGCTGCATCTCGTTCCTTCCATCTAACGTGTACATGCTCTGCAAGTCTGTGCTGTCTCCATTGACACCACTGTCACACTACCTTTCTATCTCCCCTCACCTATTTCCACACTGCAGAGCATGATTCGGAGTGCAGCAGCCAGAGATGACAGTTGTTTGACTGTATTGTGTAGCTGTGTGATTGTGTAATGTTCTATTTTCTGAAGAAGGCCCTGGCCAAAAGCTGAAGTGTTGTATATGTGTGTCTTTTTTATGTACCTATCACAGCTCGGCATCACATCTTTGAAGCAGAGGTGCTCACAGGGGGTGGTCATGATGCAAACTGCGTCATTGAAATTTCTGGTGGAGGTGGAAAATTAGTACTTTTGGCCAGCCTGGGGGAGGCTTTATAAAACAATTTACAAAACATGAAATAAAAGATATTTAATTTCAGTATTAGTTGGCAAAACCATATTTATTAGGTCATAAACTAGCAATCCAATTTTTTTGGGGGGGGGGGGGGGGGCAGGGGGGGGGCACTGTTGGTCGCAGTTTGGAGGGTGGTGAATCACTGGCCAAGGTGTGGGGGTGGACACCTCTGCTTTGCAGTGAGTTGTAAACTATTCTTATTACTATATTGTTAATTCCAACTTGGACTTTCCAGTATTAAATATTTATCTGTATATAAGGACAAATTCAAGAGAAATTATTTCAGGTTAGATAATAATTTTGGGCTGTGTGGATAAATGCAATACAATACCAGAAAAACAACAGTGTCTACCATTTACATATTAATGACATGAAATGATCCACATATGTAAAATCAGCAGTAGGGAATGGGAGCAGATGACTTAGACTAGTTGGGACAGTTCTGAAAAAGTGCAGTGCATGTGTTAAAGAAAACTGCATATGAGACATTTGTTTGAACTATTTTGAAGTGACTACTGCTCGAGCATTTAGAGTCCTTGTCAAGTAGTCATTAAAAAAGATCCCAAACAAATTGAGAAGGGCCACAGCACCTGAAGAACTACCAATGACAGTTTCACCACTCGATCTTCACCAGGATGCAAAAGCCACTGCACCAGAAGCAAGTCTTCAACAAAGGATGGTTCTACCTGTACGTTGTAATTTAAGACATAGGCGGAATCCATCCAAGGAGGAGGATTTTTTCTATCCACCTTTGAGAAAGATAAAAAGCTAATGTTTCCCAATAATGATGTGTCCAGCTGTATAGATTCATATGATCCCCAACATCAAATTCCAACTAAGATATCAGGAAATCCTCAACAGATTACAACACAACCTAACACAGAATCCACTAGGCCTAATCTAAAAATCTATGTTCATAATGTACAAGGACTCAAAAGAAAACTAAGTGAGTTAGAAATTCTATTATCAAGTGAATGTGATCTGTCAGACACACAAATATTATGCCTTAATGGACATTTCATGAGGTCCTTTGAATTAGAGTGTGTTGTGATACATCACATTAAACTTGTAGATCACTTCTCAAGGGCATCTTGTAAATGTGGAGGAACTTGCATATTTGTCAAAGACAGCATTACTGCTACACCCCTAGATATCTGCACTTCCCATAGTATAGAAAAAGAAATAGAATTGTCAGGTATTGTGCTTCCAGACTTTAATACCTATTTAATAACACTCTATAGACCTCATGACGGTAACATGAACTTCTTCTATAAAAATCTAGCATCAGTAGCAGAAAAACTATGTAAAAGGAAGTCATACAGGATTCTAATATTTGGTGACTTCAATATAGAATTCCTCACAGAAAACCCAAGTTATCTAAACCTAAAAAATTGAATGAGTAGCTACAACCTCAATTTGATGGTAAATTCTCCAACTAGGATACCAAAACACAGTATCACTTGCCTGGACCAAGTAGCCAGCAACATAAATTGCACTGTATCTTCTGTCAAACTAGGATTCTCAGACCACAGTGCACTAATTGTGTGGGTCAACTTGCATGCAAACAATTCCAAATGCAATAAAACTGTTATACAGAGCAGAAACTTCAATAAAAACCACATGCACACTTTCCTCCATGATATACAGAATGAGAACTGGCAAAACATATATGAGGCTCCGACTGTAGACAGCAAATATGAAGCTTTTTTGGACACCTTCTGCTACTACTTCAATTGTCACTTCCCATTACAAACTAGAAGTATCAATAGACTTAAGAAACCCTCCAACTGGATCACCCCTGGAATCATCAAATCATCCCAAAGAAAAAGGGAACTTTATAACATTAGCGAAACTGAACTAGGTAGCAGTGAAGAATTCAAGAAATTCTTTAACACATATAAAAAGATATTTAGGAAGGTAGTAAATGCAGCAGAAAAACTACAGAATGGCAACTACCTCAAAGCATAATCAAATAAAAGGAAATCCCCTTGGCAACTTATTAATATGAACACAAATAGAGGACCACAACCACAAAGTGACATTAACCTAAAGGTAAATGGAAAAACAATCCTCAATAAAAAAGAAGTTGCCAAGGAATTCAACACCTACTTCACAAAAACAGTTGAAAACCTGGCCAACCACCTTACAAGTAACTCCTACTTAAAGCTAAAACCTAACTTATGCTCAAATACACTATTTCTAATGCCTACTTCTCAAAATGAAATAGTAAAAACAATTCACAACAAAATTAAAAGAAAATCATCTGCCGGACCAGACCAAATCCCATGCTTTCTTCTGCACATCTGCAGCAACTTTATCAGTAAACCCTTAGCCCATATAATAAACTTCTCATTCATGAATGGTACATTCCCCAGCAAACTTAAAATCGCCAAAATTATACCTATACACAAAAAAGGTAGCAAGGAAGATCCCAGTAATTACAGACCAATAGCACTGCTCTCTCTCTCTTTAGTAAAGTCTTCGAATACATAATGGCCACCAGACTTATGTCCTTTCTAAGTAAAAATAATATCTTGTCACCTGCCCAATTTGGCTTCCAAAGAGCTAAATCAACTTCTGATGCAATACAAGAGTTCTTAGACCATACACTGGAGCTTGTCGACAAGAAACTTCCAGCCATAGGAATATTCTTAGATCTAACAAAGGCATTCAATATGGTAAACCATAGCATATTGATGCAAAAGATGCACTCCTATGGGATAAGAGGAACTGCCTATGACTGGTTCAGTAGCTATCTGACAGATCGACAGCAGTACATTGAAATAAATGATTTGAAGTCTTCCGAATGAGTTACCACCATACAATCCTCCACACAAATCATCAAGCATGGCATACCCCAAGGCTCCATCGTAGGCCTGCTACTGTTCCTACTCTATATTAATGACCTCCCTGAAAACCTACCTGACACTAAAACCATTTTGTTTTCCAATGACACCTCCATTCTTGTATCTGCTTCCAAAGAAGCCCTCCAATCTACCTTAAAAAATACCACAGATAAATTAAGCACATGGCTACAGGGAAACAGGCTACTACTTAATGTCAAGAAGACAATTGGTATAACTTTCCACACAGCCCAAAACACTAACCCAGTAGTAGACAAGTAGACCCAGTAGTAGAAGACAATGTCATCAATCTAGAAAATGAAGTCAAATTCTTAGGGATATCCATAAATGAAAATCTATTGTGGAAAAAAACACATTAATTTAACAAGCACTAAACTCAGTAAAGTATGTTTTATGATTAGGTCAATAAGGAATATCACTAACCTAAGTACACAAATAACAATGTATCATGCCCTCTTCCACTCAGTTCTTTGTTATGGTATAATGTTTTGGGGCCACAGCTCTGAGGCAGGAAAGCTATTTAAGCCACAAAAAGGGTAGTAAGAATAATCATGTTTAAAAAGCAAAGGGATACATGCAAACCATTATTCAGGAAATATTTGCCCCTTCCATGTCAGTACATATTGGAAATCCTAAGTTAAAAAAAAAAAAAAACTATTAATAATCTGGAAACAAATATGGACTACCACCAATACCACATTAGATCCAAAAACTTTTTAAGATTACCCTCCCACTCAACAAAATTATATAGTAATGGTGTCAAATATATGGGAATGAAATTAATCACCTTCCAAAACAAACAAAAGAAATTCAGGAAATAAGCAAATTTAAACGATCAGTGAAATCTCTCCTAATGAAACACTGCTTCTATTCAGTTCAGGAATATATGGAATCAAAGATATCTTAAGATAAACTACAGCCATCCCTCCCAAATTGATAGATAGACTGCAATCATCCTTCACAAATACATAAATATCCTGTAAAACTACAGCTTTATGTACCTATTGGATCAAAGTAGAACAAATTGTAATTAGGTCAATTAGATTAAATAACTTTCTGTATTTTGCTCCACCTCTGTAATTAGCTTTAGAAATATGTTGTATGGTACTTATTTACATTGCTTCACCTCTGTAATTAACTGTAATTATCTGACAAAATAAGTTTTATTGTACTGGTAATTATATTACTTGCATTATAATCAACACAAGTGTACTGTAAGCTATGCCACTGTATTGACATATCCCATATCAAGTGTACAATGCCTTGTACAAATCTGATTTACGGGAAATAGTTGTGATAGTTCAAGGTAAGAAATAATTCTTACAAAAGTCTGACTACAGACATAAATGGGATTCTCCAGAGTAAGGCAATGCTATTCTTATGAAGCCAATTCAGGTAAATTTTTAGAACCAAAATTTGTGAAAGACTATGCACCATTGTATTGAGCTGTCTTCTGCACTTTCTGGATGATATAGGGATTGACAAAATAGTAACGAAATGCCTGCATGAAAAATGTGAAGAAATTGACTTGGAAATGATAGTAGGAAAAATAGATTCTGTTGGTAGAAATTCTAGAATAATATTTGGTGAAATTAAAAGTAAACCTGTCAATAATAACAGTGTAAAAACAAAATTCCATTGTTAAATGCTTTCTGAAGAGATAATAACGGTTTGGTCATCAACAATGAACAACATATTAATGAATGTGCTTATTAATCTGAATACCTGCTGGAGACATTGTCATGGCTACATTTTGTTTTCTAAGCCCAGTTTGAATATGTTTAGTGACAAGTTTCCCATCAAAGTAGGTGTAGATGAATACAGTGACAAATGACGGTCTAGTAAATATGTACTTCTTGTTATTTCTTGAAATGATGTTGTCCTCAGTTTTTATTGTCTCAAGCTCTGAACTGGTGTACATTAAGCACAACAAGACGTTATGTGCACCAAACATCAAGGTTTCACTCTTAAAGAGACTATGGAGGGTCACACAGATTGGCTTTTCCTTTTTCATCTTTCCTGTGATGTTTGGTACGAAAAGAACTATCTAAAAAATGGAGAAAGATAATAATGATCTCCAGTTTTGAAACTGAGGAAGGTTTCCACATGAGCATGTAACTTGGGTAGCAAATTTTTCTAATTGAGCTGGGTAGATGAGACCTTCAAATTTGTGATCCACTGACTGCAGTTTGTATAGTTTTGGTTTTGCTTGATAATGTGATCCTTTTGGATTTATGATAATGTTGAAGCTTACAGCATTACTTTTCAGTCCAGCATTGTATGACAACTTCTTAATGATGATCCGTGTTCATCCTCTTGAACAGTCGGAATGATTCCTTGCAGTGGAAAAATACATCTGATTGTATTTATATCATGCTTCTCTACCAACTAATTGTATTCTGTCTGGATGGTTCTTTTCAGATTCTTCCAGTTTGCAGATTTAGTTATATAAATAAGAAAAGCTATATGAACTGAACACATATTTACGGTGTTTATGTATAAATTGCACTGTGTTTTAATAAAAATTTGCTTAAGTTTTGTTAAGCATATCATTTTTTTATATCAGTATTTTCATTTGCATATATAAATTGTTAACATCAAAAATGTTAACATTTGACTTTATATGAATTTAGATACACATGATGTTGTTCTGAGGTTCAACCATGCACCAACAGAAGGTTATGAATCAGATGTTGGATCAAAGACCACACTGCGCATTGTTAATTCACAGGTTGTATCAAAGCCTGAATTCAATTTCCTTACATCAGCACTTTATCAAGGCATCGCACTTCTTGCTTGGGATCCAAGTAACTACTCGTCATCTCTTGAAGAGGTAAGCTATACTGGTGTCACCCCCAGTAAGAATTTCTAATAATAATAATAATCAAATTGTAATATTTACATCTAGGTTTTACTGAGTGGTTTTTAACAAATGATTGGTATTTTTAGTTGAATGGAACTGCTGAATGAAATTAGTTTTTGTGACCAAGTCAGTTGTATGAATTTCTTTCTCACACCCTCTCTGGGATTGAATACTTTCATTCAATGTGAGCCATCTGAGTGACACAAATACTTGGATATTCCAGTTATATGAATGTTTCTTCTAATTTTATTATGGAAAGTCCAGGTTGGAATTAATAATATAGTAAGGACAGTTTACAACTCACTACAAAGACGTGGTGACGAGCTACAACAGGCACATACAAAAGACACACACATACAACACTCTCAGCTATCGGCCATGGCCGATAGCCGAGAGTGTTGTATATGTGTGTCTTTTGTATGTGCCTGTCGCAGCTCGTCGACACGTCTTTGCGGTGAGTTGTAAACTGTCCTTACTATATTCTTTCTTCTAAGTCTCTAGGTTTCAGTTGTTTCACTTACATATTTGTTCAATCATTTTTGGTTGTATATTGATCATATCAGAAAGTTATACTCTGTTTATAGAAATACGTTGTTTCAGTATCCTTGTATTTATGATCTATGAATATGGTCCCTGTTAAAGTTTTTATTTGAGGATTGTAAGTATGTGATTACTTCACAATCGTCAACTGTTCCATATCTGATGCTCTTCTTTTTTGTCAGCTCAGCTGCAACTTAGTGATGAACTTAAATGGTGCTCATCCACTTGTTGATAGAGTGCTGTACTGATTACCACAAGACCTGATATTCACTACAGTAGGCCAGTTGTACAAATGGAACCAGATGTGCAAGTAACACTGAAATGGTCTGCTTCTCATAGTGTTGTGTCTAGTGTATAACTTGTTGATTCTGAAAAAGATTGCATTTTTGCCACTTGCTCTGCCAGTGGATGGATGCCTTCAGCTAACAGGGTATAGCAAAGGAAGTTGCCTTTAATTCTTTCACACAAACATTTGTTTTCATTTAACATCATTATACAGTCAAACAAACATTTGGGTACTTGTCCCAAGTGTTCTTCTTTCACTTGAGTGTTAGGAGAGAACACTAAAGAATCTCACAAATAAGCAAAACAATATAAAAGTACTTTAACCCAAATAGCGCAGAATTATTTTTGGTTCAATTTTTTTCTCAGAACCTATTAATTACCTTCATATGATTGCACAAGATCGTTATAAGTTTTTTCTTTCCACAATTGCGCCATTAGTTTTGCAGTACTGCCCTTCTTTCTGGAATGATGTCAAAATGAATTTTTTATAATTTTAATCTGATGAATCATTATTATTAAAACAACCATGGTTGAATGTCTTGTTTGCTACAAGACTGACAAGGAGTGTTCTGCTGTTGGATCCATTATCTACCAAGAACATTGTGCCTTTATGTTTGTCTGTTACACAGTAAGATATATACTCAGGTTTGGATGTTGTTGATGGTCTGTAGATACTGCACTATTACTGTAGTCCAGCAGTTACTAACTCGCAGGACACATCTTACTTGTGTGTCACAGATAGCATGTCATTTCATTCTTAACACTGGCTGAGAATCAAAGACAAGCTAAATATTGTCAGGAACTTCCGGGGTTTCATTCATTTGTCATCGATGTCGGTGAGGACAGTATGAGTTGAAGTATCCTGTCACTATCCTGTTATGTCAGTTGGGCCACATTCAGTTGGAGGAGCACTATATTTTTGCCTAAACATATTGTAAAATTTGTATTGTAATAATAAAGAATTAAATTTATTGTTTCATTTCTGTATGGGACTGATGAAATGATGAGATTACACCCATGACTGATGCCAGGTTTAAAAATGGATGGTTAACCCCAAAACTACTTGGGCTTAAAAGTGCTGATGTGATGGAGATTAAAATAAGTAAAGGAGTTGAACATCATGCTATGGTCTAGAGATCTGATATTTTGGAATTTCACTAATTAAAATATTTAAAAGATAAAAAAAAGCAAACTACTGGTGCTGAAAATTACTGCACTGCACACACACAGGCAGTCAGTCAAAAGAATAATTAGAGATCAGTCAGATGCCTGGTGTGTATTTGCTGGTGATGATTTTATGAAAATGGTTAAACATTCTTTGTGTTTTTCAGTAAGATGGTAAAAGAACTATCTACATTGCACTTTATCTTGCCAGGTTGACTGTCATAATGCAATCAGACTAACATCATAAGATTCTATCATAAAATAAGGAAAAAAAAAAAAAAAAAAAGAAATCTTAAAAATATTTTTAAAAATATGTTGCAAGATAGGCTGATGATTGCAACAAAATGAAACACTTTATTACAGCTAAGATGGAAAAATGAAGTGCAATCCAGATAGTCCTTTCATGCATTTCTCAATCAAGACTTTGTGTCTTTCCTAATCACATGGTAAATGCTGTAATTTACAATATGTGATTTTCTGTTTGTGTACTAAGGGCTAGGATTTGCACACTTTGGTTGTTTCTCTTTGGCCTTTTACACTCATCTGCTGCTGCAAAATCATTTGTATTCATAGTGTGAAATATTACTGCATTTTAGTGTTAATGTTAGTTATGAAATAAAGTAAATTATTCATTTCAAGAGGTGCTATGAAGATACTCTTCATTAGAGTTGAAGGTGTCACTCAAAATAAAGTTCTTTAATTCAGCCTCATACTCAGTTTCATCTTAAGAGACAATGTTTCTTCTTCTTCTTCTTCTTCTTCTTATTATTATTATTATTAATTTTGGACTTTTACTTTTTTATTTTCTACCTTATAACACAAAATATTTCATCACACAAACCTAAATTTATTCATTAGTAATTTATGTTTCTACAAAATTGTTCATAGTAGCTCATTTCTGAATTACAGTGGTATGAAAATCCTGATTTTGATGTTTTCACACCATACTTCAAACACCGAGAAAAGTTTCCAGATGCAGTGTTTCACTTGTTGGATCCACGTTCACAATGGCTTTTGTGGGAATATATTCAAAGCCACATTCCTGTACGTATAAGGAAAAATCCACCATCTTCAGGGTTCTTGGGTAAGTTTCCATTCTTTGCAGACTTGAAAATAATAAGGGTACAATATTGTGCAAAATTAAAGGACTTTTATTTTTTCCTATGTTGGTGTGTTTATTGTTCAAATAAAAATTACTTGCTAATTGATAGTTCATGGGTTGGTGTTGCTTTTCTCCAATCAGAATACTCATTGTCATGCCTGAACCATTCATTGTTGCCAAACTGCCAGAACAATAGGTCAATTAACTTTAAATTACTTGTATTTTGATCCCAGTACATAGGTTTACAATTTTTATTCCTCATTTTACCACTCATGATAACCTTACAAAACACAATAGGGCCTACATGGAAAAATGTGTTTTGTTTTCAAGTAACAAGTGATGAGTTTATTTTTCTGCTGTCTCAGAAAATTTTCTGTCTGAGATTACTCATAGCTGTAAGGTTTAACGGCTGTGAACAAAGTGATAATGTTTTAGTTCTTCTGTAGATTATTGACTGATGTTTTGATGGATGCATTGTATGTCATATGTCGTTATATTGAGGCATGGGTTAAATTCATGATTGCAAAACACATCTACTGCTGCAGTTCAGACATTGATAATTTAAAATCAGCTATAGACAGAGCTTCTCCCATTTCTGCCATAACTCTTGGTAGCCTGTTCCATCTTTAACAGCATTTAAGAAAGGTCCTGCCATGTTTGTGATGCCTATAACCAAGTGGTAGCTGACTACCTTTGTGGCAACACTGTAGCAGAATGTGACAAATATCAAATAGCAAGTAATTTTAATTGGACTATAGTAGAGCAGTGAATAGTTCACAGTTATGTTATATATGACATGATATCTTTTTTCTTATGTAAACCATGGCTTATTTCAGGAACTGTTTCAAAATATCAGTCAGTATGTTCACAAAAATAAGCACTTTTTACTAAGAAGGTTTAAAGTTCATGATTTCATTAAATGATGATATATTAAAATATTGTGCTCACTTTACATGATTACCCTTAAAAAGTCCCTGTGATGACTTCGGAAATATTTCCTGAAACACTTAACTATGCTGTAGTGACTCTCATTTAGAATAACGGAGGTAAACAAATCTTCATGAAATCTATATCGATTTCACCTCTTCCAGACTTCTCAGTATTGTCCGAGAAAGTTTTCTGTGATGGGTGGGATACTGATTTAATTAACAGTATTCATTTCTTTTAGAGGAATCTTTAAATAAAAAGCAGCATAAAATATCACAAATGAAGTACTAGCTGAGTTGAGAAAGATATTCTGTTGATATATTTGTAACCTTCAAAACCTCTTATGAGTGGATCATAAAATTATACAAAAATGGTATTAAAATTTTTGTGTGTTTGGACCTTACCTCAATGACAGAAAGCGAAGGATCTTCTCACAAACTGTATTACAAGCATGAAAATAACCAAAACCTGGGGAAAATGACATGAGACCCACAAAGATCAAAAGTGGGCCCCCAGTTGTAATCAGTAGGCCTAAACTTCAGGCAACAATTTGTAAATAGCTTACATCAGAATTACCAGGACACAGCAGTTGGCTTTGTCTCTTGGAGGGAAAGTTTAAAAGCTGCCAGGAATTTAATTGCTACCTTACTCAGTCTTTACTGTAGGTAATAATAGACACTCTTCCTACTTACAGGGGGAGTGTGTGATGAAATTTCATGAGATCCTAACAGTTGACAGAACATTCAGTTTCTGGTTCTGTGTTTATGAGGTTCTCATCTTTGAGACAACACTTCGTGTGCATTATGAATGCACCAAGTATGGTATAGACACCTGTAAATGAAGTTTATTTGCAGCCTTGCCATCTGTCTTCAGAAGGTGATGGGAAAGTGGAGTGTCAAAATATTAATTCACTTTAGGATCTTTTAGCAAACCAGAGGAGAGTACCAAGAATTATTACAATGAAAAAGCCTCTGCAGTCTCATCAGTTTAGATCTAAAGACAATAATGATGGTGTTGTAGTATTGAGCGCAATGTTTAACAAGGCTGCTGTTCGATTCTGTGCAACTGATTATAGGGGTGCTGCCTTCAAAATAGGTCTATGGCAGCACCAACCAGAATGCAGCGTGAGAAAGAGTGCAGCTATGTACACAGTTCCTTTAGAACCACCTTAGTATGCACATTTATTAGTTTCTTAAGTGTGTGTTGTTCTGTATGAATTCCAGAAGTGGAAATAAAGTTTGTTTAAAGTTACCACAATGGAATGTGTGTGTTTGTGCGTCTTTTATTTGTGTCTGTCAGCGACTTGATGTTTGTCTTTATGGTGAGTTGGCCATATCTACATATTAATTTTATTTAAAGTTACTACTCTATATTGGCAATGAGTTTGGGATTTTCCGTCTCTTCAAGTAACATGAATGTTAGTGTTACGGCAACTCTTGAGCAGGTTCTACACAACTTAATTGAACAGCAACAGCTTCTTACCACTGCTATACACAAGTTCATTTCTCTCCACACCAACGGCTGCCTCTCATCATTGACAGTTCCCACTTTTCTCCTGTACGATGAGTTGGAGGAAGACTGGATAGACTACGAGAAACATCTTTGGCAGCATTTCATGGCTTTCAGCACTGCTGATCAACGAACTTTTAAGTCTTTATTCCTTTTGTGGATTTTGCCAAAGTTGTACCAACTGTTGTCTCAATTAGCACCATTGAAAGAACCCTTCTCATTGCCATGTGATGAAATGTGCACTCTTCTTTCAACATTTATATTCAAAAACAGACGTGTGTCATTACATCTTGCTTTGCATTCTATAGGTGTAAAAAACAGCCTCATTAGACCTTCGGCTACTGAATTACAAGGACTTAGTTACAAATATCAATTTGTAACAGAAATTCACAAAGAATCATGTGCCAAACCTATTATTAGGAATGCAACTTTGCATTCTGTGCCAGATAAAGAAGTTTGCCAATGAGCTCTACAGTTAGATAATCCCATGTTGAATTAAGTACTTTCCATAGCTCAGTCCTTTGAAATCACTTGTGCTGCGAGCACTCAATTAGAGGCATGGGGTGACGTTGGTGAGATATTGTCAGGTCGGGCAGATGATAACGGTCCAGGTGCTAGGACAAACGAGGACGTTGCTGCAGTGAACATGCACCCACAGCATCGGACAGGCAGTCAACACAACATGAAGCAGCCGAATAGAGATTCATGTTCCCTTCCTTCCTGCCCTCATTGTTTCACCAAGCAGGCATGTGAAGATTGTCCACACTGTTGGGCAGTTTGCCACTGATGTAAAAAGAAGGGATATGTTTCGACTGTTTGCAAGTCGGAAAAAGTACATGATGTGCATGATGGGGTAGCCGATGATTCTGTACTGTATGTAAATTGTGTGTCCCCTCATTCCGGCAAACTTTACCTTACAGTGCAAATGCTGGGAAAGGATGTGAGGATGCAGGTCGACACAGGCTCAGCGGCCACTATTATTAACTCACATACGTATTTAAGGCTGGGTTCTACACTGTTGTTGGCTGTCACACATAACCTACTCACTTATAATCAGAAGAAGATTTCACTTTTGGGTCAATTTGACGTACATATTTCCTACAAATGTGTTGTTTGCACCATAAGTGTGTTTGTTGTTGACAACATTGGGACTGAGAATTTAATTGGTTATGAAGCCTTTTGCATTTTTGAATTCTCAGTAGATGACATAGTGCACATCGTCTCCAATGACATTCCTTATGCTCAGCTTGATACCTTATCAGAAGCTTTTTACCTGATCTCTTCTCCTGATCTTGGTTGGCCACCAATTTTGAGGCTCATATTACTCTCAAGCCTGTTGCCAGCTAAGTTTTTTTCGGGCCCGACCCATTTGTGTTGCCTTGTGTGATTCGGTCAGACAGGAGCTTGATTGGCTGACTGTTTGGGGGTGTTTTGCGTTCGTCTCCCCTTGTTATCATTAAAAAACCCAAAGGCAGTTTTAATCTCTGTGGTGATTTCAAAGAGTCTGTTAATGCTCAGTGCCTTATTGACGTGTATCCTTTGCCTTGTCCTGAAGAATTGTTTTCAAAGTTGGCAGCGGGTCAGTACTTTTCTAAGATGCTAAATCTCACCAGTTTCTTGTTCTCAACACTCTGTTTGGTCTTTATCAGTATCAAAGGTTGCTGTTTGGGGCTGCTAGTTCCCCCGCCATCTTTCAACGATGTTTGGAACAGTTGCTCACAGCTGTTCTTGGCTGTATCAATCATCAAGATGACATTGTTGTGACTGGGGCCACCATTGTCAAACATCTTAGCAGCCTTTGTACACTCTTCACAGTTTTAAAATCTGCGGGGTTAAACTGCAACCTCCAGAAATCTCTCTCTCTCTCTCTCTCTCTCTCTCTCTCTTTTTTCCCCCCAACAGTCAATTGTCTACTTGGGTTTTCAGTTATCGGGTGAAGATATTTGTCCTTTTTGGCAGCATGTTGCTGCTATTGAGGCTCTCCCTTTCCTGACATTGGTCAAGTAGCTTCAGGCCTTTCTGCATAAAATAGCCTACTGTCACAAGTTTTTGCCATCTGCTGCAAAATTGGTTCACCCATTACACCGGTTGCTTCATAAAAATGTGCCTTTTCATTGCTCTGCTGATTTTGATGCTGCTTTTCTTCATCTCAAAGAACAACTACAACATGCCCCTTGACTTGCCACATATTACCTTGGAAAACATTGGGTTCTAGCCACCGATGCCTCGTACTATGGGATTGGTGCTATTTTGGTACATGATACACTGATGGCTTAGAATGTCCAATTGCATTTATGTAAGACACACTCACTGACATGCAATGAAAGTGTTCCCAGGTAGAAAAGGAAGCTCTTGCCATTGTGTATGCCTTGAAAACGTTTGGTGTCTTTCTTTATGGGCAAAGTTTCATCTCATCACCAATGTTTGTGAAGGAGTGAGTCAGTTTCATTAGAAAGCACAGTTAATGTACATTTTTATATTTACTTTCTCTAGACTCAAAAGATGTAAGCGAAATCCTGTCATGGATCCATGTTCAATTGGACTAGCTAGTGATAAAAAAATGTCATTTGGAAATTTTTTTCACTCAGGACCAAATCAATTGAAGCCTATTAGTGAATTTGCTGCAGAAGAATTGGAACTGATGATGCCCTGCTCTGGAGTAAAGTGAAATAATGGGAAAAAATTTGCTTTTATCATGAAGCCTTATTTTTAACAAGGTATGAATGTAAGCAAACAGTTTGCTGCAACCCTTTTTTAAAGAAGAACCACAATGTAAAGAAAAGCCTTTGTTCAATCTATGATCCCAGTGCCAAGAAACTTGAGGTATTGACTAAGAAATGTGTGAAACCAGGACAGTAGCTTTGTATGGTATGGAGAATTGAAGCAAATGCTAAGTTGAAACCACCAACAGTTGAATCATGTTATGATGAAGTTATGGAAGTAGCTGAAGCAGTGAATGCAAGCTTGACAGAGCTCAGTGGCTCTCCCCTCAAGTTTCAGAAAGTTACAAGCAGAGATTCACATGGCTATGCAAAGTGGAAGATCGTTGAAGCACAGGCTCTTGTCAGTACCAAAATTACAGATGTTGGTGGTTTTGCTATAGATGAAGTGATACTATCAAGAACAAATAATGAATATAAAAGCTGTAGCGATTTTTGCTATATGTAAGAGAACTGAAAGTAAAGTTGCATGCATCAAATTGAGATGAACAGTTACAAATTTTGACACTAGAACCACGAAGCTGTACAATGGGAAAAACAGCATCTACATTTAATGTCCCAGTAAGTATAGTGAAAACTGCCAGAGAGCTCAGAAGGAAAGAGGAAATTCTTGCTCTGCCTGAAAGGAAGCAGGGAAAAAGCTTTTGGACCAAATGAAGTCAAAAGTTATAAAATTTTATGAAAATTATGAGTATAGCAGTATATGACCTGGGATGAAGTATTGCATTTCTTTCAGGATTGAAGGACAGAAGATCAAGAAGCTGAAATGACTCTTACTTTGCAGTCTGAAAGAATTAATAATCACCTATGAAGGCCGTAATGGACCAGAATTTGGGTTCCCTAAATTCTGATAATTACGTCCAAAATGGTCTGTGTTGGTCAGTTCTTCCGTAACTCATTCAGTTTGTGCAATTCATCAGAATGTCAAACTAATGACAGACGGAAGTCCAATCAAAGAAGATTACAAGTGCCTACTTGAAAAAAACTGTTTGCAGCTTAGAATCAAAAGACTGCATGCTCCATTGTAGCACAAGTGCCCTGTGAAAGAAGCATTGGAATTATTTTTGACTATGTTTTCAAAAACAGTGATACTGAAGATATTATTGAATTTAAGCAATGGATCCACTCCAACAGAGAGACATGAGAGACAAAACAGCTGTCTATTGAAAACTTTTTCAGAAATAACAAGAAAAATATGGAACTTTTCATGTCATCACAATATTACTAAGCATCAAAGCAGATATTTGAAGAACACGAAAGAGAATTTGAAAATGGAAGAAATTATTGTTTTAATGGGTTTTGCAGGAATTTTCATTTGTGATGCAAGATGCTGTGCAATCATTCCACTAGGAAAATAGCCAGGCCAAATTACATATTTGTAGTTTATTATAGAGGTGCTGAATATATAAAAAATGTGAATTTTTCCATAATCAGTGATTCTCTCTGACATGACACTGTTGCTTTGCATGTTTATTTGAGAAGGTTGATTGAGCACTTGAAGAATACTATTGGGGAAATAAACTATTGCTATTATTTCAGTGATGGTTTGGCTGCCCAATATAAAAATTTATCAACTTACATAATCATGAAAATGATTTAGAAGCAAGGCTGACTGGAATTTCATTGGGACAAGCTATGGTAAATCACGTGAAAGCCTTCAGCTGCTTAAGAAGAAGCAAATTTTGACACCATTTGAATTGTTCACATTTTGTGATGGGAACGTGCAAAGAATAAAGTTCTTCTTCATTGAAAAGACTGAAGCTGAAACTGAAAGAGTGGCATAAGAAGATAGATTTAACAATGACCAAACTCTTTCTGGAACAAGCCTATTCATTTACCTGTGTGTGCAAATATTTGCTAATCACTGATGTCATAGAGACTTGAAACTTCACTATAAAATTTGCAACAACTTCTGAACACTTTGTCCAGCCCAGCAATCAGTGTTCTGATTGCATTGTGTCAATGGAAACACTAGTGACCCGTTTAAGAAACTGTCCACCAAAGTTCAGCAGCTACTATGAGAGAAGTCCATTTGCATCAGATCAGCATCCATTGTGACAAAATTGCTTACCTTTGAATCTAAGTATTATCCCTTAAAAGATACCAACAAACAAAAACAAGCATGTAGAAAATAATTCAGCTCTTTCTAATGAGACAAGTTAGAAAAAATTGGTTGACCATCATTTCGAGGTATTGTACCCCAAATACTGGTCAAATTTGACAATTAAATTTAAAAAACAAAGTCTAGGTCTACATATCTCGTAAAGTAAACAAGCTAGAAATAAATAATATAGTGAGGACAGTTTACTACTCACCGCAAAGACGTGGCAACGAGCTGCGACAGGCACATACAAAAGACACACACATACAACACATTCAGCTATCGGCCATGGCCTTCTTCAGAAATAGAGCACTCACGCAATCACACAGGCACACAACACAGTCATACAACCATCACCTCCGACTGCCACACTTCGAATCAGTCGGAGGTGATGGTTATATGACTGTGTTGTGTGCCTGTGTGATTGCGTGAGTGCTCTATTTCTGAAGAAGGCCATGGCCGATAGCTGAATGTGTTGTATGTGTGTGTCTTTTGTATGTGCCTGTCGCAGCTCGTCGCCACGTCTTTGCGGTGAGTAGTAAACTGTCCTCACTATATTATTTATTCCAACCTGGACTTTCCATTATTAAACAAGCTAGAAAGTTATTATTTAATGTGTGGTCTAACATCAATGTTCTTGATAACCAAATAAAATATTCCGATGTAAATATGTTTTAGTCCAGAGATGTGGTCTAACATCAATGTTCTTGATAACCAAATAAAATATTCTGATGTAAATATGTTTTAGCCCAGAGATATCAATGGTTGGAAATGGAGTGATGTGCTTGCTGTAAATTTTTTAAACTCATTTTGAGCAGCAATTGTGAGAAACTTGCTTCTTCACTGACTTTATCCATGTTATATTTGGACTTGGAACAGATAGTTGAGTGCAAATACCAATTTTCAAATTTCTCACTACAATAGTCAGTTCATAAAGAGCTGTCAAACATTACGATTTTTTCACCAAATTATGCTCATTGGCTGATCGACTTCTGCAGATGGTTCTACAGCCAAAAGTATAACATGCATGTAGCTAAAGCTTGACAAAACTTCCTTTGACATGAACCTGCAGCTATGATGAACATTTTAACAAAATTGGACATGGTCAGGTGGGGACCTCAGTTGACTTGACATGGAATGACCCTAATCTTATCTAGTTATCTGTAAGATAAAATCCATAGACAATCTGTAACAGCATAGAAAGCCTCCCTAACCATAGGCTCTACCTACTCATCATCATTGATTCATCTACCTACTCATTATCATTACTTCATTATACCTCATAAATAAATACTCATAATATCTCATCAATATTCTTCATCTTATATCATCAATTAATATTCATCTTATCTCACCTTTTATCTATATCCTTATAATATTCCATTGCCTTATTACTCATTATAACTCATGACTCCACTAATACTTATTACAATAGCCTATCAAAGAAAGTATGAAAATCCTGCCTAAACCACAACAAATCTCCAAAACCCTAGTCACAGTAACTCACCAGCTTTTATTTGCATTACTTCAGTACAGACAAAACCACATAAATTTCAGAACTTCTCTTTCCATTATCATACTGCTTTCAATTCATGGCCACAGACACAAATTTCTAACACTGCTACAGATCATTTTGCTCACAACTCACTTGGTAGATGACACCTGCACTAATATAAAGTGTAACACATTTCGTTGCACTAAATTTAGGTGTAATATTTCCCTGTTGCTACATACATGCTGTACAAAAGATACATAATTCAGGTATATGGTACTGGTTGCACTCAAACATTACATAATACCCACTACACTATTGCAATCTACAATTACAATATGGTAACTTACAATTACACTACTACATCTAACTGTACTAAACAAAACATAGCAGGAGAAGATTTACTAACTTACAAACTACTCATAGGATAATGGAAGAAGAATGGATTGACATGAGAAATGAAAAATAGGATTCCCCAGCTGAGGGAAAGCATTACTTACCAAGTAAAGTATCCGTCAAAGAATGACAAACCCCCAACATACTTAGATAAACTTACTACTAGCAAAATCAATATTTACACACCTTTTAAACAAAAAATTTGTCCCAAGAATCCTGTCAATACCAAGATCTGGTATCACTATGAAATTACACAGTCCTTTTGTCCAACTTAATTTCACTGATACAAGGACTTCCTGTTTCATTCTGTTGGAAAACTTATTATTAGCACAAATAATCTTTATCCCAGAAACATGCATAATCATTATTCTATCTATATCCTTAATTGGTTCAAACAAAGTCTGATAAATACTGTTAAGATCAATAACACTGTCCAGCAAGCCTGCACACTAGTTGACACTATTGGCTGCCACACCTTATCAGTACTTACTGCTGCTTCTTTATCATACAACAGATCTTAATACTTTCCTTGGATAAAAAATCATTCATTTCAAACAAATTATAGTTAAGTGACACAGATTATGGTCTGCTTCCACTTCCCTGCTATTTTCTAGCTCTAACTCTGCATTCTCTGTATGCTTACTGATTCTTTCCACTTTTGTCTTAATAACTACTTTACTATAATCATCAAAATTAAATTCATTTACCTCAACTTTCTCATCACTAGATTCATTACTACTGAACTCTCAACACTATCACTTACTTTAGACAAACTATTTTGTACCTTACCTTTATCCTCACTATTTGACCTTAGTGCCTGACACATAGGTTCTCCATGTTGTCTTAATGGTGCCCATTATCATTAGGTTCAAAGTCATCAGTAGAAACATTGCTATACCCAGCACATGCATTAAACTTGACATCTTCTACCTTTTTCACTTCCTGTTCAATTTCTACAACTTTACAATCCATATCCTCCAAATCTTTTTACCACAGATACTGAATTTCCTTCCACTTTGCACTCTATCATGCCTAACATAATTTGTAATTCAGATTTTACCTGACCAATTTGATTTTCAAGTTCTTCTTTATTCTCTATAAAAGATTTACTGAGAGCCGGAAGACTGTTATCACAAGAACTAGCAACAGGTTCCACTCTTTTTTTCACATAAGGTAATTTGATATGATTATTTACATAGGATGTATTAGTTTCAGTAAATTTCAGATTGACATTTCTTCTACTGTTTCTAATTCATTTTGCAACTAGCTTCAACTTTAATTTTCTTATTGGAATCTTCTAAAGTACTGCCGTATTTACTGCAGTAACTTACTAACAAAAAATTACCCATTTCACTACTGATTTTACTTCCAATCTTACTATTGTTTTCATCCATTTTCTGGTTTGGTTCCTGACACAAATAACCCATTTTACTATCAATCTTTTCAATTTTACTATTGTTTTCATCCATTTTCTGGTTTAAATGATGAATGTTTTCATCCAGTTTCTGGTTGTTTTGATTGAAGCTACTTTTAACATGACTGAATTCTGCGATCAAAAACTTTGCCCAATCAGGAGGTTCATCTGAAATTTACTTCACAAACCATCACTACCTGGTCCAGCTACATTACCTATCATAGTGGATGAAGCTTTCTCTTCCCCATCCATTATTCCACTTGCATCAGACAAAGATTGATCTAATTCGAATTTATAACCACAGTCTCCTACAGTATCTGATTCTTCACCAATTCTACCCACCTTACCAAAGCAAACTTCTTTTTTTACATCTTTAGGCCAAACATTTGCTTCCTGCTGTCTATCATCCACCAATACATCATTTTTTTTTTTTTTTTTCGCATTTATCATCCATGGTTGATTTTTAAGAACTTTACCTTAGAAATATGATATTTTCTCAACAGTGATGTACAGAACTGCTTTCAACACGATGTCCAAGGTACTCGAACAGCTTCTACTGTGATTTCAAAGGCCGCAGCAGAATTTTTCACATCTGCTTACAAGTCGTCTTGGAATGCTGATTGGCTGATTTTCCACAATGGCGTCAGTGGTGCTCCTTCTTCTATAGGCTGCCACTCAATGTACATTATGTAAATGCTAGTAGATTCAGTTTTGAAATTTGAAAATGATCTTGAAATAACACTCACCTATCACTAATGATTGTTCTATTGTTCACTATGCCACCTGAAGTATTTTCATTTTCACAGCTACGGCTATGTACACCTCATTATCTGCAAGTTCGTATTTATTCGCTGACGAGTTCTAATTCATGCAGTCATTAATGATGAATTCCTAAACCCAGGGCACCAGATGTGACATATCTAGTGGTAGTTCATTGTTTCTTGATGTTCTCGTTGGTCGGTGCTCTGGGTAGTGGCTGGCAAAACTAATCCATTACAAATAATGTAGGCAACACACAAAATTGCAGTTGTTTGACACTTTTAATGACTCATAAGTGCCCAGTTGTCCCCATTTATGGCCAACTTATGAGTCTCATTAATTACAATTAATATGACCAGGTGTGCATATTCCACACATAAATGATACAAATTTACACAGTTCGTATGTGGAATACTAAAGTTCGAGGTGAACAGTATGGCACAAATGTGTATTCATACCGTTGAAGAACTTTTAACATACTGTTCAAATTAGACTCCCTACTAACAAATATGTAACAAGACTCTGAACTGGTGTGGATTGTGCCTCAGATCACGGATGAAACAATACTCTATTACAAGCCGTGAATGCATCCTATTCATATCTTTCAAACAATGATACTGGAAATTGTGTATTGTTAATTATGTACATTAAATTAATTATAATGGAAAAGTAAACAATTACATACAACTGACTATGAACCACAGACATTGCCGAGGTGGGGTGGCTTGCGTGCCTCAACGATGCAGATAGCCGTACCGTAGGTGCAACCACAACAGAGGGGTATCTGTGGAGAGGCCAGACAAACGGGTGGTTCCTGAAGAGGGGCAGCAGCCTTTTCAGTAGTTACAGGGGCAACAGTCTGGATGATTGACTGAGCTGGCCTTGTAACATCAGCTAATGTGGCTTTGCCACACGGTTACTGCGAACGGCTGAAAGCAAGGGGAAACTACAGCCGTTACTTTTCCCGAGGACATGCAGCTCTACTGTATGAAAATATGATGATGGCATCCTCTTGGGTAAAATATTCCGGAGGTAAAATAGTCCCCCATTCGGATCTCCGGGCGGGGACTACTCAGGAGGATGTTATCATCAGGAAAGACAATACTGGCATTCTACGGATCGGAGCGTGGAATGTAAGATCCCTTAATCGGGTAGGAAAATTAGAAAATTTAAAAAGGGAAATGGATAGGTTGAAGTTAGATATAGTGGGGATTAGTGAAGTTCGGTGGCAGGATGAACAGGATTTCTGGTCAGGTGAGTACAGGATTATAAGTACAAAATCAGTTGGGGGTATCACAGGAGTAGGACTAATAATGAATAAGAAAATAGGAATGCGGGTAAACTACTATGAGCAGCACAGTGATCGCATTATCATTGTCAAGATTGATACGAAGCCAACACCGACAACAGTAGTACAGGTTTATATGCCAACTAGCTCTGCCGATGATGAGGAGATCGAAGAAATATATGAGGAGCTAAAGGAAATTATTCAGACAGTTAAGGGAGAGGAAAACTTAATTGTTATGGGAGACTGGAATTCGGTAGTAGGAAAAGGAAGTGAAGGAAAAATAGTAGGTGAATATGGACAGGGCAGGAGGAATGAAAGAGGAAGTCGCCTGGTAGAATTTTGCACGGAACATGATTTAATCGTAACAAACACTTGGTTTAAGAATCACAAAAGAAGGTTGTATACGTGGAAGAGACCAGGAGACACCGGAAGGTATCAGATAGATTTTATAATGGTAAAACATAGATTCCGGAACCAGGTTATAAGCTGCAAGACATACCCAGGGGCAGATATAGACTCTGACCATAACTTGTTAGTCATGAACTGTAGGCTGAAACTGAAAAAAACTGCAGAAAGGTAGGAAAAGAAGGAGATGGGACTTAGATAAATTGAAAGAACGTGAAGTTCTGGAGAATTTCAGAGGGAGATTTAGGCAACAATTGACAAACTGGGGAAATAAAACAGTAGAAGAGGAATGGGTAGCATTGAGAGATAAAATAGTGAAGGCAGCAGAGGACAAAATAGGTAGAAAGGCAAGACCTACAAAAAATCCTTGGATAACACAGGAAATACTAAATTTAATTGATGAAAGGAGAAAATATAAAAATGCAGTAAATGAAACAGGCAAAATGGAGTACAGACGACTAAGAAATGAGATTGATAGGAAGTGCAAAATGGCTTAGCAGGAGTGGCTAGAAGCCAAATGCAAATCTGTAGAAGAATGTATAAGAAGGGGAAAAGTAGATACCGCCTACAGGAAAGTAAAAGAGTCATTTGGAGACAAGAAAAGCAATTCTACGAATATCAAGAACTCAGATGGGAAGCAAAGAAGGGAAAGCTGAAAGGTGGAAAGAGTACATAGAGCAGCTCTACAAAGGAAATGAACTTAGAGACGATGTTGTAGGAAGGGAAGAGGAAGTAGATCAAGATGAAATAGGAGATACTATACTGAGAGATGAATTTGACAGAGCCCTGAAAGACCTAGGTCAGAACAAGGCCCCAGGAGTAGATGACATACCCTCAGAGCTACTAAAGTCTCTGGGAGAGCCAGCCATGACAAAACTATTTGAACTGGTGTGTAGGATGTATGAGACAGGCAAAATACCCTCAGACTTTAAGAAAAATGTAATAATCCCCATTCCAAAGAAATCAGGTGCAGACAGGTGTGAAAATTACAGAACCATCAGTTTGATAAGTCATGGTTCCAAAATTTTAACACGAATTATCTACAGGAGAATGGAAAAGCTGGTAGAAGTTGACCTAGGGGAAGATCAGTTTGGATTCAGGAGGAACGTAGAAACCCGGGAGGCAATACTCACTTTACGTCTTATCTTAGAAGATAGATTAAGGAAAGGCAAACCTACATTTTTAGCCTTTGTAGATTTGGAGAAAGCATTTGACAATGTTGACTGGACTACACTCTTTCAAATTCTGAAGTCAGCAGGGGTAAAATACAGGGAAAGGAGAGTTATCTATAACTTGTACAAAAGCCAGACCGCAGTTATTAGACTCGAAGGGCATGAAAGGGAAGCATTTATTGGGAAGGGAGTAAGACAGGGTTGTAGCCTTTCTCCGATGTTATTCAATTTGTACATTGAGCAGGCGGTGAAGGAAAGCAAGGAAAATTTTGGAATAGGGATTAAAGTTCAGGGGGAAGAAATAAAAACATTGCGTTTTGTGATGACATTGTAATTCTGTCAGAGACAGCGAACGACCTGGAAGAGCAGTTGAATGGAATGGACAGTGTGTTGAAGAGAGCGTACAAAATGAACATTAACAAGAGCAAAACAAAAATAATGGAATGCGGTCTTAGAAAATCAGGCGATGCTGAAGGAATTAGATTAGGTAACGAAACAATGAAGCTGGTAGATGAGTTTTGTTACTTGGGTAGTAAAATAACATGCGATGGTCGCAGTACAGAGGATATAAAATTCAGAATGGCAATGGGAAGAAAAGCATTTTTGAAAAAGCGAAATTTGCTAACATCGAATATTAATTTAAGGGTAAGGAAGTCTTTTCTGAAGGCATTTGTGTGGAGTGTTGCCTTGTACGGGAGTGAAACATGGACGATAAGCAGTGCGGACAGGAAGAGAATAGAGGCTTTTGAAATGTGGTGTTACAGAAGAATGCTGAAGATTAGGTGGGTAGATCACATAACTAATGAAGAGGTACTGAACAGAATTGGTGAGAAAAGGAATTTTTGGCATACCCTAACTAAAAGAAGGGATCGCTTGGTAGGACACATTCTTAGACATCGAGGAATCGTAAATTTAGCATTGGAGGGAAGTGTGTGGGGTAAAAATCGCAGAGGGAGGCCAAGAGACGCGTATAGTAAGCAGATTCAAGTGGATGTGGGTTGCCGTTCTTATGAGGAGATGAAAAGGCTTGCTCAGGATAGAGTAGGGTGGAGAGCAGCATCAAACCAGTCTCCGGACTGAAGACCATAACAACAACAACATAGTAAAATTAAATATAATAAATAGAAAATAGATGAAGATTACTCACCAGGCGAAGGAGCACAGGTGTAACAGCATCACAAATAAATAAATGAATACACACACACACACAAACGCAAGCTTTCGCAGCCTAGCTGCTTCTTCTGCCTTCTGTGTGTGTGTATGTGTGTGTGTGTGTGTGTGTGTATTCATTTATTTATTTGTGATGCTGTTACACCTGTGCTCCTTCGCCTGGTGAGTAATCTTCATCTATTTTCTATTTTTTATATTTAATTTTTCCTGCTAGGAATTTTTCCTCTTAATATATGACTATAGTAAAAGTTGCGTAAATAATACTGATTAAATTGGTATATAAATCTCAGTTAAATTAATAATATTTCATTTATGTATTTAATGAAATAGGTTTATCAGCAATGCTTTCATAATTAGTGGTAATTGTACAGAAACTAAAGAGGGCAAAACTTTCCTAACATTACTTGTGAAACACCATAATACCTACTTTAATATTATGAGAAAAGAATTGACTTAGTTTGATCAGAAATAAAACAAGACGCCTTTTGTAATATCCTGCAATCAGCAGGAAAAACAACAACTGATGAAAATGGTAAACTTTCATTAACAAAAAAGCCTTCTTGACATACAACAACAAGCGAAAATAGTGAGTGCAAAGAACAAGATAACCAATCACTTAGGACAACCAAAACAAATACAATAGTGTAAGCCTCACACAAACTACTACTATTTATAAGTGGTGTTCTAGACCAAAATAAATACAATGCTACAACATGAAAACTAACTATGGTCTACACTGAGTGCAGCTGAGGCTGGATCCGGTGTAGGAGCGGCCGGTAGCTCGGTATGCTCTGACTGTCCACACTCCGTAGGTGCGCTTACGACGCCAGCATTGGTGGAGGGCTACATCCGGTTATACCACTGTCATTGGCTGGGCATTTCACATGTCTAACCGTAAAGTAGTGCCACAGTACAGTGCCATCTCTTATGCATTTGGTCGCTGTTGATGTGTACTGTTTTTGTGTGAGCGCCTACGATGGAAAGCTAAGCAGCCCGCCTTGGCTGCCTGTTGTGCGGACAATCTACACAATCAGGCACTGTCACAGCACTTTTGGCATTAACTAATTAATATTTGCTAATCAAACAAACTTCTCCAACATGAAATATTAGAAAATGACTTCAGCTAGTTATGTTATAAAAAAGAATAACAAATTTTTTGGAAAATAAAATAATAATAAACTAACTTCATTCATATTTATTATTATGCAACATTGGTGTTGGGAGGTTCTGTAATGCAAGCAGATGGGAACAAATTCCAGCATGCTTCGTTACACAGGGACCACTTTGTGCAAAAGGGTGTGCAATGGTTGCACAATGGATGCTGCATTAGGAAGGAATGTATGATAATAGGCAATCTTGCCTAGAAGGACCTGCACTCCTTCACCAACATAGGGCAAGGCAGAGCAGAAATGGCTGTAACATGTTGGCATAAAGGGGAATACTTTTACGGAAGATGTTAAAATCTAGATAGTCAATAGATGGTTGGAAAAACTGTTATATATGGGGTCGTCCACAGATTTGCCTGAAATCA
The DNA here is from genome assembly GCA_026315105.1 of Locusta migratoria. Lineage (NCBI taxonomy): Eukaryota > Metazoa > Arthropoda > Insecta > Orthoptera > Acrididae > Locusta > Locusta migratoria. The sequence goes on along the minus strand of CM048745.1, from coordinate 286,870,388 downwards.
CAATGTCACCCAAGAGCTGTGAGCTGTTTTAGGCATTGCTGAAAAATAGCACGAGCACTGGTCACCCCGAACAGGAGCTGTAAATATTGGTACAGGCCAGAAGCATTGAGAAGCCTCAACTAAGGGGAGCTGGAGGTAGGCTTCCACCAAATTGATCTTGGAAAAAATTATACTGATCCCCCTGACAGTTTTCCCCTCTTTAAAATCGCCAGAGCCGCAGTTTGCCAGTTTTTTTTTTAAGAAGGCTAGGGGAGTGGTCCACTCACTCAAAGATTAGGGCGAATGACTCCCAGATCCATGAGGTGATCTGATTCCACTTTAACTGAGTCACGCAGGGCCACAGGTAGAGATTGTCATGCCCGATTTGAGTACACGCCCATTCTTACCATGTTATAATTAGTGTCTTTACAATTACTTCATGGAATTGCAGAATTTACCTAAAATTAACTACAAAATGAATATTTTTACATATGTTTTCGAATAATTAAGAAATGTTTTTGTTGTCCTAAAATACAGCATTTTCCTCATTTTACATTAATTTAGTGTTGTTACATTGTTGATGGTGAAATATTAGCTTTATTTTAACAATACTTATAATAAATGTTCCTGCTCCTACATTTTGAACAGAATGGCATAATAGCA